>JARQZJ010000008.1:0-705000 GCA_030704895.1 Henosepilachna vigintioctopunctata | reverse complement strand
GTAAACCATAAAATTTGGGGGAAAACTATTATTCTTTAGGCGGAGTGGTAGTCTGGACTTGTATAGATGATAGAGTTCTGTCCGAATGTTCTCCATGCTAACTTGATCCTTCTATCCATTTTTGGAACTAGGGAGCCAGATATATATATATATATATATATATATATATATATATATATATATATATATATATATATATATATATATATATATATATATATAAGTTGATCCAGGTATATGTATTCCTCTACTATTTCCAGGGTAGTGTCATTAATTATTATTACTTGTGCGTCTATTAGTTCGTTTTAAACGTAAAAGACCAAGGTAACGACCTTGGTCTTATTGAGATTTATCTTAAGACCTACTTCGTTGCTTGCTGTATTCAATTCAATAATCTGTTGTTGCAGTTCGCCAGGGTCTCTCGCTATCATCAGGATAATGTCGTCACCGAATCTTAGATGGTTTAGGTATTCTCCATCTATATTCACACCTGTGTTATTCCAGTCTAACTTTCTGATGATGCTCTCTAGCATTGCCGTGAATAGCTTTGGTTATATGGCGTCGACTTGTCTAACTCCTCTGATGGTGGAAAATTCTGGACTGCCTTCATATATCTTGACTTTCGCTTTGATTTCCCTATATATATATATATATATATATATATATATATATATATATATATATATATATATATATATATATATATATATATATAATATATATATATATATATATATATATATATATATATATATATTTATATATATTTACTAGGGATATATATATATATATATATATATATATATATATATATATATATATATATATATATATATATATATATATATATATATATATATATATATATATATATATATATATATATATATATATTTACTAGGGACTAGCAATATCTCTTTTTTTAGTAATGATATTGCCATTAACATTAATATGGCACATTTCAAAAAAATTCTTTTCTCGTAGTTCATTTTCAAATTTTCGAAGTTAAAGTGATATCCCATTTTTGCCGCATGGAGGGCCAAAACACATCTGTCTGGGTGAAGTCTTATATTATTTTTATGGAGAGTAATTGTCCGCTTGATGTTCTGCAAATATATATATATATATATATATATATATATATATATATATATATATATATATATATATATATATATATATATATATATTATTTTGAATGTTTTTAGCAATAACAGGCTTCTTTTAATATGAAAAACTTTATTTTTGTTGACGTTTCGTTGTATATCACAACTTTGTCAATACTAATGAATAACTGAATAATTATTATAGATATCAAAATGTCACTTATTTTTTAGAAAAATCAAATTAGTTTTTTTGTATCTTCACTCATTGATTTTCATCATCAGAGGAATATTTGTGGCTCAGCATTCGCTTCGGAAGTTTTAGTCTTCTTCACCATGAGGAAACCTCTGAAAAACTCATGGTAAGCCAGGTGTTCCTAATAAGTGTGATTTATATATACATATATATAATTACATATAGTTTTTTATACTTATCCAGAATATGTATATTATTGATTTATGTGTGTGAAACTGAAAGTAGATCTGGAAAAAATGAGTTTTGAGATGTGATGTTTGGTGATTGTTGTGTGTTTATTTTATTAATGTTATTTGTGAGGTTTATTAAATTGCTGTAAATAGAATTAAGATGTTTAATGTCTGTTCTTTCATTTACTGTGTTCTCTAAATTTTTACGAATGTGTAACATTTTTAAAATTTCTCTACATTCTTTGTCGTTTTCAGTTGCGAAGAACATCGTATTTTTGTAATCAAAATCGTGTTTTTCTGTTACTTTATGTGTATGTAAGGCTGTTATTTGAGTTTTTGCGTATTTATGCGCTTTGATTCTCTCTTCGAGATTTTGTGATGTTTGTCCGATATAGCATTTATTGCAATTGTTACACGGTATATTATAAACTGTATGAGTTTTTTTCTGAGTTACAGTTTCACTTTTTAATTCTGCATATATTTCTTCGATTCGATTTTTGGCAGTATGTGCTATTCTTAAATTATAAGGTTTTAATATTTTAGCAATGCTTGTACTTAATTTTGGAATATATGGTAAGGGAATGTAATTATTTTTTCGTAAGATTCACTTTTTTTGAATGTAAATTATTATATAATTTATGAATTATGTTTCTCAGTATTTGATGATGAAATTTAATGGGTACTTATTTTTCATGAGAAGAGTACGAACTTCTTTAAGTGTTTCATGTCGTAAACATGATGATGTTAATTTTAGTGATCTATCTATAAAATTAATTATTATTTCTTTTTTCTGGGAATAGTGATGATTACTTATATAATTTATTGTTCGTTGCGAATTGATTTCTTTTCTGTACCATCTTGTAAAAATTTTGTTATCTTTCCTTATAATTGTTATATCAAGAAAATTCAATTTTTCATATCTTTCTTCTTCAATTGTAAATTGTAATTTATTATGAAAACTAATGAAACGTTCTAGTATATTATTAATACGATCTTTATCTTCTATTATAAAACAATCATCAACATATCTTTTATATAATAAAATATTTTCTTCCAAATCTTTTATTACATCTTCTTCTAAAAATTCCATCACTAATTGTGTAATAACACTTGATATTGGACTTCCCATTGCGACACCATCAGGTTGTTGATAAAATTCATTTTTATACTGAAAAAAATTTGTGCATAATATATATATATATATATATATATATATATATATATATATATATATATATATATATATATATATATATATATCCTCAATAAATATTATGGGGTAATACAGCCTTCACTCAATAGAAAGAATACTCTTCAGATCATTTCCGAGCTTTCGTCAACGTTTGTTGACTTCTTCAGGGCTGAAATTACAAAATCAACATTAAAACAATCATCACAACGAATCTTCATCCAACTTACATTATCTATGAGATTAAAAATAATTCAACATGAACATATGATCTTAGACGAATTTTCTCCGGAGCAAACTGAATAATTGTTACGATCTATATGACAATACTGGGAATGAAACGCGGACAAATACAGAAACATGTGGCGCATCGTCTAAGATCCGAACATAAATCGATCTTCAGCTATCCATTTACCGAATGAAACATGAAAACAGTGCAGGAGGCATCGGTGCCAGCGGAAAAGTTAAACAATACTCAATATTAATTTTCTTCTTAACCATATGAAAAAAGAGCATGCGTACTCTCTTCTATTCAACGAAGGTGTCGCGTGCATCTACAATGTTCCGTCCTCTTTTATTACACTAAATAAGTCGCTCGGATTTCTCTCTTGCGCAACTTTACTTGCTCCGATTTTTAAACTTGAAATCCTGGCAATAATATTTCATGAACAGTTTATTGTAGGCAATACTATATCATCGCGTTTGTTATTAAATAATCTTTATTTGGATATATATTTTGATTGGTAAACTGAT
Source organism: Henosepilachna vigintioctopunctata (assembly GCA_030704895.1). Taxonomy (NCBI): domain Eukaryota; kingdom Metazoa; phylum Arthropoda; class Insecta; order Coleoptera; family Coccinellidae; genus Henosepilachna; species Henosepilachna vigintioctopunctata. The sequence continues at coordinate 701,529 of JARQZJ010000008.1, read as the reverse complement.
TTGTGCAGTCACCTATATTTACTTACCTGTTTACACCTGCTTGCCAGGTAGTCATGCACGTAAACACGTAGGCAATACCTCATGGGCCTATTCTATGTATTTGAAACTTTTGTATTCAATAACATTTGATTGGTAAACAAATGGCTGAATCTCATTAAAAAAAATTAATTAATATTTTTTTAATTAAAAATAGTCATGAACATATTTTGATAGGCAAGATATGCAAGACATATTTGTCTATGTATGAAATTTGATTAAAAAAATGTTTCATTCGGTAAATGGATAGCTGAAGATCGATTTAGATTCGTATCCCCTACTAGTGCACCTGTGTGGTAGTAAACAAACCAAGCGCCGGACGGAGTATAATTTAATTTAAATTTTAATTTAATTATTCATCTTGGGATGGAAATTTTGAATTGATCAAGTACGTATAAATATTACTGAGGTTGGATTTAATATTGGTATTATTGGAGTGCTTCTGGATGGTTTTGTATATGGTACATCTCTAAAAAGAGGCGTTTCTTATAATTATGTTCCTGGTCCAAGATCTTCGTATTTTTATAGTTAAAATTATGCCCAGTTTCTCTTATGTGCATCGTTAAAGCGGAAGAGATCTGCTTATTTTGATTTTTTGAATCACTTTTGTGTCCTATGATTCTGGAGTGCAAATTCTATGACGTCTGTCCAATGTATACTGATTCACAGTTAGTGCATAGTATTTTGTACACAACATCTGATTTTAATTTATTTGGCACTGGTTCTTTGAGTCGAGTGAACAGCGAGGATATTGTTAGGTGGTTTCTTTTTGCAACCTTCGTTTTACCTCGAAATAACTTATTCTGAGGTTAGTTCTGAGGTAAGTGGTTGTATGTATGGGAGTACTGTGATTTTTGTGTTCATCCTATTTTCTACCTTCTGCTCTTCATTTATATTTTGTTGATATGGACTATTGAATAATAATTTATTTATAAGTCCCAGGGGATAACCATTCTGCTGTAAAATCTTTTTGAACTTATGTATATTATTACTACTTCAAAGGATGGCAGATCTTTTTTATTCGTTGCTTGGACTCTGTTATGAAATTGATTTTCATGCTGAAAGGATGGTAAGACAGGTAATGGATGTATCTTGATGAGTTTGTTGCTTTCTGGTACCAGTCCAATTTAACTGTATTCTCCTTGCATATGACCATCGTGTCCAAAAATGGTACACTGTTATTTTCCTCGTATTCTACAGAAAATTTTATATCTGGATGGAAGGAGTTGAATTTTTCCTGAATTTTGAGAACAGTATTTTTCGGAGTTACGCAAATGATATCATCCACAAATTTTTTCAAAAAAGAAACCTTGAATGGAAGTTCCGGTATACATTTCTCCAATAAGTCATCCAAGACCATCTTAGCTAAAATAGGGGAGATTGTACCACCCATTGGGGTCCCCATAATCTGTTGGTAACATTCACCGTTGAATATAAAATAGTTACTATCGAAAATGAATTTCAACAGCACTAAGAACATTTCCTGGTCAATTGTGGTGTGTTGCCCTATGGAGGACCAATGTGTTACTATGGTTGTTCTAGCTCTTTCAAAGGAAATATTAGAGAAAAGTGAAATTGCATCCAGACTTGCCACTTCATGACCACTTGGTATTTGCTTGTTATTTGCAAACTCCGCAAATTCGAAGGAATCCTTATGTAGAATTCATTATTTCTATTATACGCTTTCGATAGTCTTTCAGCCAAGAACTTGGAGAGTTTACTGTTAGGTGCATTGATTGACGAAATCATAGGTCGAGGGGCCAGATTATTTCTATGGATTTTCGGTAAACCGTAAAACCGTGGAGCTACCGCGTTATATATAGTCAATTTTCTACTTTCATTTCTATCTATCAAATTTTGTTTCCTCATTGCTGTTATGTGTTTATTGGCTTTTTGCTGGAACGTCGATGCTGGATTGTTTCTCAATTTCTTGTAGTAGTGTCTGTGATGACACCACACGCGAGTCCGAAATATTCCGATTTATCTGAAGCAACAGTGACATTACCTTTATCAGCTCTCTGAATATAAATATTGGGGTTATTTTTCAAGAAAGTCCTGCTCTTGTTGAATAATTAACGTGTGTTTGTTATACTTTTCTCTTTTCTATGGCGAAAGTTTGTGAGTATATTCGTTGCTCTAGCTCTAAATGTGTCTTTTTCTGCTTCTTCGACGAATTGCACCATATTTTCAACCTCTGCCACCAAGTCTTTTACTTTTAAATCGTCCATACTTGGCTGTATTGAAAATTTTTGACCTAGGAATAGAAAATACCCCATAATATGTATTGAGGATACAATATAGCAGCTGTTGAATATATATATATATATATATATATATATATATATATATATATATATATATATATATATATATATATATATATATATATATATATATATATATATATATATATATATATATATATATATATATATATATATATATATAACAATCATGGAGGGTATTTTTATGGTTTTTGTTTGTTTTTTTTTTGTAGTGGAGTGGTATAAAAAAATAAAATAACACTAGATGAAATTTCATCAAACAATTTTAAATGAAAAAATAACATAAATTCATAAACGGTAAAGATAACCGGATTATAAAGGGCGGAAGGTGTCAAATTAAGGAAGTAGAAGGACGGGAGTTCTAGTCCTTGACAAAGTTACATTCTCACCATAAAATTGGCGGAGTGTATAGTATAGAAATGTCTGTTTTCGAGAGGTATTGTATTTCCGGACGTATCTATAGGAGGACCATAGATATATAGAGTTCTCTGGGACTGGAGGGGAGTTCGGGAACGTTGAAGCCGCGTAGGTAAAGTCGGTTTCATTGTCGTTGCAATTGTCATGCACTCTCACGCCATATAGGCGGGACATGTTTGCTCTGACATGCTCGGTTCCAAATCTAGGAACCATTATAGTCGAACAATCACGACGTGCGAACGCAACAGGTTGGTTGTCGGAATCGTGAAGGACTCTGGTACAGAATCTCAGTCGGTTGGTCTCTTCGGCAGATGGGGTGTATTTCTTAACTCGGGACAGAGGGATGGTTCCTTGTAAGTACATAGAGTTGTTCTCTGTGAGTGACATATGAATTTTAGGTAATGGGATACAAACCGCGTCGATATCACCAGATTCTATTAAAGTTATTTAATGCGCTGGGGTTTTTAGAGTTTGGTTGAAACCACAAGACATCGGGGAAGACGTGTCTGTGCTTATTGAAAGACTCATACGTAAAGGGGGGTTATTAGGATCATAGGGATCCTTACCAACTAAGTAGAACTTAGCGTCAATTTCGGGGGAGGGGCAACAAGCTGGCTCTTTTAGACAGCAGCAGGGCTGAGGAATTTGACTTGACGTGCAAATTGGACGTCAGTAACATCAATGGTTTCCTGGGGTGCGGTTACAGTGGAGGGAGGAAGCATGTGCCAAGTAGAAAGGGTGGCTCTCTATAACTAGTGATACAGGATGACTATCCTGCTAGAATTCTCTAGAACTTGTCCTAGTTTCTTAATAGCGTGGGCCTCTTCTTTAAAAAAAGAAGAAACGTCAGTGAGTAGCTCAAGAATCTTTTCAAGGTTATCTTCTGAATAACATAGTAGAAATTCGTACGGATCAACATTTTCGGTAAAATCGTATTCGTTTGGGGTAAGTCTAACTTTTGCTAGGGTTGGCCTTTGTAGTAAAGCTCGTCCTATTACGGGATTAAAGATCTTTTCAAATCTGGAGTTGAGCCAGTTTGAGTGACTATGGGGTCGTTGGTTAGCGTCAAAATATCCTCCAAGGAAATTGGCTGGAGTATAGTTTGTGTCATTGACAGTCAGTATAGGTGTAGCGTAAAATATACGCAGTATCGTCTCAGGTTCGGAGTTTTTTCGTACGCTTGCAAGGAGGTGGTGTGCAAATCATTGAAGGAGAAATAATTCTTCCGAGGTCTAGTTCGAACTCGAATCCTGCGAATGATGGAACATAAAGCTGTAGCCTTCGTTGGGGGTCGTAGGTCGGTGCGAATGCACTGAGAATCGGTTCAAGATCCGCGGGCACATAGCAATCGAATAGCTTTGTGAGGAAGTCCATCTTTGAAGCGGTGTTCTTGTATTTGGCAGCGTGTTGTGATACAATCTCTCTGGAATGAAGGTCGCGAATTAATATGTATGCGTTGAGGAGTATTTGTTCATAAGCGATGAGATTAAAAGTGCTGACGAAGGGATGGGATTTCACAGTTAGGTCGTGTTCGGTGACATTGTACATGAAGTACTGAAAGGGGAAGCGGAAGTCTGGTTGGACATCAATTATATGCTGTGTACCATGGTCCAATTCCATACGAACGGCGACGTCGAGCTTCTCGAAGTAAGTCGATTTTGACTTTGGTGCGGGTGCTTCGGGGGGTGGATTAACTGGGGTGAATCTGTGCGAAAGTTCAGACAAAGAAGTTTTATTGGCGATGTCGAATTGAATCGAAGTCTTTAGTCTTTGGCTTGGTTGTTTCACTGGGTGAGATCTTTTGCGGTCTGATGAGCCGGATGAAGGTCCTGGTTCAGAAGACGTAGGCATTGCTGGTCCAGAAGCGGTGGCGGGGTCTGAATTTGAATCAGTTTGTGATTGAGACATTTTAAGTAGGTTAGTTTTTAACTTTGTATTTTTCGAAATTAAGTTTTCGTACAAATAAAACTCAATATATATATATATATATATATTATTTATATATATATATATATATATATATATATATATATATATATATATATATATATATATATATATAAATAAATAAATATGTAAGATGATACGGAAGTAAAAAACACACAATCTGATTTATCTAAAAATAGAAAAGTTTGATATTATTATGAAATTAAACGACCAAATTAATTGATATAAAATATTTACACATCTACTGACCTTAAAATAGAAAATCGAGAATTAAAGGTTTTCACTTCCAATATTTTAATAGATCGGTACTTAACTTAGTTAAACTAACTAAGTTAACTAACTAACAATTATATTCAATTTAAATCTTTTCCTTATTAAAAGCAGAAATAATTCACTTCACGAGCAGGCTCAAATTCTCTTATCTCGAGTGTGCTGTCATTGTCATTTTACGTGTGCCGCGCCAGACTCGTCGTGCCAGACAACTCATATCCAGGGTCGCGCAAAAATCTGAGGTTATCTTTCAAAGGTGTGATTGTATTATTTTTTACTATATGTCCCAAGAATCTTACAGACTGTGCTGCAAATTTACATTTTCTTAAATTCAGACGGAATCCTTCTTCAGCAATTGCATCCAGCAGTTGCGATAAATGGTCCATATTTTCGAAAACACCATAATTTCATGAATGTAGTTCATTACAAAATTTGACAGGTTATGATTTCTTATTATATTAGTCAGGATTCTTTGGAAAATTGCCGGAGATGTTTTAAGTCCAGAAGGAAGGCAAGTCCAATGAAAATTACCTTTTTGTGTAACAAAACCTGTCTTTTCTCTGTCACTAATCGTCAATGGTACAGACCAAAAAGCAGAATTAATGTCAAGAGTAGTAAAATACTTACAGTTTATGGTTTTTACCATTAGATCTTCTATTAGGGGAAACGGTTGTGGGTGTGGGATGATAATCTTATTAAGATCTCTAGAGTCGATACATAATCTTGACTTTTTGCCTTCATCAAGTTTGAATGCAAATGTTACTGGAGCTGCGAATGGGCTATAAGATTCTTCGATTAATTCATTCTTTAGCAATTCTCCAATTTGCTTCTCGATTTCTTCTTTATCATCTAAGGAACATCTATATGGTCTTTTTGAGCAACATTTATCTACTTGTAGGTCTATAAATGCTTCATAGTTTTTCACTTGGCCTACATCGTATTTATCTTTGGCAAATATGTGTTTATAATCATTTAGCAATTCACTAATTTTCATTTTTTGATCATGTTCCAAGTAAGTGGTATCTATATCAAATTTATTCACATATATGCCCTCATTGAAATTTATTTCATAATTGAATATTTCTGACTCAATCTCTCTTGTTTCAATTTCTTGATTATTAAATATTTTTTTTTGTGGGGCTGATATATTCATTTTCACATGGGTTGGCACTTTTCTGAAGTTGGATGTTTAAATTCCCATCATGGGTCAATCCAAACCGCTTTATTGTATCCAGTCCCAAAATCAAATCATGAGTGAAGTTTTTATCATTGCAAATAAATGCATTTATTTCCTTTTCAATAGTCAGTATTTTCCCGTTTAATCTTATTAAACCTTTTGTTTTTCCCCCACAACCAATTGTGTTGAATTTATTTTCAAATTAATTTTCCTTTGAATTTGTTACTTTTATTAATTTGGAATTTATTAAGGTTATATTTGAGCCAGGGTCATAAATACCTGTGCATTTCAGTTTGTCATTCAGTATAACCTCAACTTCTATTAGTGGGGGAATATCTAGTTTTTTGTATCCTGAAATTGATCAATCTCCAACATCAATTTTTTGCAGTGTTTTACACTGTCATTACTGTTCTTGTCTTGTCTGAACCAGTACGAATCTTCAGAGTGAAATCTGTTTTTCTTTCCCATCTTGTAACATATTCGACAAGGGGTTTTTTTTTATATTCCACTTCAGATTTAGAGGAGCTTTTCTTCTCAGCAAAATGTTTATGTACATTTTTATTGTGATTTTCATACATACGTAGGGCACTAAACAGAAGAATTGGGTCTGTCACCTCTTGTCTATCCAGTTTACTTGTAATGTAAGTTGGCAATCCTGCGACAATTAAGTCAGTGAGAGTTCTGGTATCTATATCACTATTATATTCTAGTAACAATCGCTGCTTTTTCAATGCATATTCCAACAGAGAACCATTTAAATGTTTGAAACTCAGTGCATAGATTACACAGGACCAACTTCTATCTGCAAACGTGTTTAGAAAACTCACTTGCCATATTTTCCACAGCGAGTTTGAACTGTGTTTAATTAACATGGACTCATACCAGTCACTTTCTGAGTCATTCAAAATAATCTCAATGCACAAATTTTTTCTGTATCACCATTTAAATCAAATCCTGTACATTCACTTTCAATACTTTGCAACCATTGTTTTGCATCAGTTATCTTGTTATCAAGCTTCTTTAAAACGAATTTTTCATTTATTTTGCTCAAATTGTTATGTTTTTCTTTGTTGACACTGGATTTATCACTTAATTTCTCTGAAATTTTCAATAATTTTCCATCTGTAATAGATTGGCTTGTGACTTGAGTAATTTCTTGCAATAAATAATCATTAAATTTCTATTGTTGCGCTAGGTGCAACGCTCTCATTTAACACGCATAGATAAGGCCTATCAGATAAACCTATACACTTCAACATATGATCACAACTACGATTTGTACTGTTAATCAAAAATGAGGAGACATCAATAGTATTTATGTTAAGATATCCCGCAACATTGGTAACATTATCCTCACCTACTGAATTAATACGCGCTTGGAACATACTTTTTGAAAGTTTCGACATCTAGTTAAAGCGAAATTCTTGAACATCATCTCGATCATTAATTATGTGAAACACAGAAGTGCCACATGTAGAACTAGCTGATGAGGACGGCTCTACAACAATCGTTGGAGATAAATCGTATACCGTTACATCTAATCCTCCTTTTTTAACCATGTAACTCATGATAAGAGGTTCAATATCACACCACTTACACTTATTCAAACCACATTCAATACGTGGCATACCGACAGTTGAATATTTATAACGTTTTATCTGGTCCGTAGCAATGCGAATAGCTAACTCGATATCCTCTAACGACGGTTATCTTCCTTCTTCGCTTTAGAAACGATGACGCATCCAGCAAAGGTACACACGTCATCCGCCGGTATGACAATTGCATCAGGAAAGACTCCTTTCCCACCATTTCTAACTTTGGCTGCATCGTTATATCTTTGTTTAAATTCTAATGCTATACCTTTAGACATAGCGTAATCCACACTTATACTATGACACACCACATCACAGGTAGTATCAAATACTGAATTAACTTCATAGTGCAATGAACCGTTCAAGATCAATTCAGATCGAACTGAAGGAGACGATGATGTAGATCAGGGCTTCTTAAACTTTTTTATATAGGGACCCCCTTCAAGCTTGGGAAATTTAAAACGACCCCCTCCTCCATATAATGAAATATATATTAACCGTAGATGTAGATGTAATATCGCACTATTTTACAATGTAAATAAAATAAGGATTAAAGAATACGTACCCATTCATTTCACATATATATAATTGGAAACGTTGACGGGATATCGGTCGTAATAAAACACAATGAATAGAATGACATAAAACTATATATATATATATATATATATATATATATATATATATATATATATATATATATATATATTTATTCAATAGAAAAAATAATTTTTTGTAACAATTTTTTTATAAGAAAACATAAAACTATATCTATATATTCAATAGAAAAAATAAACTTTTGTAACAATTTTTTTAATAAAAACATATTATTAACATCAAACAATATTAATGTGACGGATGTGACTGTTTATTTTTACACAAATATTTAAATCTAGACTCAATTTGAGTTATTGCAGATCCTAATAAATTTTCAATGTTTATTAAAGTTGAACGGTATTTTGATTTTATGTAAGTTAATATGGAAAAGGCTGATTCACATAAATATGTTGTACAAAATGGCAGTAATTTGTTCATTGCCATTTCGGATAGAAGGGGATATTCTGATTTAATTTCTATCCAAAATTCATGCACAGGCACTTGAGAAAATCTGAGTCGCAAGGTAGTATCACTTGTTAATTCCGCAAAATTCTTCTTGTGCTTTTAAGTTTAATAAATTAATTTCTTCCATTTCAATTGAAAATGGATGCAAATCCATTGTTGTGTATCGATATCATTGGTAAAATACCTATGCATATAAACTTCCATATCCTTTGAATGATTAACTATAATTTTTGTTATAGGAGTATCTTTTTTGAAATATTGTTACTAATTATATACTCGTCAGTAAATGGAAACATTTCGAGCGACCCACTTTCCACTCTGTTCTTCCATATAAGAATTTTTTTAACAAAGGCCTCAAGTTTATTTTTTAACATAAACATATTAACGCAGACTCCCTGCATTGATAAATTCATATCATTGATTTTATCAAAAATATCTGCCAAATAGCATAGCTTGAGGAGCCATAAATTATCGTGAAAATATTCGGCCAAATTAGAATTTTGCTCTGTTAGAAATATAAGAACTTCATCTTTTAAAGTTAATAATCGTTTCAAACTTCGTCCTCTTGATAGCCACCTAACTTCAGCATGTAGCAATAAACTTGTATAATCCGAATCCATATCAATTCACAAATTTTTAAACAATCGACTATTAAGTACTCAACTTTTAATAATTAATGATTTTGACTGCATCAAAAAACACAGTGTTTAATTCTGGTGTAATTTTGTTAACAACAAGTATTACAATAGTATTTTGTATAATTTTTATTTGTATTTATATTTGTACGTAGTGTGTATACTAATTTCAAAATTTCATTTATAATGATTGAAAAGTATCAGATCTTTGCGATCCCCTTGCAGTAGTCTCGCGACCCCCAGGGGGGTCGCGACCCACAGTTTAAGAAGCCCTGATGTAGATGAGTGTGTGCGTTTCCTTATTGAACTATTTTTACTGGGAGTTTGTGTAGTTACGATTTCACTACTCTTTTGAATACTATTGATAACTGTTTTTTTTTTTAACAAAACCGCTTCGACCTAAAGGCCATTAGCGGTGGAACAGTTGGTTATATTTTAAACAAATAGTTAATTTCTTTGTAACCTACATAGGACACATTTAGGCCCGGAAATCTAGCTCAAATAAAATAAGGGGTGGGTTAGTTGGTATAAAGAAAAATATATTTGAAAGGGCGCCACGATATTTTTTATTTAAAAAAATATATCGAAAAAAAAATATATATATATACTTAGTACCTAAATATATAGATTTGAAATTTAAAAAAAATGATAATATAAAAGGATATTCCCTTAAATATAATTATATGATATGTTGGCCAAATTGATAAATTAAAACATTGCGGAAGTGATCACTTTCGTTCACAAATGTTTTATAGAAAATAAATGAAGATTTACAAAATTTAGAATTAATTACTAGAAAGAATATTTTAAACTTGTGAAACAAACTTATAATATGTAAGAATTTTAATGATAGGAATATTTAGACCTTTTAAGAAAACTTATAAAATGTTAGAATTTTAATCATATGAATATTTGAAATTTTAAAAGGAAACTAATAATACGTAGGTATATATCTTTTCAAACAATGAGAGATTTATATATTATATTACTAAACACCTTTTGTTATTAAAAATTTAATTCAAAAGGATAATACTTTTCAGTATTTTACCAATTTGGTATTACAATTTTCATCGTCAATAAAAGAGTTTATTGTACGTTACCGCCCTGAAGGTAGTCGAATTCCAACGTATCCGGTGATAGTAAATTGACTCCTACTGAGTCCGTTTGGTGGTATCTCCTTAGGTCTGATGTTGCAAATAGCGAATTCGTGAAGATTTCCAATCCAAAGTAAAACGAAAATCTCAGTACAAGAATCAAAATAATTCAGCTTCTTCGAATATATTATTCGAAATGTATAAAAAACAAATAAAAAAAAGAAAAACTCTGTAACAAAATACAATACATATATCAGAGTGTACATTTTCACGTCACAATGTTAATTTTCTCACCTTCGATTAGAGTTCAAACCCAAAGTTGATCCACTATAGGATCTGACACCAAATGATATCAAGGTATTAGCAAAGAGTCGAAACAAATTTCAAATCGATTATCTCAAATTTTCGTAACGATTGCTCTTATAAACACCATAAACGCAAGGCAAATCTTAAATGAATCGTTCGCCGAAATTTCTTATGCTAAATATGACAAAAGAAGTATGGAACATAAAAACTAACTTGAAATACCATAAAAAGTAAACAATTGAAGAAGGATCGTTTCACATTAATATTTTAACGTAGGAGAGAAATGGAAAATAATTCGTTCTACCGTTCTACACGATCGTTCAAAGACAGGTGTGAAGAGAAGACTGGCTTCTGAAATAGCGACTGAATAGGCAACACAAAATACGGAAAGTATATTCACTTGAATTTATACGGAAATATATGAAAACGGCATTTCCATTGCTACATCTTTCAGAAACGTTAATAAGTTATTTACATTACAGTGAGGTCCTAGAATACATATTAACTCATTACTTATATTACAGTTAAGTCTATGTTGTGATAATATAGGACATTCAGCTAGAACATGTTTCACAGTTAATTTCACTTTGCAAACTTCACAACTGGGTTCAGGTTCACGTGTGATGAGGTAGGGGAGGGCGGGGCTGGTTCTAACAAATTTTGTATTATACTTTATATTTTCTTTGATAATGAACTTTTTAGTTTAATTTTTTATTGAAAACATGCTTTGGTTATTCAGCTATGATATTAGTAACAAAATACATCCGGTATGTAAGTGCTTTCAGAAAGAGAGCCGTGAAAACCAAAAAAGTCATTTGTTAATACATGCCCCGCATTTGGGGCAAATATTAACGGAGCTGGGGTACGTATTAACGTAAGGGGCAACTATTAACAGAGACAAAATTTTATGAAATACTCAAATAAAACATCATATACATGTATAAAAATATTTTATTAAATGTTAATACACAATGTAATCTTAACGTTTTAAAGTTACTAAACTTTTCATAATCAACATTCTTTAAAGTTTTTATAAATCAATACAAATTAACTACCATATCTACTGAGTACTTTTAAGCCTTCAAACATTTGTTAAAATAGTTTAAACTTAACAATTATGTATTACGTAATCAGTCACATAAAGTTTTTGATATCAACAGTTTTAAAGAATGTCAATGAGTTACCTTAAACAACAAAGTAGTGAAATCTACATTTATCAACAATTCTCACAGCTTTAATTAATACTTTTTAGTATCAGACAGTCTTTAAGTTATACTAGTTTGAATGATCTTTATCTAATTTGTACTTAAAAGTAGACAGGAAATAAGTACTTGTCTAGTTTGTTTTTGTCAAAAATTAATCAGAATACTCATCATCTGAGAAACAGTTGAGGCATATGTATTTTCTGATATCACCCTTAATACATGTGATGTGAGCCCATCCTTTGCATAAAATACATTGTATCCAGTCAAGTCCAGATGTATCGTCATTATAAGACTTGGCGCAAACTAAACAGCAGCAGGTATCTTCTTCACTGTCATCCTGAAGAATATGCTTCTTCACCTTTTCTACTTCTACTCTCCGGGTTGATTTACCTTTACCTTTCCCTTTAGCTGTCCCTTTCCCTTTACCCTTATTTTTAGTTTCAGTCTGACTAGTTTTTATCTTTTTAGATGATTTTAATTTTGCTTCTTCCTCTAAGGCCAATTTTTCAGGAGTATCAGTGAGAATAGTGGATTTCCTTGAACGCTTTCGTTTAGATTGGACACGTGTAGGAGCTTTTGGAAGCGGTCTTACTGTTTCTATATTAAATTTTTTTATAGGCTTCGTATTTGATGGTCCTGAATCATTTGACAGTACTGATTCATTTGACGGCCCTGGTTCACTCGACAGTCGCTGTTCATTTGATGGTCCCGGATCATTCGATGGAACATGCGATAGCTGATCAATAACCTCTGAAACACTTATGTGAATGTCAGGCATTCGGTATTGTAATGGCGTGCCTCCATATGTCAGGAAAGACATGTTCACTCCAGATTATGTTGTATATAGCCAATAGATGGTAATAGCAATAAAGGTTCTTCAAAAATACTGTTGGTATATCGTCAGGACCGGGAGAAGTGTCTTTCATATCTTGTAGCATATTAGTTATTTCCGCTTCGCTGATTGCTTTGTTTATTGGATTTGAATTGTCGCCAATGATGAGGGGAGTTGTCTCTTGATCTCGTTTATGTTGAAGAAATTGATCAGTAAAGCTTTCGTTGCTGGAGTTTTTGTAGTATGTGTCAGAAAGAATGTTGACAATTTCTTCGCTCTGTGTATATATTAAATTATTTTTCTGTAGGGATTTGATAGTTGCAGATGTTTTTGCCCCGGAAATGCTTTTGATTTTCCTGCATATCACGTTAGATGATGTAGAACCATTAATACTTTGCACGAATTCTCTCCAAGATTCTTTTAGCCTCCTTTGTGTTATTAACCTTTCTCTAGCATGTTTATGTCTGAGATCAATTAAATTTTCGGTTGTTCTATGTCTCTTGAATTTATTCAGTGCGTGTTTCGATTCTCGAATAGCTTCTTCACAGTCTTCATTCCAGCAGGGCACGGGATTTATGTTTCTTATGTATTTGGTTTTACCTATACTCTGATCATCTGCTTCCATGATTAGTTGATTAAATGACATAACTGTTATATTCATATCTTCATGAAACTGAGCTGTATGTATGTAGATTGTTTTCTATATAAGCGCTGAAGTGGTTCCAATCAGCCTTTCTTAAGTTCCACTTTGTTATAGGCAATATTTTGGTATCCTCATATTTATTGTTTTTTATAATTATTGGAAAGTGATCACTCCCATATAGACAATCGACCGTCCTCCATTGTAGTTGAGTTAAAAAACTAGGTGAACTAAGACTCAGATCTATTGCGGAAAACCTTTTCGTAGCGGCATTGAGTCGAGTGCCGCTTCCATAGTTCAACACAATCAGATTAGAAACATCGATGGCCTTCCGAACAATGTTTCCTCTGGCATCGTTTTTGTACGAACCCCATAGATGATTAAGTATGTGCGTTGAAATCGCCTAATACGATCCTCGGTGGTGGAGTCTGTTTCAGTAGTTCATCTAATTCATTTTCTTCTATGTGGTAGTTTGGAGGTATATATATATATATATATATATATATATATATATATATATATATATATATATATATATATATATATATAATATATATATATATATATATATATATATATATATATATATATATATATATATATGTTGCAAACGCTGATCTTTTCATGAGTTTGTAAGGTTACTGCTACTGCTTCTAGATTTGTGTTGAGATTTATTTGATTGACTGAAATGTCAGACTTGACGTATATTGCTACGCCTCCGCTTGCCGTGATTTGTGCCCGATTTTTGTAGTATCCATTATAACCTTTTTGTGAATGTATTTTGAAATCTTGTAAGTGTGTTTCCTGTAGACAAATTACTTGTGGAGCATGCTCAGCAATCAACTACCGTAACATATTCAAATGGATATAATATCCATTCAAATTCCACAGCCGTACTGAATTGAACATAAAAACAAATAAATAAAGTTATTTAACAGGAAGAGTTTACCGACGAAGTATCGCTAAAATCACTGTTGGTGTTGATTTCCTGGAAATGCTCCAATTTCTTTCTTAACCTTGTGCATCGGTTTTTCAATGTTTTATTCGTGATATGAGGGTATATTAGAACTAACATTTCGATAAGCCCTTTTATATTTGGGGTATATTCGGTTATTACACTCATTATATCCTGTGTCCCGTGAATGTTTTCTAGAAGACTTGTTAGTTGGTCGCAGTTTAGCACAAAAGGTGGGTCGTGATCATTAATAAAAGACTTAATTGGGTCTATTGCAGATTTTTCTATAACATGTGTGTCCCGTTTCGGTTTCTTTGTTGATTGGTGTAGCAAAAACAGGTGTTTTTTCCACAGCTCTTTCATGTTCATTATCTATTGGTGGCGATGAGAGCTCTGCGAATCCGCATTTACAGCTTGTGTTCGAATTAGACTCTTTTTCCTCATTGCTTCTTTTGAAGTTGTCCAGATCTGTGGAAGGCTGTGGCTCAGACCTCTGTGAAGTATTTATCGTGGTTTCCATGGTTTGTGAATTACTAGGTGATTTAAGGTTTGGTTGGGTTGATTCCTCTGTGTGTTGTATATTTGTTTGTGGTTGAGCTGATTGTGTGGATTGTATTTTGTCGGTGTTATATGATGCTCTAGTAGGAGATATTTCAGATTATGCATTTGGGCATCGTGAAGCAATGTGGCCTGGCAGTTTGCATTTGAAACACTTTTGGCTGTCCAGTGACAAGAAAATGCGGTAGGTAAGGTCTTCGTGAGTTATTTCAATTGATTCGGGTATGATTACGGTTTCAGTAGGAGAGATATATACCTGTCGTCTGAAGCTCATAATGTGGTTATATTCTGGCAAGGTTGCCCCAATTCTCAGGAACGATATTGGTGAAACTAAGTTGAGTGCAAGTTGTTGTAGGCTTGCTTTGACAACTGCATGTGGAATGGTAGGACAGATATTTGATATGACTAGCCTATCTGATGGTGTCACTAAGCGACGGGCTTTTATTGTTTCTCCATTTATTATTATTTCTCCTGGGTTATCAATGAATTTGTCTACTGCTTGCTTACTCGAAAGAAAAATTTACGCATAATATGTTGTTAGATATTCTAGAGCAAAAAATTATGTTTTTAGGGTTCACAATGGGTCCTAGCTCAAGTAAATAATCTTGTATTTTTAAACCTTCAATAGTGGTAAAAACAATTGTTCTTTGATAGGATGTTTATAATTCTGTTGAGTGAGTGCTGATGAGTAAGATTGCACTGTTACAGTTTTATGTTACTTCGAGTTTGCCTCGTGTCATGCCTCAATACGACCCTGTTCAATGTTGTTGATTGAGAATCGGTAACTGTAACTACTCGCGAATAATGTAGAATTTATTTTCAATACTCACTTTGTTTATGTGTTATTGTATGTAGAATACACTTATAATAGTAAACTACTGAAATGATGACTATATTACTTCAAATTCTCTGAATAATTTCGAAAATTAGTAGAGCACGATTCGTTGTCTGCTTATCTGTTAGCGTTCACGACCGGACTCTCATAACTGGTTTTTGACTGTTAGTAGATGAAGACTTCTTAGGAGTATTCCAATCTGCAATTCCGGTTAACTGACGAATGCTTGCTAAATCCACATCTTTCACTGGAGTTGATTTAGTAAAAACCGCCCTCTCCATAGATAATAAAGTAACACGTTTACCATCACGCATTGCTTCTCTTTATACTCGTACCCGAGGTTTGGTTCCAACTTTGATACCATCGAATGATCCGTTCATGAAATCATTAACATCGACGAGCAACTGGACGTCTGGAATGATAAAACCTTTATGAGATTTATCTCCATTCAATGTAATTCAGAGGTTTTCGGAGAAGGATTAAAACCTATGTTATTCGGGGGTAAAGTTTTCTGTGGTTTCCTTCACCAGTAAATGTCCGACGAATTGAAAATCGGACATTTAACCAAATGGCACGTAATGAATAAGTCGGCCACAGACGCAAAACAATTGTATCCAATACAAATATCTGTTTTTTTTTTTCTTTTTTACATATTATGTCAAATATCTAGGGTTGAAGAAGGTCGCGAGACCTTATAACTTCCCACTGTTATCATTGTAAAATTTCATGAAATGTAAAATACCAATTATCTCAATAAACGTATTATCCATTCATTCATTTCTACTGTCCAAGTCCTACTGTCTGGCACTTGGCCGTTCGGAGTCACGTTTACACCCTTTTTTTCGTGTATTTTGCAATACTTTCTCAAAAATTCAAGATATTCCTACATTCTGTTGTACTTTGCTTATATTTTCGAAATCCGGTTTAACAAACCAAATTCGACGATTCGTGTGACATCGAGGCATTTTTCAATTCAGGGCATTGATTTATTGGAACCGCCAATTACGCAAAAAATTATTATGCCACCATTGTCCATTTTTTTTTCCAACTTGAAGAGTGCCAATATTGTTACTTTTCCACGAAATCTTTGCCAGATAAGATAAAAATTAACGAAGTAATGAATTAGTTAAATAAACAATAAATTTTCGAGTTTATCCAAATTTTCGCCGCTTCTAATGATTCGATCGAGTCGAGTGACGGCTCATTTTGTTCGTTATTGAATCGCCTGAAATGTATCTATTGATGTCAGTGAGTTTTCATAATCATTTTTGATGTTTCAAATAAAAAACTTCAAAAAATGCTATTTTTCGGAATAAATCGTGAATAAAAAATTCATTATTGGTATTTGCTTGTCCAAATTATAACAAAAATAAAGTATAAAGTATCTCTCTTCTAATGGTACAGTCGGTTTTCTGAAATAAATGTCAAAAATCCGTTATCAGTTGTTTCCCTTTGCTTGGCCTAAGGATATATAGCTCATTCGTCACACTGTCACATCCTTGTGATTTCAACTTCACTCCTCCACTAGACATGTAATGTTCAGAACAGGAAACAAACCACTAAATGTATAAATAGATGAAGTAAATATTTTTTATTGGCGACACCCTATAGAAAAATACACCTAGAATAAGATTAAAATGAAGAGAATAAGCGACACCGAGGTTTCGCTTATCTCTTCGTGAAACATTATGTTAAAAACAATAAATTAAAATTGAACACACTTGCCCTAAGTTTCTCTAAATATATGTTTAATATATAAATATAATATATATAATACATATGTTTCGAGAGGTTAACCCATCATCAAGAATTTCAGTAACATTGTATACTCTTGATAATGGGTTAACCACCCGAAACATAATAATAATAATATTTATATCATCCATTTAGACAATTACATAATTGTGTTAGAAACGTCAGTCAATCGTAATAGCGTAATCAGTCTGGTACTTCTTCACAATATAGTAACATTTGGTTAGAAGCACCGACTTGATAACTTTCCTAAACCTAGCGTGAGTTTTCATACTTTGCCGAACTATATCTAGGAATAGATAGAATTTCAACATTTCTTGTAGTATAACGATGAAAACTACTCAATTTCACAAATTTACTTTAATTTTCCTTCATATAGAGTAAACACTTATAAATATAAATACAGGGTGTAGTTAAAATATTCTATTTGCAATAAATTCTCGCTTGCAAGATTCTCGTCGTCCTAGTTTAAAAATTGTTCTAATTATACGTTTCTGAGATATGAAAACTCTTTGGCTATCAAAAAAAAATACCCCATAGCATGATATTATAATTTATGTGACTATAACGCAAGAGCAAATATACTTCCATAACAGACGCACTAGATAGACAATGTTTTATTCTATCAATGGCATAGAACGCTGAATTTAGTGTTTCAGTTACAGACTCAACATGTAAGGACCATCTGAGATCTTGATCTAACAAAATGCCTAAAAATTTGACGTGATCACATTAAATTTTATTGGTTTCATTCGGTTTTGTTTTAGTGGTGTTCAGCATCAAAGCATTAGATTGACACCATTTTTTAAATTCTCCCAATACGAGGATTTATTCAAGAGTTCCTCAGGATTCCGTGCTGTAATAGCTATCATCGGCAGAAATTATCATTTTCTCTGTCTTGACATAATCGAACAAATCATTCATGAATAAACGAAACAAAAGTGGACCGAGCACGGAGCCCTGTGGAACGACCAAATCAGTAATTTTCTCATCAGAATAACAATTTTGAATTTCTACTTTCATTCGCCTGTCAGAAATATAACTCTCTATCCAGTCGAGAAAAATACCCGTAATTTCTAGGTTATACAACTTACTCAATATAAAATTTAAAATAAGACAATCAAAGGCATGTGGCAGGTCAAAGAATAATTCAGCAGCATATAAACCACAATCCAATGAATCATATTTAAATTCAACATAGGGAAACTACTGCAGATTGTGTAGATCTATCGAACCTAAAACCATGTAGACAGTTATTCACCCCATTAAATGCGTTAAGATATGTACCTCATCATTTGACCTAGAACAATTTTTTCAAAAATTTCGGAAAAAACACTTAACACAGAAATAGGTCTATTATAGTTCTGTTTAAGGGATCATCTTTCTTATAAATTGGAACAGCAGTAACTAGTTTCAATGATATAGGAAATCTACCTGAACAGACAGACAAATTTATTAAGTAACACCACGGTTCAGCAATGAAGTCAGAGCTGAGTTTTACTAATTTAGTAGAAATAAAATCAGCATATGTGTTCTTCTTGTTTTTTAGAGTTACAATAGCATTCAACACAACGTACTTTGTTACAGGATGGGAAAAGAAAGTAGTTTCCATCATACGGTGAACTGTGCAAGATACTGACAATGTTTTACCGTAATATTTTTACAAACTAATTTTATTTGTTATGAAAAGGCTCATAAACTCATCAACATCGGTAGGTTCATGTAACATAGTCATTTATTTGAAGCATAATAGATTTTGTTTTACTCACTGATCGTCCTGTCTGTCGGTTTACAATATTCCACACCAATTTAATTCTATTATTTCTCATGCTAAATAGACTACTATAAAAATTTAATTTTGTTTTCATCCACATACGCCTATAACGTGCCGTCGCAAGATTGTATACTGTTAGGGATCCTTCTGTGTTGATATTCTTATGAACCCAATGAAGATCCTTCAAGTTGCGACTAGCTTGCCTCAACTCTTTAGTTATTCATTCATCTTTAGGAGTATTTTGTACTTTACTGATATTTTTGGGGCAGCATTCACCAATGATATTCATAAAATGTTGAATAAAAAAAGAAAATGCCCTTTTCCTGCCTGAAAGTGATGCTTCATCTCTTCATCCCACCAATGATTCCTGAATCTAGAGTTAAGAGAACGATTATATTTGAGAAAACATATTTTTTGTAATATTTGATATCATTTGTTGGAATGAGATTAAGTGTGTTATTTTGTGTTGACTTAAAGTCTCTAATGCCCTGCCAAAGGACAACCAGTCCGTATCTGTTGTGATAAATTCCCGTGAAGTTGTGACAATGGGATAAGAAGTGAGAGCTGATTAATCCATGTTCAAATAAATTAGAAATTGATTACTGATCCGCACTCCGGAAGTACCGACCAGTCACATCTCCTTGCAATTTGCAGAACATGTAGATAGATCGTGGGCACTTTTCTTGGTATGTATGTTGGTATTCACTTGGAACTGAATCTGGTTGGAGGATCATTATTGAGGATTATAATGGACTCTTCCCTTATGAAGTTTTCAATTTCCCTACTGCTATTATTTAACCATTCCGAACCCCACGTCGGATTTTGAGCGTTCAAATCTCCAAGCAAGAAAAACGTTTCAGGAAGATACAGACAAATTTCATTAAAGAGCATATCTGGTAATCGAATATCCGGAAGATTGTATTTATTGACATAGGGGATATTTTGTATTTTTATTTCCAAATTTTGAAATCTGGGAGGAATGTTTATGTAGCTCATGGGTAGAAATGTGAATTGCCAGTTACGTTCAATAACGATAGCTATACCTCCATAGCCATCAGGTCTGTCATCTCTTATGATTATATAGTTAGGTTATGTAGAGTTTGATTAATTTTAAGAAAAGTTTCGTTAAGGGCGATAAGATCTGGCTCCATTTTCTTTATTTATATATTAGTTTAGAAGAGTTAAGAGTGAATTATCCATTGTAAAACTTTATTACAGCAAAAAGAAACAAACAAAAAAAATAATATTTAATAATAGAAGAAGAAATAACTCCTATTGTTGACGTTAATAAGAGTATTATTTCATCCACTTTGTTTGATGAAAACTGTCACTTAACATTTTTTTTTTGTTATCAATTTTGCTACTTTCCCTGGCCCTCCACATTGCTATTGACTCATCCATCTTATCCCTAGTTATGCAGTTGTGACAATCTATTTCTTTGTTTAGGACTGAACATTGCCATGTTTTAGGGTGCTCATGGCACGTTGATAAGAAATCACAGAGGAACTTTTCTCCGCCAAAATCTCCTGCATGTATTATCTCCCCACATGCCCTTACTATTAGAACAACTTTGTCTGAGTTGTCTTCGCATCGAGTTGATCTGATATACAAGCATATTGGATCTCTTACTTTTTCATCAGGAATGTATGGTCCTATTTGAAAAGATTCATTCATTCTTTCTGAAAGCAATACAATTGTTATTAGGACCTGGAAATTCATCTTGAGAAGAAGTTTGATTTTCTTTTTGAGAACTGATAAAGTTTTGAACTGAAGGTCCGTTATTACTTATATTATATATTATTAATATTTAATAATATAATATATATATATATATATATATATAATTATAACAAAATAATGTCTGATGATTTTAAATATACATAATTTAATTACAACAAGAATTAAAAAGAGAACAATACTGAACAAAAAACTTAACGCCTTAAAACTAAACTAAATTTAATATAAAATGTGAAAAGGCCTTTGAATGAAATTGTTAATTATAAGTTTATTTGAGTTACCTCTTTCTTCGAGCTTTCGTGATCTTTTCTACGATAGCACTCCAGAATTTTTTCTTTTGAAATTATTGTAAATTTTGAAAATTAATGCAAAAACTTGACGTCCCCTCTCTCAATTGTTCTTGGTTATTCTCGTCTGATCTATTTCACAGCAATCTCTGATTTGATATTTTTGAATTCGTGCATAAACTTGTTTTCTATGATGCTTCATTCGATTTCAATTTGATATTGTCTATGGTGTGCTTTTGTCACGAAACTTCACAATTGAGGTTATGATTATACAGTTGGAAACAATTCCATACTCAAATTATTTATACAATATTCAGAGATTTCAAATAAATATTGGTATGAATATAAATCATTTGGCAACGTAGAATACATTTAAATAATATATATATATATATATATATATATATATATATATATATATATATATATATATATATATATATATATATATATATATATATATATATATATATATATATATATATATATATAAACTGACAAGAATACCTCCGTATTATGACTATATGAAGTGTAAGAGATTGTAAACGGATGGAAGAAGAGGCCACTTGGTGTACTACATTTATTTTCGTCAACGTTTCGGTTAAACAATCGTAACCATCATCAGGACTCTGCATTATGAGTTGATGCTACAAAAATCACTACTGAATTAAAAATACCAAGACATACCAAATAGTTGAGATTATGAAATAAGCCATGTGGCAAGGAAACAAAAGAACTGAATTATTTCTATGTAACTGATCATTAAAACTGGATACAATCATTACTGAATATACTTTAAACAAAACTCTCAATTACAGACAACACAAAGCATCGACAATCCTAACTTTATATTAAATTTTAAAACATCTGAATTGACCAACAATTATTATTCATCATTTTTATTTAACAATTAAATAAGTTACATATTCCTCAACATATTTAACATAATACTGATTCTTACAATTCATTGCAAACACAATTCTGTCAGTCATCTCAGTCTGACTTGAACAAAAAGTAAAATGAAGCGAAGTTACTTCTAGTTAATTAACAAATATTAAAAGTAAAGACATAATTATTTAGACGGTTTCAAGGCAAATCTTATTGAGCTCTTGGGCTTTTCCTTCGTCTATCTGGGGATCTTGATGCTGTTCTGGACCTTCTTTTGATGTTGATTGCTGTTCCTCTGCTGTACCCTGACTCTCCTGAGGAATCTTCCGAATTTGAGTCTGGGGTGTTTCATCTAGTTCTCTTTGACGGAGGTCCTCTTGAACTTGGTCTCTTGGTGCTGGTGCTTGTAGAGGCAAATCTGGCTACAGGCTCTTTAATTTCTGTTGATTGATCATCATCGCTGTCTTCCAGAGTATCATAGAGGGCTGAAATAGCATAGAATCCATCCTGCTCTTTTTTTGCAAAGCCTAGGGTTACCATCAGCTCTAACTTGACATTCTCTTCAATCAAATTAGAGTTCAGTGATATCTTTTGATATTCTCTTATCTTGTACGGGCTTGTGAAGTTCCCACACATCATACATGTGAAGTGATGTGTGTAAAGGTCCTCTTCACTTTCTTGAAGAGGACCTTTATAAATCTGGTAGTTTCTATTTATTACCTGTGCTATTGCATCTGGGTAGGATGAGGCGATTCTGGCCATTGTGACTGTTTGTCTTCTCAGCTTTGTTCCTGGTTTAGCAATTTTGTATCTTGCCACCAACTCTCGCATTTTCGCTGCTCCGTCCTCTCCAGTCATTAGAACAGCTTTACGGATGTTGGTACCTCTCTGAAGATATAACAGGATTAATATAGGAAGATCACTTTTGAAATTCCCTCCTCCGTATTCAATTATAATTTTCCTCATGGTGAATGGGTTGAATCCTTCATAAGCATAAGTGGATTCGAAGTCTGCCAAACCCGCAATCATGGCTGAAACAATTGTTTCAGTGGATGGTTCTGATCCGCTGGTACCTTCTTACATCTCTTAGCTTTGATAAAAGCTGTTTTGCGATCACAAATTTATCTCACAAATAATCATTCAATTTTATTAAGACAGATTTAATTGAATTGAAGTGCAAATTTAATAGCAACCTTGAAAAAGAGCAATTTTAAAACTTGATAGGAAAGTGGAATTGAAATCTAATTAGAATAAAGTCTGCCCGTCACTGTGTTACTTTCAGCTGTGTCACCTTATTATGTCTGTCAAAGGCGGAAGTAGCAAGGTTAGCTCTGAAATTGTTTGCTTTCTGTGAGTGTTCAAGGACCAAAATGTCAATGCTTCTTCTTTCTTAAAAAGACTTCTCATACTATCAATGACTTCAATGCATGATCTATTTCATTGCTATTATGACTTATCAAATAAGAATAGATTTTACTAATAATTATTGCTGTCGTAACGAGAATTTAAAGAGGGATTTTTCTTAATGAGGAACATTTCTAAAAAAGATCTTCTTTAAAACTCATCTCATACTCCAGAATTGACGTATTTCCATAGTCCATGTCATGATTAGTACTTCTAACATGTTCTGCCAATGCACAAACTTCCTTTGGATTTTTAATATCACTTTTGTGTTGTGACCTTTTTTTTTATTGTGGAGAGGTCTGTCCCCCATAGCTCATCTCACAAGAAGAGCAAGGAACCATTATAGACAACATTAGTGCAATTCAGAGTAGGTGTTTTGTCTTTCACTGATGCGAACAGCGTACCCAAGAGAATCTCATTTCTCAGTCTCTCATCACGAAAAACTCTCACCTGTGGACCAATCACCCTCGAAATCAACGGCAATAACGCAAATTGGGTAAATGATTCATTGTTGGATGGGGCTGCAGCAAACCGCAGCGGAAGATGACCTCCATTGTTGTTACGTACACGATCTCCTGTTTGAGTATTCACTCCTCTTGGAGTACTATAAATTAGTTTAGACAGCCAGACAACCATTGGTAACCAATATATCATGTAATGATTTCAAATTTTTTTCCAACAAAGATGGGTGAGATAACCTCCTGATTCGTTCCCTCATACCCATCACCAAATTCACCTTTTGTTTAATAGGGTGACTCGATAAATAGTGTAGATATCTTCCAGAGGGCATTGGTTTTCTGTACCAGTCTACGATGAGAGAGTTATTTACAGTTATTCTTACTTTTGTGTCTAAGAAGGGGACAGCTTTATCTGTTTCCCTTTTTACAGTAAACTGTATATGTTAATTGTATTCATTAAATTGGCTCAAAACAAACTCAATTTGTTTACTAGGAGCAGCACAAATTATATCGTCAACGTATTTTTCAATTAAAGGGACCTCAAAAGGTACAATAGACAGAACCTTATCGAGAACGAAATCCATTACCATCTTTGCTATAATAGGACTCAAGGCCGAGCCCATTGGTGATCCGAAAACCTTAATCTAAATAACCTTAATGCAATAGGTTGTACGAGCTATTGCTAAATCATATGTAACTTGAATGTATGGAGCGTTACATTCATTTGCAATGTCTTGGCACAATTCTACAGTTTCCAAAACTGATGAATGATGGTAGTGGGAGACTCATTTATGGGAGTCAGATACAAAAATTTTTGAACTGATGAATTGTCAATGATTATTTTAGTATTATATCCAACCCACATTGGAGTATCAGGTACATTGAGCTTATGCGACAACATCCACATAATGTCCAATTGTTAAGCTGTGATGAAATTAGCGGGATTTTCGTTCAGTGGTTTTCAATATTTTGGTAAATGGGCGCATCTCGAAAGTTATTTCTTCAAAGTCTCGGCGTTTCCGGTTTGTCGTTGTCGACAGCGTAGATTCAGAAATATTACTGGATGTAATAATAAACACTGGATTAGGAGCTAAATGTTCAATTTCATTGGCAGGTGAAGGTATGTTAGGCATTGCATCCTCATTTGGAGCAATGTTTTGAAAAATTATTCCCACTGTGTCGTGAAGTGTATCTTTGCCATTTAGTGTTTCTACAAAGCGATCGAAGTTATCAAAGGCAACTGCTGTATTTAAATCCGGACGACGTAAAATATCTTCAGGGCACACATAAGAACTGTTGACTGTAGAAAAAGCTAGTTTGTTCTCCAGTTCTTCTAAGGTAATATACGAACCACAGTGCCCGTATTTAGACAGCAAGTTTATTATGTTTTTGCTGTTATATAAGCTTTTCACCGCTAGACCCAGAGTAATGTGCTTCAAAGTTTTCATTTTGTAGCTGGAAGTAGCGTATATCATGTCTTGACCGATCGAAAATATTGCGAGATCGTTATTCGAATTTCCTGATTCACGCTTTTTTCTTGATAAGTGTGAAACATCGCCCATAACGAATGATTCCAAGAAGCACGTTAAAAGCTCTGGCACATAATCGAATTCACCTTTGATCAAATCTTCAGCAGTGCAATCTTCCGGCAATTTTCTGGTTGTAGAAGTTGGAATTTCCTCCCGAAGTTGTACTGCAACTGAACGAATTTTCTCCTTCATCGACATGCTTTAAAATAATATGTGACATGATATGTGACAATATCAGCTGAAATCGGAGCAAGAAACGTTTTTTTCAGCACAAATAATTTTGGTTTTCTTTGGAAAAGTGTCCATTAATTTATTTTCTAAGTGACGATCTGACAATGAAGTGCTGTTTATGGAGTCTGATAACAACTTACATTGATCAATGAATAATCGGTGATATTCTTTTTTTACATGGTCAAAAAACAGGCATTCGTTTTTTCATCATGTATTCCTCCAAAATTTCAAACAGCAATTCATGAGCTGTGTTTGAAGCCTTCCGTTTTTTTAACAAAATCGCGGGAGACCGGGCTGGTTGTGACATTTTTATTACAAACTGTCATATTTTTTCATTGGTTTAAGTGTTGTACCTGAGTATAGGTTCGTTTGATTAAGTAACTGTTCAGGAATATTATTTAAAATAAATTTTATGTTGCAGACTAATAGTAATAACATAAATGTATGAATTCTGAAAAAAAAGCTGTGTAACTTTCAACCCCATGCTTGGGGCTGGTTGTTACACTACACGGGGCAAATTGTTACAATAAAAAACAAACGTATTATAAGAGTTTTTATTAGGAACAATTATCACAATCAGTTACTTTTCTTAATTTAAATAACATAACATAATGTCTATAAAGCAGTCTTTTGCCTCATTACAACAAAAACATAATAATTTGAAATGACATAAAATTACAAACTTAAATTTTGGTCTTCTTATTCGTAAAAACAAAATATAGATAATTTTTTACCTATAAGATAATAAACCTTTCTATTAAATAAAACCTTTGTAATGAACAAAACGCATTTTAAAATTGCAAATAAACTACACTTTAAAAAAAAAACATAAGGAAAACCAAGCAGTTCAGTTACTGTAGTCTGAATCGTCACTCTCGCAATTCAAACATATGTAATGTGTAATATTTCCTCTAACACACTTAACATGTGACCAATTCTTACAAGCTCTACACTCTACCCATTCCTCACCAGATTGCTTCGGATCAAAAGGATCACAACATATCAGACAAAAATAACCATCCTCTACTTCACTTTCTTCGTCAGTGTCATGTAATACTTTCCTCTTTACAGCAAGACTTTTTTTTTCATTACTTGTTTTCCTTCTCTTATGTGTATTTTCCTGTTCAGTCTTCTTTCCTGTAGACTTTCCTCCTTTGGCTGACTTTCCTTTTTTGGATTTATTTTCCTTCTTGTTACTCTGTGCCAGTGCCAAAGCATTTTTTTCAGGCGTATCTGTTAAAATTGCTGACTTGCGAGTTTTTCGTGTTATTTTGGTTGTTCTCGCAGCGGCTTTTTGATAAGGCCGAATAATCTCGGGAGAAAAATTATTTTCATTGGGCATAATATCTTTGCTACAACCAGCAACTGGGTTAGTAAAAATTAAGCTTTCGGGTTCTGCCATGGTACTCTCTATGGGAGAATGAGGAGGAGATGGAATGGAAGTTTCAGCCTCCGTGTTCTGTGCTGTAACAGCGACATTTTCGACGTTAGAGTTAATTGTTTCGTCTATTGGTCTGTCACTAACAAAAGCAGACAAGAAGTCTTCATCTTGAAAAATATCTTTATTGAATGGTGCAATACCAGTCTTTTTAAATCCGTTGATGATGTTCGTTGGATTTAATGCCGAGGGTAAAGCATTTTTCACTATTGATGGAATGTCGTGTATAGTCATTGTCTTGCCTGGATTGTTTCTCAGCCAACCATCTTGTTGACTGGCACAGTAATTTTTGAATGGTCCGTAGACCCCCACATCCAGAGGCTGGAGCTTATGTGAACAATGTGGTGGGAAGGACAGCAATACCACATTGTTTTCTTTAGCTGTTTCGATGACCTCAATGTCCAAGTGTGAAGAATGATTGTCCAATAATAAGAGAACAGGGTCGGATGGAGATGGTTTCACATTATCTATGAAATGTTTTATAAATATTTTGAATTCCAGCCCAGTCATCCAGCCACTTGAGTTTCCGGCGCCAATGCAGCCTGGAGGACCATCGCGAACAAAATAGTCCCTGTATTTAATTCGTGGGAAGATAAACATACATGGCACCGAGTTCCCCACTGCATTTACTGCTACGCAAAGAGTTACAAGAGTCCCTCTCTCTGCTGATGTAATGGAACCAACTTGTTTAGATCCCTTTGGAGCTAAAATTTTCTAGGTTTCAGTACTGTTGTCACACCTGTTTCGTCTACATTCCAGATGCGTGACGAAGGAAATTTATATCTATCCAACACGTCAGCCAATTTAGAAAAGAAATTTTCAACATTCGTTTTATTAAATGACGTGGCTCTGCATAAGCTAGTAGCCTCTGGTGTTCTTATAGATAACGACTGGTTGCGTTTAAGAAATGCTGCTAGCCAATCAGACCCTGCTTCCTTTTTGTCAAGCCACGATTGCGGCATTACAATGTTGTGCTTAAGTGCACAAGCAAATGCCAGCTGCCTGACATCCTTCGGCGTCAATCCGTAATAAATTTGGCTGCATTTAATTAAGTAACTCACCAAAACGGCTTCTTGTTCGTTTTTAAAAACTTGCCTATTCCTCTGGTACCCGACTGTGAGAGATTCCATAGGTGTGCCCTTCTCTTTTGCTTCTTTTCTTTTCCTTAAGTATCTTGTTAGCGACATATGACATAATCCGAAGTCTTTTGCGATGCCACGAATTTTTTTAGTTTTGTCCTCCTCCAAAATAGCTGCTGCTTGTTCATAAATATCTTTAGATATTTTTCCCCGCTCTGTTTTTCTTATATACGTCCTCATCCTACAAAAAAAAAACAAAACAATATAGCACAAATTATATCAGTCGGTAACAAGCACTACGGGGCAGGTAGTGACAAATCACAACCTGCCCCGCGCAAATGTAACTTTTAGCCCCAACGCCAAATCTGACCTTTTAAGGTTATGCAGTGAAAACGCCAATAAACATAGCTGTATAAACGTAGATTCATTGTTAAACGAAAGCATTAGGGCGTAAATATCACTACATGGACATCTTTGTCTTTATGGAACATAGGTTGCAAACCAATATTACGAAAAGTGTAAAATTTTACTAACCTGCAATTTTAATGGCGGCACACGCGGGCTTCTCTCACAAAAACGCTGACGCCACTGGCTCTCGCGGTGTGATAGCCGACGGCGGCGGGAGTATTTGTCCCTTTCTAACGTCAGTATTGCGTTCTCTGTTTCGCGACCATTGCCACTGTAACTACCTACCCCTGTCACTTCCAGCCCCGGTCTATAACTTATAAACACAACAAACAAATCAGAGCGTCTAGCAGCCACCAAAAACGTGTACACTATGGTGATCATCTGAGATAGCGTCATGCCAACAGATGCTCTAGTGGAGTCGGTGCGAGAGAGTAAGAGATAAAGAAAGAGTGAGAGAGAAATGAGGCGCGGAATGGGGAATACACCCCATGAAATCGCCCCATGAAAACTGTCAGAATATATGTTTTCCGTAATCCTGATAAGATTACCTTCAAAATTAAAAAAAATTTATCGCTCTCGAGTATTTCAAGGTTTCGTTTTTTTTACACTTTTGTGACTCGCCTATTTTCTTATGTCACGGTCAAATTGTCAGATTGTTGGAATATACACTTTTCTGGATGTATTTAACTGACCTTCTCTTAATCTGACGCGCTTGAGATTTTCTGACGATTGATTTTTTTTTACTAATCTGAAGGGTTGCCCTCGACGCACCCCACTACATTAAGGGTTCATATTTGGTAGGGCTACATTACAGGATGCAAGGTTTCTCCCCATATGATTTTCTGACGCGCTCGAGCAACTCGCAAAATCCCCGCTTGGGCTCACCTACTGTAATATTTATTATATTTGGTAACAATTGCCATTTCTGAATTAGTTTCAGCACATCCCATCTCGAATTTACTGTTGTGTTTTATTCCGTCTTTTTAGAGATTGTCAATCAATGATTGAATCAAAACGTCTTCGCCTTTGTACTTCCCTTTCAAAATTGTGGCTTCGATGACGTTGTTCATTAATTTCTTCACCGCAGGTCGGATGCCATTACAAAGACGTGGCATTATATTCCGCAACCTAATGATTACTGATCAGATTTTTAATTGCAGATTATGAGGTGGTAACCAGGCAATTCCAGCGAATTTAAAAACTCAGCTAGATAGTTTACAATATCATCTTGGTATTTCATTAATTCGCCAGCTATTTTGTTTTGAATCTGAAAATTCATTTCGTTGACGTTTTTTGTAGCCAATATAAGTCTTTCGCTCAACCATACATGATATTTGCAATTTTCAGCAATGTTTGGTAAGAAATATGATACATCGAGTAGATCAGTCAACAGATATTTTGCCATTACCAATATCGAGCAATGTTTGGAAAAACTTCTCCAAATTGGTCGTTCAATTCGACTCGCATGTTCATATTTACTTTGAGAGCTTTAACGTCTTTCCATAAAATGGATGACTTTAAACAGTCGTTAAGTTCGTCAGCTGGCGTTGATCTTGGTATTACTGGAAGTGTTTGGCGAACATGCCCTGCCAATAAAATCATTGCACCACCAAACCAGTTTTGGTTCTCTCGTAAATCTTACAACATGCGGTCTAATGAATACAAAGATTTTTGTGTGCCATCATGCACTCATCCAAAATTATTAGTTTGCTCTACTGCAACAATTTGGCCTTCGCAGAATTTCTCGAAAGGTTGTAAGTTGGTGTTTTATTATTATTTGCATGTTCAACGGCAACTTGAGTTCGGAATGATCTATTTTACCGACATCCAACAACGTAGCTGCAATACATTTTGCGATCGAATCGTTGCCAAAATTAATGATATTAAAAACGTTTTTCCAGTACCACCGGGAGCATATAAGAAAAAAAAATCCGCCAGTTCCATCGTTCACTACTTTCATTAGCGTTTCGTAGCCATATTTTTGTTGCTTATTTAAAAGGCATGTTTTTGCACTCAATTTTGAAGGCAGGTGCTTGATAAATCAACGAAGAATTTGCATTTCTTCGTTAATTTGCATTTGATATTCTTAGACGCTTCTGATGTAATATATCTTCGGCCATGTGATATTTGTTCTATAAATCGTAGACACCATTAACCACAGATTAATTGTAATTGCGCCATATATTTATACTTATGGTAAACAATATTGTAACATTCGATTTTCAGTGAACCCTACACACTCAGCAAAGAGGAATCGTTCTAGATGTCGTACCCGCTAAGTTAACAAATAATTGGTCAGGTGAAATTATTCGACGCAAGATCCAAATTTTTTAACACTTATTCTTCTTAATCAAAACAAAATGTGAGATATCGAGGAATACGTGAAAATGTCCCTAAAAATATAACACGCCTAAAAATCTTATTCACTTATGCACTTCATAATTTGAAGGCAAAACACCCAAACTAGTAACAAAAGCAGTAAAGTCGGCAGCTAAATATGTCATCCATAGACTAGGAAGTTAGTTCACCATGTCTTCACTCTTATGTGAACCACAATCAAATTACGAATAAATTTTTAATAATATGCATTCATCGCCTAATATTTTCAGGAATACTACTGCTAGTTTTCTGCATTTTTTCGAATTCTTATATAATATAATAAAAATAATAACGTTTATTCTCAAAATTACATTCAACACAACGTAGGGTAAATGTAGATAATGGGGATCACTTAAGCAAGAATTGAAATAAAATAAAATCTATGAATCAACAATTTATTGTAATTATCTTAAACTAAACTTTACTTATACAACTTTCATTTGAGATCAACTTTAATCACTTTGGTATATAAATTTTGGCATAAGAGTAATTTAAATAAAAAATAGCTTTGATCACTATTGTCAACATTGGTTGACAATGAGGATCAGCATGTAGACAATGGTGATCAGCACATGTCGCATACATAATTGTAAGCAGAATCCCACCCGGTACATTCGGCGTGAGCCCAAAGTCCACAAGACGTGCACCGATACCATTCTTCATTGTCTTGTCCAAATTCAGCGCATACAATACACATGTTATTTGCTTCTGCAACGTCGTCTTCACCATCGTCGCATAAATCATCCGTGTTCACGTCTGACGTCGAAGTATCATACGTTTCCTGGAGAATTTTCTTCTTAGCCCTCTTGATATTGTCCTTCAATATCTTGCTTTTTTTAAATACTTCTTTTTCCTTACGTTTCTCAGCTTTAGCCTTCTTTTTATTTTCTTTATCAACCAGAGCGTCTTTAATAGGTGTTGAAGTCAAAATTGTTGCATGCTGTTTTTTTCTTCCTTGTCTTCTCTTAAAATCAGGATTTTTCTCAGGCATCTTGATGAGAATTTGGATGCTTGGAAGGTTTCCAGATGTTGATGGTATTGCGATTTCTAACTGGGAGGATGATGCAGTCGCTAGTTCAGCAAATGACTGGGGAACACGATTCCCTCTTTCTGGTTCAACAGCGGCTGCTGGTGCGGAAAAAGAGTCAACAGTTTCAGCAGCATTCGATTCTGAAATGGAGTCAGCAAAATCTTGTACTACAACGGGCTCTGATTGTAGGATTTCAGCCGGCAAAAGTCTTCATCTGAGAAGATATTGGGGTTTATGGGAAATATGCCCGTTGCTCTAAATCCCGCTTTGCCCTTGCTCATCGAGGCAACACTTGAATATGCTTTTTTTACCAAGGAAGCTACATCATAAGGTGTTATTTTTTCAGCAAGATGGCTCTTGATGAAAAAGTCACATTCTCTTCTATATGAAGCTTTGAATGGCCCAAAGAAGGATACGTCTAATGGCTGCATGCGGTGAGAAGTGTGGGGTGGAAGAGACAACATATGAATGAAATTTTTTCTGCAGTGGTCATGGACGGCCAAAGAAATGTGGCTCGCGTGATTATCTAATATCAATAGAACTGGTTCTTCAGCAGAAGGTTTGGTATACTCGGTAAAGTGTTTAAGCCACTCATAAAAAAGATCCTCATTTATCCACCCATTTTCAGAGCATTTATAAATAGCGCCCGTTGGGCCATCCTTTTTCAAGGTCGGGGTCATTCTCTTTCTGGGGTATATGAACATTGGGGGAACATATCCACCGGCAGCACTCATGGTACAGAGCAAAGTAATATTTTTGCCCCTTTCCCAGCTTGTTATACTTCCTATTCTCTTCTGTCTTTTAGCAGCACATACTTTTCCAGGGTTTTGGACGGTAGAAATACCGGTTTCATCGCAGTTGTAGATGTTCTTTGGCAGAAATTTGTGCTTTTTCATCAGTTCTTCTAGCAGCTTGTAAAATCATTCAACTTCGGTTTTATTAAAAGCTGTAGCCCTGTTGATACTTGTGGCTTCAGGCTTTCGTACTGAAATATTATTCCTTTTAACAAATCCTTCAAACCAAACTCGTCCAGCCAATCTTGATGATGTGTTAAAATAGTGTTTTAGGTTGAGTAACTCCGCGTATTCGAATGCCACACGTTTTATTTGACTTGGTGTACAACCGTAGAAGACATTATCCATTTTTTTTATTGTGTCTGCCAATTCTTTTTCCATCTCAGATGTGAACACCGTGTTACGGCCGAAACGAGGTTCTTTAGTTGTTTTTTTAGTGTACCTCTTATGAAGACTGGCAAATGGAATGTTCATGGTATTTGCGGCTTTTCTCATTGAATAATTCTCTTCATCTATGAGCTTTACAGCTTTTTCTACTTGTTCCATGGACCAGCTAGCTTTTTATGTCTTCCTGGGACGAAATTTAGGCATCTACAAACAAAAAAATACTTTGTTACATCGAGGTTAGGCAATATGTGCACATGCGGGCAATTGGAATCACAATATTTTTTGTGAAAACGAATCATGACGAAAAAGTTGATAATATATTATTAATCTGAGTTTTGATTTATCAGTCAAACATGTCACCAATACTACATATCACAAGTACAGAAATAAATATTCAGAATTTTAAGACATATCTTCGGTTTTATCAACTCGTAAAATTAGATGAAAATGGCGCGAAATCTTCTCACGTTCGTTGCTCGCTAGCTCGTCGCGCGAACTGAGTGAGCGACGACCAGCGCGCTTGAATAGCGTGTAGGTAACCTATATTTATGTTGGTTCCGTTCGATTGCGTTCCGTTTTTGTTATTTTAAGGTGATCACCATTGCCAACTTATTCTGATTGCCTACATCTCCCCTACACAAAAGTAAAGAGAAATCTTCAAAAACAAACTGAAACTATATGCTACTTCACATCAATCCTACAATTATGGAATAAGGTTCAACATTAACAAGCATTTTGCTTACTTCAAGTTTATCTTTTGTTAAATTCAAAATATTATTATTATAAAGTTTGATGCACATATATTTTGTATTTTTTTCTGTTAATACCAGGGCATGATTCGAAAGTGAATAGAAAATATTACGTCTTGTTTTATTTCTGTTTGATATGTCATAAATATAATATTATTGCTTCTTACAAAAAGTAAACTCAACACAATATATAAACCCGGTAGAGTGAGAATTTTATACGTTCTTAAATGCCATCTGCATGATTATCTACACCGTAATGAGTCCTTACCTCAATAAAGCTTCAAAATTTGCAAAGTAAATAGTTTTCAAGAGCTCCCTATCTACCTGCCTAGGAAAACATTTGGATCATGTACAGCAAAATTGTACCAAATTGAGTTTATTTTTGAGTTGATTTATATGCTCTCCCCAATTTAAAGTCGAATCAATTACAACTTCCAGAAATTTTATGCAAGATGTTGTCTCAACTTGCCTATTATTTAAATTTATTGTCGAAGGATATTTATATTTAGCATGGTTGCTTCTAAAAAAGGTCTTTCTTACACTCAGGTTTAGATCATTCTGAAAGCACCAATTTTCTATCAATGAAAATAATGTACGCTTTATTTCAATGCCGGATTCAATGTTTTTACCCGTAAACAAGCCAGTTGTGTCATCTGCAAACATTACCGATTTAAGTATCATCAGATCCAAGTGAATTTGAGACATACATATTAATGAATTCATTTTGTCATATATATTAATGAATTGGGTAATTCATTAATATATATGACAAATAGTAGGGGCCCCAAAATACTTCCCTGTGGAATGCCTTTGTTAATCATTTTATTTGTGGATATACATATATATAGATATATATATATATATATATATATATATATATATATATATACATATATATAGATATACATATTCTTCCCATCGTCAATACAAACTCTATGGGTTCTATTTTGCAAGTAGCTTCGCATGTGTTCAAGTTGGCAATCTCGAATGCCACACGAGTACAATTTTTCCAAGAGACGCTCATGATTCACACTATCAAATGCCTTGGAGAGGTCCAAGAAAAGGTCAATAGGTACCTCTCGCCTCTCCAGTACATCAATTATTTCACAAGTCAATTCAAACAAGGCTGTTGTATTTTTTTACTCAAATAAGTTGATTATTCGAAAAAATATAAAATTTATGTAGAAATTAGAGAAGCCTAACTACACAGAACCTCTGAAATATTTTTGAAAAGAGGAAAGCAAACTAATCGGACGATAGTTACAGATATCTTTCAGGCGCCTTTTTTATAAGGAAGTTTATTATATGAATGAATAACTAGAACATTCCTAGATATTTCAATTGAGTATATGTTTTTATTAAAATTTGTGTTCTATTACCCTTGTGGATATCTGTTGTGTATTGATGATCGTTACATTTCATTTTCAAGCTGTATTAACAGTTATTGATAACATCAAATTTGTCCTCGGTCTTTGTAATATTAATTTCTGATTAACAGATGAGATAATGTCTTCTAGTGTATTGATTGATTGATTAATTTTTCATTGTAAATATATTACTGGTAACTGTGTTCTTATTAATTTACTGTATAAAATGTAATGTATAAAACAACAGAATTAATTTTAAAACTGTATCAATATATTACGGATTGAAAAATTCGAATATCTCCATATGTATTAAGCAAATCAAGTAATCGTAAGCAATAAATATCAATTTGTATTAGGTAAATCTGCTGTTTTATATATTTATAACCACTATGATTATAATTTGATTTTTATGTCGTTTAATCGTTATAACGTTTGTAAGTTTTTGAAATAAAATGATAAAATAATACCCAATTATTTAATCACAACCGCTTGTTATATATATATATATATATATATATATATATATATATATATATCAAACTTCACAGATTATAGCTTATCAGAACACTCCAAAGCAGTTACAGTGAAATATTGAGTGACTTTTTTTCAAATTATCATGTAGAATGCATAATATGAAAATTGTTTCAGCGTTAGCTCATTTTCAAGTCTTGAAAATGAGCTAACGCTCGAAACATGTTGACTATTCATATTGTTGAATAAATCGTGAAACATTAAGCCAAGAGTTTATTTTATTTTAATATTCATCATATCTTATTGATAACTTGTTAGGTGCAAAAATTCATGTGTCTGTAAGTTGCTATTACCCATTTCATTTTTTTATTTTTGAACATCTACTACTGATTCGAATTTGCAAATAATCTATTGGTTTTCTGGAAAACTTTGGGAAAAACCTGAACACGCTCGTTCACAAAAGTTCTATTTGACTAGTAACTGTGGTCCAAAGTATTTGTGAAAAAAACTTATGATATACCAAAATAATTTATATCGAACACAAGAAAATTAATAATTATGAAATGGTAATCAATGACAAAAATAAAATTAGGCCATTTGATGTTTTTGAGTATGTAGAATCAAAAGACAAATTAAAAATCATGTTCAATAGAGATCGTATGGTTCAAATGATGTTTTCCTCAACCTATTGATTCAAAATATCAACGATATAACGAATGAACTTGTTTGACCTAATCGAAATTTCAATAAGTTGCAAGAGCAATACATGATAGACTACGAAACCAAAAAGCTGGTCTAATTGTAAATTAGGTAATAGTACTTGTATAGTACTGAAAGCGCGTTTTCTTTTTGTAAAGGTTGAGTAATTATTGTAGATCTTGCGTTTTTTACCGCAAGATTTACAATATTGTACCTATTTTTATTGTACATTGTACCTGAGAAGATTTTAATGTTATGTAACTGAGAAAATTGCTAAATTTCAGAAAAAATTTCAATATATCGACATATATTCTACCTCTTATCAAGATATCGAGATAATATATCAATAATGGGAAGTTTATTTGGAATAAAATATTTAGATAAGAAGATAAAATTTCACAAAAAGTTTCATCTGCAAAGGATATATTCACCGTTAACTAAGGAATTAGCTAACGGTTGTCAAATCCAGGTTATTTGAGTTTACATTAGGTGAGTAGGCACAAGTCACATATTTAATTTTTCAAAATAATTTTAGTCAGATATAATTCACATTCAATCTTCTTTTTAAATCTTTTATCAGGCTTTTTCAAATGTGAAGGTGCACAGTGTACTAACAGTCGCAGTTCCATATAATGAAAGGAACGTTGTCCTATTTTTTCCCCACACTTTGTGGGTTGTATAGTTGTTTGTTTCTTTTTTTGTCTAGTGTTTTGGGAATGATATAGTGTTAAATTGTTTTTTTTTCTAAAGCATATCATTTCGAAAGCAAAAACTAACGTATGCTAAGAGTATCCTACACTCGATTATGACAGTCTTCAGTCCTTCTCATTTATTATTTTTCTAATAGATTTTCAAAACCTATTTTTTTCAAAGCCAAACACTGCCTAATATTCCATACATTGGAGGAGGTTGGACTTTCGAAATAGTGAGGCATTCTACAATCTGAAAATATTTGCAAAAAGACTTATTTAAAGAGACATTAATTTTGACATTTTTCTTAACGCCTTCGGATTAATCTAATGTTCAATTGGTGTTCTCCTTTTAATAACAACCTCACATTCTTAAGCAAATTTTTCCTAGCTTTAAGGAAATCTTTGAGTTTTATTCCTTACGACATCTGTTTTGATATCAATTATTTTGTTACGAAAAAGTAAATTAATTGAAAATTTTCAGGCTTTTTTTCAGTTGGAAGCTTCATTGGCAACTCTCAACACAACTTATATTCAAAAACTTCTAACATGGGAATTGAATTTGAAGAACATTTATTTTTTTATTTTGCAGACAATTAAATACGTGTATTTAATGGGGAAATGTAAATATAATAAAACCGTTGGATACACGTATATTTACGTCGACGCCGTTTTTTTTAATACATTCAAAAAATACTACTTTTTGATTTCAAATGTATTTTTATTAATTAGCAATGGTGAATTTATACTAGGGGCAGTCCGGGCTAGTGCCCAGGGCGGCAATTTTTCTAGGGCGTCAAAATGTGGAAAGTGAGAAAAAATAATATACAATATATAGAAAATTGGGGCGGCATTTTCTTCAGTGCCCCAGGGCGACACAAATTTAAATGCGGCCCTGTTAATTAGGTTTTCATTTTTAGTAGTTCTTCAACTTTTTATATTTTCTGTGTAACCATAATTTCAATTCACTGCCACAATCATAAATTAATAAATTCGTATTTTTACCATAAGAAAACTTCAACAGTTTCAACAGAAAATTTTTTGCTCACAATATATTACCACTACTAGGTAAATGTGAAAAGGGTTCACGTGATTTTTTCAAATTTTGACATAGGGGCCGGAGCGGTGAAACTGCTATCGCCGATCAGCAAAGGGGTGACAAATTTAAAGTGAGTTGAACCTTATTACGCTAGATTAGTGTTTTAAGTACCTATCCCCATATCAACAAGCGAGTAAGAAGTCAAGATGCTTGATTTTGAACATTTATAGTTCCGCTAGACCTTAACGCTTGTTCCAGAAACGGTTTACAAATGACCTGACTAAATGTCATCATCAAAGGCAGTTTATTATACGGTAAGCACCGACGTCTTCTTGGAATTCAAAATCGTTCCTGAGAGATAAGGGACCCGTCGCTATCCAATTCCAGTAGATTTGAAGACGCCATTTTTTTCTGACTTCGTTGGGGCCTTTGACACCAAATTCTAGATGTCAGGTGACCAGGTAACTTTATCTTGCACAGTGCCTTCACCCACTAAGGTTAGTGTTCAGATTCACTGTTAATCTCCTGGGAAATGCGAACTACGCACATCATTTTTGAGTAGCTGTTTGAGTCACCTTAAAAATTTCCTAAATACATCTTCTGTGTTATCTAAACACAAAGCCTACTCCTGTCTACAAGAATGTCGATATTTGCCAAGCCATATATTTTTGAGATTACAAATTTGAGAAGGAAAAAAATTCTTCAAGTATTTAGAAATTTTCATGTGTTTGATCTGAATATATAAGAAAAGAGAAAATATAAAATATGTCTGAAACTCTTAAGATTTATACATAATTCTTGCATACAAAAAATATATTACAAACGAATATATAAGAAAAGAGAAAATATAAATGCCAGACATTTCAGTCTATTTAATATACAGCCACATGCTTTCAAACTTAATTTCCCAAAATGAAAAAAAATTTTTTGAAACTCTTAAGATTTATACATAATTCTTACAACACAAAAAGTATATTACATACGAATATATAAGAAAAGAGAAAATATAAACACCAGACATTTTAGTCTATTTGATATCCAGCTCCATGCTTTCAAAGTTAATTTCCCAAAAAATATGTCTGAAACTATTACATATTGTTACACGCAAAAAATTTTGTTTGTACACAAAATTTGATAATTGAAAAAGCCAGTTTATTTGAGTGCAATTTTCCACCTGTCGTGTGAAACAGAATGTTGTACATAAGTGCGAGTGACCAGTGATAAAGTGTAAACTTGCACTATAATTACCTACTATTATACTTCTGTAAGTTCGAGAGAGAACGTACATCGGAGGAAGTGTCAATCGTAAGATGCTGGCTTCGCTGTCATAGTTTGAGTGGTTGCTGTTGGAAATTAAGAAGCGAGTACCTATAACATCATTTTTAATGTCGAAATTTCTAGTTAACATTTATTCGGAAATGAAAAAATGTATATCTCAATTTGAAAGGACATAAACATTAACTATATTTCCTAATATATTATAATATTCAATGTTACATGTTTAATGTATAAAATAATCATGGTCCTATTTTTTCTTCGTCTTAGTTGATACACTCGTCCTTTGTTTCATTTGAAGTTTCTGTTGTATGAAAATACTTTTATTTATTATATATCGAAATAAAAAATCAATTATGGAGAGAAATTGTTTTAAATTTACCTATCATTTCAATATTTTCATCAATGACATATTGTGGAATGCAATCTCCATCAAAACAATGAAGTTCTAACTTATTTTCAACTTATGTATGCGTACGCATATACTGGTACCATTCTAAGTCCTCGGAAGATGTTGGTTCAATTCCTGAATCCATCTTCTTTTTTCCTTTTCCCAATTTCGGCAAAAATGGATGTAAACAACTGGAAAATAAGTCATAACTCATAGTCATAAAGGTTTGAGGGATAATTCATGCCACAGTCTGTCTTTAATGATATCAACGAAAATGTAGAAAATGAAATGACAGGTAATTTAGAACAATTGTCTCCTTTGTTGAATGTTGTGTTTCATTATTCAATTAATGAACGCATTTAAATGTTTACAGAAACTTCAGACGGAAGAGAACACGAGTCACGAAACTCTCAGATAATGAATTTTGTTTCCTTTCTCAAATTCAAATTTCGAAAATATATTATAGC
This sequence comes from Henosepilachna vigintioctopunctata, assembly GCA_030704895.1. Lineage (NCBI taxonomy): Eukaryota > Metazoa > Arthropoda > Insecta > Coleoptera > Coccinellidae > Henosepilachna > Henosepilachna vigintioctopunctata. The sequence continues at coordinate 660,961 of JARQZJ010000008.1, read as the reverse complement.
TTGTCAAATATCCACAATTTTGTAGCCAGGCGTCGTAGTTGTATTCAGATAACACAGAAAATGTATTTAACACATTTTTAAGACGCCTCTAATACATGCTCGAAAATATCACTCAGCTCTGTTACACTATTAGACTTAAACAATACCATTAATATACCAAACTATATTCGTTTATTCTCTTTTTAATATACAGAGCGTTGTTTCTATTAGTTAAGAATTTCGAAGAAAATTTTTTTTAGTTTCCCTCAGAAATTTTATCCATATATTCATTCATTTTTATATTTAATTCTTTTATGTACATAATCGTTGCAATAAATGAGATCAGGCTTGAGAAAAATTCAACTTTATGGTTTTAGTTGATTATTCCATTGAGTTTCATCTCATTCATCTCATCATCGATCGTTTAACTGTGCTAAAAATAATATTTGGTATCTGTAGCGATTAGTTTTATATCTATTTTTTTACAAAACACCCGTGATGAGAAATATCTCTGGTTCTACATACATGAAGCTAGAGGTGCGTTAAATAAATATATATATAAAAAATATAATGTAGTTTCATTAAAACTCCTCTAGAAAAATGGGCGTTACGAGTATACAGTGAGTTCAAGATTTTTTAAAATTATTTGATTATCACGTACCTAGTGTACTCGTCAGTCACCTAGTGATAGGCTAAAAACCAGGTTGATGCGAGCTTCAGTGACATTATGTTCCAGACGAAAATCCTCTAAGGCGGTATTATGTTAAAAAGTGACGAGGTTTGAGCAATCTATGCGTAGTTGAAATGATTCGTAACTCAAGAAACATCTTTAATTAAGATTGATTTTCAAAATTTTATATTTAGGGGCCTGAGCTAGCCGAAATCTAGAAAAATGGATGTTACGAGTATACTGTGAGTTCAAGATTTTTTTTAACTATTTGGTTATCACGTACCTAGTGTAGTCGTCGGCCACCTAGTGGCTAAAAACCAGGTTAATGCGAGCTTCAGTGACATTTTATGTTCCAGACGAAAATCCTCTAAGACCATAAAAGAGAGCAGATTATGCAACATGAGATGTTGAAAATTGACGAAGTTTGAGCAATCTATGCGTAGTTGAAATGATTCGTGATTCAAAAAACATCTAAAATTGAGATTAATTTTCAATATTTGATATTAAGAGGCGATTAATTTAAAAATGAATCTGATTAACTGAAAATAATCAAGGGCAAAAGTAGCCTTCAGGTTCGAGTTATTGATGCTCGTAGTTTAGTTGAACCCTTTCCTCTTAAATAGGAGTTAATCCACAATTCAAATTTGTTACTTCAAGATTGATAATTGTAACATTGTTTACCTAATTCGTATAAATTCGTATTCGTTATTAGATAACAGCACAGGCCTACAAAAAAAAATTTTTGGGCAACTTTGTTTGTGCCTATGGTTGATAAACTAGGTAATGTACAATATATTGACATATATGTCATTTCAACTCATCAGCTCTAGTTTTTCTACTACCCTCAATTCAAATTTACCGGTCTTGTTCGTAAATAGTCGTAAATTATTACGATAACATGGATAAAGTTTATGTTACTATTTAATTATGGCTAACTCGTTCAGATGTTGTATTGACAGTTCTGATGTTTTGTTATGTTTGTTGAATATATACAGAAAAATCAGTGTAAATTGATCACAAACACTGTGAATCGTTTGTATTTTACTTACTTTGGTATTGAAAATCGACACCAAGAAAAAGTGTGGGCGCTTCATAGTGAACGTAAAATATGCATTGAACATTTGCGACAATGGGGGAAAGGGACACGTAACTCTTCGAAGTTTGGAGTGCCTATGATATGGAGAGAACAAAAAAATCATTATGGCTACTGTTACTTTTGTATGACTAATATGAGGCATCAACAAAAATAATACCGGCATTTCACCGGGTATTGTCGAAATCTCAGTAAGATCAAGCTGAAATACCTACTTCTTGTCAAGTAGAGGATGACTTTAAATACTGTTGAAAAACATCAAATCTTAAGACATTTGCGCAGAATGAGCTTGACGACCTCATTTCATTAGCTAGAGCTAGACGCTAGAGTTACTAGCGTCAAGATTAAAATAAAAAAATTGTCTTTCCTCAGACGTTCGAGTGTCTACATATCTCACGAGAAAACGGAGCTTATTGCAGTTTTTTGTTCGAAAAAAATCACATTATTGGATTCAAAAAAATTGCATTATGAGAAATGCTATTTTTGTTGGGAAAAGAAATGTTATCAATAAACCATTAGTTTCAAAAGAAAAAATCATTCTTCTGCCATTGCATATGACATTAGGGCAATTTGTTTTCAGTTCAATGTTTTCAGTTTATTTCACAGAAATGTTCTGATTTAAGTATTGAAAAACTGAAAACAGGTATCTTTGACGGACCTCAAATACGTCAATTAATGAAGATCACCACAATTTGGAGAATTCAATGAATGATCTGGAAAGACTTGCGTGGAAATCATTTGTAGCAGTTGCATAAAATTTCCTTGAAAATAATAAGGCTGGAAACTGTATAGAATTAGTAGAGTAAATGCTACTTCGTGTCAAAGATTTAGCACCATCGTGCCAAAAAGCTGTTATCATATAACAGCTTTCATGCATGGATAGCTGGAATGCATAGATAACAGCTTTTTGGCACGATGGTACTTTAGATTGTTACTTAAAAGTGCTATCAACACTCAGAATATATGGTTTTTAACAACATGTCTGATCAAAGATTTAGGCTGTAATATGAGTTTAAATTCACACTATATCAATAGTCATATAGATAAATTCCAACACAATTTAGGAGACCTAAGCGTAGAGCAAGGAGAACGTTTCCACCAAAATATTAAGACGATGGAGAAAAGATACTAAGGAAGGTGGAACACTCATATGATTGCCAAGTATTGCTGGGGACTCATGAGATTGCCCATGTAAGTTTCACTCAAAAGGCAATTTCTTCAAGTTTAATGCAAATAAAATAAAATTTTTTTGTGAAAAGTGTATTTTTATTTATCTCGGGAACTAGAGCTGATAGAAAAATACATTTTTGATATCGCCATATAGGACATACTTAAAATAGGTCTAAAATTCCCGGCACCAAAATCGTTGTAGGCCTGTGTAATCATTGAGATCTATCCCCTTCCTAAATTATCAAGTTAAATTCACAACGGAAATTATAATTATTTTTCAAAATGATACTTTATCTCTAAAATTGACATTCGGAATTCATCAGACAAAAGAGGTCCGATTGACTTCTGCCTGCTACGGAATGCGATAAAACCATATATCACTGAAATTGCAAATAACGACCGATCCTCCGACCCAGCTACTGAATGCCAGTCAATATAAAATAAACTTTGGAGCAAAATTAATGGAAATTTCTCTATCTCTTCGGCAGCGACAAGCGAACTATCAATCAACCCCTAACCACGCCGCCATCGAGTTCGAGTTTCCTAACTGCAAAAACAATTCCTACTTCACATCGTATCTGTATTCCTGAATTACACACTCCCCAACAATCGACATGGCAAATATACATGTATATATATATATATATATATATATATATATATATATATATATATATATATATATATATATATATATATATATATATATATTCTTGAAATTGATTTATTGCCTGTTTAAGATATTTTATTTCGAAAGTTTTTAGCAATAACAGGCTTTTTTTGATATGAAAAACTTTATTTTTGTTGCCGTTTCGTTGTTATATTACAACTTTGTCAAAACTAATGAATAATTGAATTTATGTGTTACTATAGATATCAAATGTCAAACTCATTTTCTAGAAAAATCAAATTAGTTTTTTTTGTATATTAACCTATTGATTTTCATTATCAGAGGAAAATTTCTGGCTTAGCATTCGCTTCGGAAGTTTTAGTCTTCTTCGCCATGAGGAAACCTCTGAAAAACTCATGGTAAGCCAGGTGATTTTAATAAGATTCATATTTACATTTTATAATTACATATAGTTTTATATACTTATCCAGAATATGTATATTGTTGGTTTATGTGTGTGAAACTGAAGGTAGATCTGGAAAAAATGAGTGTTGAGATGTGATGTTTGGTGATTGTTGTGTGTTTACTTTACGAGTGCTATTTGTGAGGTTTATTAAGTTATTGTAAATCGAATTGAGATGTTTGATGTCTGTTCTTTCATTTACTGTATTTTCTAAATTTTTACGAATGTGTAGCCTTTCTAAAATTTCTCTACTTTTTTTGTCCCTTTCAGTTGCCAAAATTTTTGTATTTTTGTAATCAAAATCATGTTTTTCTGTTATTTTATGTTTATGTAAGGCTGTGATTTGAGTTTTCGCGTATTTATGCGCTTTGATTCTTTCTTCGAGGTTTTGTTGCAATTACAATAAAAGCTATATCGGACAAACAGAACAAAACCTCGAAGAAAGAATCAAAGCGCATAAATACGCGAAAACTAAAATCACAGCCTTACATTAACATAAAATAACAGAAAAACATGATTTTGATTACAAAAATACAAAAATTTTGGCAACTGAAAGGGACAAAAAAAGTAGAGAAATTTTAGAAATGCTACACATTCGTAAAAATTTAGAAAACACAGTAAATGAAAGAACAGACATCAAACATCTCAATTCGATTTACAATAACTTAATAAACCTCACAAATAGCACTCGTAAAGTAAACACACAACAATCACCAAACATCACATCTCAACACTCATTTTTTCCAGATCTACCTTCAGTTTCACACACATAAACCAACAATATACATATTCTGGATAAGTATATAAAAAACTATATGTAATTATAAAATGTAAATATGAATCTTATTAAAATCACCTGGCTTACCATGAGTTTTTCAGAGGTTTCCTCATGGTGAAGAAGACTAAAACTTCCGAAGCGAATGCTAAGCCAGAAATTTTCCTCTGATAATGAAAATCAATAAGTGAAGATACAAAAAAACTAATTTGATTTTTTCTAGAAAATGAGTTTGACATTTGATATCTATAGTAACTCATAAATTCAATTATTCAATAGTTTCGACAAAGTTGTATATAACAACAAAACGTCAACAAAAATAAAGTTTTTCATATCAAAAAATCCTGTTATTGCTAAAAACTTTCGAAATAATATATATATATATATATATATATATATATATATATATATATATATATATATATATATATATATATATATATATAAGGAAATGAAAATATGTAAGTATATACACAAATTTAAATGAACACATGTATGTGCACACGCACATTCTTAGTTTTCATGTTAATTGCACGGAATGAAATATTTGAAAAAATTAACACTATCAATGAATTCATTCAAAAGGTTCAAATGGATCAAAGAAATTTCAAAGTAGAGCGAGCTATGTGGGATGTGTCGATGTACGATGGGATACCTCCATTATCCTTCCAGAGATAAATGTTAGAGAAACGATGCAATCGATTCCGCACCCGATGGAAGTGCAAGACAGCAGTTTCGTTCTACAAGGAAATCCTCAGTTTCTCCACGTATAGGAGTCATTAGAAAACATCTCTCAAATCATAGACACACCAAGCTTCGAAGGATAAAAAACACTAAAAATAAAACTGGGACATGTTTTCTATATATTCCTACAGATGGAATTGTGAAGTATTCATTAGTTGACGGTTCTTCACTTGGAGCCATAAGAAGATGCTTAGAGATGAAAGCGTTGCCTGACTTTGATAGACGTGGTGCAACTAACAAGTTCCTTGTAGAACGAAACAGCTGTCTTGGACTTCCAGCTAGTGTGACATAGATTTCAATATTCCTCTAACATTTATCTCTTGAAGAATAATGGAGGCATCACATCGTACATAGTTTCACATTTTGATTGATTGAATTTTTTTAATGAAAATTTTAGTATTAATTTTCTCAAATATATTAAATATATATATATATATATATATATATATATATATATATATATATATATATATATATATATATATATATATATATATCTAATGAAACAATATTTAAAATTTTTGGAAGTACCCACTATTCCTTTTGCAAATGGTGAATTAAAAACCTAGGAACGCGTCATGCATATTGTTGTTGATATATGAGAAAATTTCTCGTTTCATTATGGAAATTAATTTTCTCCACGAGAGTATCGGCCTCATCAATCATCAATATATGTATATTGATAAATGGGTAATTTCTCGGCCGTGCTTAGTACTTATTTAGAATTTAGGTAACGGGAATAATGGGTCTGGTAAAGTGTGAAAAACTCATTTATTCATTACAATTCTCAATATTTCGACAGTTTTTTGTGTCTTCTTCAGGAGAAAAAACAAGCTGCAAAGTAATGATTACAATGATCAAATGCAGTTTAATGATCAAGAATTTCTAAACACTGCACCAGACCGATTATTCCCGGTAGCTAAATGTGCATAAGTATATCTATATAACATCTACATATATATATATATATATATATATATATATATATATATATATATATATATATATATATATATATATATATATATATATATATATATATATATATATATATATATATATATATATATATATACGTATAAATTATTGATGGGTTGTTTCAGTTTACATGAGTGCCATTTTCGCACCTGGAACTTACAACAAATTAAGGAACAATAAAACTTATTAAAGAGTTAGATGTGATATTAGAAAAAACTAATTATTATTGTTCGTCTTTCAATTCATTTCAGAAATATGTATGATAAATTTAAGAAAAAAATTGTCCAATACTCCTGAGCGATTATTGCTTTTTGATCTATATACTACCAAATGCTTATTGCTTAATACTATTTTTTATGAAGGTCATTGTAACCAACAATAATATAAAATATAATTATAGAAAAAAATAGATATCACCTTATAAAAAAAATTTTCTATTTTACCTACAATATACCTAGAGGCCTGCTTATATCTACACTAAATTTGAATGGAAATACTATCTCAGAGCTCTTCAGGAATTTGTCATATTTTTCAATAATTTACAAAAATAAAAAAAACTAGTTTAAATATTATCGTGCCTTAATGGACTCAAGATTTTCACATGTCGCATCATATCATCTTATAATGATTCAATTATTTAGTAAGAATGGCAATGATAACTGTAATGTTATGTACAGAATAAAATATATCTTCCTTTAAACCTGTCCACGATCTTATCAGTGTTTCGATACAATTAATATCCAAATTAAATAAACCCCAAAAACATTTGGATGTATTATTTATGTTTCTTTCGAAATGGCATTAGATTTGATTCATTTGGTTTAATGAGGAGGTCAATTTGATCTGTAGGTATCCAAAGAAAAAAGCTTAATACAATCTAAAGAAGTAACTCCAAATATAAACCTATAAAATCAACGGTAATAATGTCTCAGTAGCTAGTTACTTCCATAGGTATAATTATAAAACGATATAAAGACTGGGATGCATTTCAAATTGATTGATATTTCACATTGCTATAATTCGAAGAAATTTTAGCGGCTGTGACCATGAAAATTAATAAACTTTATAGAAAAATTCTCTGAATGGTTCAGAATGTTAGAATGTTGAACGATGAAAATTGATATTTTTCAACATTTTCTCAATTAAATAAATGCCAATTCTGTTGCAGCGTTGACAAAATGATTACTTTTCTCTACCAGTAGAATAGGAACAATTATAATAAGTATGCACAGAATGTAATGCAAATTGGGCTTTTCAGATAATAATTTCTTTTAATATGTCAAATTTATAGTTCGCCACACTGCACAGCTATTTTGAATATACTTCTGATTGTAGTTAAAATGGTGGATGTATTGCATTTAATATAACTGCAGTAATAATCGCAGAAATATAGATATTAGGGTAACAGTTGAAATTTAGATAATGTGATATTACCAACATTGGTGTTCATATAAATCAATATCATAATATATTTTTTCTATAATAATATTATAAGAGTATAAAAGAGCAATCTTTACAATGAATTCAACAAACTCAGTTCTAATCGTTGAGGTTATAGTCTGTTGAAAGACTACGTAATGTTGGTTGCATAGTGTTCAGTTAGTTGGGGGGCAGAATGGGTCGCTTTATGATTTTGATTTTGTTGTGGTAAACCAGGTTAACATGGATATAGTTCATCCGGATCTATATGAATGATAGATTAATATACAGATTGTAGATACTCCAATATGTTTTGAATATTTCCTCTGGCGTTTGATCAGCATTAGTAATTAGCCTTTCAGTAAAAAATTGAAGGAATTGGATAAGTATCGCTTTTGGATTACGGGTGTTTTGTATAGTAATCAAGAACAAAGGACGCATATTGAAGAATTTTCATGAGGTTACAATTATGTGGATAATCTTGGTATTATTGATTAAAGAGTTGTGTAGTTCATTTTGCACGATAATATATCCAATCAAGAAGTTTTACAATTTTTGTTGAGACAGTACCTCCTATTGCGAGAATAACTACAAAAAACGTAGGTACCTACATAGGTACTCAAAACAAGTACTTAGCGATATTATTTGTTTTAGTGTGCATAAATACCATTGAATGAAGCAATTTTTTCTTTAATAATAGTTTTCCTATCGTTTGAATGCGCCAAGCTTCATTGAGTTGGTTTGAAATATGTAATCATGGTATATCATTGAATAATGGTAGGTAAATGGTGACAATTTCATAAAAGTTTGATGATAACTGGTGGCGAACCAAATTTCTGGTAGCAATGAAAGATTTTTCAAAGTAAAACACGAATGAAATGTAATGGATTTCAGTTATATATGTCTCAGAAACATTCTGATAATCTCTAATACAGCCAGTAGCACAAATTTCTGCAATTCCTTATAGAGATGTTTGGCGAGTCCCAGCTGTCTGATATTATTCAGGAGAACATTCAGGATTATACCGAGAATGTGATTGGAACAGTCTTGACCACGTTCATATCCCACTGTCGCAGATACAGTGGCATATAATAAGTCTCGCACTTCAAGTTCTTGACATTTACTAGGACAAAATCAGGCCTATTTTGGAGAACCATTACAATATAGTCCCAGTATAGTCGAAACAGGTCATTCTTCAAAATTTACTCCGAAATGTAATTGTAGTAAGGCACTTTTTTCCTTGATAAGAAGATGTTATTTCATCACTAGAAACTGATGCACAATCTTTGCTACGCCGTCTTGTCTTTCTTCGTATTCCGTGGGGGTGCGAATATTTGACATTCCCATGTTTTATGCTGGACTGTCTCTGATGTTTGGCATCCGTATCTGCACCTGTCGTCCCTCACTGTTGGGTCTTTAACGATGTATTTCAGGTAGTAACTGTGGAGAATAATCTGGTCTTGAATAGCTAGGAGTGTGCTTTTAGTTTCGGGAAACACTCTACCACGCTACCACAACAAGTAGTTCGACGCTTCTTTATCGACATTTTCTTTCGCAGTCTGATTAATGTGCCTCTCGTGCAAGAGTTTTTCTCTCCAACTCTGTAGCTTTTCGTTGTTATTTTGATGACCTGATTGATATACATGAGCTTTACTCAATTTCAGAGCAGTAGAGCCATCTATTTGGCAGATCATTCTGTCAGTCAGTAGACTCCCTGTGGAAATAGTCACGTTGATTCCCTATTTTCTACGCCAACAAATTACTGATATCTGCCAATCCTATAACGCCCTCATATCTTGATAGAGAAATCCTTTTTTAATGGATTATTGATTTTTTAGAGGTTATTAAACTTTTTAAGAAGTGTTTTGATATTTCGCTACAGGTTGTCAACTTCAATTCTGAACCACTGTACTATTCCGAATGAGTAAACGAGAACTGAACAGGCATAATAAGTGTTGATTGAATTGAAATTGAAGTCACTTTTGTTTACAGCAAATCTCTCACTCGCTTCGTGAAGTCAGTGGAGACTTCTTCCTTCATTAAATGATAATCGATCCTTTTGGATTGCTTTCAACGCTTCATTCCCAAGTATTTATAGGTGTTTTCCTTTTGCATTGATTCGATGTGATCCATTTCGCATTTGAAATTGATCCTTCCGCACTTTGCCTTTTTTAATACTCAAGAAGTGACATTTGTTCATTCTAAATTGCATTTTTATATGGGTGGATAATTCGTCGACAATTAGATCATGTATATAATCTATTAATTGCTTGGTGAAAGTCATTAGCTTCAGGTCGTATATAACGGATGTCCAGAAAAGGTGGAAGGTATTTGTATCGGCGCTGTACGAGTAATGGCGTGATTGTTGGGGGGGCGGATAGGATAGCTTGCTCCGCCATTATTTGGAGATTCGGTAACCATGGAAGCGTACCCGGGAAACCATCGTGCTTTTTGCATACGCACTCATTATCGCAATGGTGATTCGATAGTGTCAGCTCAACGTTAATATCGTGCAGAATTTAATGTACGGAATGCACCGAAGGACGATACCATCAGAAAACGGATTCGAATGTTTGAGAATAACGATTCGAGTGTGAAAATTCACCATCCAGGTCACCCACGCTCTGTTCGAACCCAACAAGCGATTGAAGAAGTGAGCGTTTCTGCGACTCAAAATTCGTCTCAATCAGTTCGCAAATGGGGTCAAGGCCTTAACATTAAAAAATCGTCGTTGCACACTATTTTGAAGAAAGATTTACATCTTACAGCCTACAATATTCAGCTCGTGCAGGAACTGAAACCTACCGACTATCCTCTTCGACTGAATTTTGCAAATGAAATGCTTCAACGCTTCCCAACGTTTAAAAACATCCTGTTTAGTGATGAAGCGAATTTTCACTTAAACGGGCACGTAAACTAACAAAACTGCCGCTTCTGGTCCAACGAAAATCTGAGATAGAAACATGAACGACCACTACATAGTCCAAAGGTTATCGTGTGGGCTACCATGTCTGGGGAAGGCATCATTGGGCCGTATTTTTTTGAAGATCGGCGAGGGCGAGCACTCAAGGTAAATAATGAGCGGTATTGCGACATGTTGTGGAACTTTTTGGCTCCACAATTACAGGAGTTTGACGGTTTTAATGAGGAGACATGGTTTCTACAATATGGGGCGACTTGCCACACTTAAAACCAGTAGCTTGCGGTTGTCAATCAACTTTTCCCAGAAAAAGTGATCTCTCGTCGAGGAACCATCAACTGGCCTCCGAGAAGCCCCGATCTGACACCCCTTGATTATTTCATGTGGGGATACCTTAAGCAGAAAGTGTACGTAAATAAACCACGAACTCTACTGCAACTGAAGCACAACATCCGCACCGAAATGGCGCCATTTCCGGAGAGATGTGTACACGCGTGGCGGCTAATTTCCGATTTTGTTTAGAGGAATGCCAGCAAAGCGAGGGTGAACATTTGGGAAACATAATGTTTGCTAATTTCAATTTCCAATATTGCTGTAAAATTTAATATATATATATATATATATATATATATATATATATATATATATATATATATATATATATATATATATATATATATATACATATATATATATATATATATATATATATATATATATATATATATTGACTTGTGGTTTGGTTTCAATTGAACTTACAAATATCCCCTACCCTTTCTGGATGGACTTTCAAGGCTTCCGTGTTGTTATTTATATTCAATTTCATGTATATTCATCATTTTATTTCAATTTATATAAATGTTCAGCTTGGATTCAATTTCAAGCTGAACCAAAAGGGCTCAATGAGTCTCCCTGAAATATCCCCGTCTTTATTGGTATTGCATCTGTCGATATATTATAATTGGCTCTAGGAAGTTAATTGCAGAGCAGTCAATTTAGATTTTCATCACCTGAATCAACCAATCATGAGGCACGGAATCAAATACTTACTTGTCATCGATGTCATAAAGAGGTTTCTTTTCTTCGAGTAGACCAGGCTGCAGATCACGGAGTCTATAATGAGTTGTTTCTACATCCCATATGGTTTTATTATTATCATTATTATTATTATTATTATTATTATTATTATTATTATTATTATTATTATTATTATTATTATTATTATTATTATTATTATTATTATTATTATTATTATTATTATTATTATTATTATTATTATTATTATTATTCACTTTGATGCTATAATTTCTTTTAATCTTTTTAGAAAAATTCCTGGTTTCAACATATCCTTTTCAAAAGTGGAGCAATATAGCAACATCGGTTCATGAGACGTTGATTCCAAATTCAGGTTCATTTGTAGGATCACGTATTTCGGCCTTTTGGCTTCACGTTGCGGATACGGCGTTACGGAACGTGTAAATGAACTACGGGGGATGTACGACGCTTAATATCAACGTCAAGAACATCGTTAATCTTCTCCTGCCTACACAGAATGTAATTATCGGGATATAGAATATATTGAGTGAAATTTATTGTGAATAATGGCATCAAAGGGGTTGGAGTATTGTTTAGGTTGTCGGTTCCAAATATTCAGCTTATTTATTTTTTCATTTCTCATCATCAAGATTGTGTCACACAGTCAAATGTATTTTGCACAACTAATCCAATATCAAGAGCTGTACAAGTTTTGGTAATGAAATATAACCCGAAGTATATTTCGATATACCAAACAATTTTGTGGATTTAGCAAAAGGTTTTGAATTATTTTCAGTTTCTACTTTATTGATTTTCCACCAAGTCTTGTCCGAGATTGTCAATTGTCAACTGATATAAGATTATCATTTTTTGTCATGAGTTAGCAAAAACCCCTATCGATTTCAATATCCTTCATCAGTGTTTTTTAAATCATTTTCTTTATTGTCCTCTTCTATTTATGATGACTGCAATTATAAGTTTCCTTATTATTTTTCTTCAAGTGACCCTTTGTTTTGGCTCTGATAAATACATCGAAAACAGGATGTTTCATCTTCCTTTATCATTTTCCATCATTTTGCTCCATCATATTTTCATGTGAGATCTTTACGGTTCAAGCAACCCTAACATCTTGATAATAAGTTCTTTATTCTCAACACCCAATTACAGAAAATAATAGTAATTTTGAATACATAAATAATTTAAAAAAAAGATTTAACGAAGAGCTCAATCTAATCTAAAAAAAATAGTAACTTATAACTACATTATAGCATTCAATGAAATATCAATATAAAATATTGATTCGTAAACTATTCCTTTTAATGATTCAAACTTTCATCTAATTGTCATCTTATACCTTGAAACGGAATATCAATGCACTGAATTAACTACCCAAAAAAAAATCCGAGGAAAAATAATGCAAAACGATTATTCGAGAAATTGAAAATAACCTAATAAATTGTAAAATTATTTTTAAAGATTTAACTCCATAAGAATATTTATCGAATTACAAGAGAATGCCATTTTTCCAAGTTAGGTAGGTACATGAATTCATTATTATTCCAGCTTGCCAGTGGAGTTACTACCAACGTATCTTTTTATAATGAATATTTTCGAAAATCTTGAAAGACGTATTTTACTATTTGTGCTACTCTATTTATGGTTTTATTATTTATCTGTGTGGGGACGAAATGGACACCCATGGACTAACGAAATCTTTCACTGCAGTTATTTTAAATCATTAAATGATCAATAATTCCATATTTTAAAACGTTTGATATATCGAAAGTTAGCCTGTCAATTTCATAGTTGAACTGGATGTTCGTATTTGTGTAGAGGGTCCTTTTGCCTGATGAATTGATAGGAAATTTTTAAGTCCCTAATTTCAGTGAAAATTTAAATGTCTTTCCTCATTGAAAACTCAATTTAAATAGATCTCTCGTAGTCATAATATCAAACTTAACGCTTAAGATATTTTGACACATCATTTTTACGAAATAATAGACGCATTTTCCCACGAAAAACAATTAACAACATGATCTAATTGAGTATGAAATAATATCAATCTATCCATCAAAAGAAGTTTTCAGAAATCAACTAATTTCTGAAAAACTGACGTTAATCTCTCATTGTTTGGTCAATATATTAGCACTTAACTCAATCACTTTTCAAATATATTCTGTTCAATTCTTAAAAATTGTTTTCAAAGGAATCCTGTCTTGATAATAATATACACAAAAAGAGAAGCATTATTCAATTTGGTGGAGTCGATAGGAACTAATGTACATATATATGTGCATTCCGGGTATTCATTTTCACTTATAGTCTAAGATCCGAACTAAAAACGATCTTCACCGAGCTGATAATAGAATTAAACATATTTTATAACAAATTTTTTATATTAGCAGAGCATGCGCATTTTTCTGTATTCGAGGTCCCATTACATGCGACTGCCATGTTGTGTCCTTTATTATTACACGCTATACTCAACTCGGATCTCTCTGTCACATTCACTCTGTGATTTAAACTCGCGTTAAAATTGAAATCTTGAAAATTCGCAAACCCCTATTAGGACCAAGTTTTTTGCAGACAACCCTATATCAACGTGTTCGCAATAAAACAACGCTTATATTGATATAAATTTTTTCTTTTATCCAATCAAGTGAAGGTAACTGGCATCGACATACCTGTTTATACCTGACAACCGAGTGGTTTGTCCCGGTAAATAATTGGCAACCCAACGGCTGCACATTATATACGTTTCAACTTTTACGTTTTACTTTGAGTCGGGGAAAAAATTTGCTTATTATCTTGATGTACCAACATTCAAAAAAAATAATTTTTTTGAATAATTAGAAATTGTCTGTCGGGATTTTTCAGGCAACCCATTTTCAACATATTTTCTAATATACTAAATTTGTTATAACATATGTTTCATTCTATTATCAGCTCGGTGAAGATCGATTTCAGTTCGGATCTTCTACTATTATATAGATCTGCAATAACATCACGTAATTATCATTAATAATTTTACTTGAAATATGAATATAACATCAAGATGAAAACTTCTCTCCATTCTCCACTGAATAAATATTTAATTTTCATACAACAAAGTATATACTTCTCAATTATATCATCAATTTATTATTATCATTTATTATATTTTTTGTTATAATGTCTAGCTCTAACAGACCTCCATATGATGACCAGTGGATAAATCACTGGAAACCGGTGATACTATAATGTATTAACTCTTTATAAAGCATATAATTTTTTTAAATTACACATCATTTACAAGATGGGCGTTGCTGGTTAAAATCCATGATTAATTGATGATATACGTGGCGCTAATGGCTTTTGATACTCCTCTTATTAAAGCGGCTGTTATTGGACTGAACAGGGTTGTATTCATTATAAATTGAAGAGAAGAATTATACTAGATAATTATTGTGAGGAAATATATTTTATTATGTGACGGTCCAAAACAAGAATCGTGAGATATTTGTTGCAGATCATTTTTACATAGTACCTCCACATGAAATCTAAAGGCTTGGATATATACCTGAAATATTTATTGTTTTATAGTTGCCTGGCACTCGGTTTAAGAATAAGGTAATTTATATTTCACAAAAAAATACCTTGATTCAAATATTTTTATTCAAAGTACAGTGCAAATTACCAAATACAGTCTGGTGTTATCTTATGCAATATATATCTAAATAATATAGAAGAATGAGAATAAACCTCTTGAAAAACACAAATTTTTATTATATTGCAATCCTTTATATTAACCCTTTTTATTTATTTATTAATTTAGTTATCATACACTTTTTTACAGGACAGGTCCTAATTTCAAATTACGAAACACAACATATACAAAAAACAAAATTGTTAGTACAAAAGTTTCAATTTTGTACTTTCATTTTAAATGAAAGAGTTTGTGATATGAATCACAATTGATGAAATGAAATATAGTAATTATAGGAATAAAAAAAACTTAAATTCTGACCAAACTTATACATACATATAAACTTAAACACACAAATACATATACAGTCACATATTAACACTTTTATATATACATAATTATTTGAGTGAATATGAATTGTGTTCGTGAATACATATAAATGATTGTTCTATCAGAGATAGAAAAATATATCAAGGAAACCTACCTTAATATCAGTAACAGAACTTTTGAAAATATCCACCTTAGCTCCCAAAATAGTATATTGTTCACACATCGTGTGCAATGGAGAAAATTTTAGAACATTCGTTCTAGCTGCTGGAAGGTAGAACGTGAATGCGCTTCTGGAAGAAACTCTTGGAACAATAAAATTAAATTCTTGCAATAATTCCTGACATTTCACTTTATTGTTAATTATTTTATGCAAGAAGATTATTGCATGACATTTCCTTCGCGCACTGAGTGTGTCCACATTATGTCCACTTGTAAGCGCTTCATGTTATAGGCCTATAGGTGGATATATTCCATCAATTCTGAATCTCAAAAATTCCAGGAACTTTCTTTGTATAGACTCCAGTTGATCAATGTGTAACTGATAACCAGGATTTCAGACTATTAATCCGTATTCGAATTTAGATCTTACGAAAGAACAATACAATGTTTAGAGTTGATATATTGGTAAATTCCTTTCCAACGCTAATAATGAAACCCTATAGTGTGCAGGCAGTGGTTACTGTAGCGTTGATATGTGGCACGAAAGTTAGTTGAGAATCAAGGGTTACGCCAAGGTCAATGAATGTATTAGGTCTTTCCAATATATTATCACCAATTTCATAGTAAAATTTATCAAATTATATTTTGTGGAGAACGACATAACATGACATTTGGAGATGTTGAGGTTTAATTTGTTGAAATCACACCAATTTACAATATTACGCAAGTTTCTTGCAATGCGTTCACAGTCACCAATGTTGGAAACATAATGAAAAATCTTAAAATCAACTGCGAACAATAAATCCTCAACATCAATGACATCGATTATATCATTTATGAACATTATAAAAGCAAAGGACCCAGTATGGAACCTTGGGGTACTCCAGATGAAGCACAGTATTGAATTGATGTATACCCACGGTTAAAAATGCGTTGCTTTCTGCCTATCAGGTACGATTCGAAAAGTTCGATGAGGGATGTCGGAAGCCCGAAAGTGCCTAGTTTATTCAATAAAATACCGTGATCAAACCTGTAAGGCTTGACCACGCTATTCGCTTTAGAGAAATCCATGTATATCACATAAGCCTGTTTGCGATTATCAATACCCTCAGCAATGTACTGAGTGTTACATGTTAGATTAGAAATTGTTGAACGACCTTTCATAAAACCATGTTGGAGTGATGAAATCATGGGGTTAACATGATGCTAAATTTTTTCATGTAGAACACTTTCAAATACTTTGTAGAAATTACAAATGATCGATATGGGCCTAAAATTACAAATATCTGATTTATCGCCTCTCTTAAATACTGAGCAAACTTTTGATTGTTTCCACAATGAATCAATTGTACACGATTTTATGCATATGTTGTGCAACATAAGAGGACGGGCAAGAATATAGGCACAATCCTTTAAAATAAAGGCAAGGATATCGTCAGAGCCGGTTGTCTTTTTAGACTTTTTAAGAGCCACCAAAATTCCATTTTCTTTGAATTCGGATATATTTAATAACTGAGCCGATGTTTTCTTTGTTCTTTCTCTATCGAACTAAGATGATGTTATGTATGATTTACTGAAATAATATGCGAAGTCATTCAATATTTCTTCCGGAGTATTTAGTAATTTAACATTGTAACTCATTACGTTTGAAACCGTTGAACCATATTTCACGTTATTGAAAAACGCCGAGAAATTATTTGGAATCTGATTTATATTTGATTCAAGAGATTTAACGTAATCACTGTGCAAACGAGAAATATCTGTTTATATTGTGGTTGTACAATCTGGAGAACTTAATATACGCTTCATGGTTGCCTGTTTTTCTAAACAGGATATGACATTTCGCTTTGCAACGAATATCTCTAATAACCGAAGAATTAAACCACGGAGGATATCGATTTTTGTGTTTCTCACTAAGCATCGGCACACATTGATCAAATATACTGTATAACTTTCCATATAAATAGCTACACGCAACAGAAGCATTTACAGCTGTCTCCAGAAAGTTCCAGTCACCAATTTATATTTAAATGACAGAAAAATGTATTGACTCCTATTGTACTCAGCACTGTCAACACAACTAGGCTTACTCTTTATGAGCCAATTCTGAAACCGGTCTGGGTATACGAAATTTGGGGTTGTGCCAAAAGAAGTGATGATCAAATTATACAAACTTTCCAAAACAAAGTACTAAAGGACATTGTACATACACCTTGGTATATTGTAAATGAAGATCTCCACAGGGGCTAGGCATAGGTTATGTCGACAAAGAACCCTCAGTGGCTGCAAAAAGCCATGAAGGAAGATTTCATCAATACAGAATATGAAATAAATATGAGAATATAAATATACAGGCGATTTAGCGATTTAGCTCCTGGATCATTCATATCGAAAAAGACGACTGTAGAGAATGAAACCTCAATCCTGTACTTTTTGTAGTTTCACAATTATTTTAATTATTAGGAGAATGTGCAAGAAAGGTACCCAACAGAAGAATAGTACCAGCTAAGAAGCCATCATAATATGATGATGTGATCAATTTTTTAGTATAACAGGAATCTGAAAAAAGTTACTCATTGATTTGTTAAGATTAAATTGTAGCAACTTTCTATAATATGTATAGAAAGTATATACATATATACTTTCTATATATTATATTATACTTACTCGTGTATATATATATATATATATATATATATATATATATATATATATATATATATATATATATATATATATATATATATATATATATATATATATATATATATATATATATATATATATATATATTTTTTAATATGAAAAAGTTTATTTCTGTTGACGTTTCGTTGTTATATTACAACTTTGTCGTATATATATATACCTATATATATACCTGTTCGTGGATATATACAATTTGCATTTCCGTTGGGTTTACAGGTTATGAACTGAAATACACTTAGGTATATTTATTTTGTATACGTTTCGGCGTATCCGCCTTTTTCAATATATTATAATACTTCTGAATCTGAAAACAAATAAATTTGTAAATATTAATTTAATTTTAATTGTATTTCAGAAATAACCTTACAGAATATTTCATTCAATTTTCAATTATTATAATACTTATAATAGACATAATAATATAACATATAATATATTATATATAATATATATATAATATATATATATATATATATATAATAATAATAATTATATATATATATATATATATATATATATATATATATATATATAAATGATTGAAATTTATTTCAATAAATCTGTTATCAATATGGTCGATTCTTCATGCTTGTTATTCAGTCATACGGAATCTTATTTATTTTCTACAAAATTTCAACAAGAATTCAACTGTCTAAATTAATATATATTCTGTTGTTTACATAGAAACTAGGATCTCTCAGGAATATTTTCAATACATTCCCTACATATCGTGTAATACGTATTGCTGAAATATCATGTAATACCCGATTGCAGCAATTGGCTCAGCCAAATTCTGATCCAAATGATGAATATATTGTAATAATATTATATACTGGATTTTTTCTGAATGAAGCTTATAATTAAATATTGACATTTGGTTAGTTATAAAATACTGGGGTAAATATTGAATAAATATTCGAAAAAATGCAATATTTCTATTTGAATTCCAATCTATACCACTAATTAATTGAATTGAAAAATAAGTCCCATCATATGATAACATGAAGTCCAAAAGGAGAAAGTAACAAATTCGATCATAATAATTTATCTTTCATCATACATACAATTTTAATTTGCTTATTTTGTGAAGTTATTGTGCATCCGCCATTATTTGAAATATTTTTGAATCTTTTTTGTGGTTAATTGAAGAAATTCATATCAGGTCAGAAATGTAAGCAGAGAGTTTTCTAAAATGGCGTTTCGTCAAATGTGAATCGTCTTTTCAGTAGAAAAATAGAAATAGAAACGTTTTTTAAGTTTTGGATAGTTTTCATCCCTATTTATATCTGATTTGAAACATACTTGAGAATTGTCGCAATTTGTTTAAATATCATTCAAAAAATGGAACTTAGGATACACTGTTAGTGACCGAGAAAACATAAGATCGTTCAAATATATTTGCTGTTAATTGGGTAAATTGTTAATAATAATTTATCTGCTGTTTTTACTGGGTTAATAATATAAGATTCTTACAAACCAATATTCGTGAAATCTATATTTTGCTATGTTGTTTTTATTATAAATGTTTTTATTGCAAAAGAAGGATTGAGAATTTCGGAAAAAACAAATTTCATTTACATGTTTTTATCTCCATAATAGTTAACTAACATAATTAATTATTAATATGTATATCTATATATATATTCCTCAATATCCATGTACATTGGCTAGACAACATGTTTTTTTTAAATATTATTCGGTCTGGCCAAAAAATTTATTTTAAAATTTCGCCTGTCGCCTAAAAACGTTGGTCACCACGGATATGAACGGTGTGATCACATTTTGTGAAGAGGTAATTTTTGATCATTATAATTGATCACAAGTACCCATATTCAACATAAGGATATTATCCAATATGTAGGAATATTCGAATATAAAACTGAAATAGGTATACATAAGCGTATTTTTATATTTCAATTCAAACATTCATAGACTTGTCTTTAAATCCCATAGTGCACTAGCATATTCACTCAGAAAACGTTAAGTATTGAAAAGAATAACAGCCAAGATGACTTTACTCTATAATATTTATTCGAAGGATAATTTTATGGAAACCTTCTGGACATTCTACATAGATAGGAAAGGTGAGACATCTAACCCTTGAAAAACTATGTATTTATGTATATATAAAAACACCATAGTAAGTTTGATAACTGTTTTGAAGTATTCACTTTTACTGTAATTTCTAAAAGTATTTTTGATCACCTCATATTTGAATAGCGTTAATATTCTCAGACTGTTTGGCAAATGATTATAGAGTTTGATGCCACTATACATATGCGTATACTCAATTGTGACTGTTTTTATATATTATATAATATCATCATCATCAACCTTTGTCCGTCCACTGCAGAACGAAGGCCTCCCCCTGTCTTTGCCAAGATTCCCTATCGGCAGTCTCCCTCTTCCAGTCAACGCCCAGCCGATCCACAAGCTCCTTATCCCATCGATCGTGAGGGCGCTGTCTAGGTCTTACCCTGTCTCTGGGCTCCCAAACACCAGCCACTGCTGACCAACGCTCATCTCTTGTTCGGGCTAGATGGCCTGCCCATATCCACTTTGACCTTTTTACACACTCCACGACATATTTTTCTGCGAAAAATTTTGAAAGAGATAAAAACCGAAAACTTGATGATAAATTTTTCACATAAATGTTGAGGTTACGTGAAAAGAAGTCAATATACTTTATCAATATATTTTATTTTTATTTTATTATTATTATAAGAGTTATAGGTCTCTTTAATTACCTACAACTTCGCACAAATCGCCGGTTAATTATTTTTCCTTTCATTTGTATTATATTCTCTTCCTTCCAATATTATTTTAATATTATTCTAAGTAAGTATGCTTTGGTACAGTAAGGAAAGAATACAGCTACATAAAATTATTATATACCTATAGGTAGTAAGTAGATAAATACAATTCAAATTTAAATGAAAGAGTTATTTATCTATAGGTACTGATATTATAAAGAATTAAAGTTTGTGAGCTTTTGTCGTTCTGGGGGGTAATCTCTGGATCTACTAAACCGATTATGAGAATTCTTTTGCCAATAGAAAGCCACGCCATTTTTAGTCACATGTGTTATATATTTTACTAGGAAAATATTTTTACTAAAAAAAAACTTCGATAATATAAACCAAGGTATGAAAAATTTCGCCATAAAATGTCTTTCACCGCAAGCGCTTCACGCTTATGCAAGAGTAAAGTTTTTTAAGGCTCTTGATATGTTTTGTAATATTGTAGAATATCTTTTTGTTCCACCATTCATAGTTTTCGTACTACCATTCATAGTGAGTGACTCAATATGGTAGTTACCGATGTTAGTAAAACTATTTTTTTAAATAAATATCAACAAAAACTACACCATGCATAAAAGACCACGTTATTCATGTATTTGTATCAATCTGTATCCAAATAAATAACTCATCATTCAGGAATATTTTAGTACCTGAAAATTACTTTTTGAATTAAAAAAATCTGCCATTGCATTAAAAAGATATTATGAGTTTGAAAATATCAATCTAAACAAAGTCCTTCTAATATAAATTATATCATAATTGTTTTTATATCATAATTGCGAAAGTTCGTATAGACGTGTAGATGAATGGATGTTTGATTGTTTAAAACAAAAGACTGTTCCCCTTTTCTGTATATAATTTGGACAAATGGTTGAAGAGATAATACGACCTAGGTATGGATCCGCGACCGTGTCATTAATCTATTGAAAGATACTTCAATTAGACGATTTTTCTATTGCATTATCACCAAGGAAATTTAATTATTAATAAAGATAATTAAAACAAGTTCATTCCATGCTGCACAACATGTACCTACTTAGTTTAATTCAAGTAGGTAGGTATTGACACGTGATTGATATACTTAATTTTTGTACTTTTCATTTCTTTTATTGTTATTATCTTAGTAGATGTGCCGTTATGCTTTGGCTCTGCAAATAATTTTAAATCAGGGAACACAAACATTGAACTATATTTAAATAGGTATTGGTAAACCTTCAATAATTTCACAATACTGACAATTTTTTTACGGTTGCTCCTGAACATTCTGGGGCTACCTACGCCTATGTTTGCAGTTGTAGCTGTGACCAATATAAATGTATCCTGTAATCTCGTTTAAAATACTGTAAACGATAATTGTCACTATTGTTTGTGAATCCCTGTTCTAACACTACGGATTATGTTTTTGTATATTTTCAATATATAATCGTTATGATTTAATACAGATTTTCCATGTATTTTCTTTCCATAGGCGGGAGGTCCATTTAGGGTAAAAAATATATGATTTTATTTATGTAGTTTCTACTTTGCTCCTCCTTGCACGCCATGGCATTCTACTTTGCACACACAGAGCCAATAATGTGTATGTACAATAGTATTAAATAGTTTGGATTTTATACGTTCTTTAATCCATCAAATATCCACAAAAAATCTTTTTTCTTGATGGTTATCGATTAGCATCTAACAACTACGGCACTCAAAGATTTTTCATATTCATTTTTCCTGTACGTGTAACTATCTGATCAACTCTTTTGATAATTCTACTAGATAAGATTTATCTCAGAAACCTTAAACTGCAGATCGCTCAGTATTATAGCTGATGACTTTTCGATATTTCCATAACTTGTTGCAGTTTAAAGTGATTCGTTCATATTTATCTTCAAATGATTTATGATCAGTTTTCAACACAGCTGTCCATTTCTTAACAATTGAAGGAAGGTTGGAAGGATTCTTGAAAACCTGCATGTAAGCCATCCAATCCGATCGGTTTATGACAGCACGGTTTGTCCATTTTGGGAAACTTATATAATACGTGTACTTAAAATATTTCAAATATAAATCTTGGTTTATAATTTCGTCAGATAACGTAACTGTCCCAATGTTCTACCAAAAGAGCCTTTTTTAAATTTAATTTAGGCAAACGCAAATAAAACGTAGAGATAACCAAAACGATTGATTTGTGCCTTTTATCTTGACATTAGAGAAATGAACGATTGATGTCATATCTGGTTCGTGATTTTGTTTTAACTATTTTCTTAAAACCTCCACAATTCACCAAAAAATAATTGTTGCCATTACGTTAATATATATATATATATATATATATATATATATATATATATATATATATATATATATATATATATATATATATATATATATATATATATATATATATATATATATATATATATATATATATATATATATATATATATATATATATATATATATATATATATATATATACAGTATTTAATTGGGATTGCAGTCTAGGACAGGAAAATCAGTTACGTCTTAATACATTAAGAAGTAACTGATAATATATATATTACCATATATATAATACATAATTCTACTGTACGTGCGTATGTAACTGCACTCCTAAACAGCTTTCAATGAATTTTTTTGTATGCCTCTGGTTGGCGCCCTGGATGGAATAGGTTTATAAATCAGCCCGACAGGTGGCGCTGCAGTCGGTATATCGGCTATTTATCTGTACTGCAACTCAACGGAGGATAGACTTGAGTGGTTCATTTATACCGGATCAAACCAACGGCTGCATCGATTCTTTCATTTATCCAATCGCTTAGAATATCATGCAGAACAACGTCTATCGGGTCCGCTAGTACATATGCATATATATGAATTATTCTTATAACGATTGTTCGCCATGAGGAGAGCGATTGAACTTGAATTCGCAAATATTACGACTTTTGCTTTATTTTTTTGGTCTTCCAAAAACTCTTCATCCTCTCTGAATTCTCTTTCTTCCATTCATCCGCCCATTTTATTTCAGGTTAGCGATTTGATTTTTGCTCAAACTTCACATGTGCGATTTTATAGCGACACTTTTGATAAATTTCATTCTGAGCTTTTTTCATCCAAATACCGTTTCTATTGATTGGCCCGTAAATCTTTCTGAGAATTTTTCGTTCTTGTTTTTC
Source organism: Henosepilachna vigintioctopunctata (assembly GCA_030704895.1). Taxonomy (NCBI): domain Eukaryota; kingdom Metazoa; phylum Arthropoda; class Insecta; order Coleoptera; family Coccinellidae; genus Henosepilachna; species Henosepilachna vigintioctopunctata. The sequence continues at coordinate 636,260 of JARQZJ010000008.1, read as the reverse complement.
TATTTCTCTAATTCTTGAATGGCCGCCAATAACCATTGTTTCAGCTGCGTAGATTGCTTCTGGAAGAATCTTTGTGTTACCATGCCTCAATTTGGCGCCTCTCGAAATGCACTTTTTATTATAGTACGCCAATGTTAGCTTGTAGACCATTTGGAGCTTGGTAATTCTCTGTTCACTACCGATTCGGTTCAAACCCGAGGACTGTTTAACTTCTCCGAGATATTTAAAATGGCCGACTTGCAGAATTTCACCATATTTTTTGATAAGAGAATATTTATTTTTGGTTTTCTTTCCATGTATTTGGTTTTATCATAAGAAATTTGTAACCCGGTTTTCTGCGCAATTTCATATAGTTTTTCTACGGCGAGAATGGGTTCAGTTTTGTTGTTTGTGATGATAGCAATATCGTCTACAAAGGCGAAGCATTTGAAATTTATTCGATTTTCTTTTTTGATACCCACTTGTATGCCCTTCACATGAAGTTAACATTTCCTAATGATTTTTTCTAAAACAATATTGAAAAGGAAAAGCGAAAGTCCGTGCCTTTGCTGCTCACCGGTACTGATTTCAAAGGGGTCTGATACTTCGCCCATGAATTTTACTTTGGAAGTTGCAAGTCTGTAAGTGTCTGTTTTTTAATTTTTTGGGTCTTTCGATCGATCCCAAATTCTTTTATTATTTTAAAAAGGGTTTCGCGGTCTACCGAATCATATGCTTTCTTGAAGTCAATGAATGTGATCACTGTATTTCTACATTTCCTCATCTGTAATATTGTCTTCAAAGTCCAGATCTGTTCAGCACATGATCGGTCTTCTCTGAATCCAGCTATTCCCCAAATATTGGATCCGCTTGGCGCTCTACTATGTTTAAGAGTGCTTTAGAAAGTATTTTGTAAGCAACCGGCAGTAAGGATATTCCTCTGTAATTATTGATATCCATTGTGTCCCCCTGTTTGTGCAATGAATGTATCAGCGCGCATTTCCAATCCTCTGGTATCTGCTCCGTTCTCCAGATTTCTGATATTAAATCATGAAGTTTTGATTTAAAATAGGATCATTCAGTTTCCAGATCTACGCAATAATCCCATCTTCTCCTGCGGCTTTGTTGTTTTTGAGTTGCTTGATAATTTCCGTAATCTCTTCCATATCAGTAGTCTGGATGTGTAAACACCGAAAAGTAGTCAAAGAAAGAAGTTGACTGTTCATAATAAATGAAAATTGACCTTTCATTGACTGTTGATAATTTCATAATTTCAGTTGATAAACTCAACTGATAATTTTAATTAACGTAACAGCATCAATGCAATCTCATAATCAATAATCATAAAATTCGTGTAAATAACAAACTTTTATTTTATATACAAGTATTTATATATAATTTTATTATTAGGAGTTAGAATGTTAGGAGTCATGAACAGCGAGAACTTCATTCGATAAGATGTTAGTCAGAAGACTCAAGAGATTGGTTTTTTTGAACTTGACTAATCTTTCGAGTTGACTTGAGTAACATGCCAAAAGCAGACTGCTTTTAGTATATCCGTTGATTAAGTGTTAATTAACTATATCCTAAGAAACGCTACTAAGTGAGACTTTAGTTATGAATTTTGTAGTACTGAATTAAATTGGAAATAAATTTCTCATTGATATATAATAGATGTTACAGATTAACTTGATAATAATAATCAGTTTTGTTTCACTGTAAAATGAGAGATTAATTAATTATTACAGAGATTAACTTTAATTATTAAGGTTTATTATTACCACTCTTTGCTTCACCTGGTTAAAACTCTTAAAAATCCATTTGTTATATACTGAGTTTTCCTTTTTCCCTTCTTAGTTATTCTCTCAAAACGACATTTCAAAACTTTAACATTTGACAGTAATGTTACTATCGATGGTTCCGTCTAGCGAGAGTTATTTGAAGGACGCGGGCATCGCGTATTATATAAAGTGCGGCAAATAAATTTGAATGAAGAAAGTACTTTCTTTACATATAAATATATATATATATATATATATATATATATATATATATATATATATATATATATATTAATTGAGATTGCAGTCCAGGAGAGGAAAATGAGTTACCTCTTTAGGATTTTCCAAGCTTTCGAAAATGTTTATTTTCTTCTTCAAGGCTTACATTGTGCAATATCAACAGTTTATATAACATTTATATAATATTTTGTTGACGTTTCGTTGTTATATTACAACTTTGTCAAAACTAATTGAATTAATTACAAAGTTGAAATATAACAACGAAACGTCAACAAAAATAAACTTTTTCATATCAAAAAAAGCCTGTTATTTCTAAAGCCTAAAAACTTTCACAATTATATATATATATATATATATATATATATATATATATATATATATATATATATATATATATATATATATATATATATATATTAAAAATTGATTTATTGCCTGTTTAAGATATTTTATGTTGAATGTTTTTAGCAATTATTTTTGTTGACGTTTCGTTGTATATTACAACGAAAATAGTTTCAACAAAGTTGTGATATACAACGAAACGTCAACAAAAATAAAGTTTTTCATATTAAAAGAAGCCTGTTATTGCTAAAAACCTTCAAAAAAAAAATATATACATATATATATTTATAATATTTATATAATTTATTCTACTGTAAAATCACTATAAAAAATATTTCAAAATATAAGAAAAATTTCACCAGATCCTTGATTCATCTTTCAAATATTTATGGCAACATCAATTTTATACCCGTTATTACACTTTTATATCGATTTACTGCCATTGCACATTTACCGACAGGCATTTCTATTCAGAAGATTATTCAATTCAACGTTAAAATTGTCCTCGACGAAAGCATTCCAAGTCAATAAGTCTTTGTGTCAGATATCGTAAAAGGAAATAATATTTTTCTGTACAAATTTTTGAACGCATAACAGTATTAACAGGTTCCGGAGAGATATTCTGTCTGTTTAGGCCTTCTTGTATACCTACCTCTATTTTAGCGTAAATTATGGTCAAACTTGTTATCGTCTACAATACTCACCATTCAATTGGAGTTGATCCGCAACAGACATTTCGAACATTTCGGTTACCTACCTGTACGTCATATAAAACAAGTGAGACTCGTGGACAACTCCATAATCCTTCATTTTAAAACAGTTGATTGCGTGTTTTTAATTGCATTTTAATAACGTATCATTTATATATTTTAATACTGTCCTGAATATATTCAATTATAAATAAAAATATAAAATAAAAACGGGAATAAACGCGAGCGCACTACTAACGCAACCTATTGACATTTCAAAACATCATATGGTGATATTTGTCAAATAGACATTGCAATTAGTAGATACCTACGGATGTAGAAGATATGTGAAATTTCGATGCTTGGTGTGTGTAATCTGAGATATGTTTTCTACTGATTCCTATAGATGGAATTGTGGAGTATTCATTACTCTACGGTCTTCCACTTGAAGTCACAAAAAGATGCTTTGAGGTTGAAATCGTTGCCTCACTTCGATGGACGTGGTGCGACTGACGAGTTCCTTGCAGAACGAAACATATATGTCTCGCACTTTCATCAGGTGTGGCATCGATTTCAATATTTCTCTAACATTTATCCATTGAAGGATGATGGAGACATCACATCGTATACGTTCACATATCTAGCTCTACTATAACATTCTCTTGGTTAATTTGAATTTTTCAAATGAATGTTCTAGTGTTCATTTTCTTAAATATTTCATTCATTGCCATAAACACAAAAAAATTTCATTTCCTTACATATATATATATATATATATATATATATATATATATATATATATATATATAAGGAAATGAAATTTTTTTGTGCTAATGGCACTGAATAAAATATTTGAGAAAATGAACACTAGAACATTCATTTGAAAAATTGAAATTAATCAAGAGAATATTATAGTAGAGCTAGATATGTGAACGTGTAAGATGTGATGCCTCCATTATCCTTCAAGGGATAAATGTTAGAAAAATATTGAGATCGATGCCACACCTGATGGAAGTGCGAGACATATATGTTTCGTTCTGCAAGGAACTCGTCAGTCGTACCACGTCCATCGAAGTGAGGCAACGATTTCAACCTCAAAGCATCTTCTTGTGACTTCAAGCGGAAGATCGTAGAGTAATGAATACTCTACAAATCCATCTATAAATCAGTAGAAAACACCTCTCTCAGATTACAAACACACCAAGCATCGAAATTTCACATATCTTCTATACCCGTAGGTATCTACTAAATTGCAATGTCTATTTGACAAATATCATCGAACGATGTTTTTAAATGTCAATAGGTTGCGTTAGTAGTACGCTCGCGTTTATTCCCGTATTTCAGGGGCCTATTCGGCGATATTTTTAAGGAAATGAAATTTTTTTGTGCTTATGGCACTGAATGAAATATTTAAGAAAATGAACACTAGAACATTCATTTGAAAAATTGAAATTAATCAAGTGAATATTATAGCAGAGCTAGATATGTGAACGTGTAAGATGTGATGCCTCCATTATCCTTCAAGGGATAAATGTTAGAGAAATATTGAAATCGATGCCACATCTGATGGAAGTGCGAGACATATATGTTTCGTTCTGCAAGGAACTCGTTAGTCGCACCATAATACTATAATATTCTCTTGATTAATTTCAATTTTTCAAATGAATGTTCTAGTGTTCATTTTCTTGAATATTTCATTCAGTGCCATAAGCACAAAAAAATTTCATTTCCTTAAAAATATCTCCGAATAGGCCCCTGAAATACGGGAATAAACGCGAGCGTACTACTAACGCAACCTATTAACATTTAAAAACATCGTTCGATGATATTTGTCAAATAGACATTGCAATTTAGTAGATACCTACGGGTATAGAAGATATGTGAAATTTCGATGCTTGGTGTGTCTGTAATCTGAGAGAGATGTTTTCTACTGATTTCTATAGATGGAATTGTAGAGTATTCATTACTCTACGATCTTCCGCTTGAAGTCACAAGAAGATGCTTGGAGATTGAAATCGTTGCCTCACTTCGATGGACGTGGTGCGACTGACGAGTTCCTTGCAGAACGAAACATATATGTCTCGCACTTCCATCAGGTGTGGCATCGATTTCAATATTTCTCTAACATTTATCCCTTGAAGGATAATGTAGGCATCACATCTTACACGTTCACATATCCAGCACTACTATAATATTCTCTTGATTAATTTCAATTTTTCAAATGAATGTTCTAGTGTTCATTTTCTTATATATATATATATATATATATATATATATATATATATATATATATATATATATATATATATATATATATATATATATATATATATATATATATATATATATATATATATATATATATATATATATATATATATATATATATATATTTTATATATATATATATATATATTATATATATTTATATATATATATATATATATATATATATATATATATATATATATATATATATATATATTTGAACAATTTGGCAATAAAGTCAATTTATTAGTATTATTAATGTTACATGAATATCAATTAAAATTTAAGACGGATTCTAATTATGCCAGTTGCGCCAAATAAGAAAGATTTAATTCCTATTTCATGTATAATTGGTAATAAAATGGTGCCATTATTTTACAGTGAAGGACCACCCAAACAACCTGCAACTTGTTTTCTGTGTTACATATGATAAAAAATTAAACACACATCTTCCACATTGTACTTGGCAATTTAAGCCAAATGCATTCTGAATCTTTATAGAGTGAATTTAATAAAAAATACTTAGTTTAATTTCACAGAATTATATTTTTTGTTTCACAAGTTTTTTTTTATCTTCCAGTGTAACTTCTCAATCTGCCATAATACTGAACCAATTGTAGAGCAATTCAAGCAAATCAAGTCACCCTATTCAGTTATTTTAATGTAAAAAGTTATGACATCAACCCATACCAAGTGGGTTCATTTATTCAGTGCCAACTTAAGGGATCTTATGTCTTAATCTATTATATGCTAAAAATATTAAATGTTTTAAATAAAATAGATTAACTTGAAATTATTCTAAACAATCTTATTTATTATATGTATTATTTGTGAGAGGCATTGTAATTTCATGCGATGGCCAAGTCAATCTATTTTATTTGAAACTAAAAGATTTTTCAATATTGATATGGTCAATATAAGGTGTTGTTAAGAACTTTTTACGGTAAAATCACTGAGCTGTGAGATTTGGTTTTTTACCAGTTCTGTTTTGAATGACACTTCATTTCCCTTTGCAGATAGTTCTACTTTTTTTTCTTTCTTATACATATATAAATACACATTGGGCTTGTAATCAAAGTACATTACCCAGCATATATCATTCATTGAACTACTTAAATCAGGACATACACAAACATCCATGCCATCAGCGGGGCTCGAACCCGAGTTTTACCACGCCATAGTCGGGTGTTCTACCGACTAAGCCTCGAAGACAGGCATTTGAAATATTCATTACTTTAGTTTTTGTAGAAATCTCATTTTCATGAAATCAGTCTATATTGTCAAATTAAAAATATTCATAACTAACTGACCTGGCGAACTTTGTACGTCCATATATTTTTCTGTGAATATTTTCGAAAATCCTGAAAGCGTATTGTACTATTTGTGCTACACTATTCATATTTTCACTATTTATCTCCTGTGAAACCGAGGGGGACACCCATGGCCTTAAGAAATGTAACACTTCCATCAATTTCAAATTAGTCAGATTATCATTCATACCATTTATTAACACGTTCAGTGTATTGAAAGTGATAAACATATTAATTGAAATTTCTGACAGTCTTCCGTTACATTCACTCACAATACAAATTTAGAGATTGTTCAATATTCTCAGTTAAATTTTTTAAAATTTTTTGTTATACGAACCTTGTCCTGACAATAACGAACACAAAAAACAGAATATTATCCAGTTGGTGCTGTCATTCAGGAGTTATCTGCGTATCTACATACATTCCGGCTATTCGTTTTTTGATTTATATAGATATCAATCGACTCACCGAACAACACTTGGTGGATCGTATTGAATACTTCACTTCAAATTTCTGTGATTCAATTATAACATAGAATTATTCTACAATGATTTCAAAGATAAAATATTGTTCAAAAAACACAGAATTTTATCTAATTTTATTGCATAGTTAATCGTTTTTTCAAAATTAGTTGACTTGAAATTCTCTTTCATTTTGTGAACGAAAATTTCAGTTCATTATGGTTCAGATTTCAGATTATTCAGATTTGTAAGGTTGTTACCCCTGAAAATCGTTCTAGATTCGGCCCTGGAATGTAATGAGAATGAAGGTATCAGGATGTGGATTTTATGATTGATGCTTATGAATACTCCATACTGAGATCCTATTAAGACCACGAGGCTGAAAAAATGTTTAATTATAGACTGTTATATACGTTTTTATCAGTTGAATTTCATTTAGGTATGTCCTTCCATATTAATCTACAATTCTACATATCATAAATGCCATATCCTACGATAATTTTAATTATTATGCCCCAAATGAATTTTTAATTTTGCTGCGACATTAAATAATGAAATTTATCAACTACTGCGAACAATAAAATGTAATGTGTTTCTAGATATTCTGAAAATTCAAAAAGCAAGGTTATCGGTTTTATTCAAATAGAAACACAACTATGCTGTAATTTAGAAAATAGAATTGAATTCTTTAGATAGGAAATGGAGTCACCTCAATAATATCCGGTGGAATCGTGAAACAATAATTGTCAGAATACCTGAACTTTTTGTTTGGTAGTTTATATATTTATCTGAGATATCTTAAGGGATTTTTTGAGCTAGACCGCTTTGAGGGTCAGTCTATAAATCAGTAGCATAACTTTTGAATTTCGTCAAAATTCTTATTTCGTTCAAAAAATTTGAAAATATTGAAAACCAAAAAAAAGGTCTTTAAAAAGTTTTCTTCTCAAAAAGTCGCCTTTCTAAGAAAAGAGTTGTCTGTGTTGTTTTTTTCCAGCAATGCAAAGTGTAATGGTTGAGGTAGTATCCCGAATCGAAAGCTGCTTTCAGATAATCCTCTCATTCAACTATTTGAGAATATTTCACAGCGTTGCAGAATTTAGATAGATAGAGATAGAGTATTTCTTAGGAGAGGCAAAGCTTAATAACGGCTTTTGAATTCTCTGTGCGTTCTCAGAATTAAGAGAAACTTAAACTTTCAGAGAGAACGATTTGAAATTCTGATGAACCCACCTCGCCAACAATGACTCATATTCTGTAATGTTCATTGGCTGGTCTTTCTGTTGACAATGTACAGTCGAAAAACGAGATAGATCAGTTAACGTTTCATTATTTAATTCAAATAACTTCAATGTAATGGTAAACTCAACCTTAAATATCAATAGTTCGAAAATCAGGTTGTTTCAATTCACCACTGTTCCTAGGAACAGAACCTTACATAATGCCTGTCTTATATATAACATAGGCGGAACTAAACAAAAATTTCTAGGAGGTAATTTATGCTTCTTTTTCATAAAAGAATTTTTGATTTTGTTTTTTTTTTAAAAAGAAATCTACAATTACCTTCCTGATTTTTTTAGAATTGTAAACTAAGTTGTACACCTTTTAAAAAATTAAACAGAACAAGATATAACCAATCAATTACGGCAATAGATATTTATGAGTGCTATACAGTCATGTTTATATCTACTTTGTAATGAAGAAAATATTTGATAAACTAAATGTATACGTCAATTAAATCTTGTTACAATTGAAGGCTCCACTGCAATTGGGTTTTTATTTTATAAACGGTGAAAAAAACTCTGACCTGAAGGTAAGGAAATATTAATTATTAAAGTTAAAGAACATGTATCATCACAACATTTCTTTTGTAGATAGTCATACTTTGTGTACTATAAACTATAAAAAATATATATAGTCTTAAGTAAGTCTTCAAAAATAAAGACTATAACGATCAATGTCCACATTGCGTTAACAGTCAATAATGATAGATTTGTTTAATTAACTGTTGCATCTTTAATATTTGCAGCATGAGGAAGTTGATCCTAATAACGTTTCGTTTCAGGCCTACAGAACTTTTTCAGAAACTGCAAGTCGTTATATTTTGCGGCTGATATATAGGCAGCTTGCCATTATAAGCCAAACCATCTAATTTGAATTCTCCCTCATTAATGCCTCCCTTTATAGACAGCAAAGAGGCTGGTGTGTTGAACACACTGGATTCCCATGGACTATTATTAAAATTGCTGTTAAACATGAGGCATTGATGTTCTTTCGGTACTCTAAATTCACGCACAGGTCTAATGGGAAAAGGACATTTTGCTTTTGTAAAATGGTTTCAGAAATGTAGTCCAGTTCTTGAATGCATCTTCTGAACATTCGATGACATTGAAATAATTCGGTCTTTGTCGAGCTCCATGCACATGTTCAGCCCATTCTTCAGGGTGTCCAATTCTAGTCTTGTGATTCAAGTGAGCCATGTTTCCATCGCATTCCATGTATGAGCGCCCTCTCATCGAAAATATAACTGTGGCAGATTCTAAGCGATTGCAACAATGAACTATGTAATGTAACATGTAACTTCTAAACATAGTGTAATTTGCGTTTTGGCCCCCACATGAGCCATAGAAAATTATGAGAGTCTTGGCCTGTTTATTAATTATATTAAATATGAATTGGAAGAGATGAGAGGCCATATCATCTGATCCTTTTTTTCCTATACTCTCATCGTATGCGAAAAAATAAGGAGAGGAATCAGCAAGCACAGGAATATTAAACATAAAATAACTAAGCTGCCTTTTGTAATACAAATCGTTTGTAGTTATGTTAGGTATGGGTACATTTTTTGAGAAATCCATTGCTATCGCTATGTTGTGGCATCTTGCCTAGCACTTAAACAAGCTTTTTTTGCCATAAAATACTTCAGCTTTCTTTTTGTGAGCTAAATTTTCAATTTCGAGCTTTCGAAGTTTAGACAGTAACTGAGATTTTTCATGACCGTCAGGACATGATGATGGGTGATGGACATTTATCATTATTGTCGTGCACATCTGTGACGCTGAACGTTTTAGCCGTGTAGCCTGATATTAAAAACATATTTATCGCGAGACTGCAAGCGATATTGCTGAGTTTGTAAATGAAATAACCAATTACTTATTTCAGTCGACCGAATGACATTAGTCACTAGGTCTTTAATGTTTTTGGACCTTCATCATTATTGCAGTTGACCCTTCAATTGATTTCCCTAAAAAAATTGTGAATTTTCATTTCGTATGGGGATAAGCCCCACCAACCCCCTTTGCCAACGCTGTGTACAACCACTGAGTATACAACCCAGATGCGAAAGATCGTCGTATGGACCAGTAAAGAAATTTCATTCAGACCTGAAGAAATATAGTGGCAAACATTTGCACCAAGTTTTCTAGATTCCAGAATAGTTTTTGTTTGAGGTGAATTGAAAAAGCATTAACTTATTAATTTTTAGTAATTTGTGTAATGTACGTATGAAATTTTCATTCCATATATTTTTGAAAATTTTTGCAAATGAATTTCAACAAAAAATATAGTTTATATGGTTTTATAACCAACTTTTATCAATCTAAGAAATGAAGTCAATTTGAAATAAATATAGGTAACGGGTGATTTTTTAAGACTTATTTTTTCAGGTTCGCGGCACTGGTTGCATCCAAACGTCATCTGTCAAAGTGAAAAGTTTTCAGTATACTCTGCCATTTCATCATGTAAAGGCTTACTAGGAAATTTACTATGAAAATTCGTGCTCTGTGAAAAATATGTATAGTTTGTTACGACCATATTATGGTCGTCATAATCGACCTGGTGAATCAACATTTCGTGCTGTTATCACCAAATTTCGCACCAAGTTTACTTTTCTGGACATTAAACCATTGTGTCGCATGCGTACAGTGCGCACTGAAGAGAATATTGCAGCCGTAGCATACAGAGTAAATGACGATCGTGAAATGTCAATTCCTCGCCGTTCTTAGCAATTGGGCATGTGTTACTCAACAACATGGAAAATTTTACGTTTTGATTTGGGTTTGAAAACCCGTAAAATTCAACTTCTGCAAGAATTGAAGCCGAATGACCTACCACAATGTCTAATTTTGGTGAATGGGCCTTAGAACAGCTTAATGAAAATCCGCTCTTTTATCGAAAAATTGTGTTCAGCGATGAAAATAAACAAAACTGTCGCATCTGGAGTGATGAACAGCCACACGCCATACAAGAATTACTGATTCATCCCGAAACAACGACAGTTTGGTGTGGTTTATGGGCTGGTGGCATCATCGGTTCATTTTTCTTCAAAGACGATCGTGGAAGAAACGTTACCGTCAACGGCGAACGATTTTAGCCGATATTGCCATGATACACAACTTTTTTTGCCCCAGTTGGCCGAGTTGAACTTGGTTGACATGTGGTTTCAACAAGACGGTGCCACATGCCACACAGCTCGTGAAACAATGGACATGTTGAAGAATGAATTTGGTGAGCAGTTTATCTCTCGAAATGGCCCTGTTCATTGGCCGCCAAGATCATGCGAGTTGTCGCCTCTGGATTATTTCTTGTGAGGTTATGTAAAGTCGTTAGTCTATGTGGACAAGCTGAAAACGATTGAAGCCTTACAGGATAACATAACACGCGTAATTTGTGGGATACAGGCCGAAATGCTCGAAAAAGTGACGCAAAATTGGACCTTCCCAATGGACCATTTGATACGGAGCCTCGGACAACATTTACATGAGGTTATCCTTAAAATGTAAATAGCAAAGGACCAAGTTATCAATTTCAATAAAAATTTTGAATATATGATGGAAATTGAGTGTTTTATTCGATTTGAAAAAAATACGCTTAAAAAATCACCCATTACATGGTTCATAAAATTCGACTACTTAAAATTGAACTGTTTGTGAAATTTCAAAGAATTGAAAAAGGATTACTATTATTCTTCATTGATGAAGGATATTTATTGAAGTTTTCAAATTTATATTGATTGAATGTTACTGAATATTTGTTATTAGTACTTTCAATCGATTTTTTAAATCAATTTTATAGTTGCGTGGCCTACAGAATACAATTATGTGTCACTATATTAAATTTTTATGTCACTAAACATGAACGAAGTTTCATCATGTCAACTCGAAGGGATTCATTTGTTAGACAACTCGAACAATAAGAGAACACTAATGAGTAGACCTCAGTTGAAGTTAGTTAATAGTCAATTATATTGAAATAATATTGCCTATTGATCCAACGTGACCAGATTGTAATGGTCATGGTGTATTGAATACTCAATCTAAATGCTTAGATTGAGCATTTAATAACAAAAAAGAAATTATACTTATTGATTATACTTATTAATTATACTTATCAATTATATAGGGTGTTTTTTAGAGGTATAGCACTTTGAATTGCAATAAAACAACGATGGATCATTCAATTGACAAGAATTTTTTTTATTCGAAAGAAAATCTTATGGCGTTACATTATGAATATGATTTGTGGCATATGACCGCCACGGCTGTCTCGGTTGTAGTCCAATCTGGACGTCTAATTTTTGATGACTTTTTCCAACATATGTGGTAGCATATCAGCAATAACACAGCGAATATTTTCGTCCAAATGGTCAAGCGTTTGTGGCTTATCCGCATAGACCAATGACTTCACATAGCCCCACAGAAAGTAGTCTAGCGGTGTTAAACCACGAGGTCTTGGAGGCCAATTCAAAAGTCCAAAACGTGAAATTAGGCGATCACCAAACGTGTCTTTCAATAAATCGACTGTGGCACGAGCTGTGTGACATGTTGCGCCGTCTTGTTGAAACCAAAGCTCCTGGACATCTTTTCAATTGTTCAATTCAGGAATGAAGAAGTTAGTTATCATGGCTCTATACCGATCACCATTGACTGTATCGTTCTTACCCATCATCGGCCATCATAGTTTTTGAAGAAGTACGAATCAATGATTCCACCAGCCCATAAAGCGCATAAAACAATCAATTTTTCTGAATGTAACGTTGTTTTGACATACACTTGAGGATTATCTTCACTCCAAATGCGGCAGTTTTGTTTGTTGACGTAGCCATTCAACCAGAAGTGCGCTTCATCGCAAAACAAAATTCGCGCGATACGTATTCCGCACAGAACCGGTATTTTCAAAATAAAATTGCGCTATTTGCAAGCGTTTTTCAGGCGTGAGTCTATTTATGATAATTGCCAAACCAAACTGAGAATAAATCACTTCTCAGCTGTTAAATCGGTCGCCATCTTCAACAGTAATGTCAACTTAAAGTTCTATACCTCTAAAAAAAACACCCATTAGTTATATTGTCGGTATTTTCCAAGTTCGTAAATATTTCAGAATGAATTTTCAATTGAGTTCGGACTGTTACTATTTCGTGCAGACTTCTTGTAGGTAGGTAATCTGGTTGTATTGATTTAACATATACTTCACACTATCTATCCAAGCTTAAATCTAGGTATCCGTGTCTTTAATAGATGACGATTGTTTATGTTCCTTGGGTTTCTTTTCATGGTTTTTAGATTCTTGTGCAGTAATTTATAAGAAATGCTTCTTCAAGTTCGGAATGAAAAAAGAATACATTGACATTATTTTTATAGTAACGGTTCTTGTAACGGGAATAGGATGACTGCAAAAAGAGAATACAAAAAACGGTTTTCTGCTCAAAGGCTTTCAAATAATAAAACATTTGACATAGTTTTTGATTACTCCTTTCTGACGACATTGACAATTTCCAACCGCAAAATTGAGCGAACATTATGTAATAATTGTCAAATAAATGCGAAGGATCAGCTCATTAAAATAATATAATAAGAATATAAAAAGCTTATATAAAAATAGAGAACAATCCCAATGTAATTCGAAAACCATTTCCAAATATTTTACAACAGGCAAGGAAATATATGAATAAGGAAATCCATATTGGTATAGACCAAATGGACAACACTTTGCACAACTTCTGTAGTGTTTACCTTATCCATTTTGTATCCTAGTTTTGTTAAATCTGTCTGTATCTTTTCAATTTAGTATGTTTCATTAAATTATTTTATTTCAAACAAGTTAATTATTTAAACTGAAATATTAAAAGTACTATGAACAATACTAATTTTTCTATGTTTGAACAATACGAATGTGCTTACAGGTGTATTAAGAACTATTGAAAATTACAATTCTGAACCTCGAAAATACACACTAGATTGGTATAAATAAAAAATTATAACTATGAAAATTTTCATTGTTATATAAGATTATAACTATAAAAATGTTAACGAAAATAGTTAACAGCTATTAAGAAACGTTAAAATTAATACGAGTTGAAAAATTTTAATAATTCATCACGTTATTAGTAGTCAGTTTTCAGGCTCAAAGTTCTTGAATATTTCATTTTAAGTTCAAAATTGAAGCAGTTGAATTGTCATCCTAAAAAAGAGAACACATTTCGATTTAGTTTTTTGTGTTCTTTCCAAACATGAAATTCCAAACATTGGATTTATTTATACAAAAAAACTAATTTGAATTTTAATTTTGTATATATTTCTTCGATTTGATTTTTGAAAAATATTTAAAAAGTAAAACTGTAACTCAGAGAAAAACTCATACAGTTTATAACATTCCGTGTAACAATTGCGATAAAAGCTATATCGGACAAACAGAACAAAATCTCGAAGAGAGAATCAAAGCGCATAAATACGCAAAAACTCAAATCACAGCCTTACATAAACATAAAATAACAGAAAAACATGATTTTGATCACAAAAATATGAAAATTTTGGCAACTGAAAGGGACAAAAAAAGTAGAGAAATTTTAGAAATGTTACACATTCGTAAAAATTTAGAAAACACAGTAAATGAAAGAACAGACATTAAACATCTAAATTCTATCTACAACAACTTAATAAACCTCACAAATAACACTCGTAAAATAAACACACGACAATCACCAAACATCACATCGCAAAACTCATTTTTTCCAGATCTACCTTCACTTTCACACACATGAACCAACAATATACATATTCTGGATAAGTATATAAAAAACTATATGTAATTATATATATGTAAATATGAATCACATTTATTAGAATCACCTGGCTTACCATGAGTTTTTCAGAGGTTTCCTCATGGTGAAGAAGACTAAAACTTCCGAAGCGAATGCTAAGCCAGAAATATTCCTCTGATAATGAAAATCAAGAGTGAAGATACAAAAAAACTAATTTGATTTTTCTAGAAAATAACTTTGACATTTGATATCTATAGTAACTCATAAATTCAATTATTCATTAGTTTTGACAAAGTCGTAATATAACAACGAAACGTCAACAAAAATAAACTTTTTCTTATCAAAAAAAGCCTGTTATTGCTAAAAACTTTCAAAATAAAATATCTTAAACAGGCAATAAATCAATTTCAAGAAATATAGATATATACATATATATTCAATATTTTTAGCAATAACAGGCTATTTTTAATGTTAAAAACATTATTTTCGTTGACGTTTCGTAGTATATCACAACATTGTTTTTTTCATAAAAAAAATTTTTCTTTGACAATATTGTGATATACAAAGAAACGTCAACGAAAATGAGGTTTTTAACATTGAAAATAGTTATTGCTAAAAACATTAAATATAAACTATCTTAAACACGAAATAAATTAATTAAATATATATATATATATATATATATATATATATATATATATATATATATATATATATATATATATATATATTTATATAAACATATATACATTTCACATAAAAATAATAAAAACATAAATATATAAGTAGTCCATATAGCTTCTATGAACTCCTTAGTTTGTTTTTACATTTTCGTGCAACTCATCAATAGAAGTTTAGTTCAATTTGTTCCTTTATTCCAGTAAATTCTAGATTTCGGAAATTAGTACATGATAGAGTAACGTTGTTTTAACGACCTGTTATCTGTCTCATGAATAAATAAACAATTTTTCATTTTATTGGTTTGCAATTTACCTTCAAGAATTGCAAGTATGACGCTTTTATTATATGATGGTAACCATATAAGTATTTGCTGCAGTGCCATATCCAGAAGAACACAGGGAACTAACTTCAATAAAAAAGCCCTATCTGATGGAAAAACAAAGTTAATATTGATAATTTGAGTGAGTGGAGATATTCTCAAGAAAGCGATGTCCAATATTGACACAACATTTATAGTCCGGACGTTCAGTCTCCATAAATACACGTTGGTACCAACCTGTTAATTACAACGATGGTGGTTAACGCACACAATATAACAACTTATAACTCGATTGATATTTATCTTTAATCCGGCCTTTGTTTGATTAAGAAGAATGACATGGGACAATAATGTCATCGGATCTGGCTTTCATAATCATCAATATCGTGGGATTGAATTCTTAAGTTGACTGCCCTTTGTTTTTTAATGGAAAATATATAGCTTATGTAGCACAATTAAAATAAGCTATATGAATAGAGCTTATTTTTATTGTGCCCCTCAAGAATTTGCCGTACTTTGCGCGGACCCCTTCCAAAAAAATTATAAATATCATTTATAATTTCATTTCATCCGAAACTAAGAACCAAAATGAATATAAATTACATTAATTAATTCTGTTCGAATTAATTTGAACAAAGGATAAAAACAATGTTTTCGTAAAATCGTACCTTTTAATGAAGTAGGTACATACAAAATAGCGTAAATTCCTCATATTAATATGAAGAATGTCCTCCTTTCGCAGAAATAACTTCTTGAACTCGTCTAGGCATCGATTCCACTAGTGTAGCGCAGATTTTCTTCAATTCGTCATCATGAAACCACAATTGAATTGCACTTATAATTATTTTTTCTTTTGTAGTGCAATCCATTTTTGCTAGTCGTTTCTTTAAAATAGTCCATAAATTCACAATGACATTTAGACCAGGTGATTTCTCCGGCCAATCGAGTAGGTACTTTTATTTTATTCTCACGCAGAAAGGCCTGCACTTGTTTGGAATTGTGACAGAGAGCCAGGTCGTGCTGAAATGTTCCATCAAACGTTTCCATGAATGGGACAAGCCTAGTCCGCAATATTTCCATATATTTCACTGAATTCATCATCCCTGTTATAAAAGCTAATCGTCCAGTACCATTGGTTGTGAAAACACCCCAAAATACTTAATTTGAAGGATGTTTTACTGTTTGCTGGATGTGATCAGGCAGCAAAGTTTCCCCATCACTTCGTCCAACAACATTTGATTTTAACTCTTGAACAAACAAATGTGTCACACCACTAAAAACTACCTATTTCCAGTCGTCTACAGTCCACGCACGGTACTTTTTGGCGCATGCCAAACGATTTTTCATCATTTTCTGGGTAAGCAGTTGTTTTCTTCTTGGTCTTTTTGCTTTACGGCCAACCTGCAGCAGTCGTTTTCGTATAGTTGAGGTGCTCACTTCCACACCAGAAAACATTAAATCCCTTCAAAGATCAGTGCTTGTCTTTCTCGGATTAATTTCTTATCAACAATTTGTCTGTTCTTGGAGTAGTTTTGCGTTTGCGGCCACAGTTTCCTTTTCTTTTTGGAGACGATGAACCACTTTCTTCAAATGTTTTTAAAATTCACGAAACGCTGGACTTTCCCACACCAACAGCTTCAGCAGTATCTCTTACAGTCATTGATGTGTGTTCATAAAGCGCAAGAATTTTGGAACGCTTCCTCGGAGTGATATCCATCTTTGGACAAGACAATACATCACGTATCAAAATTGAGACCACCAACTGTCGCACCGGTAGGCTCACAACTGAATTGCTGGCGAGGTAAAACCGGTCAGAATGTAAATGATGGTCAAGGTCGAATCCTCACGTCACCTCACATAGTAAAGAAGCAGGTCTGCGGGTGTTTGGGCCACCCTGGTACTCCCATACTTACTACAGTAACTCAAACGAAAAAAAAATTGTTTGTCGCTTTCAGCACCCAAAAATACATAAGATTTAGTAAATCGGTTTGAAAAGCTTTCACAAAAATTTTTTTCGTTTGCCTGTGTTATTTAAGATTTTATCTAAATTTTTGCAAATTAACACATTCTAGTCCATTTCACTAAATCCGATGTTGAACTAGCTGTCTTGTAATAATTGTATGAAATAATATCAATTTGCTCTTCAAACTTTTCTAACATAATTTCAAAATAAAATACAGGATGATGTGCATGGCAACTAACCAAGCCATGTATAGCAAACAAAATATCCATTCAATTTTTGGGAAATTTCATAATTAGATCCGATATTTAACTGGAAAAGCTAGACGGAAATTATATTTTTGATCCTTCTCCGTTCATAGTATATGAGTTAACTAAAATCAGTTAACACGTACATATTTCATTTTTCATAATGCCAGAATGATGTTCTTTTGTAAACAATTACTTGAATTAAGCCTGTATCAATGAAAATTAGAATAAATATTTTTTCTTCAATAACAAAATTACTTTTGGTAGAGAAAAAAGGAAGTATCAATAACTAATCATTTCCAATAATTTTTTGCTCATGAAAGCTTATTAGCATATTATCACTTATTGGAATTAATATTGAATAACTTATTTAGGTTAGACATTATATTGTTCCATTAACCCACTTTAAGAGCTATTAACCGGCAATATTCATTCACTGTATAATAATACCAAAACATTTTATGTGGAAAATGATAGTCTTCATATACGAGTAGATATGAACTACGCACAAAGATAGATTCAATAATTTTTTCCGAGCAAAACTTATTGTTTCAACTTGTTCAAATTTTTGAAATCTTAAACAATAATTAGTATGTAATATTTACCAGAGCTATATTCTATTGATTCAACTGCTATGATTTTATCAATGTATTTGAAGTTAATTTTTATTTTTGCTCATAACTTCTATTCATAGTTAAACAAGAAATATGATCTACTGTGGTATACAACAGATAGTATTGCAAAATACAAAGTCCCTGCACGTACCTATTATATATTTCCATATTATTATATGGACTATAAGAAAATACTCATCCAGGATTACATACATATTTTAACCAAAAAAATGATGGTAAGTTTTACGAAAATCTTGAAAACGTATTGAAAAAAATTGAAACTCATATGATGAACACCTGGATAAACTAAATGTTCGACCGCGACCAAACACCAAAAGTAGTTGCAACGCGAGGGTGTGAACAAGTTGGGCAAGTGGCATTGGCAGAGAGAGGCACGTGATAACAATGCTTGGATTCATAAGTGCCTCAGGTGGCACCGTTCCTCTGTTATTTGTGTTTCCTAGGTTCCATTTCAGGAAATTTATGTTACGTGGAGGTCCAAAAGAGTCACTGGGTTTGGCCAACCCAAGCGGTTTGATAACAGAAGAAAGTTTCTACATGGACATGTTACACTATATTAAATATGTAAAACCACCTGAAGAAAATCTCTGTTTAGTACTGTGTTAAATTCATTCAAGTCACATAACGATCTACTATGCTGTTCGAATTAATTGGGACAAACATTTTCTTTCTTCCTTTGAGTTACTGTAGTATGTGAGTACCAGAGTGGCCCAAACCTCACACCTGCTTGTTTACTACCTGAGGTGACGCGAAGGGTTCGACCTTGACCATCATTTACATTCTGACCAGTTTTACCTCTCCAACAATTCAGTTTCTGGTTCAGCAGTTGGTGGTTTCAATTTTGATACTTGCTTTATTGTCTTGTCCAAAGATGGATATCACTCCGAGGAAGCGTTCCAAAATTATCGCGCTTAATGAACACACACATCAATGACTGTAAGAGATATTGCTGAAGCTGTTGGTGTGGAAAAGTCCAGCGTTTCGAGAATTTTAAAAACATTTGAAGAAAGTGGCTCATCGTCTCCAAAAAGAAAAGAAAACTGTGGCCGCAAACGCAAAAGTACTCCAAGAACAGACAAATTGTTGATAGGAAATAGCAAAATTAATCCGAGAAATTCAAGCACTAATCTTCGAAGGGATTTAATGGTTTTTGGAGTGAAGGTGAGCACCTCAACTGTGCGAAAACGATTGCTGGAGGTTGGCCGTAAGGCAAGAAGACCAAGAAGAAAGCAACTGCTTACCTAGAAAATGATGAAAAACGTTTGGCATGGGCCAAAAAGTACCGTTCGTGGACTGTGGACGACTGGAAAAGGCGGGTTTTAGTGATGAGACACATTTGTTTGTTCAAGGTACAAATCACGTGTTGTTAGACGAAGTGATGGGGAACTTTGCGGCCTGATCACATCCAACAAACAGTAAAACATTCTTCGACACAAATGTTTTGGGGTTTTTTCACAACCAATGGCACTGGACGATTAGCTTTTATAACAGGGATGATGAATTCAGTCAAATATATGGAAATATTGAGCACCAGGATTGTCCCATTCATGGAAACATTTGACGAAACATTTCAGCACGACCTGGCTCCCTGCCACAATTCCAAACAAGTGCGTAAGAATGAAATGAGAGTACTCGATTGGCCGGGGAATTCGCCTGATCTAAATGCCATTGAGTATTTATGGAATATTTTAAAGAAACAACAAAAATGTCAGAAATGGCAAAAATGGATTGCACTAAAAAAATTATTATTAGTGCAATTCAGGTGTGGTAAGGTGTGGTATCATGATGACGAATTGAAGAAAATCTGCGCTACGCTAGTGTAATCGATGCTTAGACGAGTTTAGGAAGTCATTTCTGCGAAAGCAGGACATACTTCATATTATTATGAAGAATTTACGCTAGTTTGCAGGATTTTGAAAAAAGGTAAGATTTTACGAAAACATTGTTTTTTATCCTTTGTCCGAATTAATTCGAACAGCATACTATGTTGTGACGTTGGCTTTAGATAGTCATAGTCAATATAACAATTTTAACATTTCCACCTCAATGTAGTCATCTTCTTCTAGCTATTTGACTTTTCAAAGCCCGGCATAGGAATGTCATGAATGCAAGGATGCTACACAGTCTCCATTTATGAAGTGGCACAGTTTGCCAACACCGCATATACTGCGGTATAGTAAATACTGAGGATGATTTTTTACCATCCTCTGTCGCGGACAGATCTGTAAATGGGCTACATAATGCGGAAGAATCAATTGATAATTCTCCTAGAACTTCTTCCGAGATACCATCAGTTGCTGAATCTCCCAAAACGTTCACGGCAACTCCATCCAACTTCACGAATGACAGACTCATAAATAATCGATTCAATCAACAATACTCTCATCTTCCGAATATATTCGACCAAAGGCATTGCCTATTAAAAAACTGAAAACAAACCCGTGATGATGGGGAGCTCTACTGTAATTAACACGCCAGAAAAAGATGCATTAATTGAAAAACATATGGTTAAAACTAAAGTCAGTTAGGAAGTTATTAATATGAAAGTTTCTAAACACAAGCTTGAAAAAAGCTAATACGGTAATCTTCATATTCGTCAGATTTTGACTTTCCATTGGAAATATCAGATGGCTTGACTGATATTTCTGAAAAATTTACCAACAATCAAGCGTCTACATCTAGATTTAAGGCTCACGAAAAATGCAAGATGAAATGCTTTGCAAAAAAAACAAAGAAAATGATGACTATTGTACAGTTTGTCAAGCTATTTATGCAGCTATGTTGATTGGCTAATGTGTGCCATTTGTAAGAAATGGGCTCACGAGACATGTGGACTGAAGTACATAAATAACCATTTTAGTGATTGGAATTAATAATTCAATTTTGAATTTGTAGTATGTATAAATATTAATTTTTTTTTGTTAATTTTCCAACTTGAAATTAGTTTTACTTCGTACTAAGTGTTTGACTTGTTTAAATAAAAGTTATTATGTGAAAGCAAAGATTCTGTTAACCCTAAGGTATTTATCTGGATAAAAACATAACATCGGTCTAGGATAACCGTTTCAAGTCACCTACTGTCCTATTCAATGCTTGCTATGTACTGAAACGGGCCAAAATGAGTCAGCTGTTCTGACTGAGCTGAATTCAAGTCTTATGACAGATGAAGTGATATGTAATTGCCCTGATGTGATACATTGTTTCCTTTAATTTTTCATTTTTTGCTGGAGCCATTTTTCACTAGTGCCACTTGATTTTTTGAGTTTTCTGTTTTTGTATATTTCTTTTTTGTGAATTTTTCATCACAAACTTAATGGGTGTAATCTTATTCTAATGCCACATACATTTTTCCCCCTTTATTAAGATATATTTTATTTTTGTATATTATTATAGTTCGATTTTATATTATGTTAAAATTTTTTATCACATACTTGATGGGTGTGATCGTATTTTGATGCCTCATACATTTTTTCCCTTTTTATGATATAGTTTATTTTTATACAGTATAATAATTCAATTTTATATTATGTTCAAATTTTTTATCAAATACGTAATGGGTGTAACCTTATTTTGATGCCACATACATTTTTTTCCGCTTTTTATGATATAGTTCATTTTTATATGATATTATTTATTTTTATATAATATTATATTTATTTTTTATGTATAATTTTGTATTGGCTGCTTCGTTTTGTAAGGGGTTAGGTGTAAGATTAGCTGATGCTAAATCTTGCCCCATTAGATAAGTTGTATGAAAATACGATTTGAATAAAGGCATATTATTATTATTATGTCTCGTGACTTTTATTTTCACATTAACTCCTCATTTGGAGAATCATAAAAGTCAACTATAGAAGAATAATGAGGAAAAATGGATGGATTGAACGGATGTATTACAGTAAAACTGATGAAACCAGAAGAACCATTCTTTCTAGTTGCAGATTTTCCCCAAGATTCTGCTAAATGTGTGCCAAATTGTGATCTGGATTTTCCCCACAGGGTAAAATGAGAGTTTAATGACTTTTAAAAGTCCTATTGAAGGGTTGTAGATATTGGGTAGTGAATTTTGCAAACACAAAAGAATAATATTGTTTGCCTTAGTCAGAACTTCAACTTAACAATGCGAACAATGTTCATCAACAATAAGCAGATCCTTACCAGCTGGTATTGTAGGAGTAAAATGATCCAGTAGCCAATATTTTAAAATATTCCCAATTATATTGTCAGATTAAAAATAAGATTTTCAACAAAAAAAAAGAAAACACAAGTGCCATATGAACCCTTAAAAATATCAACCGGTTTTTTAGGATAAGATAGCTAAAAATATTCAAATATATTAATAAAAATTTAGGAATTAATATTATAAAAAAGAGAATCGAATTGATTTTGAGGTTAGAAGGACAACATCAAAACTACAACATCCTGTATAAATTAGCAAGATTTACAAATTAAAATATTAGATAAAGCATATGCAACAAAAAAATATCGTTCGTTAAAAATTTATCGTCATAAAACTAATGAACCTAATAGGTACACAAATTTTCAATCTATTTTTTCACAGGTGATAGCTGTGATAACTAGCACCAATCGCATATTTGTACGAGTTTCCATATCATCCTGAATTACCCTTTCTAGTTGTGGCTCTAAAATATTTTTGAAAATGAATTATTTTGCGATATGTTATAAGTACCTACCAAGGTATTATAGATAAATCACACCATGGTATTAATTTTTATATAAGTATTTCAAGATTGTTCTGACTAGAGTGGTCGTGGTTCATTAATCTGGCCCATAACTAGAAGCCATAAATAATTTTTAACCATAAGTTTTAACCCCTACTCGCCCTTGTCACATTTATGAGACTCGCCCCCAAAGTGTGACATCACATAATTCAAAATTTTACATCTAGAAATTATTGAATTAGAACAGTAGTTTCGGAATTGGGCTTATTTCCATTTGAATTATTTTTTAATAAAATTAACATAATTAATTCAATGATCTTAAAAATTTAATTATCCTGAGTCCATTTTGTCTATCCTTTAAATTATTTATAACTGGCATAGCAGCCACTTCGTTCTCGATTAATTGATTGTTAATAAACAGTCGTTGTGTCAACCAAAGAATGAAGACGTCTCTGGAGCAAATCTTTGAGATAGTATAGAAGACGAATCTTCGCGATAGAAAAAACTTTTGTTTGATGTAAAATATGCCACTAACTATGATACTCAGATGCCACATGATCGCTTAAAGAAGTATGTCAAGACACTGAGCCAATAGCTTTCTTGCTTAAAATGTGATGACGCTCGCAGGTCCAAAGTTAGCTGATATAACAACGAAGCGAATTCCTCAGTGAAGGTTCTATCAGGACCTTTATTGTTCTAATAGTGTTGCTAATATTTTTGAGTCTTCAGTTAATAATGCAAAGTAGATTTCGAAATGTGGTATCATGAAATTTATGACCCCTTCCACCACCTTGTCACATAATGTCACAGTTCGTCGATCCCTCCCAACCCTTTCACGCAATTTATGAATGGCGCCCTAGTACAGGAAGTGAATATATATATATATATATATATATATATATATATATATATATATATATATATATATATATATATATATAATATAAATAATATTTGATGCGGAGAAAATCTCCCAATCCGGAGAGAACAAACGCGTAGCCTAAAACGTTGCGACTTCCTAGAGAGGTTGTCTGTATTTCTTAGTTTTTCTTTTTCTTGTGCCTCCACCTCTAGGTCCTACAACTAGAACTTGGCTACGCCGTTCTGAGGAGAGCCAATAAGCTCGAAACACGTGTCAACGACTCTTAGCAATCTGTGGGATATGCCGATAATTTTTATTTTCATTTAAATTTACTTCCGCATCGAATATTATTTATATATTGTTCAACGTCTCGGCTTAGAGCATCCTTGAAGGAGAAATAGTCACCTTACGGGCAAAGCAGTTTCCAAATCTCCCAATTCCGAGACAACAAACGCGTAGCCTAAAATGTTGCGACTTCCTTCAGAGGTTGTCTGTATTTCTTAGTTTTTATTTTTCTTGTGTTTCCACCTTCAGTATCCTACAACTAGAACTTGGCTACGCTTTTCTGAGGAGAGCCAATAAACTCGAAACACGTGTCAACGGCTGCTACCAATCTGCGGGATATGCCGATAATTTTATTTATATATATATATATATATATATATATATATATATATATATATATATATATATATATATATATATATATATATATATATATATATATATATATATATATATAATACTATAACATTCATTAAAAAAATTCAAATTAGTCAAAAGAATGTTATTGTAGAGCGCTACGTGAACGTGCATAATGTGATTTCTCTATTATCCTGACTGACGAGTTTCTTGCAGAACGAAACAGCTGTCTCGCACTTCTATCAGGTGTGGTATCAATTTCAATATTTTCTCCCTTTAAAGATAATAGAGGCATCACATCGTACTCGTTCATAGCTAGCTCTACTATAATTTTTTTTTATGAATTTGAATTTTTCGAATGAATGTTCTAGTATTCATTTTCTCAAATATTTCATTCAGTGCTTTTAGCTGAAAAATGTTATTTCCTTTGAAATTTTTTTCTGCCCACTTTTTGAAATATCCTCCTAATTTTGACAATATTAATTTTATATGAATAATGTCTATGAATTTAGCTAGTTAGTTTATCTTTCTTATTTAACGCTAAATTGTTTTTAGTACCTTGTTAGTAAATTGTTTTAGTACAAATTACAGATTTTAGCTTTTAGTGGTACTCTTTTTTTGAGGTTAAATGCCTACCGGTATAGATAGTTGCCCCACTGTGATAATACTAAGAAGGATAGATGCCCACGGCGCGGGATAGATGCCCTTAATACTGTATAAACGAAAAACTCAACCAAACTTTTATGAGGTGTTAATTATAATAAAATTCCAGAAACATTTTTTCAACTAAAATAGGAAATTTTTATTCTTACTATAAAATATTGAGTTTCTTAAAATTTTAATTATTAAGCTCGAACATGCATAATCATAAGTCATTATTTTTTTAAAAAAATCAATATAATCCAATAAAGAACTTCATTTAATAATCCTACTCAAATGATGCTTAGCCGGATAGATAGTTCTTCTAGTTTTCCACATCTTGAACAATGATTTCTGAAAATATACAGGTTTCATGTAGCCAGTACACCTTATAAATTGAATCCAGTCGGATTTAGACTTCTTTTTTTTTTGTTTTCAAAACATTCTATGTCTTCATCTGTATTTTTAGACTCATCCTGTCCATCTCTCTCAGGGATCTTTGTTGGCAAAGCTTTATATTTCTTTCCCTCAATTTTATAGTGAGGTGAATTGATTTCATCTCACCATCTTCAAGTTCTCCTTTTTCTTTGATAGTCCCAGTCTCGGTTTTCTTGTGTATCTTAGTTTTCATCTGTTTTTCATTTCTTTTAGCTACATACTTATTTTGTTCCAAATTTTCTTTCGAATATTCCTCCAAAATATTGGCTGACTGTTTCTCCCTCTTAGAGATGGTCAGAGAAATTTTTGTAGAGGTGATGATTCTATTAGAATCTTCGAAGGTTTTCCAGGTTCAATATCGCTTCCTAAAATTTCTGCAATTTTAGAATAACCAATGTCTAAAATACTAATAGCTTCTAGAATCTCGGAATCCATCAAGCGACTAGTAACTGCCATTTTTCGGTAGTCCAAAAACATACTCGTGATGCTTTTGTATTTGCCTGGCATAATTCTGCTACAATCAGTAAAAAGTCCAAATATAAATATACAGAAACAAATAAAAAGTATAACAGAACACAAAAATATATTCAAAATACACTCTGAAACCACATATGGGTATACGTGGTGTATGGAGGGATATATGTCTCTAAGGGCACTTTCGAAATACTTCGAAAAATCAGGGCAACTGTCCTTTTTGATAGGAATAGATGACCAAGTATTTTTTAAATAAATAAAAAACAAAAGAGCAAGTATTTACATCTAGATGCATACAGCATTTACTTGAAGAATCAATATATTGACGTATAAAAAAATATAACGGAATTAATAACTACTTATAAAGTTATAGAACTGCAAATACTAACCTTTAAAACTTTGACGTGTTCGTAAAGTTTTCCTCTGAGATGAATACACACACAAGCGAAACGAGTCCTCACCGCACGATGGTAGTGGCTATTTGAGGTGTTGGGTGATTGCCTCTCTTAGGTATTCTATTTTTTCCTAGTCGCGAGATTCGGATGTTAGGTTTTTTGGAAATGGGGCATCTATCCCATTTGGGCACCTATCACGTCTATACCATATAATACGGCAGGAGAGATATACCAAATTGAGAAAAAATGTCTCTTGTTCATTTGCTAGAGGTAGGTTAGAATTCAGCGCACCTTTTAGCGGAGTTTTTGTTATCACCCAAAGTGGAATCGACCAAACAGCATCCTCAGGACGAAACCTGACACTATCATCAACTTTTGACTGAGATTCCACCATGTACAATCGACTTCTGTAATATATCATAAGCGCTGAATGGTTTGTTGTTTTCCCTTAGAAAAAGATGAATTTCTTTCGTGTGGTGGCAGAGACAAAATAATCACGTGGTTTTCTTGTGTGAGATCAATGAGTACGTTCTTGATATGATTGTAATGGTCGTCTAAGATGAGGAGAATTGGTGACGATACACTTGGTGTTACAAAATATTTAAAAGTTCAAAGACAATCTGTAAAGAGATTTGTTTGTATTAAACCTGATGGCCGGACTCCTCCAATTGATTATGGAGGAGCACCCTTCATAATGCGCATTATGAATTAGGTGGAACAAATATCCCTGCTGGACTCATTCAAAGGACAGAGGTTATCAGAGAACCTCTCTCTGCTGATGTGATGGTAGTGATTTGTTTTATTCCCTTTCTGGTCATTATTTTGGTTAACTTACATTGCGCAATAGATCACACAGTTTCATCTACTTACACTGAAATTCTGGACAGCCCTTCATTGAGTAAATTCAATTAAATTCAATGAGTACCTAGCTTTAGAATTCGTGCAAACATTGTGGAATACAATTCGATATTATTTGCATCAAGGGTATACCAAATTGGTTAATTGGCGAAATAAGTTGAAAACTACTCTTTTTTATCATTTTATAATTTTTAGGCAAAAATTGATCATGAACACAATCTACCAATGCGTAGATTTAACTTCATGTAAAAACAAAACAGTTACACTATTTACCAAAAAGTTGAGATATACTTTACAGTGTTCGCGTTCAATTAAGTGCTCTCAATATGAAAACAACAATATGATAGATTACAGTAATTTGCATCAATTATAACTTCCATTGTGATCAAGTTTGCGGCATTGGAAGATAGATGGCACCATTGGTTTTCGTTAAAACTGTGTATTCCATATTAACTTCGTATCCCATATTACCTGCCTTTCCTCTATTATTTACCTATCTAATTATTTCAATATTTACCTTGGATTGTCAGGCCATTTTTGTTAAGAGATGGCGCTGTATAGCGGTAGTAACCGCACTCATTAAATTTGTAGATTATCGAAAATAATGTAGTTTCTATTGCAAACATTAATTTTAAGGGCAAAAACTATTATTAACTATTTACTATTACTATATTAACTATATACTATTACTAACAATTATCTACATACTACTATTTCAAACAATTTGGGTGCACTATATTTTCCTTAGTTCTGAATGCATGTTAATTCATTCTGAATTCATGTTAATATTAATTTTTACTTTTCTCAAAATTTTTCAAATTACACAAAATTGTAATATAGGTATACCTACAATATGCAATTTCGGTCTGTCATAATGTATCAACAAACTTTTTTCAATCTGAATTATGACTTTCTTCTTCTTGAAATACAGAAGTAAGTATGGTTTTTTTCACAAATTATTGACTTTTAAAGATACAAAAAATGAGATGAAATTAGTAGGTAATTACAGTTACCTAAAATTTGAAGATTTTACACTTCTTGTTCTTTTATTCATGGAAAATTTCTAATCACTTTCAATAGATATTTCAAGTGTACCTAAAATTTGAACATTTTACACTTCTTATTCTTTTATTCATGGAAGTGTACCTATAGGTACGTACTTATCTAGGCACGTATCTAGGTATGTACCTACTCATTTAACAAAAAAATTTGCATTTTTTCAAAATTTGATTTCAATAAATTAGACTGAGTTTAATTATATATTATTTATATTATAGATATTTATAAACACAATTGTGAATAGTGAGGGTTTTAATTTTTAAGTGAATTGTATGTAGCTCTTGATGATGGATTAGTACATCGATACATACCTATGTGAAAAGTAGGAATAATTCCCACTTAACAAGTTTTGTGGAACGTAGGTACCTATAGTGCACAAGTGTTTTAAATTATTTTACCTACGATAGGTACACATCTATTAATTCTAATTCCCACTCATTGTTAATTTTCTATCGAAAATTGGGATATTAGAAGTCACTGAACTTTTTAGTGGAACTTGATCATTTTTCATTATCCTAAGAAGTACGTAAAATTCAGTCCCATTTTAAGATCCGAAAAAAATTCACGTTCTTTTCATTAGTTTCTAACTATTAGAGAAAGCAAAATGTAACTAGTTTCAAACTTAAAGCTGCAATACATTAAAAAAATTAAAAATATTTTCAGATTTCTAACTTTTTTATTATTTATTTTATGTTCTATTGTTTCAATTTGAATAATTGTAATAAATCTGCTTACGAACCTAATACCTACTTCATCGGAGCCCCATAGTGTATTATAATTAGTGCAATTATTCATTAAAAAAAAAGT
The DNA here is from genome assembly GCA_030704895.1 of Henosepilachna vigintioctopunctata. NCBI lineage: Eukaryota > Metazoa > Arthropoda > Insecta > Coleoptera > Coccinellidae > Henosepilachna > Henosepilachna vigintioctopunctata. The sequence continues at coordinate 606,456 of JARQZJ010000008.1, read as the reverse complement.
TTTCTCATTTGAGATTCGGATTTCGAAATGAAATCAGTTATCGGGTAGGTAATTCCTTGACAGGTAGGTAGGTACACTGGTGCAGGTAGGTATCTGTACGGATGCATTAACTTGTGTTTATCATAAATAAACAGCCAAATAAGTATGAAACTAGAGATCGTAATTTAGGTAGGTAGATATTAATACTAACGTTTTAAACAAGAAATTGCAACGAATACGTAATGTAAGTTTCTCTAAGTGATTTTTTAAACCAACTCTTAATATTTCATGATTTTTTTGTTTTGATATTTCAATGCCCTAGAATCATTTGTAAGTCTAATATTGCGGACCCGTAAATGACTTCTTTGTGTCAAAGTAACACCGTTTTTTTTATTGTTACAATCAACATTGTATGCCCTATTGGATAATTCATAAAACATATCATTAAATGAAGCTAAGAGGAAAGGGCCGCCCCTCCACTTTATAAGCTCCTCCTGAAGATTTCATTGGCTCCTTCTGATCGAAGAAGGGGCAGCACGCTAGTTCGACGCGCGACGGATCTGTTTGTGTTTAAACGAAGCGAGGAGTGTATGTTTTATTGCTGCTGTTGCATAGTTGTTCGAACAGTGTTATTTCTCGATGTTCTAACCTGAAATATTTGTGTTTTATATTTTCTCATTCGCGATCATTTCGCATATTGTGTTTTGTGTTTCGTTCGTGTTTGTTGTTGCGTGTTACGTGGGGTGCTAGGCATTCTGCGTTTTTAATTTCAAAATTCGCGTGAAAAACAGGGTGCCGGTGCCTGTGTACGCTATGGACATGGATCCTCAGGAACGAGATAGCGAGAACGGAGAGGAGAGTCCAGTGGTGAGTCATCTCTGTTTGTTTTCAAGTTAATTTTTTTGAATACTTTAACTCACAATTACTTGCCTCTCATATCGAGGCTATGTTAATCGTATATTAGGTACGATAATAAAACATATGCGTTTATTCGTTAGAATTATAATTACGAGTTGAGTGTGGTACCTACAAATAGTGAAAAAATTTTTCTAATTTAGATGAAAATTAGGAGTAGGAAATTAAAGATGAGAATTGCGGGTATTCATTATTAAATATTGATAATGATTAATTTGAAATTGATGTTTGGAATATCAAAACAAGTAATTCAAATTAAATTATTAGGTATTTATTAATTTTCGAAAATTTGTAATTTAATTTCATTCTCAAACCTATTGAGTTTGGAAAATAATATTTCTATCATTATTTTACTCATTAATATCATTAATTAAAAATCAATTAAGAATTGATATTAACTATCAATTCTTGGAACTATTTTGAGTTTTCATCATTAAATTTGAATACCATTAAATTTATTACCTAATTAATTAAATTATGTTATTAAATCTAATTGAGTCATACATTTGAAAAATTGTAGTTCTCGTTTCGGTGACCTCTTCAGGGAGGTAATTAGAAGAGGAGTAACAGGTTGTTGAATGATTAGAATTAGTATGATCTTTATACCAATTACGGAATTTCATGGAAAATTCTCGAATTTTGTTGATAAGGCCTTTGTATTGAATATCAGGTTATTGAATTTAAATGTCGGTATAAATACTTAAATAAATTGAGGTATCTTTAATGATATTTCCAAGGTCACTGAATCTTCTTGACGAACATTAACTAAATTGAATTATGGCATTTGAATGTAGGCAAATTTACTAGAAATCAGCCGCAATTGCCTTGAAATTCTATATTTATGATCAATTTCATTATTCTACCTACAGAATTTTATATATATATCTCAGATTCTGGTCCCTATTGAATATCTATTAGACTATTAACACTAGTGAAATAAGGATAGCATTTGAATGTAGGCAAATTTACTTAGAAATCGCAATTGCATGAATTGTAAATCGGCTTATAAAAGGGGTAGATAGTTATTAGAAATTTGATAAATAATTCTGCCCAATTCAATCTCCACATTCAAAATGAAGTACCTAAGTACTCAGAAATCTTCCTAAACCGGTACTATTGAACGAAAAAGTGCCATATGGAATGTTCGGATTACTGGATTTCAGAAACTTAAGAATAATTATTATTTTTCATTAATAATAATTGAAAAAAGCAATATGTACAAAAATACAATGTTTTTTTGGTTCATTAACACGTTTTTATAACCGAAACAGAGATATCAAAATCAACTGGCAATACATTGCTTCATAATAATCTTCATTGAAGTGTTGTATTGTGCAAATGGTAGTCCTGGTTTGAAAAGTTCTTGAATGTTCAGAAGATTATGGTGTTTTTACCAGATACGCCGTTTCCTTAAGTCCATGCTAATGGAACGACTGCTGAAACTGCTGTATACTTAGAATCACAGTTTTTTAAACTTCTGTAGATTTTTAGCTCCGGTATATTTGTAGGTCTTTAGATTTTTTAGCTCTGTGGTATTTAACCCTTGATGATACTCCTAGGAATTCTGCTAATATATATTTAAAAATTCAATCTATGAAACGCACATGCCTATATTTATTTCTTTTCCTGAATCTTTGCTTTATGTCTAAATTTGGTTTGCAATATTCTATACTAAATTTAAAAACTAAGAGATAAGAAAATCATTATATGTCGAAGAAAAACATAAACGCTCATCAAATCAACAAATCCAAACATTTAAACTGAAATAGAAAACTCGGATTTCTCATTTTTATGACATTGAAGTACAAAAATAAAAGACTATAATTTTCTAGATGGAAGTTTTAGTTCATCTACCTACTGAAATTTCTTTCAGAAATCTGTTGCTATTGAGCATTGTTTCGTAAATGTGTTATTTAGATGGTATTTCTCAAACTTTGTTATCTTCAGCGTTGAGTTTCGCATAGAAGAAACCTCAATTCAATTGGAAGTTTTGGATATTATCTTAAAATTGCTAATTATTTGAAGATATGAATAACTTGGTACAGGTTGCGTTATGGAATCAACGGAATCTTATTGGGAGTTAATAACACGTCTAATTAGTTCAGTTCATTGAACTGGTACAGTTTCAACTCGCGAAAATCTAACGCTAAGGAAGTCATAAATGTCACAAGATGTGTGAATTAAGCTTCTCTCATGAGACCACTGTGTTCACGAAGGTAACATAAAGTTAAAACGTTTTATCATTAGAAAACTTTAGTTTAAGAGTTAAGATTTGTCTGTGATCTTCAGAGCTGTCTACTAGCTGTTATTGAAAATTATTATTGCGAACATATCTGTGACCTATGACAAAATATAATAAATATAATAAAATTGATGAATATTTGAATTCATTCGGCCTGGAGTTTTCCAAAACCTGCCGTAACATTTGGAAAATTTAACAGATGATCAGGAGGACAAATGTAACAGCATTAAAAAATGAAGGATTGAATTCACGTCACTTTTGCCCCGCCTGTTTACGGAGTATGTATTGAAAAATTTGAAAATGGGTACCTAGTTGACACTTTCTAAATACAATTTGAACATGAACATAATGTACATTGCTCGTTTTCAATCGGAAGGCTCATGCAATATTTTCATTAATTGGAGATAATGGAGTTTCTCACATCTTGACATTATTTGTCATTTTGAGTTAGCAGTTTGTTCTTGACACCTGAAAAGGTTAGCACATTCTTAGTGTTCTTCGATTTGAATTTCGATTTTGAAAAAAAAAAGATCAAAGAATCGGTATTAACTTTTGCGTTTAAATGGAATAAAGTGCTCCAACGCACTTTGAATGTTGACTGTGGCATTGGGTGAGTGAAAAAAGTGTTTATAAGTGATACAAGCACTTTACAGAAGGCCAAGAAGATGTTGATGATGTTGCAACCACGTCAACAAACGAAGAACACATCGAAAGAGTGAAGAAATGCTTTTGGAAATCGTCGTATAACTATTAGGGAAGTTGCACAGGATGTTGGTAGGTATATCAATCGGCTCATTCCATGCAATTTTTTGCGATATTTCGGACATGAAACGTGTGCCAGCGAAGTTTGTTCCGAAATTGCTAAACTTTGAACAAAAGCAACTCCTGGGCGTTAGTATCCGTCAGGAGTTGTTGAATGACGTCAACGAAGAGCCAGATTTGCTCAAAAAGTTCATAACTGGTGACAAACTCTGGGTATATGGTTATGATGTTGGCCCAAGGCCCAATCATTGGATGCGACCAGAAGAGCAAAGATCGTCAAGGCACGCCAAGTTCGATCAAATGTGAAGGTTTTGCTCACTGTTTTCTTCGATTGCAACGGCGTGGTGCACCATGAGTTCTTGCCCACAAGTCGTACGATTAATAAGGATCACTACCAGAAAGTTATACAACGTTTGCATGAAGCAATAAGAATCAAACGATGGGGATTGTGGAAAAACAAATCATGGATTCTGCATCACGATAATGCACCAACTCAACATCAATGGTTGTTTGTAATTTTTCTGGCTAAAAACACCGTTATCATGCCTCAACCACCTTATTCAGCATATTTGGTTCCCTACTTTTCCTTCCCAAACTTTTTCCTATTTCCAAAACTGAAGAGACCAATGAAAGGAAAACGTTTTGTCGCAATTGATGAGATAAAATCGAAATCGAAGAACCTTACCGAAATACGCTTTTCAGAAGTGCTTCGAGGATTGGAACAAGCGATGTCATAAGTGCATTATATCTGAGGAGGATTCCTTTATGGATAAAGATAAATAAATGAATACTTTTTGAAAAATCAAAATTCACCTTTTCAAGAACACCTCGTATATTAGGTACCATTAAAACCCAAACATAAGATAAATCCATTGGTCTTCCTTCCTGTATTGTACCATTGACACGTTTTCTGGATCACATCAACTTCAAATTTCAAACTAACTTCAAACAGCAATTTTACAAAGTTTATTAAATTTTCTTCCGGTTCCCCTCAAATAATTTACTCATTCAATATTATAATACCTTTCTTAACTTATTTACTTAAACATTTAGGTATTGCGAAAATTCATCATGAATAACAAAACAATATCCCACACTTTATAATAACTAAATAATTGTAATGAAGCAGATTTGAGAAAGACCATAAAACTTCATGGTGTTGAATCGGTTTCGCACTATAAATAATGTAACGGATCGAAAGAAAATTAGAATACAATGAAGATACGAAACGTCGAACTCCACATTTGAATATTTTTCTCTTAGAATAAAGAAATTGGTTCCTTATCTCACCTTTTCTATCTTTTCCCTGATTACATGTGATTTCGGAATATAACAACTTTCTTGTCTCATAAAATTCAAAACAAAGGCAAGTGCCGATTTCCGCCGGAGAAAAATACATGCAAATGCTGCTTTTTGCCGCGTTTAGAACGTTTAATGACATTAATTAACTGCCACATAATAGAGGGTGTGCCACTTATTTATAATTGAAGTCATGAAATCAAATCCTACAAAATAGGTGGTAATTCACAAAGAAACAATAACTCATATTGACTTTAAACTGAAAACTATATAATCTGTAAGACCGTTATGAATGACGAGCAAAACTGTATAAAATTGAATTGGCACAGAATATTACAAGTTAATTTTGCCATAAAGAATAAGTCCAAATTTCTCAACTGAAAGTGAAATAGTTTGAATCCTTGAAACATTGTAAAATTCGTTCTAGAATTTGTTTTACCGGTTCTCTATTTACATTTACTCGTGTTCAGATATACATCTGTACACGTTTATATTAATACTACGTTTGTAGAAAAATTCGCGATTCCCGAGAAAAGATTTCCCGATTCGTAGCAGCAGTCAGTGGTGTAGCTATAGCTTTCCTGTAGGGGGTGATAGAATCAACAAATCCAGGTTAGCACAACCGTCCCTACCACTTCTGGACATTACCCTATAATTGTTGAAATCATCTGTATCAGTTTCTTATTTCAATGAAACTTATTGATAATTATCATTATTTCGTTTACTTCGCAATCATTATTTCATTGATTAAAGCAAAGGAAAATGCTGAAAGAAGGTAAAATGGTCAAAGTTCGAAATTTTGCATTTTAAGTTGTCTAATGGTTTTGATTTATATGTAGTCTGATTTAGATTTTCTGAAGAAACAGAGTTTGAAACAAAATACATTCAGCACGAATTTTTCTCCAAATACCGCATTTTTTATATCAGAAAAACAATTGAAAATTTCTCAAAGTGACCATAAATGGTGCATCTGCCCTATTTGTCGTTTTTACTAAGTATTTTATGACAAAATTTAACCGTTTTAAGGTTAATCTTAAACATGCTTAACAAGTTTTGAACGTAGTCATAAAAATACGTTATCTAGACTCTATCACCAAATCCCAATGAACAAAGATCAGCACAAGACCTGCGAAATCTCTCATAATGAGTATTAGTTTCATCCACGATATAATTTTCATGAGTTTTTCTGTCATTAACAGAATAATAGTGTTCATAACAAGAACTATTGTGCTTAAATATCCCATAAAAATAATATTTCACTCGCTATTCTACGGTGCCAAAATGCTCAAATTGTTAAGGGGAACATCTTTCGATAAATAGGTATAAGATGTCCGAAATAACCCGAAGCATAGACCAGCAACAGACCAAAAATTGAACAGTGCACCGCTGCCATCGGAAAACTATTGGAGAAAAAGGTGGATTAAAACAAACAATAGAGAGGACAAGCAAAAAGATGGGAAACCAAATACGACAACTAACAGGAAGAAGAGTAACAATAAATTTTGGCAACACAAATGCAACAAAATAACAGAAAATGAGTCTCATCCAGGACCAAGGAAAGATCCTCGAAATTTTCAAAGTTAAATCAGATTGAGAAACCAGCAGACGAACCTGGGTATAATACTCATACAGATAGAAGATAACAGGAAAATACTGCAGGAGAGAGTCTGCTGGGACAATAATTATACCCCCTGAGAAAATCGCGAGGAAATCCTCTGTCAGAGACTAACGAAGTTAGTACACGTTGGTAAATACACATACGAACGCAATATGTTAAATTTTGTGAATACTAACTAAAAGCTAATAAAGATGCTATTATTAATATCTAAATGATGTTTATTACAACAATTTATAACGTAGTTTACGGTTCAATAAATATATAATAGAAGTCGTGGTTTAGGACGAATAAAAAATCTTCAAAAATTATTTCCATATACCAGTTTATGTATTGGTTCAGGTGCTTTAGAATAGTGAAATTTAAACGATTATATAAACACAAAACAATTCGGTTATATCATACAGTTATCTCCATCGAACAGGTAGTACGTCATGCAGGTAGATAAATGCGTATTGCTTCCCTAAAGTGGTGATATTTTGAGGCAATGAAGTTCGAGTCGGGTCTTTGAATCATTGTGGGTAATCGATTTTTATAACAGACTGGTTCGTCCACTCAGGTAAATTTTCGAGTTATAAATGATGGTAAAATGCCAAATACCTTTGTAAAGGGTGCAGATATCTATCGTATTATCCACTGCGATGTTGGAAGTGCATTTTACTACCCAGAGCTGTCAGCAAAAGATAAATTGCTACAAAAAGTGCTACCAGCTTTTGTGTAGATTCCGTGTTATTTTATTCCGTTGAGTCGTGTTATATTATATATTTTTCGAGTTGAAATTTTTATTTACGATAATTCTATTAGTTATTAAAAACTTCTGTTTTTGATTTATGGCATTAATTCGAAAATATAGGTTCTTTCCAAAAAATTTTCATTGGTATAACAACATAATCGTAAAATTTTGTTACAGTTATAACACAAATAAGTTAGTACGTAATGGTAGTCCACTAACATTAAAACATATGTCTTCACTGTTGATCCACTACGCTATTAGATTTCAAAAAATTACGTATATGGGTGTATCTATGCCAACCTTTTTTATCCCATGTCTCTTTTTAACTTTTCCAAAAATCCTGCAATTTGTCCCCAAGGAGTGAGAAAATTGAAATTAAGAAGTGTAAACTCGCGCTGAGTCCATTTTCTAAATGGGGTGGGCTCCACTTTGGGAAACACTGGGGTGGACGTTTCCACTGAATCCGTTCAAAGTTTCTCATTTAAATCTCTAACATATCAAAATACTTCAGAAATACATACTAACTGATGCTAACTAATGATAACATCAATATGTTTTCTGTCCTAAAAATATCTTTCTTTCTTGGTCGTTCGAAAGCCAAGTAGGTATCTAAGCAATCATCAACACGAACCACAATCCAAACTGATGTCTCTATATAAAATATCCTTTGGTATAACGCTACTTAATCTGATTCAACTGAGCCTGTTCACTTATTTTTTATCCTTATAACGTTAATTTCACTTGAAATGGTCATTTGTATCGATAAATAAAATCATAGAAAGAGATCTATATTTATACTTCAATACTGTTATTAATAGCAAGGAATAAATGTACCATATTCTATAATTTTTTTAGAAAGAATTTTGTAAAATTAGCAAAGTGAGTCAAACAGAGGTTGAATTGTTTCACTCGGTTCATCGCAGTCATTCAACCTAAATCACGGTATGAAAGAAATAAACGCCGCGGATATGCGCTTTGATATAGCTTTATAATCGCGGTCTCTAGGATTTGCTCCCACTGCTCCGATTGGACCGGTGTCCCGAATCAACCACGCCCCGGACGCTACGCCGTCTCCATTGGATTCGACACGTAAGTTCACGTCTGCTTTGATACCGATCAGATTATCTAATTATGACGGAAATCGCATTGTATGTGGATTGTCAGAATCCACACCTATTTGTGGCCCAAACAGAATAGGTAGTATTATCTGAATCCCTTTACCTCCCAATAAATTGAAATTTATTTCCAAATTTTAGTTGAATAATCCTGTTGCTATTATATGTAATTTTATACATTAATTACTATTCGATCTACGAATAAAGTGAAGTGAAACCTTGGCAGCATTAGGGTTTCAAGGGAGCAGTAGAGTTCCGACTTTCTGGGAAATCAACACCTCATTGGCGAAACTGAACTCCGATATGGAATTGTTGTGTGGTGTTCGGTTGATCTCAGTATAGATAGATACCTACATGCGATATGACCTTAAATTTCTCGCAAACTAAAAACTCATTTTTTGAGAACCAGACAGCTGAGTCATATAGAACTATAACCTCTCTACTCAGTAGGTTCTACTGACTATAACAGTGAAGAACAACTCCGTTTCTGAGGACAGTATCAACAAAGCATGTTGTACTGTTAGCGCTACGTTTGGTTTCTTTATTTTTAACTTCGCCCTTTTACCGGTGGGGTACTTCAAGTAGGTATGATTATGTTTATAACCATAACCTATGTCTTTCTCAATTTTTTCAAGTTTCTATTTCCGTTCTTGACTATCATTTTGTCCACTGCAGCGATGGAACGAAATATGACCAAAGAAACCACCATCAGTAGGTAAATTTCTGAGAAAATATAAGAATGAGGGAAAAACCTGTCACTTCGTGTTTCGCTAACCTAATAGCTTGCGCTATTTGATGAATATTCTGATCCCAATGTTTGTGATTGTCTTGAATAAATGTTCTAATTGCCGTGGTAATTGTCCTGTTTACTCTCCCGGTGGGATTTATTTGAGGAAAATATCTAGCATTATACCAAATCTTTTGTACATTGTAGGTCTTAATTTAATTTTTAAATTCATTAGAGGTAAACTGTACGCCGTGAAGAGAAAAAAACTAAATGAGGAAGTAGAGGCTGCAAGATCATTTGTAATGTTTAGCCATATTCGATATTAGCCATCGAAAAATATCCATCTGAAAATATCAATTGGAAGGATATGTTCAGCATACGGGTGTCAACCGAAAAACCAAAGCTAACAGCATTTTTCTGAGTTTACGAAACTATATTTCTGTATTGACAGCCTGCAATAAGTTTATCTTTTTTTGTGAAACTTTTTAGGTATATCTAATTGATAGCTGAATTAAACAACTCAAAATAATTACGATTTTATTTCAATCCTTTTGTAGGATTTGTAGTATAGGATTAAAGGTCATATGAACCAAATTATGGTATCATTTGCTTTTGACATCAAAATACATTTCGTTTTGGTTATTTTATCTAACTCAATATGAGGTACCAATCTGTTGTTTTGTAACAAAATACAAATTATATATTCACAACAATGCAGATTTCGAGACATTACTCAATTCAGATTAACTCAATTTTAGAATAACCAATTGTGATAATATTGCATGCAATTAAATTATGCGAAAAAACATGATAAGTAGTATAGGTTTCCTTAGTTAAGACTCTTTGTACAGTGGGCTTAAACAAACCGGGCCCCAATTTAAGATTGGATTATGCTTAAGAGGACTATACAAATTAAGTATCTGTATAATTCGTCCTTTTAAAAATATTTTTAGATTTTACAATGCCCCCAACTACTGTAGATCATTCTCCGCCAGTGTATATTAATATGTATGATAGGAACCTTCTTTATATATATATATATATATATATATATATATATATATATATATATATATATATATATATATATATATATAATTAATATATATAATTAATTAATATAACAACGGTATGTACAGTAGGTACCTATCTATTTTAAATATAAGTATACCTAAGTGAAAATTAATAAAGAAAATAAATAAAAGGTTAATCATCGAGTACTTGGACCTATTTCATGCAATTGTGATTTGCCAAATTTGATTCTGCTCAATTTTATTTCTTTGTTGATTGTAAAGTAGGTATAATATATTTGTGAATTACGTTTTTTCAATTATGTGGATACCTAAACTATGTTCAGTGTTCATTGTCTTTGACATGGGGATGTTAGTTCCTTAATTACTTCGTTAATTCCCTTGTTTTGAAAATTGTTTTGCAATATATTGTTTTTGAATATCAATATTTTTATATCGACTTCTTAGTGCCAATATTTATGTCGAGAATGTTCAATTTATCGTTCTGTTCGCTATAAGTTTTCATTGTAAGTTTTTGATGATCTTTTTGTTGTTACTAACTGCCAATTAAGTTCAAAACAATTCAGTAGAAAATTTTGATAAAGCTGCAATTTGTAACGAAACGTCAACCAGAAATAACTTGCACAAAAGAGAGTGTAAGTAGGTCGGAATCTGATGTTACATTACTGTAAAAAATTTATCATGGTCCACAAGAACAGCACTACGAGCATTTATATATACTTCAACAGTAAAAACTAAATATTTGGATCGTTTCCAATTGAAAAGATTTAATTTATTCGACATGCGTACTGATTGTAAAGTGTTTGAAAGTCTTCACAATCACAGGCATAAAGCCATAAAGAATAACATAGGTTGAAAAAGTGATATTATTGCTTAATAAACTATAATTGAAACAAATTTTTCAAGACGATGAAATTAAGAACAAAACCTAACAATAACTAACTAATACTAAAACGAAAATAACTAACAATACCTGACGAATTGATTCCTTACCTACTTCCAAATTTTTTATTTTATTAACAGTAATGATGGAACATTACTGTTAACTACTAGTCTCAAACGAAAAAGATATATTTTGTGTATTTCCTATTGTACATTCCATCCTTTCGAGTGATTCGTTTAAGAACTTGAATTTTCGTTTCAGATAAAATAATGCTCGATGTTTTATGAGTAATGCAGCAAACATTGTTACCTAATGATTTATATCCTGTGATTTTACATTTTAACTTTAATGGACTCGATATAATTAGCACATCTCTCGTCTACTTTTCAGAATAATCACATTTAAAATGTAATTATTAATGCAGACGGTATATTAATTCATTTCGAATTCATTCGAAAACAATCATGTTTTCGAATATTCGAAATTGAATGATTTTGACAAAGATATTGATATTTCTCCGAACCCAAAGAAACTGAATTAGAATAATTTTATTATTATATTTGCAATAAAATGATAAATATCAAACTCTAAAGGGATCTCTTAATCCCGATAGACATCTGGTACTTTTAATAACTTTTCAATTAAAAGGGTCTTCACTAGAAATTACTCAATACCTACTAGGAGACATTCATTCAATAAAATATTCTCAACTTTGGTGCGTTTGAGATCTAAACTTGGATTTTATAGATGGTAATTCAAGAGAAGCCATAAATTTCAGTCACAAAATAGCACCCGGTTCGTGAAAGTACCACGTGTTCTCGAACATATGCAAAACACATTTAATTTATTAAAGCAGGGTTTCGGACAAACCCTAATTTGAATTTCGTGTAGAATGAATTTAGGGAATGTATTAAGTTGATTTCGTTCTAAGGAATTCAGATATAGATGCCATATGTTGCTGTATATATACTTATATTTCTATTGAATTAACTTTTAGGTTCAGATTGGTAATAGTTTCTAGGCGTACTGATTTCATTTATTTAATCATATTGTTTTAATTGAATTGTTTTTTTTTTCACATAAAGTGATATCATATGCCCAGTTTTTTTTTATTTGTTATGCTTATTTATTCTTATATTATTAGTTTTTTTTTATAACATCTAATAACTTGCTGGGCGACTACCTACCTATTAGATCAAAGTTTTGATTGTAGTTTTGTGTTTTCTTAGTTCTTTCTTTAGTCGAAACTGGGAAGAAGCGATTAATGTACACAACTTAATATTAAGAATTCCTATCAACCTTCTGAAATCGGAATTTTTAAATATTATTGTTTATCATTATCACATATTTTCTAATATATATTTTACCGAGAGTATTAGATGAAGTTGTTAATTTTTTAACAGTGAACATTCATTTGTAATGAAATAATATCTATAATATTAGGTAGGTATCTATAATACTTGATATGCATATCAAACAATCATCAAGCGCGTTTCAAAGCTCTGTTTTTCGTCGGGTCCCAAAAGTTGACCATTCAACCAACAACTAGAGATAATAACCTAATGTCTTATGTGAAGTGAAAACAAATATGTTATATGTAGGATACATACCTAGATTTAACAAAAAAGAGAAAAACAAGTACAACGAATGACAAAAATGCCATTGACAAAAATAACAATCACAGTAGTATGAAATATTAGCAAGTTCAGTAATATTATTCAAAATACCTACTATTAATACCTAAGAATAACATTATTGAAATCTAACTAATTTTGAGAATGAGATTCAATTCTTGGATTTTGAATTTGTAAATATTCAAAGACGTTAAGATATCATCCCTTATTGCTTCTGTTTAATACTACGAAATTCGAACCCTGAAGGTAAATAATAAATCCAAGAATTAACTTGTATTGAACAACCCTATGGTCGATTTTTCTAGTAGCCTTTACCCATCAGGTTCAATAATTATTTCCTAGTGGAATTTTGTAATAATTTCCTTGAATCTGATCTATAGCTTAGCAAAATTTTCATTTTTCTGTGATTTATAGTTATAATCACTATTCTTTGAATTCTTTTGATATTCCTTTAGGTAGGTATATAGCATAATTTTGAGAATATTAACTGGAAGCAAAAATTAATATTATAGATCATACTTATAGGTAGTTATATATTTTCTCAGAGTTTTTTCATATTTTTGCGATTATCTGATTTTTTTGTTTTATTTTAATGTTTCTAACTTTTTAAACTTCACTTTAGACCTAACTTCATATGCTGGTTGTTGAATAATTGTTATCTTAGTATTCAATAAAGAAGTAGTACTTCAAGTTTGCTCGATTTTCTATACACACATGTTACGATGAAATATTGGTATTATTTCTTCACTTATTATATTACTCTTTATCACCTACTCGTGATGGACTTCTCCCTCGCTAGCCCAATTTTATATATTTGGTGTTCATTGTACTTGATTTAACTTTTAATGTTGAGTTTCTTTTAATCTTATATTTTCGTTTCAATATTTTTTAAAAAATTTCATTCCCAACAGTTTCTATAAAGGACTGGGCTCCTTTCGAAAATATTGACATACTTCTTCAATACTTTCTCGAAAAATACCAAGAATTACAATCGATATTTCTAAACTGGAATCTTACTCAAATACCAATTTGAAAAATTGAATTAAATTAAACTCTTAGCTTAATATTTCACGATTATATTTAACAACATGAATTTGTCAATATTTTTCGAGCGTGAGCTTATTTTCAAGAATTCTTCAAAACATGAAGCCAAGAGTTTAATTTAATTTAATATTTAACTATGTTTCATCAAGAGTTAAGCGAGAATTCAATCTGAGTCAAATACCAATTATTGAAATTTTCAAATAGTGAATATTTGAACGATAAAAAACATCTGAAATATGGTAGCAGAAAACAAACCTCAAACAAATGGAAATAATTTCACCGCGATGTACCTATGAATGCTTCAAAGACAGGGACCAAATGTATAGTATGTATAATGAAACAATATTTAAAATTTTCTCATGATTTTAATGCAAAAACGCATGACGACGTTTCAAAGTACTACTTTTTTATCAAATGCTGGATTAATACTTCTTGTATTGTATGCATTCAATTACCTATGATATTAACACAGTAATCAAAGAATTGAAATATCTCAACCTAATGGAACCATATGAATATTAAAAATTTAATGAAACTCTCAAAATAGTTTATTTTACATTCGACAAATTTCTTTTTCACATTTAAAAAATCATTCGAACTAAAATAAATCTTGTACTTACCTATACATCTTGAGAAATGAAAAACTGATCGAATTCTACTAACGAGATGGAAGAGATAAGATGGCACATCCGGTTACAGCTGGAAATATCTTAAAAGAATGAAGCATGAAATAAATGTTTCTCATTTGTTGAAAACGTCCAACCAGATAATTAAGGAGGTATTATTTCTTGGTGCTTCGTTGAATACGAAAAAATAGGGATATCATTTCGAAACACCGTTTCGATCCTTTTTTCGTTTTTCAATCTCATTTTCCCCAAAGACATTCCCTGGTTCAATACACAATTCTTTTAAAACGTCGTCTAAACTTCGGAAATCATAAGTATGATTGTTGATACATGTTTAAATCAATCCGTTTGATATAAAATATCTTGTTCTTTACACTTATGTGGAGCAGTATATGGGCCTTGATGATCTGAGCGCAGAGATAAACATGTCAATTCACTAATTAATTTTGCAACCCTACTATGTAACTATAATTAAACGTAATTGATCTGATTCCATCTAAATTGTCCACAATGTAACGGACAACCCAGATGAAATCAGAATTAATTCAATTAATATAAAGTGAGTTTTGATTGAAAATGTAGACAATTAACGGAAAGAGTAGGAATTGTCATATTTTGAAATTGATATTGATACTTGCCAATTATTTGGACACATCGAAAACTTTATTATAGGAAGAATAGTCGTACATATCAGTGATATGATAAATATGGGGGATGTGCTTTTGTGTCAATAAGCTGTCAAGGGTACCTAAAGATGAAGAACAATTGAAATAGACTTTCATTCTAGCAGTAGTTCGCAAAAGAAATATATTGATTGAACCCTTCAGCGATCACGTTAGATTTTCCAGTCAGATGTTCCTTGAAAATATTTTTAAAGTCGTTTGTTCTTCTCGCCAATGCACTCAATGTATTCGCTAACTTGCCTAATTTATCGATTTAATATTTCTTTCTTTTTGAATAATTTCTTTTTCGTTTATCGTTTTCGAATACGTGTTTTTCTGTAACTTCCCAAATATTCACAATGGTATTTACGTTAAGAATTTTTTATATAAAATTAAAATGGTGTGAAAACTTACTCGTTCTTTTTAATCAAACTAAATAGTTGTGCTCACTAGTATTGCAAAAATATTCTTATATTTATTTGAAAAGATAAATGTTTCTTAATGTTTTTATTGCACTATATTATAAGAATTTATATTGAGGAATATAATCTTGAAAAGATGCCAAAGTATAAATATTTGGATGTAGCCTTAGAGTAACACCTCGACTACAAAGGAAAATGTAAATATAGTAAATATGAAATTTCAAGAGAATTTGTTTTCTAGGAAGAATAGATGAATTCTTAAGTATATATGCACGACATATAATATATAGGGCAATTATAGCGCCACATTTTGAGAACTGCTCTATGCTTTTGTTAAACGTACCTCAAACTAAGTTGAATGTGTCTCAGGTATCTATTACAGAATAAGGCAAAAGCAATGAGGCTTATGTTGAGGTGTGTTAGACATACTACACATGTCAATATTATGTTGAAAGTTTTAAGTATGATGAATGTAAGTAAAACAAAGAATAGTATATAAAACAATCCATATTTTCTATAAGATGAAACATATAAAGTTGTATCTTCGCCTTACCGATAGATTGCGATTAGTCAGTCAAGTACCCATCATCAAACCAGAGGTAGATATGATTTTTATCCTGACAGCTGTAAAACTACAAGAACTCTAAATTCTATCTTCATGAGGACTAAAAAATATTCAACTGAGATCATTAAAATTTTTTATATAGTGTTGGCGTTTACTTGATGTAAATCCATTATAATTGAATATAAACTTAAATTCAAACACTTGAACTTATGATTTACACTTTATTCACTACATAGCATGACGCGTTTCGTCGTTACAAATGACTTTTTCAGATGCTTACAGAATAATGTTTGATTATTCTGTATCATATTGCCGGATGTATCATATTATCTGAAGAAATCGTTTGTAACGACGAAACGCTATGTAGTGAATAAAGTGTAAATCATAAGTTCAAGTGTTCATAAGTTCAAGTTTATATTCAAAAAAAGTTTTAATAATTATGAGAAATTTAAGAAATTATTGTATCAATTTGTTATAAGTACCATATTTCGAAAAGCTTATAATGATTTATAATTTTATATTAGCCATGCTGAATGAAATGAATTTAATTTAAAGTGCCATTCAAGTAATACGTAAGCAGATTTATTACAATTATTTTCCCCCCAACCCCCTTGTCATCAAAAGTAAGCAAACCTCTTACCCCCTGCTCCATACTTACGTAAACATTTTTTAATTTATATACCGTGTTTTGTAATGATTCATGACTAGAAGTTATAATTTTGAAAGTAATAAAATGGTTTTAGGATAGAGATTAGATTTTACTGGTACGATATTCAATATCGAACAAGGTACAAAAACATAATATTGAGTAATATTAGGCACATAAAAACTTACTTAAAATTTTATTACACATATTTCTTCGAATTAACAGTCCTCAAATCATGACACCCCAATCGATTCTAAGTTTTCGATGACATTGGATGTTCGCTGCGTTGTGAGTCTGCTCACTTTCATCCGTTTTTGGAATGTCTACGTCATTTTCATCGAGTCATTGAACATCATCGTGCTCTAAATTTTGAATAATGCACATCAGTTCATTAGCACGACGACCACCGACTCTTACAGGTCTAACTTTCCTATCAGTGTGCGTTTACTTTTTACTCGCGGTATTTAAAAAATATGGATTATTTGAGGGAATCCCAGAAAATGCTTTTAGTTTTCAAGGAAAGGAAACGTGAGGGTTGCCATGTGTGTAAAAAAGTAAATAACTATTGATGACGTAATCATCATCTAGAGTCCTCTACCCCCAATGTCATCCAAAATAATCAAGGCAAAGACACCCCCGTCCCCCTTTAGTGCTTACGTAATACTTGAGCGGCCCCTAATTAATAATATTTTGAAGTTCATAGTAAGTATTGAATATTAATTTTCTGAGGACGCATAAAAACTAAAATATGAAATACTTAAAAGATTGGGTTTATGGCTGGAGTCCTTAGATGTTTTAAAAGATATCAATTTTGAAGAAGTAATGAAGAAGAAAAGCCCAATTTGCTCGGCTAGAAGCTACAGTACCTACATATGATAGATAACTCCATGGCCAACATACGACTTTAAGCAAAATTGAATAACTAAAGAAAAATATAATTTCCAAAGTGATACAAAATTCTTACAAAAGATGAAGATTTTCATCAAAGGGTACAATGGCCTATACAAGGTGACCAAGAAGATGACCATGTATGAGTATGCAGATGAAGTATTTAAATGCACTGATTTTGTGGATATTGATATAACACCTGTTATCTTTGCAGAATTCATTTGATTTAGTTATAAATGATCAGAATGTTGTCCAACTATTGTTGAACAGAAGCCTGAACAGTTATGTTCAGGAACGGAGGAAATAATAGATAATGTAAATTAGATTTCTGGTAAACAGAGAAATTATGTTATCTATTATCATTAAACATCCACAAACCATATTCAAATGTAAACAATTAACACCTCTTCTATCATAGAGATTACGTGGCATACTTTTGGGATATGGTTGAATCTCATAATATTAACACCAACCTTTATAACTGTTCATATGTAAATATTGTATAAACGCATTATCTATATTTAGTATGTAATTTTATATCCCATTTGTATCCATCACGTCTTCAATTTTATTGAATTGAGTTGGTATCTATGTTACTGAGGAAATACTTTCATGCTGAGCTAGTTGATGTATTTTACGACCATTCAGCTAGAGTGAGGAGTGCCATCTAACGTTTATTTTTGTTCTTTTTTCTATTCAATAAATATATAGTCACGGATTATATTATTACTGCAATATATCTCTGTTGATGTTAATGAATCAAGCAGGGCCTTTGAGAATGATCAATAACCAATTTCTATCATAAATGACCTTGTTCCTCAATACCAGGAAGTAAGTACTCAACACAAACATTATTACGTAATGTAAGCTTCTAGGTGCTTTTTTGCTTTTTAAATAGAAAATATCTCACTTTCAGTTCTGATAAACCACTATGTTTGTGATCCTTGGGGATGTTTTTTCAAAATTTAAGAGGCTCAGTAGCCGAACTGTATAGCGACCCTATAACGCTTCTGGCTTAATGATGCTGGTGGGTTCAATTGCCATAGTGTTCTTGAGCCGTTTGGAAACGGCGTTAAACTGTAGGTCCAACTTTAGCACACGCACAGAGAGTGCCTGTGAAGAAAACTAGCATTCATCAGAATGCTATGAAATGACAAATGAAATATTCGCAAACATTTCGTTTTAGTTTTCGCCTTTTATCTGCAATGTTTCGGGAAAAATTCAAAAGAAATTGCTGTGATTTTTCAGTTTTATGTAAAAACATTCTTACTTTTCGCCGAAAACGTTGGTGATCTCCTAGTAGCCGATAACTTTCCCATGGTTTCTAAAGATCTTTCGTTTGTACGAGGTTTATATAATGTCGACAGTTTTTACTTTTTCATGAAATTTTCATTCTCTCTTTCTACGTTGTCGGATTCATCTCCTGCGCTGACGATGTCCTAGTCCTCGACGAACATTGGTTCTTCCTGTTGACCTCTTCAGTTAATTCCTCGTTGGTGGTATTCGCTGGTATCCTCCGATAAAGTGTCATTCTTAATGTTCCACTCTAAACCCTGCTCTTCTAGTAAATACCGCAACTACCCCTAGGGACATTGTAGTTTTGTGTCTCATTCTCTGAAGTGATTCACTCTTGCTCTGGAACTACTTCATTCCTTGGTTGGGCGAATTTGAAGCTTCCTTTCATGCTTATTGTTCTTTTTTATCCGTCACCTCAAAATTTCAGCGGACAGCAGTAAACTCTAGTCATCGCATTGCAGAAAAGTCCAAATTGTGAAAAAATAAAAAAAAGGTTTATGAAGGGATTTTGATGATTCCCTGGAGATTGCTGGTTGATGAACAGAAAATTTTCAACTTCTTCTCTCGGCTTCTAAGTAAAACTAATCTTATAGGCGTAGATGTGTATTTGATGCTTCAACTAACGTGGAAAAATTTTCAGATTGTGAAATCAATATTTAATACGCCTGGTGTTCTCAATTGTCTTGTTGTAAAGAAGACAAAATGACGTGATGACTGAACAGAAGTGTATATAAACTGTAAGGAAAAAACTCTTATAGGATATCCTGTTCACCATGTGATATCTAAGTAGTTCAAATAGGTGCAAGTAGGAATTTATTGAAGTTCAATTGTCTAATTAGACATCAATTTTCGAAGTTTCATAGAGAACCTTCAGAAAAACTGAAAGGAAGGTGGAAGAGGGTGAAAAATTCGGCCATGTTATTAATTTGATTTTACATACCTACACTTAACATAGGTACATATCCCATATAACAGGTATTCGATCGTTGTTTATTCCAGCCATGTTTTTATACATTTGGTTCGGTTAGCTAAATAATGACGTATTCAAAATATCTAAAGCTGTTTTAAATTTGGGATAGAATTATGTAGTATTCTAGATTCAATTGAGTTGTCTAAAAAGTTTTAAAAGCCGCCATAATTTAACTTCTGATGTGAACCCTTCCAATCCGTAAGGTCTGGATACTTTCACCATTTATATCTTCAACTTTTGAACTGTAACTTTTATTACCTGTGAAGGGTGTAAAAATAAAAGAACGAGTGCTACTTTTGCAAATTTAGCATAGTCAGCAAACACATGATTCCAACATTATTTTTACCAACGACAGCTCTGAAGGCTATTGTGTAAACCTATAGATATCTAATATTGATTCATCGTTTCATAAAATATAAAATATTGATAATAAATAAAGTAGGTTATTTTATTATTGCAACATAAATAATATTATACAAGTTATAGAAATCTCCCAATATTCTGTTTCAAAAATTAAAGTCATTTTGTGAGTAGTTTCATATTTGTGAGTGCAGCCATCATCATAGACCACTAAAAACTCAACATCTTCAGTGTTTCAGCTGAGACCAAACAAATCGCTCGTTTTTTGCATCGCTTATAAAAGGGGCCAATTCGAATGCGGCCAGTAGAGTTTTATTCATAGGCGGCCCTGTATACGGCTCAGTTTTACTTCTAATTAAATTTGGTGGTTCAATTCTGAAATGGTCATAAAACAACGGCGGCCAGGCGCGGTCTATGATTGGTTACGCACCACTTCGGCACGCCTTCGCTGGTTATTGTTCCGTTTTATGATCGCCTTTGTGAAATTCCCCCTCGGTTGCTGCGATGCCGCTATAAAACTCCTTCTTTTCTTTTTGCGCGACCGATGAGAGATGAATTTATGCTTCGGATCAAAAATGTCCGAAGATGGAATCCACCTATATATGTATAAATTGCCTTTTTCTTTCAATACACACTGTTTTTTATTGATTTATGAGCAGCAGTTACAATCCTCGAAATAAGAAAATAGGCTAAGGCTTCATGGCAAGATGTGATAAAAAATGAGCAAAAAGTTTCGCCAAAAAGGATACAAAGTAAGGACCATTTTTGTTAAACTTGTAGGTTTAACAAAAGGTGGTATTTTGGCCCCCTACTTTGTTTTTGAGGCCTTATGTGAAAAATAAAACACTTATTAATGAAGTTAGTACGTTACACAGTTCTTTACATAATAAATGAAAAAAATACATATTATTAAAAAAATGTATTAAACATGAAAAAATGACAACGTACATTATTGGAGCCACATTAGATATATTGATAGATAAAAATCACAAATATAATATAAGCCTTCAGGGCCTGCACACGCTGTATGAGCCCATAAGTTGTAACTCATTCCAGAGAATATGCAGCTTGTATCTGAAATCTCAGTCGTATCTGAATTTTCTTTATGACACTTCAAAAAGTGATCCAACCAATCACGTCCAGCTAATTCATTTCTGAATTTATTTTCGATATCGTTCTTGACAGCAATTTGTCTTACATCCATCCTAGTAAGTCCGTAGTATATAGATTCCATCAACAAAATATACTTCCCTAACTTTTTTCCATTAAAGATGGCAGTATGGGTTTTCTACCAAAGGGGTTTGTGTACCAGTCACTCAAACTTCTTCAAACTCCTTACTGCTTCCATTGCTTTTTTCATTTGATCTGGATCTCATGTTTTCCTTTTCTTTGAAGACTGGGATAGCAGACTCTGCCGAAGCATATATGAAATGAAATTGAAAAAATACAGAAATGGAGCATTTGGACATACATTATATGGCCCCCGGAGACCATAATAGGAACAATGTCAGGGTGCCAAATTACAAGCATAAGCAAATTAATAATCAAGAAAAATTAGAGTTATTCATATAATGTGATTGAAGTCCAATAGGAAGACGTTTATCAAGCACAATGTTCAAATTACAAAACTTAAAACTAAGTTTCTCTAGCAAAAGTGAATAAAATGCAGAGCGCTGTCGAAAGTTCTGTAGCTGTATAATGTAGCTGAATGATACAAATATGTCAATTAACAAAAAAACGCAACGCCATCTCACAAATTTTTTTAGTGTTATTTGATAGCTAACACAAGAACTCTGTGGTCCACGCACATTATACTAGATGGCGTGATTCTTAATTATGGATATGTAAAAGTGCTAAGATAACTACAGGAATAATATTACCACTTTCTCCTCTACTAAATGATTTTCAACATGTCATTTTCATTTAATATAAATTTAGTTATGTTTTTATATCGATTTATTTTCATGGCCAGTTTTTCGCTTTTTTCTCATTTCAGTTAAAATTGAATGAGAAAAGAGACTCGCCCCATTATTTTTAGCCAAATTGTCCTTATTGCAAATTCCAAATTTCTTATTCCATGTCTCTCGAAAATTTGTGAGAAACACTCAAAATTTAATTACGTTAAGCCGAATGTGGGACAAAAACAAAACTAATTGAGAATGTCATTTAGATAAAAGTTCGGAACCTGCATTTCTACTGGTAAAGTATTACAGTGTTGCAAAAACTTTTTTGGTTCCATGTCAAGATGTGTATTAAATTATTGCAGCCAAAAAATAAAATACCTAATCATGAAACAATTTGAATTGTTTAGATTTTTGATATCATTTATATCTAAGCAATAAGTATTTCCTTTCTCAATATTTCATTTGTTTCAACACTGATTTGCAGATTCATCGTATACGCTCTAGCTAGATTGACGGCAAATTGTAAAGCTAAATAGCTCTTCGTGCTAAGCTTGGTGCTTGAAAACATGAGAAGTCCTCTTTCATATTGACTTTTTTTACAATAGTACTTGTCTTATTGGTTCAAATTCTTTGATATTTTTCAGATGTACTGTTCTAGTTCCATTCTCAATTTGTAGTAGCTTTACCAACATAAAGTTTGATATGTTAAATGAAATATATCATTTTAGAGTTCATGAACTTTCGCTCGTATGTTAGCTTCAAATGTTGTTACCGCAGAATGTAAGACATAAATCGAAATGATGACAACGAACATAACATTTTGAATGATACTGCTGATTGATTTTCATCAAATTACGTCCCCATCGATATAAATGTTCTCCGAATTGTAAGAAATTGAACAATTTATACATTTTCAAGCTGACACACCACTTATTAGTACCCAGTTAGGACGGCCAATTGCAATCGTTTATCTACAATATCCTTCGTATTCGAAGAAACGGCCGCTTTAACATCTTCTAATTATGGCAATTTTCAGAAACTGATTCTCGTGTCGATCACTGTTCTTGCCGCCGCGTAGCTGCATGAGGGTCCCGCATATTAAAATTTGCCGTTTTTCTAATATCTAGAAAAATAAGTATCATTGTGAGGATAATTGTTTTGTTTCTGATGGACGTAATTTTCGGGGATTGGTTAGATTGTTGCAATTTTAGCTATTTCGTTGGCTCCGTCAGGCTGCTGATGCTGATGGCCAAAGGCTTCCGAAAATTTATTATTCTATACGTAAATATACAACTACAATCACAGTTGACCAGAATAAGCAATATTTTCCTAACTTTTTCGAAGCTTTCTATTCAATTTCACTAGAACAAGAGAATACACCTAAGGTTGCATGAGAGCTATAAAGTTTATTGAAATAAGTCACTATTTCATAAAGACATCTTCTATGTTTAACCTGAGATTTCTTTGATACTTGTCATTTGTCAAAGTCATCCTCGAATGGTACTTTTTGGCGATGACTGCAATCATCAATAGCTATCATGTAGAAACGAGTTATCAAGAAATACTAACTAAATCATGAAAATCTACAAGAACAGTTAACTATAATGAAATATTGATTGAAATCTATAATAATTGAGATTGAATTTTGATTCTTACTTATCTCTTGGTGAAACATGATTAAATAACAATTTTAATCAAATTCTTGGTTTACAAATTTCACAAATATATTGAATAATAAAATGATATCACAACGTTCAGTCGATATGTTTTGAGCGTATGAATGAGTCTTTATAATGACCTGACCGCTCGAAACATGTCGACTCAACGTTTTAATATTATTATTCAGTATATTTGTGAAACATTAAGCCAAGAGTTTGATTCAAATTTTTATTTGTTTCGTATGAATGAATCTATAACTCAAAATGAATAGCAGTGTTTTTTAAATCTAATAATACTTAATTGAAAAACAATACAAACTATTAACTTGAAATTGAGTAATCGCAAAATTGAAAGCACTCCAATATGGGAGCATCTAAACCACAAAATGAAAGAAAAAACAAATGTCCAGGTGGTACAAACCCTATAAATGGTTGGGTACGATTTTAAGGAAAATAGGGTTCATAATGTATACCTGCGTGACGTGTGCCATGGCAGTGAACCACAACCGATAAAGAATGTTTAACTGTTGTCAATTCTTCTTAAACCGAGCCAATAAGATTTACACATGACAGAAAGACAAGAATCTTATCCTATCCTACTTGAAATTGTCAGACAAAGATCGAATATATCGAAGAACTTCCATACTCTCTAATTGTTTAGGAATAATGAAAAATTCACATTCTTTCACGTAGTTTATGTCCATTTATATTATTCAAAGAGTTGCTATTTTCCTCTGTCTAATTTCAAACAGCTAGTTAGAACACACTCGACTTTTAATAAAAACCAAAACCATGCTAATCGACAATAAGTTACTTTAAAATTTTGTTTTAAAAATAATTTTAAAATTATTTTGTC
Organism: Henosepilachna vigintioctopunctata; assembly: GCA_030704895.1. Taxonomy (NCBI): domain Eukaryota; kingdom Metazoa; phylum Arthropoda; class Insecta; order Coleoptera; family Coccinellidae; genus Henosepilachna; species Henosepilachna vigintioctopunctata. The sequence goes on along the minus strand of JARQZJ010000008.1, from coordinate 581,624 downwards.
TTGCAGCTCAACTGAAAGATGCTTCAATTTCTCTTATTGAGAAAATAAAATTTCGAAAAATAAATAGTTATAGTGAATAAATCAAATGTTCAGCGAATCTTGGGCTACATCTTGAACTGCGGTATAGCTCATATGATTCTCCACCATCTTCAAACTCGTTCTCTGAAGCAAATATTGCAAATCGAGTTCAAGTTAAAATGGAAGATGAAACAGTATGAACCTGGTAATTTAATTAAAAGCGGGGGGTGATTTTTACAGCTTAGTAACGACCAACGCCAGTGTCCGACCAGAGCGGCCGAGCTATAAAAGTGCAATTCCACAAGGTGAGCGTAATTATGGGTGAGTTTTTATGTCTGGACATTAGCGAACACTCCTCAGGTTTCTGGCCAAGTTAACTTTCTGCGTCTGGTGATGAGAATCGCTCTTCGGCGGAAAGAATAAGAGACTACAAAATTATAGAGACAAGTATAACAATGAGCGAGAGTATGATGTACTTTTGATCAAGTACTTATGCTTGGTGTTCATATAAGTACATAATTAACACTTCCGGAGCAGTTCTACAGTAGGTATTATGACAGCAATAAAATACTCGATAATGGGAAATTATTCAACTAAGCCAGAAAATTTGCACTTGAAATTTTTGCTCAAAACAACTGAAATAATCATCGTATTTAAAAATAAATACTACAACGTTGAATAATCTTTACAGGTGTATTTGGATTAAAAGTTCAAATATATTGTATTGTGTTTTTAATAGCAACAATAATAATAAGGTTAGTTATCAACATCATCTGGAAGTTGCAGAATAAAATTTTAATCATTGATTCAAAGATTACGTTAACTTTGATACAGAAAATAAAGTCTAAAAACAAGCATCACTTTTGGAGTTGCCAATTGCTTACGAAAAAAGTTTATTGTTTTACTGAACTCCATTCAACAATAAAATATATTGAAAAGTTTGTTTATAATTATATAATATTCAATATTTTATACCTGGCTTGATTTCACAAAAATTATATTAATTGATTGACAATTCTTTCGGGGTGTTACCACATTTTCTAAAGTTGTACTGAAAGTTTTGAAAATGGGGTAACACCCAGAAACATTTCCCAAATTGTCGATATATTTTTTTTAATCAAGGCAAGTTTCTTAAGTTTTTCATTCAATATATTAATGTCAATATATTAAACAATGTTTCGACTGAGATTGAATTTCGCTTAACTCTTGTTGAAAAATAAATATTAAATAAAATTAAATTCTTGGTTTAATGTTTTACGATTATATTTAACATGAATTGGTCAACATGTTTCGAGCGTGAGCTCATTTTCAAGACTGCCAGACTTTCAGTCTTGAAAATGAGCTCTCGCTCGAAACATGTTGACTAATTCATGTTGATAAATATAATCGTGAAACATTAAGCCAAGAGTTTAATTTAATTTAATAAATAAACAATGTTTCACTAAGAAGTCAGTGAACATTCAATCAAGAAGATTCTGTACAAACCAAAATATGACTGAAAAGACATGTACGGAATCTGTTGGGTTTCAATTTATTAAATTCATTAGTGTTCAACATTATCACATTATATTGTCCAACTTTTCTTGGATTGACAATATATTTTGGGATCTTAACTCTCTCTTAACTCTTGATCACAAGGAGTTATTATATGAACTCTGGATAATGAGTTATGAGCTCAGAAAAACTGTTAGTAAATAATATTTTCCGTCGTATTTCATTTGATTTAATTTCACACATATCACACCAAATAATTATAAATTGAGGAGATAATTGACGTAATTAATAATACTTACAATTCGGTACGTTCATTATAAAAAAATCAAGTTATAGTAAAGGATACTAGTTTAATTTCGATTTATATTTACATTATTCAGGTTACCTTTATGTAATAGAATTATGTTGATTCTCAACCCTAAATATATGAAGTTTTTGAGATTGCTCAAATGAATTTTTTCATATTTAACAATAACTGTTTATGTACAAATTTAAAAAATCTTTGAATAATCTTGTATAATTTCGATATCTGTAAAGCATTATGTTAATTTTAAGATCATTTTAAGCACAAAAGAGTAAATAGTTATTAAACAATTCCTTTTTCCGAGACCTCAATAGATTAAAAAAAACAGTGGACTTCGATAAGATCCCTTGGGAATTCATGATGCTCTGAAATATCTCTATGAACATTGTTGTCATTTTCATTGTATTATCTACCAAGTAAGGAAACAGTGTACGAAATATATATGATTGTCTTTAACGAAAGGTTTTTTAGGATTATAGAAACATTGCATTTAGGGTAGATTCAACATAGATTGAATGCTCCAGAATGAAAATAGCTGTGAGGATTTTGATTTTTCTTCGAAATACCACAAGAGTAAACTTTATGTAACGTTTTTTACATCTTGATTTCATCATTTAGCGACAAAATATCAAATATTACATCATTTACTGCATTTTCTGTTTGAGAGTTTCACTATAGCTCTCAAAACTTACAGTACGGAGGAATTCTAAAGAATTTTGAATACGAAAAAGTAGATTTGATGTTACGAATTTGTATAACAATCCCGTCTGAACTTTTCGAATGTTAATTCTAATTCTATAAAACGCAGTGTTAAAAAACCTTCTGTTATTTTGTTCACGAAACTCATGGTTAATAGTGCATTCAATTTGTCAAAATTAAGACTTCCATAATCCATCAAAAAACCCCCTTTTCACTTGCAAAAATGATTATTGTTAATACTCCAAAATCACCTCTAAAGATGAAAATCAGTTGGATATAATTTTTATATTTCGGAATTTTTTATTGTTGGTGATCTAGTCATTCATATGCGAAAAAGCTTGTTAGGAGTCTTCATGATGCTGCATGATTGCTTGTGTTCACTATATAGGTGGTCCATATACGGACTCGGGATGAAGTTAATGCACACTTTATCGATCATTAAGTAACCATGCTTGTAAATTATAATGATAAACTTCAAATGCTCAGACCTCACGAATGGAAATAATTCGTGTTATTTTCATGGAAAGATAAACATAATAGCAGTAAAACTCTGATGATGAAATATTTGAATGTTCAATTCTACAAATTTTCCATCAAATCTAACCGTTAATTGCCGTAATACAATAGAACACTTGTCGTTTCAGTTAATGCAATTGAGTCATTGGCAAATAAAAGACTAATCGCTTACTGTTCATCGAAAAGAGTACTAATTGTGCAACATTAACTGTATAAATGCCAGTAGTTTGATATAGTTGTGATATGTTGAGACTCGAAATTTCGAGCAGTGCTATAAAATTGGTTTATTTGTTAATTTATCTGACATACTTATTCTGTTTGTTGGTCACGCGACTGATTCTTGTGTGCACATCAACAGCCTGTTTACTAGATATTTATATTACAAGCTTTATCAAGCGGCTTTATATCTTCCATTTTTTGTATTGTTTATTTTGATGTAACTAACCTTCCATTCAAATTTTTTCGTAACTTCTTAGTTCGTCGAATAATGAAATATGTATAATTTCCATATATTTTAGAAGATAATGACAATATTTCAGTTCCCTTCCTAGTTTGGTTTAAACTTTAATTTTACCAAATTAAAATTTTTAAACTGATGTTCAAATTCAATGTTTCTATGAGTTTTTCAATATTCAAAGTTCTAATTTGTTCTGAACGATCTATTGAATAGAATACTCGTGTAAATGTTCGATTATTTATCAGTAATTCAATTTTTTATCTGCCTGTCTAGAAGTTTTAACAGATTTAAATAAACATACTGATTAACTGAATATTCACTTATGCAATCGTGAAAATTATTTACTTTTGCTACGTCATAGTGAATACCTTTTAATGCGACTTGTTCATTTGGTAGGAACCTGTAACAACTTCAACATCAAATTGCTCTTACGAGCTAGTAATTATGAGATTTCACACGAAACTTTCGGTTCTTTTTCATCATTTCGAGGGACATTATTTGAGGTTATCCTTCGAAAAAAAGGATTATGCAGTTTGTGTATCTAGAAAACTAAACCGAAATTACAATATATTTCAGTTTTTATTTGATTTATACATTAAACACTAATTGATACTAAATTTGAAGCTTCTTTTTCTGCTAAAAATGCCTAAAAAAGTTTTGATGATTCAGTAAGTGATAAAATTAAGAAACTTTCAATAGTTATAATAAATAAAATCTGAAATATACTGTGTTTATATAATGCTGAAGCTTCTAAACTCAGGCTTCTAGTTTTATCCACAACGGTGCTATAGGGAGTAGAAAATCCTGAACTGCTTTGATAAAATAATGGACGTCTCACTTTTTTGGTCGACTTGGTTGAGGCATGATCCTGCCTCCAGATTAAAGATATTATTCTATGTAGATATTCTAGTTCTGAAAATCGGAAATTTGGAAATCACATCAACTTGGAATCACATTCCTATCAAGACACTTGAACTTATCAAAAAGCTCAATACTGTTAGAAAGTGCCTTAATGGTTAATACCTTCTTCGTCTTTCTCTACTTAATTTCCTATGGCGAAAACTTCGTATCATGAAATGATTTCTGCTAGCCCCAGGAGTATTGCAAACGAACGACCTGTTGGCATACAATAGATAATTGATGCATAAAAACAATTTGCTTGCACTGTAAGTATATAATTTGAACTGTTTTGTGAGCTACCTCAACGACTCCTACTTACTTTCTGCGATTCTCGTTATCATTTTTTGTTTCGTACGCCTTAGTCATCTGTAAAAACGTGCTATATTATTTCTATTTTTGTCTCACCAAATGATAATGGTCTGAAGATGTAGCTTATAAACTTTCTCTGCATATTCTATCCTAAAAATAAGATAATATAATAATCATAATACGATAATTAAAATACTTTCTTGAAAAATGCATTTAGCAAAATAATTTCTTCAGATATGACGTAACAACTCTGTGGTCCCACATTTTATATGTATAGCCAATAAAAGGGATAACACAAAGTTTTGAGATCACAAAAAAAATACTGGTCAATTCGCTGACCATGAGGTGGCGCTGCTGACATCGCTGAAGCACCCTAAGGTGATAAAAAGACGCACCTCGTTTTATAAATTCAATTATTCAAATCTACTTCGTGCTTCTCGCCAGACAAAACAAATATTCAAATGCTGCCTATAAATACTTGGTGACAATATTAAAATGAAACTGTATATTAATATGGCTGTAATGCTGTTGGGCCCTCCTGCTGACCGCCATGATAAATCAATTCCCTACATCGCTGAACTAATAGTGTCCTAGGCGCCCCACCGAGGACCTGCATTATTTATGACAAATTTATAAATCTCACCTACGACCCACGCTTCTGTGGTCACAGATTCGTTTCGAGAAATCTCGAGAACTATATTGTATCAATTGATATATGCAATAAAAGCATGAATGGAAAGCACTATGGCTCGAATAATATTAAGTTACTTCCGAATATTTAACAACCACCGTTACGCAGTATTGTGAATCTTGTAATTGAATCAATTTGATGTTTTTTTCTGAAAGCAAATTGATTCTTTAGCCTTGTTGAAGGCATGTTCTTACTATCCTAGGAATGTCTGTGAGATGTTGTACCTATACCTTTGTGTATGTGTTTCTAGTTTCATACTTTTTTAATATTTCAATATAATCGTACGTATAAAATACTGCTTGTTTTCATCTCAATGTAGCAACAGACTGAATACTTCACCTCTTTGTGTTTATAATAATAATAAATTGTCTTTATTGCCAAATAGTGATAAAAAAAGCGAATTCTAGCTGAAAGCTACTGCACTTAACCCCTATATATAAAAATAATCCATGAAACTCTCAATAAATTGATAGCAAAAGGAAGCGAGAATTAATCACAGAAACAAGATATTCAAAAGGAAGAAAACAAACATTATAAATGAAATAAATGAATAAATAAAACTAAAATAACAATGTAAGATAATTCCAAACAAGAAATAATGATAAGAACAGATAACGCAAGAGTAAAAGATTCAATTCTAAAATTTTGTACCTGATCAGTTTCTTATATCAACATTAAGTGCATAATAAAGTCACAATGATGACAAAATTATTCTCTACTCATATAATTATTTTGTATTTAATTTTGTATTATTATTTTGTATTTTGTATTTATTCTGTAAGCATCTGAAGAAGTCGTTTGTAACGACGAAACGCGTCATGCTATGTAGTCAATAAGGTGTAAATCATAAGTTCAAGTGTTTGAATTTAAGTTTATATTTAATTATTTTGTATTAGTGGTGCAAACTTTTCTCTCATGTATTTTGAAATTATGTTGAGAATAAAGCACTTACAAGTAAGTTCTAATAACATATACAAATAACTTCTTTTATTACATCGCATACCAAAAACATTGAATAGTTAAATAATTTTTGTATTTTAAAACGATTAAGATGACATTAAAAAAATGTTGAAAGATTTATTCCGAAAATAAAAAAAAAATAAAATGCAGAAAATGCTTGGAATTAATTGAAAAAAATCAAGAGATTTCAGTCACTTTCAAGAGTTTCCATCATAAATGGGAGAAAATATTTTCATGATTTAGTGTCGGGTATAGCTATAAATCTTTATTATTATTGCAAAGATGCAATTCCAAATCTTTCAATTCTCTTTTTTCAAAAGTTCTTTCCGGTATTATATAATTTAATACTGGGAATGTGCAAACAAAAATGGACTTACCATTTCGCAAATATGATTTCTGCGTACCAAATTATAAAAGCAATATTGCTATTGTAAATCTGTTGAGTTTTACCGAAATGTACTTGCATATTTTACAGCTGCTTTCAAGAGATATAACCAAATGGATTCCAGTAACTGACGAACCTACCCTTAAGAAATAATCTTTTTTCTGGGAAGGTCCTAAGCCTACTTGTCCATCAACGATGCAAATTAAAATATTCAATGTAACCGGAAATAATCGTGACATCTATTGACTGCAATACTGTATAACAAATTTTGTTCGTTTTTTCAACTCCAGGTAGATAAACAACATAAATAAAAAAAGAGACAATACAAATATTGGATAGAGTCGTGCATTTTGTGATAATGCATTGTAATATAGAGAAACATTTTGTTTTTTATCATTATATTATGGATTATATTCTTGGTTATCACTATATTATCAGTACATGTAGTGATAAAATGAAAGAGTACTTTTCTTATAATGTAGTAATATAAGCAGACATATAGAATTAAGTTTCAGCAATAATTTAACAGGTTTCCAAGTTTGAATAATTTACACGCATTTTAGAAAAAAAAATTGAAAACTGGCAGTTATGGGGACCACTGATATAAGTGAAAACTTACTTTTAATATTAACATAAATGCGGTTTTCACATCTATTGACACTACGAGCAGTAATTGTATACCTACATGTTGATATGCTTTTTTATCATTTAAATATATTACGGTCTATACAAGATCATGACAAAAGATTTTATATACAATTTAATTGGAATAACAATTAATATAATATGATACATCATATTATAATTAATATAATATTATGTCGAACCAGTATGTTGGCATTGCTCTGATAATCTCATTGTGAATTCCGAATCTATTAAATGTTTTTCGTGTAATAAGAGTAATCATTCAGTCTATGTGTCGGTAAAAGACTCATGCTTGAAAATACTTCTGGAAATCCCAAACTAAAATGGTTTTGTGACACTTGCAGTGATTACAAGTGACAATTTTTAGTGACAACTGCATTATTGAATGATGCAGCGATACTCTCGTCGGGTGAATTGTCTCATCGAAAAATCAATACTACCTAGAACTTGATTATACTGTGAGTTTGCTGAAATTGTTAATTAAAATGCAGTAGGGTCAACTCGTGTTAATCACAAGTTTCCAGCAGATGTTAATACTTTTATCGATCAACCTGCTAAAAAAAAGGACAATGCATAAAAATGTAAACGAACTAACTTATTGAAGAACCAGCCGGCTTGCCGGTTTGTTCTACCTCAACTAATCTCATGCCTACTCTAGACGTTGCATATCATAAACCATCCGAGCAAACAGGGAACTCAATGCGCCGGAACTGTCTTCCAGTGTGCAGAAACAATATTACTGTTGATCGACAGATCAAAGATAGTACCTCAACAAATAACAATAAAAATGCACCAATTATTGATGAAAAGGGTAAATTCGGATATAACGTTCGCTCAACAAGCATCATTAATGAAACAATTACAAGACGTTGATTCACCTTACGGATGGTAAAGTCGGTGCTCCATTTGAACCCAAATGACAACAAGTCACGAAGCGGAATAAACATCGAAATAAAATATTCTCAAGGGTAATACTGCACCAATTTAGGAGTAAAGATGAGTCCTAAATTTTCATATTTACACATTTCTAGGCTTGTTATACACGTTGTTGTCAAGGTCATTTCCTGAAGTTGAAGTTGAGCCCTTACAGTCCAACATCCCAATATTTACTGCCCATGAAGGTTCATATATACAAAGAAAATTTATATAAAGAATGCCTGGCGTAAAGAAATCTGGCTCCAAGGAGCTCTTGTATGACGGTATAAGAGGGTACCATCAGTGCAAGGTGCTGTTCAAGAACCAAAGAACTGAAGGCAGCAAATTCTTTGTCGTTAGTAGTGAAAAATGTCCAGTGTATTAGCACTGCGTTGGATAAACTAAACTCATTAGTTACTGAAAACGATGTAGATACTAGTATATTAGCTACTCATTGTTGAACATTGGAAAGAAATCCATTGAATAAATCAGTGTTAAGATATCAGTTGATGGCTTTAAATTGGTTTCTCAATATTGTCGTCAACATCCAGAAAGCGCCATATATTAGCCATCAATAGCCAGCTATTGAAATCAACCTCAAAAACCTAAGAATAGTGATTGTTTTTTTATGTAGCACTCTCTTCTACATAGAGCCGTCATCTAATTTAGAGTCAATTCTTAGAGTTCAAATCATAGCAAGACATATCAAGGGTATTATTTTCTATGGCAGTCAGTTGGTGGACTATCCTACTTTTTTGTGCCTTGGTAGCAGTACGATCACATTTGAGGACTTTGTCAATTTCTTGAGTGTTGCTTTGGACAAACACCTACGGCAGCATCATCATGTGGCTAAATTGAGGAAGACTCTGAACTCTGCTGCTTATATGTTTATCTAGAAAATTATTTTGAGAATTCGAAGAGACCTCTCAAGACAAAACTAATTTGCCAATTTCCAATCTATACTAACGATTGGAATTATCTTTTAGGTTCTTTCCTTTTTATTTAATTCTATTTTATTCAATGCAATATTGTTATATGATGTGGATAATTGTTGAGGTTAATAAATTTTATAATTATTGTTATTATATATTATATTAGTTATGGATAGTATTTGAATTTGCATCATTATTTTCAACAATACGACTTATTGCCCTTCAATTGTTTCATTGTGTTTGAAAAAAGATAAATAAGCTTATGGTAACTAAAGTAAAAGATGAAAATGTTTGAACGAAATTTATCTATGTATAATACCTCAGCTCTCAGTTACAGATGTACATACTTCCATAAGATGTCGGTGATGCGCGAACGCACGAGATTTCGCACCATCCAAAAAGCTTCTAGCACGCACAGCTTACTGCGCAGTATGTCGGTGACCAGAACCTAGAAATTGCCCAACGTGGCAAAAGAAGTTTTCACTTCAATCAAGAGGATTAACGTATTTGTGAAAATTACAGTCATAATAGATTCATCTAAACCTTATTGATGACCATTTAATTCACAAATTTTCCTTCTTTGTGACATCAGTTATCTAGGAGGTAGTAAATGATTATGAAAAATGATTTAGCACTTCATTATGTTATTATGAAAAAGTTTTATAAATTATTTCATATACTGATTTCGGATTCATATCCATCGTCAGCAAGTGTGTTAAATGTTGGATTATCACACACAACAGTTGAAGACAGATATGAATCCGAAATTGATTAATTTATATGAAAGTTTCAATTATTTTCCACTCGATTTAGATATTAACATGTAGGAACAAAGCTCTGTTATATCATTAACATTAGTATCAAAATGGATGTACTTAATATCCAGTGTAGTTCTTGAAACATATATATGTGAAAATTTTAACTCTGTCGTTGTTCCCACTTCAATTTGAATGGATCAAACAAAATTGATGGGAAAGATTCGAACACAATGAAACCACGCACCGGACTAAATATCTCATAATCAGACAATAAAGGTACAATCTAGAATTAATTACGAAGGAAAATACATCTGAGATCCCATTTATCAGAGAACGATGAATAAATCAATTACTTACGTTGCACAGTGGCGTACGCCCATTCCGTCTTGTATAATATGCAAAGATAATGAAAAGAGTTTTTTTTTCTTAACTGTAATTATTGTGATGTAATAATAATGATTTCGCGTAGACATATTTTCTAACACAACACTTCATATGTGTTGTGTTAGATATTGTACTACTAGAGCAAATTTATTTTTAGAGTGTTTTAAAACTCTTTGAGTTGAAAACTATTTTCGAATCGATTTTGATATGAATTTTTCAAATTGAAGCCTGTAAAAGTCGTTAATTGTCTTTTGTAATAAAATTTAAAATGTGTCATGTCAAATTATGAAGTTCGTATAAAATGATTTATTTGAAAAATAATTAAGTTTATTGCAAATAAATTCGAGTGTATATTAGAATTTCTATAATAACACGTTTCTGTGAAACGATTTTTCTACTCTAAATTATAAGAGCCAGGGAAAAGAAAGTCTTTGCAACATTGGACTAAATCATCAAATTATTCATTTACATCTATTAATGAATATAAACTTAAATTCAAACACTTGAACTTATGATTTACACTTTATTCACTACATATCATGACGCGTTTCGTCGTTACAAACGACTTCTTCAGATGCTTACAGATAATTCTTCTGTAACAATAATGTAAAATATAGAATAATTATTCTGTAAGCATCTGAAGAAGTCGTTTTTACGACGAAACGCGTCCTGCTATGTATGTATGTATATAGGATAATTCTTCTGTAACAGTAATGTAAAATACAGAATAATTATTCTGTAACATTAACATCAATTAAACGCCAACACTATTAAATACATCTATTATTGTACTTTTTTCGTAGCGAATATTTTTCAGTATATAAATAAAAACCAAATATTTTTATTACAATAGTGTAATATATCAACTTATTTTCACTATATGATGAGAATGTAGAATTTGAATAATGGGTACATTCATAATGAACCTGCCGTGTTGAAATAACCAAGGCACTTTTATGTAGATGTCAGGACTTTTCTAATCACTTTGGTTGACACTAGGCTAACCTCGTTCTGAGATGCCTACATACAATGCCTACGTAGGCATTCCTCGACTAAGCCATTAGTTCATATGATCAGCTGATAATTGATCATATGATAGCTGATCACTTCATATTGTAGTTTTTGTTTCGATGCCGTATATCTTCTTCATCTCCAACGCTAGATCTTGGTACCTTCTGAGTTTCTCAATGTATGATTTTGGTAGATTTTCATCAGATAAGATCGTACCGTCCAAGATGACCACATGCTCGGAAATTTTTTCAAATAATTCTATTGGATAGAAGAGAATAATTGTTGAGAAATTGATTTCAACTCATTTATAGGTTATTATGGACTTCGTTGACATTTCAATGAGGCCTAATATCAAGATCCACCACAACAGGAAGCATTCTGTCTCCATTGGGGTAAGCCCAAATATTTTAAATATCGACTCGATAGTTTTATCTGATATTGGAGAAAATGTCTCCTCTTTATTGCATGAGATTATTACAAAATGAGATTAGAAAGTTTGATTGAGCACCTCTAGATTGAAAAGGGTCTTAGGGCAAGTAAGGGAATAAGGTCCATTAAGTAAGATAAGGTACATAAACCACATTAAGGTTAAGACGTTAGAATCGTTACGTAGGATCAGGTTAAACAGTTGGAAGGTACGAAGCACGCCGCTGTCTAAAAGTCCGATTAAGATAATCGCAGAGGAGGAATCGGAATCGCGACTGGTCGCCCCACGACACCGATACCGATCGGTATTTTCTCGATTCTTTCTGTGCCTTGGCCGGATTCTATCATCATTCATCCGGACTAATCGATTCCATTCCACCGGTTGACAATCGGACAAACACCCCGATCCGGAATTGTTGAATCAGGCTATCACAATCTGAATAATTCATTCGCAAAGGTTGGATTTATTGGAGGTATCCTCAATTGTAAGTGGGCCGAATTTCTTCGTGATTGAATATTTTCTTATAGGTAGGCGCAGTTTATGTAGATTCAACTTAACATCAGACCTTTTTATTGAGTTAGGAATTCCGTCTCATATGTAATGCTTAATTTGACTAAAAATTGAAGTATTTCAGTTCACCTGATAACATTTATGGCGAGTTCTGTGATTATAACGGGTGATTTTTTAAAAGTTAAGTTTTTCAGGTTGGCGGCACTGGTTAGTAGTGGCATCAAACGTCATCTGTCAAAGTGAAAAGTTTTCAGTTTGCTCTGCCATTTTATCATGGAAAGACTTACAAACGAGCAACGATTGCAATTTGTTGAAATTTACTATCAAAATTCGTGTTCTGTGAAAAAAAATGTTTATCGTTTGTTACGACCATATTATGGTCGTCATAATCGACCTGGTGAATCAACATTTCGTGCTGTTATCACCAAATTTCGCACCAAGTTTACTCAAGTACAGTGTTAATGAGGATGGTTCAATGTCAATTCGTCGCCGTTCTCAGAAATTGCAAACTTTGCGCATTTTTGTGATCTCATGTCAGATGTTTATCTCACACATTGTAAAAAAAATTGTCGAGCCCTCTTACCCCCAAACCATCACTATAATCGGATGGTGCCTTACAAACTGCAGTGCGGGGGAAAAAAGATTTCATTTTAAAATCTCTTTTATTAAATTGAAAACATTCTAATGAAAATTTTTACCCGCCAGCGCCATCATTAATATAGAAATTTCTAGACATTCGGTGAGTCAACTTGAAACGATTGAATATCTTCACAAACTAGATTTATGCGTTTAATTATTTTGAAATATTAATATTAATTTTCTGTGATTTTTGACACTACGGAGAATGTTAACGTCCCCTAAAAAACATTTTCCAGAACAAGGACACATACATTTGACGATAGTGTATTCTACTGAATATTTTTTTTGAAGAACCACCTGATACTATGAAATTTTTTATGATTAATTCAAAGAGAGAGTATTCTGGCTCTTTTATTATGAGTCACTCCTCGTGAGTACTTCTGCACCGTTTCTGCAGATAAAACGATTTCGAAATTAGACGTACATTCAATCAAATGCTATTAGCAAATTTCAAGAAATGTTAATTGCTTTGTATTTGGTTCAATAATTCAAAATTATCATCGAAGTAAATATCATTGTCTCTAATTAGTTTTTGGTATCATTATGATGGTGTTATTCAATATGAAGTACTTATCATTTAATATGATTTCTAGACCATTTTATGAGGTTTTAATTAGAATTCTAATATTAGATAAAGATGCACTGGAATTTTATAGTCATGAAATGCTATGTTAGGTGATGATAATGAAGGAATTCAATAAATTACCATTCTATAGAATACTATGTGGATAAAAATAGTATAGGTACCTACATCTACATCATGTTGAATTATGTTTTTTAACCCCATATCTAAGTAGAGGTCTGCAAGGTATCAACTTTATTTGCTGTCATCAAAATGGCTTAGAAAATTTATATTTTCGAATAACTTCCACTAAATATAGTAGCACAAATGGAAGAAATTCTTCTTGTTGAATATAATCACTCAGATAGAGATTCTGCTTGTAGTTTTCGGATTTACAGATTATCATTTTTTGATGCAAAAAAAAGAAGAAAGCATGTATCCAACTGATGATTCCTTTTTTTGTGGTTTGTTTTCAACGATGATGAGGTCAAATCTTCTAAACTATATAGAGCAAATAGAAATCTACAGAGCGTTTGTTCTTTGCTAGAAATTGGATTTATAAGTTTCATTAGTCTTCATAATATAACAATCCTTAATATGTCGTATTTAGTAAGAACAGCAAAAACAAACTTGACCATATATATATATAGAGACGCAGAATTCCAACATAATCGACCCTATAACGCTTTCGGCTTACAGAAACTTACCAGAACTTTGGTTTTATTTGGCTTTAATCTTGTGTTTATGGATATTAGTTCATATTACCGGGAATATATAAATTTGTCATAAAACTGTCTTCAAAAGATTATCAACAAACAATGTCCTGAGTAACGTATATTATTATTTGATTGATGTTTCAGACGAAAATTAGAATTATTATTCTTCTTCCTACTTTAATTCCTGTATAAGTTAGGTTGCGGAATACAGTCTAGGAAGTGTCAAGAAAGAGTACCTCTACCTGTTTATATCTGTTATTGCAGGTCAGGTAGAGAAATTTTTGAATACTGCTGAAATGTTAATGACAGTTGTTCCTAGAACATTTAAGTATTTTACCTGTGTACTGCAAATATCTTATTGTATATACATTTTAAGTCCTTCAACGGACATCGTATTGCCTTTTGGGATAAATTTATATATACTTATCTATTTAAAATCTCCAGAATATTTCAGGTATTCATATTCTTTTGTGTTAGAATATTTTCAAAGTTTTTCGTAAGTTTATATTTTTAGCGATAATGTTATCAAAAATTATATGTTTATTACGCACACCTTATTTTGTAGTTGTATAATCTTAAAGGCTATTGCGCAGATTTTTCAGTCCTCTTCTCATATATTTCCATTATAAAAAGTTGATTTGATGAACCATATGAGACTTATGAAGGCATATTTGAAGATCAAGTCTTCCAGAAATCTTTGCATCAATTACGTGATCGATACCCAAGAAAATATCAATTTCGTGATCACAAATCACGTATAGTGACAAAATCTTCAGGTATTTACTGGGAACAAATAATTGTCCATTCCATTTATTCGTTAATGTTGAATTAATGAGAGAATAAATAAATTTCTCCAATAGCGGAAATATTAGTTGGTGTTGTCAATATTGAATAATTGGGCGTGACAATTTCAAATACAAACATTGATGATCAATCAATATATGGAGACAACCGGTTATTTTTTAAAGGTTGGCAAACCATCTTTTATCGATAGATTAGATATCTCTGTGGATTGTCCGTGAACTCAACTTCATGTACTTCTTAAAAGACTTCATTCTTTCCAAAAAAAAAAGATGTAGTATTAAAGTTCATTTGATAAACAATATTCTTGTCTTTTTATGGTATGTTCCTGCTTTGTTCTTGCAAATTTATCGAGTATTTTGAGAAAAAATAAAAAGAATAAACAAATTACTCGACTTAAAAGAATAAAAACGCCAACTTTCCAATCTATTATCATCAATTGAAGCACTGGTGTAGTTTCATTGGCAACTTATGTCCCTCACTACTCGTACTCGGGCCTTCGAACTCGTTTGAAATACTTTACAGCGCTGTTTCATCCTATTTTGGAAATCATCAGTGTCATGTAATCAAATAATGCAGTTTTCCAAACGCACAAAAACTTTTCAGCTCTTCAAAAGGCGGAATAAAGCTAGTAACATACTCACGTGATTTCCCTGTATCGAAGAAATAAGATAAATAACTTTTGTTCGGAACAGAAGTGATTGCGTAATTCCATTCAAAGAGCGGCTTGTATGATTATAATATACATGCATATCTATTCATTCAAAGCTAATCAATGTTACGGGAATGAACTATATGATTACGGTTGTGCGCTGCTTCAGGATTTCGAATGTGAGATAAACCACAAATTGAATATGAGAAATTCTATTCACAAAGAAATAGAAAAAAGAGATGATGAAGAAGAGATGGAAATTTGAAAATGTAAACTGAAAATCAAATATATAAACACAATCGTGATACAGCTGGTAAACTTAGATAATCTTTCATTGTTTGTATTTGAGAATGAATAGTGAACATTTCACATTAAGTTTTTTATGAAGATTGCAAGACACTTGACAAAGACAACTATTTATCATATTTAGTAATTATAGGAAAACCAAGTAATTTGAAATTGAATTTGAAGCTTTGTTTTTACTTCAAACGCTCTAAACTTAATGTAGGTCAAGTCCTAAACGTATTTATACCATCAGTGTTCCAACCGGCATCCCTAACTATTATAATAATAGGGTACTGAGTGGTTGATAGAAAACGTTGAAGAATAATAGTGAACGGCACGCAATTTGCAGAACGGTAGCAATGTGCATCACGAATTTTCGTGAATATTGTCAAAAATAAATCAAAAAATATTTATAATGATACCCCGTGGAACAATGAACTTTATCTTGCAGGTGTATGTTAACAATTGACAGTATAAGTTATCGTGTCAGTATTTCCCAATTATGGATTATAATCTACAAGTTTAATTGGCCGTTCGTTACATTACACTAAGTTTGCAGATTAAAATTATCAAGTATTAGATTTTCGAAATAATTTCGCATTGAGTGATGTAAACATCGTTAAGGAATATTTGAAAACACCCATTTGAGAATTTTGCGGATCTCCTTAGCCTTTTACCTTATCCTTGAACGATACCTAATCCTTGAACGATTCACAAAATTCGTTGTATCACACGACATGTTTCGGATCGCTAATGCATTGTCGAAAAATGATATAACTATACAAATTGTCAAATCTTGATAGAAACTGGTCAAAAGTTCATACAATTCATTGTTGTTACAAGATAGTTAGAACATTATATAACTATATTTTGATAGATGTCAACAGGTAATATGTTAAATCAACACAATGTTGATTTAACATAGTCAAAAATTGATATCACAAACTAGATTGTCATAAAAATCATCAACTGTTCATACAACTCAATGTTGATTGAGTTGAATCATCATTTTTCCTAAGTTCATACTATTAATTTTATTTTGAAGAAAATTTTCAAATAACTCGTTCTTGATATAACATTGTTAAATTGGATAAAATTCAATATTCCTAAAACAATGTGGAAAGTGGATAATTAATTTTTCGATACAAATTATCAAAAGTTGATGCAATTCAATATTCATTAAATATTGTCATAAGTTCATAAAAATTATGTGTTGATATATCATCGTCAAAATTCGATATACATAACTATATTCTTACACAAATTTGTTAAAAATTCTTTTTATTTTGATATAAATTTTTATGTTTTGATACAACGACGTTGATACAACGTCAAAAGTAGATATTGTGATAAAAATTGTCAAGTTCATACAACAAACGTTATTTTGATGAAAATTTTCAAATTTTTATATGTGTTGATGATGTTTCGTTTAAACAACTTCGTCAAAATTCCATATAACTATTTCAAAGTTCATACAACCCGATGTTGATATATTTTCAAAACTTATAACTTTGATAAATTTGATATAACTTTGACTTTTAACAACTTTTATCAATAAGATTGCAGCCCAAAGCATATATGTTAAATGAATTGAAACATGTTTGTGGAATATAGATGAAACATTGTTCGAGTAAGTGTTGGATGAAAAATTCATTGATGTAAATAGGAAGAGTGTATATTCTTCCACAACTCGCTTTTCCACAACGGTTTTCTTGATTAGATATGGTTTACTAACTTGAGCAAAGAGAAATGAAGCTTTTATTCAAGTTAAAACACCCTTAATTGGAATTTTAGTACAAGATTTTATTTGATGACTGAGATTAAATCTATAAATTAAATATTAATTTTTCACGATTATATTCAACAATATCACTTAGTCAACATGTTTCGAGCGTGAGCTCATCTTCAAGACCAAGATGAACTCGCGCTCGAAATGTTGACATGTTGACTCTTTGATATTGTTAAATATAATCGTGAAACATTAAGCCAAGTGTTTTATTTATTTCGATAAACGTCTTTGTCTGCTGTCGATGTTAGAGTATATAGGTTATTTTATATATAAATAGCTCATCCATGTTTTCCTGTGTGAAATAAGTAACAGTTTGGCTTGTAATCAGCTCAATTTAACACTTTTGACACCATATCGACATGTCGCATAGCGAACGAAACGTTAGGACGTTAACCGTTTCAATTGAAGTAGACTAGGATTTATTTCCATGGAAATAGGTAATTTTGGCAGTAATCTACCCGGTAAATCATAAAACTTGTCATAATCGTGGGTGATCAGACACAATTTGCCTCAATCTAATTGGCATTTAATGCATCGGGAGTGAAGAACGGCGCCAAACACATGCCGCGCGCCGAAAGAAAGAGCATTGAAGACATCAAAAGACCAGTCTAAATTTATAACTAGACTTTGTTGGATTAATTTCTCGGAATGAATCCGATTTAAATTTAATTTCGTGTCATCTTGACTCGCTGCGCTCGTTGCTTCTCACATGGGGGTTAATGAATCGATGAGGATTTAATTGCCTAAAAAGACGCGAGCATTTCCGCTGGAAAATGTTTTCCTTCTTACAACGTTTAAAAGCTTTCTACAGAATGCAATGACGACATGATTCCTATGGGTTCAGATTCATGTTGTTCAGATTCATGTTGTTCAGAAATTCATACTGAAGATGGACAAATCAAAATCAAATCAATTCAAATCAAAAACGTTTATTGAGATAAAGTAAATTAAATTTCATGGTTTCATAAACAATTACAAATGGGAAGTTATAAGGTCTCGCGACCATCTTCAACCCTGTATTTTATAATATAATGTGATACAAAAAGAAAAAACATTTTATTTTCACATTCACAAAGGAAAAAAAAACAAAAAAATATATTTTTACATATACTCATTTCGAGTGTACATGAATTTTGCGTCTGTGGCCGGCTTATTCATTACGTGCCATTTGGTCAAATGTCCGATTTTCAATTCATCAGACATTTGATGGTAAAGGAAACCACAGAAAACTTTACCCACGTAAGAAGATGGACAAAACTCCAAGAGGTTTCAATTGTTAAATGACCAAATTTATTACTTTCTCCAATAATAATAACTGATGAAGTATACTATTTTTTGAACGAAGTATCAAAAACTGAATTAGATTATAGAATATAACAAACCTGTGAGAAGTTTCAAAATAGTTTTGAATGAATGTCATAATCATTTTGTGACAAAAGTAACCTGCACTTACGGCAATGGTGATGTCTCTTTTACATAATTATTATGATATCGATTATTTTTCATTAGAAGAATGAATGATCTTGAAACCATAATTTTTAGAACTTTTACTTTGCACCCTCTAGGAATTCTTCTTGTTTCGTTCATGTGGCCATTTCATTTTAAGATTATTGGCGAGATAATTTTTTTTCAAATTTAACATGTGCGATTTTATACCGACATGACATTTTCGAGATTTTTATATTGACCTGATGTAGATAGTTTTCAACCTCTTCTAGTTTTTCTGTGTCGCATTTACTGTAAGTTTTTATATCGAATAGTTTCTTTGCTATTCTGTAATATTACGGTCTGTAGACATGTGCATGAAACTCTTTTGTTCGTTTGTTCTGGTAACTTCCGTTATTGTATTTGTCTTTTGATGAACTTCGTTCTAAGGCTCCAAATTACCGTTTCTGTATAAATAACAAAAAGAGTTTGGTAAGTAGATGATCTGAGAGTGCTATTGATTTTTCTATTGATTCCTATAGACGAAATTGTAAAGTATTCATTACTTAACGATTCTTCACGTTGTAGTCATAACAAGGTGAATATTAAAGTAGTTTTCTCTTTTCGATGGATGTGATCACAAATGACGACTCAATCACTGATGAGTTAATTGTAGAACGAAACAGTCTGTTTTGTGTTTCTATGAAGTGTTGCATCGATCTCAATATTCTTGAACATTGATGTTCTAGGTTTTCTTACTATGGCATTTTTATTAATTCAAACTTTCAGAATGAAAATCCTACGATTTCCTTCAATAGTCTACTCAATGCTCCAGTACAAAAAATGCTATTATTGCTATGTATGCACATTTATGTCAGTAATTATAAATTTATATGAAAGAGTTCTCACCATAGCTCTCATGAATAACCAGCCGTTTAACGTGTTTCAAGCTTATTGACTCTAATCAGTAAGTCGAAGTCAAGTTAGAGTTGTACAAATTGAAATGATTCCTTTCGAAAGACCAACGTGGATTTGAGTTTTCTGCGTGAACTGTCTGGATTGTAAGCTCTAGTCATTGCCGTGCTAAATATTATTGGAAGATTTTATTGTTCTTATTCCTTCTATTTATTTACAATCCTCTTTTGTTAATATTGTCAGCTTTGCGTAAAACAACCTCTCTATGATTAAACTCGTAATACTTTTTCGTCTCAAAAGACCATGATGTAGTTTCTTCATTTGAGTCTTATAAAGTCAGATGCAGTTATTCCAATTTCTTTTTGGTCATGTTAATGACGAGACGAATGATGAAAACTTGTTATTTTAAGTACGTACTGGATATATTTCTAATAATAATGAAGTTGTCTTTGAAACATATAGCAAGAAAAATGTTGGAAATAATTGTGTGAATAATAAACCTCTTTCAATAAATTAATCTCTTGGAATAATATAGTTATATTTCAAGAGGTTCAACAAATAATTTAATGTCATATAGAAATTCGTATGAAAATTTTACTGGAAAACAGTTATTTGAATTCTAAAGTTGATTGAAGAGGTTGAAAAACAAGGATGGTGAAACTATCTATAGACACCACCAAGCTCTAAAATAATTGAAAAGTGCATCCAATCGAAATTACCGTATAATTTTGAAAACAAAGAATAAAGATCTACTACATTAATGGGATGTCATAACGTGCAATTCCACAGCTTTCTAAGAATAATAACGTGTTATTTTCGTGGCTGAATTCGCATGGTCGTGCCCGTGTCGTATAAATTCTCGAATTCGATTCGTAATACGGCAAGAATAAGCCCGAGAGCGCGCCATATTTCAGCTTGCACATTTGATTAATGAACATTATAAAAAGTGTCAGTCTAGTGGGGCATGCAGGTTATTTTCGGTATTATTAAGACACCGAATGTTCTTGTCTATCAGAGACGGGAGCACATGTGCTCTGTCACTGGGATTTCAAAACGAGAATTAAAAACTTCATTAAGACCAAAGGACAATTTAATTATAAACATCGGAAGTAAGACTTTCGTTGATAGGATTGAGAATCTTCATTAATATACACGTCTTATAGTTACTCATGAAGTCTGTAATTGTAGACCGGATGATATTTCATCTGTTACTAGCTTTGTTACCAATGGATGTGCAAGAATATGTACCAAATCTGATACCAAAAATTATGTCCAACGATCATTGGAATTTATCGGATAACAATTTTTTTATAATTATTTTATAGGCACTCTGCCTTTGTGAGAAATGATATTATAAAGCTAAAGAGAAAGAAGAAATGGTTATAGTAGTATATTGTACTTTAAAAGAGCTTTTAAAACCTTACATAGATTGTAATTATAGAAAAAACTAAATGAAATTGGCTTTGAGGGGGATGTTGGGAATTTGTGCAGATCTTATTTCTATTCGCTATCGCAAAAAGTCCTATGGCATGGTGTCATGGTTCATCAATAAAACGGCTCAGGTCCGTTTTTCTCTTCCGATATATAAACGATCATTTTCTCATGGTGAAAAATAGCCTATTCATTTTAAGATTAATTTCATTAAAAACAATAATTTTTTTTTATTATTAAATACTTAATCTAAGCATTTTTATTTTTACAATCTGGTCACAGTGGACCAATGAGCAATTTTATTTTAACCTAATTGACTACTATCTAATTTAAACTAAGATATACTCATCAGCTTATATACTTCTTTATATTCTAGTCCTATATTAGAGTTGGTACACTGAAACTTAACATGTAAAACGAGCACTTTTTTTCGCAGTCACTTTCACTTCACTAAGACAAACGGTTTGGTTCTTTTAAGTCCTCTTTTAATGTTAGTGTTGCCTAGCAAATGATTAGCTTCCATATTAACATGTTGAAGAAGCTTTTCTGTTTATTGGCATATTGGGTAATAGTTTGCTCAATAGTTTCTACATTTAGGTCGTAAGTCACTAGTACGTACATACCAAGGGGCGCCTGTAATATTCTCGGTACTTTCTTTTGAAATCGTTGGATAATATTGCGATTTATATGTTTGGTACAACCCCATAATTGTATTCTGTAGGACCACACAGGTTTAAGAATTTGTTAATATAGTACAAAATTCTTCTTTACTGATAATTAGGACTTACGTCCTATCAGCCAATACTTTTCCCTGTATTTTATTTCTAGTTCTGTTCTTTTGTCTTGTGTGAGCCTTCCATCGAAGCTTTGCTTCTAGTGTTATCCCCAGATATTTTGTTGTATTTGAATGTGGTACTAGTTTATTGCTGATATGTATTGGTGGTATGTGATCACATTTTTTATTTGTGAAGTTAACACCTAAAAACAATAAATATCATATAGAAATGTGCAGTTCTATTTTGACAAAATTAATCAATATAATACGTGTCTGAGTTAGTCTTCAATAAGTATTTCTAAAGTAAGGTTTCATTTTGTTAAAATTATCTTGTTACTAATGCAATATGTTTTATTATTTTGATACTCTAATTCCATTTTGGTGTAGTTTAATCGCTTCCCATTTACCCTTCAAAATTTCATTTACCATTTTATGAACCCTTTCTTCGTTCGTGTTGACAAACTGGGTAATATTCCACTAGTTGATAATTTCTATGGGATCCTATGAAGATCACTAGGAATAAATCGAAGAATACGAACTATGGTTTTTGTGTAATTTAGTTATTTTTACCAAAATTGCCTAATTTTCGAATATTTTAATATTTAAATTCTCCTATTCAGTTTATACATAACTTTATTTCCAGATTTGTTTCATTAGCCAGCCGACATTTTGTATAAATACCAAAAAAAAAATTTACTGCAATATCGGCCAAATTTTCATTGGTTATTAATTGGAGAACAACTGACTTGTGTACTTTGATATCGTGCTGTTAATCATTTGACCTGTTTTATATATATAAATGAAAATATATTTAAATGGACCAATTTCGTCGACTTCATAAGAATATTTCACCCAAAATAGTTTCATTTTAATTTTATGGGCTCAATGCATAAAATATAAATACATCTAGTTATAAAAATTTAATAAAGAGTGAAAGTGTAGTTATAAAAAATATATAAGTATATCAGTGTTTCGTTGACATTGTGACCTCATCTTGTACGAACTTTAATATCACTTTTTGAGCATAGAAATAACTGAACCGAGAAAACCTGAAAAGAAGAAAAATATAATACAATTAATACGTACATGGATATACAAATATCCCTGAGAAAAATATAATGAAATAGTAGTTCTCAGTCCTCAGTTCAATAGGTAGTTCAAAGACAAAGACTTGATGAGTCTTTGATAAGACTTGAAGTTATTGAAATTATTGCTTACTTCATCTTGTACGAACTTTCATATCACTTTATATCACATTTTAAACATAGAAATAACTGAACCGAGAAAACCTAGAAAGAAAAAATATAATACAATTAATACTTACAGGGATATACAAATATGCAACCTGAGAAAAATATAATGAAATAGTAGGTCTCAGTTCAGTAGATAGTCCAAAGACAAAACTTGATAAGTCTTTGATAAGACTTAAGATATTGAAATTATTTCTTTGTAAATATTTCCCATCAATTTTCGAAAAATTCGGCTCATAAACAAACTATTGCCAAACAGGTATATTATTTACTTGAATTCTGGAGTTCTGGAAGAATTAATTTTTGCAATATCTCTTTTAAATGGAATCTTTTGTTTATTGATTTTTGGTTTATTTCAATTTGTGTTTAAAATATTGGCACTGACGATTGATTTTCGATACTTTTTTATGCATGAACTGACTTTTTATGTTTTAAGTATGAACTGACCAGTATTTGTTCATTTAGATGTAAGTATTCTATTTCCGCTAATACGGTTTGAATTTCGAAGACATCTATAATACATACTCATTCCTTTGTTTTCAGAAGTCAGAATAATTTAATCCTATTTATTCCCAACACGTTAAATTTCACATTGATAAGCACATCATAAATAAATTTCAGCATTACAGGTTTGACAAGTTGAGGTTAGTGTCAATGAATCAGTGTTTTTCTCTTTTATATTTAAACTATTTTCACATTTTTTATTTTTTGACCTAACTATTATCTATAATCCTTAATTCGGCAATATCTAAGAAACACTGATTCTAAAGTAAAATGTCAAACGTGAAATTGAGTCATCACTTTGTTTCTATTCATGACGAAAATAATTTTTACATAAATCAGAGATTAATGATATATATGGCAATGGAAATTTAAAATATCAAAAAGCTAAATTCAATTGACATTTACTCATTATTCACATTGTTGCTTTATTACCTATTCAAATTAGAATAAAAAAAATCAGACGTTGTCAGTAGCGAAAATATTTCAATTCATTAGTCTGATATGTTGTCAGTACTGTCATTAGAATAGGAAATTCATAACCTGAGGCTAATCACGCATCATAAATCAGCAGTTCTCTGGAATTCAATTCCGAATAACAACAAATTAATGACTAATTTAGTTTCATTCAGAAATAATCTCACGGTAATTGAGTTATTTAAAGTCATTGCCTATCGAGCTATCATAAATTTTAAAATTTCCTAATTTTTATTTTTGAAATAGGTACTGTCATAAAATCAAGTATATATTAGTAATAGGATATCCTACAGTGTATTCGACATTTTAACATCTTACGTGTGGACCTTCTCCATACTTCAATAAAGTATTTTTCACAATATGAATTCAAGAAAACAAATATTAGAGTATTGATGGGGACTAGGCAAGATCCATTAAATCCATATAATTAGTTATATTGTTTTTTTATTATCTATTACGTTATTGTTTTATCTTTGATTCAAGGTTAATTCACATGAGGTTTCTTGCCCATTTCGTCATTTACACTCCATAATGCACTTTTATCTAAGTTATGGTTTGAATTTCAACTTGCTTTTTTTTCACTTTTTTTTTAAGTAACAGTATTGACTATTTTCGGTTAAAATATTTGAAAAAAATATTTTCTATTCACTTGATCAGAAAAGTTGATCACAAAAATTTCAGGGGAAATTGTTCGAATTGTCATTGTCAAACTTTTTCAAAACAACCCAAAAACAATTGCCAAGTACATATTAGGAGCTTTAACTCAGATTCTTTGAATTATATTCTTTCCTGTATAGCTTCATAATATGGAAGATAATATATCAATTTTTTCCTCCAAAGTTCATTATTAATTTGGCTTAGATGAAACTTGAAAAAATATTTATTCGAATATATTCATGTAACACCTAACATAGAAATATTTTCGACATCTTTACTTATTGAATGATATCTTTCAGCATTTTTCGTGAAGAACGAAATAAAATTCATTGAAATTAAATTATTAATAATTTATGCATATTTTATATATTTAGTTCGATCGTCTAACGATCCAAAATTTTCAGTATATATCTTTTCTACTGATCATTAAATGCATATTAGTCAAATGGATGAGGCACTATGAAATCTACCGATCTTTCAACATTCCGGTTTGATTCCACAGTTTAAAAGGGTTCTCTGCAAATATTTGATCACGTGTTCATCCAACAAAATTTCAAATCGAGTTACTATAAGGTGCAGTGTTGTAGAACCACCTTTATGATTTTTTGATCTAACTCAACCAGTTCTGTGTTTATATAAACTAAAAATATTCTTAGATCTGGTGTATTGAGTTAGTAGGCATCTTTGTTTTCCAAACATTATTATTGTTCGATATTCATTTCGATAAATGATACGGAGGTTTCGCTTATCTGTTGGTGAAACATTATGTTTCACTGAATATATTAAAAACTTAATATGAAAGTATATTAACCACTCGAAACATGTTTCCGGTGGTTAAAATTAGCAAAAGTATACAATGTTACAAGAGATAACTTGAGTCAAGTGTGTTAATTTTAATTCATTTCAATCTAGTATGTAGGTACCTAACTGAATTTTGTGAATTATATGAGAATTTGACAAAATCCTTGGTAACTTTTGGGGTTTCTGTTCGTTTAGATTCATTATAGATTCTCATAAAATTAAACGACTTATGAGATGAGCCATTGAAACATATTGATACTACTATTTTGATCTATAAATTAAATTTTTTTTTCAAAATAAAATTCAACATAAATATTTTACAGCACGTATTTACACATACATTCATATATATATATATATATATATCGGTAATAAATAGTGTCATATATTTTATACTTTCCGTATGCCAGTAATATAAAAAGAATAATACCGAATGTAATATGTAATGTAATAGCTTCTATCTAATCTGGCTTATTTGTCAAGTTTTCACTGCTGAAATTCTAGGACTGTATTCACATCAATTATTATTTATATTGGGAAGCAATTAATTACCTATTTCAGTTATGATTGTTCCAAAAGTTTGTAAGTAAACAAATGATCATTAATATAATTAATAAATCAACCATTAGTTTCAATCGAATGCATTTATTTAACCTGCTATAAATTTTCTAAAATGCAATTAAATAAACTTATTAATTCATCAGTTCAAGATTTATATTCATCAAAACTATCTAAAACTTTAGAATTTCCTTGGCAATATTATTATGTTAAAGGCTGGCAATTGTGTCTCTATGCATTTTATAAATAATTTCTTTTCAAAACAAAACAATTCCTAATATAGAACGTGCTATCCATCATAAAATCAAATGCATGTTTCGAAAGTGAGTAGTTTAATTCAAAGTCAATAGACTTTCGTCAGAAATTGGGATTATTGAACTTTGTCTGGTTCCAGTTTGTCTACCAGGTTCATAAATATTTGCTGTTTCATACAGTGGTAAATAGAATCGCATAATGTTGGCTACAGACATGGCAACACATGTGGTAATAAATGTATGATGATAAATTTTCTTGCGATTTAATTGAATTTAAGTAATACTGAAGTCTCATAATTCAGTCTACTATGTGTGATATTTGGGAATCCTAGTTATTCTACTAATACAAAAAGTGAAAATCTTCGTAACATACATATCTATATGAATTAATTCCTACTGAAATGTCATTTCATACGCAATTTGATAAAATTTAGTTACAATATATAATATATTTGGCCTCCAATTTCATTAAATGCTATCGGCCAATAATTTAAGTTATTCAAGTATAGAAAACCAATGTGTCTACTCCCTCATCTGGAATCTATCTATAATGAACGTTCATTTTGAAGTCAAATCCGTTTCGTCCTCACTAGAACCAAAATATTAAAAAGTATAAATACCTATGAAATCATGTATAATTCAAAAAAAATGTTGCTTTACTAATCTCCCAAAAATTGTAAGAATTACATAAATATAAATACTATTTATTTTTTTAATTATTTCCATAAACTGAAATTTATATAATAATGTAGCCCTAAAGAATCCAATAATCTTATAAGTTCTTATAATCTTATAAGTAATCCAATAACATTATCTAAGTTTGGAATATTCTAGACAGGTAAATTTGTTGGTTCCTGTTTTGATTGCCATCTCAAAAACTGAAACTGAGATGTTCATTTTGAAGCCACAAATGGTTGTTTTTTCTTATCAATCTTAGTTTGTTTTTTTTTCTACAAATTCATACATCTGAAACTTAACATGCTGTTCTGATGAGGGCCAAAATATCGTCTCAACGTCGGCTTCCAAGTGCGGACTATACCGTTATCTAACAATTTTGTTCATACATGTAATATGTGTGTATTAAATAGATACAAGTATTCAATTAGCAAATGACAAATTTTTCTGAAATTAAATGACACGGAGGTTTCGTTTATCTCTTGGTAAAATATTATGTTAAAAACTATAAAATTATAAATTAACACACTCATGTAATATTGTATACTCTTGATAATGGGTTAACCACACGAAACATATGTAAAGTTTTTGATATATTCAGTGAAACTTAAGTCAAGTGTGTTAATTTTAATTTTATAGTTTTCTGAAATTGTTTTAAACCTTAGATAGATATTTCTAGAGATATTTCAGTTTCGATTTATGGTTGTTGGTGGTGTGACCGTTTACGTCCACTGTGATTGAGTGAATCTTGTCCAGATATTTCATTTGTCACATCTGTCTAGAAATTTTTCCTATAAGAATTGAGAAGTCTGAGATCATAAAACTATGCCCAATGTTATATCTATTTATTTCCTTCCTTCCAGGCTAAATGTTCACTCCATTTCTATAAATTCGACACGCTCAATATCGACCATACAAAATATTATTTTACAGCACAGATGTCGATAGTTTATTGCCTAAGAGGGTACCTAAATTCGAAGAATGTTTTATGTAGAGACAGTACTTTATTGGGATAAGGGTGACAAACTCAAGGTTAAACATATTGTTAATTTTGAGCATAAAATACGATAAATAATGGAACTTTCATATTCGTATTCTGTGTTTTTCAGCTTTTTGTTGATAATCTTTTAATAATAATTAGCTCGATAAAAGTAAATGCCAAAAAGAAAGATTATATGTAGTGTTTTGAAATATTTTCAGCAGTAACGAGGTATTTCAATTGTAAAAGGTTTATTCCAGTTGAAGTTTCGTCGAGAACTTTATCAAAAATTTAATATAACGTAATAGTAATAAAGATGCAAATCATTTAGAATTATTTATTTACCAATAATTTATAAACTTACGGCGTGGTTTCAATCGTGACTAGGATAACAGGTTGATATCTGCCTGTTTCTGTAGCTTAGTCGGTAGAACACCCGACTATGGTGCGGTATAACTCGGGTTCGAGCCCTTCTGAAGGCATGGGTATTTGTGTTTGTCTATGATTTAAGTACTTTAATGAATGATATATGCTGGGTAATGTACATTGATCACAAGCCCAATGGCCGTTCGGAACCGGCGTTAAACTGTAGTAGGTTGATCTCTAATGGTACTCAAAGATCTCTAAATAGTGCTCTGAAACACTTATTGTGCTCTGACCTATTTCGAGAATGGTTCAAGATATAAAAAAATGTTGAAACAAGAGTTTTATAGAATTTAATCCTCTATAATATTCATAACAAATACAAATAGATAGCATAAAGCCCATAATAAAGGACATATAATAATAATAATAAATTATCTTTATTGCCAAATAGTGATAAAAAAAGGGCGAAGTCTAGCTGAAAGCTACTCCACTTATACCTCTATATATAAAAATAATACATGAAATTCCCAATAAGTTAAAAGCAAAAGAAAGCGAGAATTAATAACAGAAGCAAGATATTCAAAAGGAAATAAAAATTTACAAAAAATGTAGAAAAATCGATTTATCTGACCTTTGCCTGGTACATCCTACTAGAAGTAGCTTTTGAGACAAGGTCTAGGGTAGAGTTGAGATTCATCCCCAGATTGTGAATGAATGAATAATACATTTATTAAATTCTTTATGGCATTTTACTACAATTTATCATTATATAAAAGAAAAGAGGGAAGTTATAAGGTCGTTTGGCCTTCTTCAACCCTAGAAAACCCCAGATTGAAACTGTTCGCATTTTATAGTGCCCATAAAAAAATCCATCGTAGTTCAAAATTTTAGATTGAAACAAATTGAAATAACGATGAATAAATTCTTCAATTGAGAAGGTACCTAAAATTTTGCAGAATCAAAATATGATTTCAGATCTTATAGATCTTTGCTGAATATTTAGATTATGAATTACAATTTTATGTTTTTTTATTCAACGTACCTACAGTTTAACGCCGGTTCCTAATGGCCTATTGTAATCGATGTACATTACCCAGCATATATCATTATTCAAACTACTCAAATCATAGACACAAATACCCATGCCTTCAGTGGGGCTCGAACCCGAGTTCTACCGCACCATAGTTGGATGTTCCACCGACTGTGCCACGGAAACCGGTCAATTAAGTACTCATTTTCTCAGTCAATAATTGAATATATTCATATATATATATATATATATATATATATATATATATATATATATATATATATATATATATATATATATGTGTGTGTGTGTGTGTGTGTGTGTGTGTGTCGGAGCAGTATCAAATGACCCCATCAGTTTTCGTTTTTTCGTTGAATGCATGCAAAAAATGTAGCACAATTATCGACGGCTGATTTCAGAACGATTTGATACAAGAAAAAACAGTTTGGCGTGTTGAATTATTTTAATATCGGACACATCTGTGAGCCAAACATACGCCATCTTGAATATTTGTGGTAATTGCAATTGTGCTCGTGTTATATTTGACGTGCAAACTTTGCCTGTCCGCTGCATCAAAATGATTAAACTTGCGTTTCATTTTTCGCATGATAATACTTCGAGACACGCAACTCTATCACCATTATTATTTTATAATAATTATATTGCATCCGAACGTTGTGTTGGGTCTTTCGATAATAATAATTCCATATTAAGGTCGATTAAAATGAGTCGTACGGTATTTTCCCAAGGAATATCTCCTTGTTGATTAGGAATTTATTCAATATCATTTCATTTTCTGCCCTAGAAGATGATTTTTATTATTTATTACTATATAGATGAGTTTCAAACTCAATCAAATTGCAATGATCTAAACAATTACTAGTGGAAAGAAAGTATATTCCAAGTATTAGGTGTTAAATGTTACATTTAGGGTTGTTCAAAAAGTATGGTAACATTTGTAGCTTTAGTAACATTTTTTGGTTCCATTTAGTTTTTCAATAATTAATTTGTAAACACAGTTATTACACCACGGCTACTGTGCTCATGTTCATGTATTTACTGACACTTCAAATACGAATAGAAATAAGACTATTAAAATTTATTATAACTGTATCATGGATTTGATGCCATATCAATACACAAAATCCATCTATCAATTCATGCTTCACAGTGGAATAAGAACAAATTCATATATTATATTTCCAACCATTTGTTCCAGAAATCTAATGATCTATCATTTGAAAAAAGTGTAATCAATTGTAATATATTTCATGTGTTATACTTAAAAATAATTAGTTTTATTTTATTTCATTCATCATGTTAAACCATCGATACGTTTAGCTGATTTCATTAATTCTGTAAAGTTTCACTTGACCACATTTAGTATAGTCAATAACTATATGGTTCATATGTTATTCATTCATGTCTTAATAATGAGTACGTACTTTCAATTACTCAATTTCAATTCAAGTTCTAGGAAATTTCAAATGAAATTTCTCTCTCGATTTGATTTTTCAGTACCAAGTATTCAACTTTATGAATAATTGATAAAGTATTTGTTAATTCAATGTCTGCTTAATCAGATATCTTTATAAGTATCTATAGGATTTATATCAGTAGGATTTTAACACAGCTTTCTCTCTTTTGGTTAATATATAGACACTTTGAAAGAAAATTTTTGTAGTTTTGTGAGCAAGCTAAGACAAGCACTGTGAGATAATAATAATAATAGCAGATATATTCCCTCAAAAATGTTGAATACAAAGTGTGCTACAACAGTAAAGAACTAAATCCAAAAAAATTTTTACTAATAATAACCAATGAAAATCAACATTAACAATATACAGGGCAATTATTAAAATGATACCATTAAGTAATTCATCATTTAAAAGTTGGCTTTAAGATATTCGTCAATATGGTTCAACTCAATTAAGTAAATGCCGCCAAACACGAGCGGCATAGGTTCATAGGCTTCATGATTTTTGGTAATTTGTTGAAAAAAGTATAAGTAGAAGCAAATAATAGACTTTTTTAATGCAGTAATGCAGTCCTCTGGTAGCAATATTGTTATTGCGCTGAAATTCATCGGCAATATGTGAATTTGCAATTGCATGAAACCCCAAAGATATACAGAGCGGCTAACATCAGAACATTAAGTTTCCTAAAAACCCCTCTACAACTTTCTGAGAATATGCAATAATATCCTCAGTGTATCTACACAAATACACAATACAATTACATCAAAACTTTTTGCGTCAATTTTTATTATTTTCTATTTGACAGATTGGTGATATCCTCAGTTTAAATTAGTCAGTATTTACAGACACATTTAAACATCTGTTAGGGGATTTCCGTATAAACTGATTGCCGACTAAGCATTTTTAATTTTTTAACGTTTTTTGTTGCTATTCAATTCAACCTTGGAAAGGTGGTTAATGTGCCAAGAAAACTGTGATGCCGATTTTCTTGGGGTAAAAAGAATTTATATATAATTCCTGCCAAATACCTCGCATGCAAGTTTGTTTCGTATAGGATTTCTAAAACCTCATCAAATTGTCTTGGGGGATTTTAAATCCAAGACAGTATCGAAATACATCCTTCCACTATTTTATCGATCAATAAATGAAGAAGGGTGAATTTTCTAATATAAAACCAACTGTAATAGGACTTCACATCCTCGTGTTACAGAAATAGTACCTTGAAATATAATTAAATCTGACATAATTGTATTACAAGATAATCCAGGCAATAACAGAATATAATTTTTATTAGTTTTTGAACTCAGTTGTTCATAATATAAATATTCATATAAAATATTGTATAATAATAGCAAATCAAAATTGAGGAATTTATTTGACATACATTTAGGGATACTAACTCATTATCAAGGAAAATCCCAATAATCCCAATCTCTTGATGATCGGTTAATGTCCCAAAACATCGCAAAGCCTATGTTGCGGTTCCACGAAAATACAGGTAAAAATGGAAAAGCAAAAAACTTCTCCTTTCTTAATGAGAGGATTATATTAATTCATTCAAACTTGGTTTTTATTATTTTGGGACTCTGCCAAAAAATGTTTGGGGTTCAGTCACCAAAAAAATTTGGGAATCACTGGTACAGTGTATCAAACAGTGTTTGTAAAATTTAGCTGATTGTGCTAAGCAAAGTAAATAGACAACAATTTTTCTTCAATTCAATTATACTTTAATAAACAGTTTTTTTTATATAACTATGGACTAAATTAATATTTTTGTTGTTTAAAGTTTTTTATGCTTATACTGAAGACATTTGAATACCTATTTTTCTTTTTTTTTTCCGAGGTTTTTCAGATGTAATCATTTTTAATTCCTCAGGGTACCTAGATCATTCGACTTTTAGAATGAAATATCAGAAGTAACAATTTCTATATTCTTGATATATTATTACGTGCGACCTTCAATTCCTTTGTTTTGGTTTATTTTTATATTTTCATTGTTTACGTAAATAGTTAATAAAAAATTCTGTTACTTACCTACATCATACTATACTTGTTACCATTTACATCAATTTCTGTACTAATTTCAGGTTAAAGATAATAGATCTGGATAATTATGAGTTGTGATTATTTTCATCAATACAGATAAATTAAAACGTACTTTATTTTTGTTACTCATCAGCTTGTTATTTTCCACGAAATATAAAATTGAATGATATTGAAATAAAGCTCAATCCTTTTCATATTTCTTACCTCTTCACATTATAATTTATTTCGATATTTGGAAACTTTTAAACATTCAAAATAAACTATTCACTGAAAGAAGAATTGTATGAAATTCAATACTGCCTATTCTGTTTCACTGATAAATTCACGACAGAAAACAGACGACAATCGGTCACAAGTGAATAATGAAAGATTAATGAAGAACCTGCTCCAGCCCTAGTGATTGTATCCCTTAGTTGGTGGAAATTAAGTACCTACCATTACCTGTTATAATAATAATAATAATAATAATATAATTTTATTGAGAAACATTCCTTACATAGTAAAATTACATTCATTTCAATTGATGAATAATTACAACTAAGAGAAATGCTCTCAAAAGGACCGAATTCAGTTTGGAGTCTGATCTTCCATTCAGCCCTCGAGCAAAAATATTGGTTCATACAAAAAACTTGGTTAAACTCATATTTACAGTAATATACAATTTTGATTGAAAAGAAAAGAAAATAAAAATTTCCTCAGAGATATTAAACATTTGGGACAATTTCACATGGTGAAGAACATTAGTGTTAAAAAATTATACAAATATATGATACAAAAAATTGATTCAAACATTATTGCCTACATCCGAATCATCGAAGTACTCTGACACACTATAGTACGCCTTTGTTAAGAGCAGAGATTTAACTCTCCTCTTAAACAAATGGGCTTTCAGTACTTTCAAATTCGATGGTAAATGGTTGAAAATTTTAATGCTCTGACAATAGAGAGAGTTCTCAAATTTGGCTGTTCTATGCATAGGAATAAGTAGCACATCCCTGTTTCTTGTTGAATACTCATGATTACTATTCAATTTAATAAACCTATCTTCATTTTCTTTAACATATAACAAACATCTATAAATATATAAACACGGTAAGGTGAGTATGTAATTATTAATGAAGATAGGTTTACAAGATGTTCGCTGATGAATATTGAATATTAATCGAAGTATTCGCTTCTGTGTAATAAACACCCTATTTATTTCTGTAGAGCAACCCCACAGCAGAATATTATAATTTAGATGACTATATACAAGACTGTAATACACATTCATGACACAGTTTCTAGGAACGATGTTCTTGATTCTAGAGATTGCAAAAAATGAGTTACTCAATTTTTTACATAAGACCTCAATGTGTGTTGTCCATCTCAAATTTCTGTCTACATATATTCCAAGAAACTTCGTTGATTGGGATGATGATATAGTGTTGTCCCCATATCTAACATCCAAGGTACTAATTCCATTGCCCTTCAGACAAAACTGAACACATACAGTTTTGTCAACGTTCACCATCAGATTGTTCATTTGACACCAACTTACAAACTCCCTCACAATGCATTCACATGCCTCCAGAAGTTCTTCAGGAGTCCTGCCAGAAACAACCACCGATGAATCATCGGCAAATAGTGTCACCAAAAACCGGGACAACTTCGCAGGCAGATCGTTTATGAACAATATGAATAAAAGAGGTCCGAGTACAGAGCCTTGAGGCACCCCAAGAGCAATATCATGTCTCTGAGAATAACTCGTTTACTGAGAATATTCCGTTTTTTATTTTCCGTCATTTACAAGAATTGGTCATTGGAACATCAGCAAATGAAGGACCTGTCTTCTTGATGTATGATTTTCTTTACTCAATGCTAATTTATCTGTAAAAATGGATAATCAACATACAGGATGGTTCAAACAATCCCTTGACTAACCAGAATACACCTATGTTAATTCGAAAACTTTCATTGATTTATGAATGAAGATGTTACTGGCATAGTAACATCTTCATTCTTTCATAACTTGTCTTTTGAACTGAAGAAATTCTTTGCCTCAACATCGTAAGTGGGTTACCACAAAGACTAAGTACTCTCATCTATCCACAAGTTTCTTCGATGAATTAACTAACAGATCGAATGCTAAAAATTTCGAATTCAAATGTTTTGTATTTGAAATTTACAAAATAATGAAATTGAACTTTGAAATCTACCCCAAAATAGTTTTCCGAAACAGAAAAATAAACTTGTGTCAGTGGATAAGTTCTTGCACCAGAAGGAAGGAATTATTTTTTTCTGAAATTTAAATCGAAGTGTGACTAATACGTATTGAAGTAATCTTAAATGTATTACTGTTATAGGACAATCAACGTTTGTCATATTCTACAACCGTTACTTGGTAATTGAGTTGCCATGATAATTATTTAGTTATATAAAAACCAAATAGCTAAAGGTATAGGTGATGTTATTGGCTTCGATAATGTAATGACTCATCTGGATTTTCAGAACTGATTTTTAAGTATATTCAAATTGTGGAATTGACTCTTTATAAATATAAAGAAATATTAACATTATTCATACATTTTCTCAATTTAATTTTTCCGAATTTGTATTAGTTTACGTGAATTTTCTATTTATGATTTCCATATTCAATTCAGCTATTTCATTATCCCTTTGAGAAAATGCTGATAAGCAATTTTTTATTACACAATACTTGAATACGCCCTTTAAAAAAAATATGAAAATTGAATAACATTGAAAAGTTATCGTTTTAGTTACTTTCGTCAGAGATATTTCAATTTTGTGGAGATTTGTGAATGTTTTTGACAATCAGTCCTTCCTTGTTCTTATGTATGTAATTAAAAGTATCATATGAATGAACAGTAGAATTCAAGGATTCTGCTGAATATTTCCAATATAAACAATTATTAATATTTCATAGTTTTTTTCTTTCTTTGAAATTCAAATGAAATATATCGAATGAAATCGAATCATAAAGACTTCAACTCAATTGGGTGGTTTCTTCAACACGTGTTTCTATCCTTCTTTCCATCTTTTCTGCCAAAGTTTTTGTTCGTTGTTAAATTATTGCCATTTTTATAAAATTAAAAAAAAAACTCCTTAGATTTTTCAACATGCTTATGCTTAATTATTTTTTTCAAAGTTATCAAAGCTCTATGAATGTACTCCGTCATTATGCTGGAAAATTTTTCACTTGGCATAGAAATGCCAAACTTACATAGTTCTTTTATAAATAAAGGAAAACAGTAACTTTTATAATTCCTTAGTCGTATTCAAACCTTTTTTGAGAATGTATACCGTTCTTATTTATTATTTTGTTCCATATCCTAAGTAACTATCAGAAATACTCTGGTCCTTATCATGCTCTTTTACATGTGCGGTTTGTATATTGAAGAAAATACCTACTAGCATATTCTTTCTAAAAATTAATCGAAAGAATGTCAAGGGGAAGTTGACTATATGAACATGACCTATGTCGTCTCCATGATTAAATCCCACAACGAATAATGTTAGAGAATATCGGAATTGTCACACTTGTTTTATTACACTCCTCTTCTCCATTCTTGAAGACTGGTTATTTTTTCCACTCATGCTCATATTGACAGCTCACAATGAATATCCTATGTCCTTTCAATATTTTAATCAGTGTCATTTTAACCCAAATAGTTTTTGTAAGTATTTTGTATAACCCAATACTTTTGTAAGTATATACATAACTACTATTTCCGCAAACTTCAAAACGATATATGATAATGATCAATTTAAACAAATAATTGATGGTATGAAGGGAACATGGAACATTAACATGAAATGAACTAAATGAAAGAAGGAACACAATATCGATGTTTATAATTTTTCGAGAATAGGAAGTAAAGACTTTTAAAAAGTGAAATAGTAGAACGAAATCCAAGGTCTTGGATTTGTTAATTGGTCTCTCTATTCAATACCAACTTTGATGTAAGAACCGAATGAATAATTTATAGCGTTAAAAAATTCCCCAGAATTCAACGTACTAATTTGAAAGTACACAAACTTTTAGAATATTAAATTTTAGAATACTACTGTATTCTGTTAGCAACTGAAGATGTCGTTTGTAACGACGAAACACGTCATGCTATGTTGTCAATAAAGTGTAAATTAAAAATTCAAGTGTTTGAATTTTAGTTTATATTCAATTATAATGGAATTACATCAATAAAACGCCAACACTATTAAATAAAAACTTCTGATCTATCACAGTTATACAAATAACTTAGTTATTCTTCCATTTTTCATGAATCTTTAATTTATGGAGTTATACCTTATTTATGGAATGCCTTCAATGTAAGTTTTAAGTTGGCCACACTGATTCCAATGACAGTATCTGACATACGGCAGTCTGAATAAAACAATTCCTAAGGATATCGACAGTCAACATAACACGAAATCGAAGTCGTAGTGGCCGCATACAAATTAAGGGTGTGTTTATAGTAGGATTCGAACAGACCACCCTTGTTCGACCTCGATCCTCTGTATACAACGGAGGCTCCAAATAAAAGGTGGCTAAAGAAATATTTACACAAAGAACGGTCGTCGAGATTTTAGTTTATTAATTCTTAAGTCGATGTAGTCACATCGCTGAAAATATAGATGGAGTTATTTGAACAGTCAATAATGATAATCATACCTGTGAAAAACTGGGTTCTGATTACTAAAAGCATATTTCGGTAATTGTGACTAAAACGCCTCAACAGAAGCACTTTTGTTTGATGAAGCTCGAAAGTTGAAGTGCTAACCTCGTTATTTGAAGCTCGGAAATATTATTGATACTGCACAACTCATCTTTTGTTGTGTATATTTACAAGTACTAGTTATTTCTATATTGAATTTATATTTATTTATCTCCTAAATAATATTGAAAAGAAAAACCGTAAATTAAGATAAATTTGAATTCATAATTGTGGCGAAGGAAAAAGCATAATGTTACAACTCAGAAAATGAAACAAAATTCTCGTTCAGTTTAAATTGATCGTCAACTACAAATAATATGATTTAGTGACCTTGAAAAGAACACTTCTCAAAATTTTTTAAAGAAGTTTTGATAAACCTTCAATTTGTTTATAAGACATGGATCATAAGACTGAAATATACAGTTAAATCTTATGCACATATGCTGCATAGATTACTATATATCGCAAATCTTAGTAACCACTAGAAAACACATGGTAAATCTGAAATTAAAAATTTCACACGTCCTTATCAATTAAGATAAGCTACATTTTACAAGTCTAGCTTTTGAACAATTCAATCTTATTTGATGAACTAATGCCATCTAGGTGGTGGTTGTAGAGACGCTCGCTCATTTATCAAAGTTTGTAGCTCCTAGAAAACGACTACAAGAAAAAGATTCTGTAGTTGTAAAATGTAGTATCTTAATTGATAAGGACATGTGAAACTTTCAATATTAGATATACTTATTCATGTGTTTTCTATTGGTAACTAGATTGATTTGACATTTATAGTAATCTATGCAAAATATATGCATACAATTTTGCATAGATTTAATAACAGTATATTTCTGTCTATATGTATTCTATAAATAAGAGGATATTTGACGTTTGAAGTCGATGCCTTTCGTTTGTTGGACGTTAGTTAACTGAAGAGAGCATTGTAGGTTTCCAATAAATGTGGGCACCGATTTCAATATTCTATAAAATTTATCCCTTGGAGGATAATGGAGACATCACATTGTTTATGTTTCACATATCCAGCTCTGCTATAATTATTTTTTGAATGATTTTCCAGAAAAATTATCGATTATTAAAATATTATATATATATATATATATATATATATATATATATATATATATATATATATATATATATATATATATTAATATAATTTAAAATATATTATTTAAGACAAACATCACAAAATCTCGAAGAGAGAATGAAAGCGCATAAATACGCAAAAACTCAAATAACAGCCTTACATAAACATAAAATAACAGAAAAACACGATTTTGATTTAAAAAATACGAAGATGTTGGCAACTGAAAGGGACAAAAAAAAGTAGAGAAATTTTAGAAATGTTAGAAATGTACATTCGTAAAAATTTACAAAACACAGTAAATGAAAAAACTGACATTAAACATCTTAATTCTATTTACAACAACTTAACAAACCTCACAAATAACACTCATAAAATAAACACACAACAATCACCAAACATCACATCTCAAAACTCATTTTTTCCAGATCTACCTTCAATTTCACACACATAAACCAACAATATACATATTCTGGATAAGTAAAAAAACTATATGTAATTATATATATATATATATATATATATATATATATATATATATATATATATATATATATATATATATATATATTTCTTGAAATTGATTTATTGCCTGTTTGAGGTATTTATTTTGAAAGTTTTAGCATTAACAGGCTTTTTAATATGAAAAAGTTTATTTCTGTTGACGTTTCGTTGTTATATTACAACTTTGTCAAAACTAAATATTTAAATATTTAGTTTTGACAAAGTTGTAATATAACAACGAAACGTCAACAGAAATAAACTTTTTCATATTAAAAAGCCTGTTAATGCTAAAAACTTTCAAAATATATATATATATATATATATATATATATATATATATATATATATATGTAAATATAAATCACACTTATTAGAATCACCTGGCTTGCCATGAGTTTTTCAGAAGTTTCCTCATGGTGAAGAAGACTAAAACTTCCGAAGCGAATGCTGAGCCAGAAATATGCCTCTGATAATGAAAATCAATGAGTGAAGATACAAAAAAACTAATTTGATTTTTCTAAAAAATAAGTTTGACATTTTGATAGCTATTAAAGTCAATTATTCATTAGTTTTGACAAAGTTGTAATATAACAACGAAACGTTAACAAAAATAAACTTTTTCATATCAAAAGAATCCTGTTATTGCTAAAAAATTCAAAAAAAATATATATATATATATATATATAAATATATATATATATATATATATATATAAGGAGTGAAGAATTTTCTTGCGGTGAAAAGTACGAATGACAAAAACACAATTATCGGTATAGCCCGCAACTCAATTGGAAGCAGCCGTTGACACGTGTTTCGAGCTTATTGGCTCTCCTCAGAACGGCGTAGCCAAGTTCAAGGTGTACGAACCTGGAGATGGAATCCACAACAAAAGAACACACCTGCAAAGGAAGTCCCCACTGCTAGGCTTCCACGTGAACTCTCCGGGTTTGGAGATTTGGTCAACGTATCGCCAATGTGGCGACTATTTATCCTTTACAGAGTCTTCAACCGACTAAGTAAATAAGGAGTGAAGAATTTTCTTCACTCCTTATGTGAGTGATGTTATGTTATATAAGGAGTGAAGAAAATTCTTCACTCCTTATTTACTTAGTCGGTTGAAGACTCTGTAAAGGATAAATAGTCGCCACATTGGCGATACGTTGACCAAATCTCCAAACCCGGAGAGTTCACGTGGAAGCCTAGCAGTGGGGACTTCCTTTGCAGGTGTGTTCTTTGTTGTGGATTCCATCTCCAGGTTCGTACACCTTGAACTTGGCTACGCCGTTCTGAGGAGAGCCAATAAGCTCGAAACACGTGTCAACGGCTGCTTCCAATTGAGTTGCGGGCTATACCGATAATTGTGTTTTTGTCATATATATATATATATATATATATATATATATATATATATATATATATATATATATATATATATATATTCAAAGTTACATACAGAAAAAACTATATTTAATCAGCATATTTAAATTCAGCTTCTTTAGGCAATTTGTATCAAAAATCACAAAGTGATGAATAATTATCACTTTCGATGTGTTGTTTTAAGCGTCTCATTAATATATTTGCTACGCATAACAGAATCGTTTCCTGAGTCGCGTTGATATATTTCGAATCTTCCTACGAATGTTTTAAAATAACATAACATAAAATACCAACAAGTAGGTAACTCACAAAACATGAATAATTCGCAAGCTTCCTTAGGATCCATTATTTTCGATGTGCCTGGATGCATTGGCGTTGCAAATAATTTTAAATAAAGGTACACAACCATTGAATCACAATTAAATATTAAATATCTACTAGTAATTATTTACATGATCTGTAAGACGATTTGTACCAAATTGAATGTGATTTAACAACAAATAATTCCATTTCGATTTTTCTAAGGTGGTTGTCGACCGTTCTGGCGCTACCTACGCCTATGCCTGTGGCAGTGACCATTATAAGTGTATCTTGTAATCTCGTTTAAAATATAGATGAAGAAATACGAATTCACTTAGAAGGGTTCTGTTTATTCGATAATAAGAGTTAGAAACGCAATACTTGTTGTGATATATCCCTATATAATCCAATTTTAATAAATTGCATTATGTATTATTTCGATTTTTAAATTGAATAATCATGGAATATTGCAAGTTTTTATAATCCAATTAACAACCATATCACCTCATATTTAGTTATTATCGGAAATTCACTTTTACAAATATATAAATATTTATATCAAAACCAGTGTTTTTACGAAAATATTAAAATCAACTAGAAATTTTGTTTGAATTCTGCGACAACAGTAAAGATACGCAATTCTTGAACACTCCCGAAATAAAATATTATAAAAGTCATTGTAAGATTTTTTTCAAACCATGTTTTATAGATATGATAAAGTAATATGTGGTAACATAATGTCACCAAAGTTATTATCAAATGCAATGTAAAACCTTTTCCCACATTTCTTACAATGACCTGTAAGTCGAAAGAAAAGTTCTTTTCTTTTGAAATTCAAGAATATTGATTTTCGAAAGTAATGAATTTATCTTTAATTATACTGAAATTTTTGCGTTCTCACACTTTGTAGTTTTTTGTAAAACTGATAATTTCCGATATATTACAATGTACCTAACTACTGTTACAATAATGCCCACGTTTCGAGACCGTTATCTGTGTCTATCAAGGTTGTTATTCATCAATAAAATTTGTAATTATGAAATATATAACTAAATCATTTATACACGCGTGAAGACAGCATAACTTGGTTCAACATCATTCATAACATGCTTAATAGTGTTATCAATTGCACATGTATTATGATTTCCTCATTTCAAATTTTATAATTATGAT
This sequence comes from Henosepilachna vigintioctopunctata, assembly GCA_030704895.1. Taxonomy (NCBI): domain Eukaryota; kingdom Metazoa; phylum Arthropoda; class Insecta; order Coleoptera; family Coccinellidae; genus Henosepilachna; species Henosepilachna vigintioctopunctata. The sequence goes on along the minus strand of JARQZJ010000008.1, from coordinate 539,076 downwards.
TTTTATTGATGTGCAATATCGTCCATAAAACTGGTAACTAATCTTGAAAAGAACTTATTGCAACAGTCCATTATGTCTTTTACTATTTAATTGTCTTGAAATATTTATAAAATTTATCAAATCGGCTGAGCTGTAATTTATAAGCAACAATACAGTTTTCTTCGTATTGCACTTCGTATTGAATATTTAAATTCCATTCTGTCCTTGTTAACGTCAGTGGTATCGTAGCAGGAAGTTGTTGATTTGTGGATTTGCTTATTTAGAGTAGGTAATAGATTCCATTACCTACCCCAGTTTTTGAAATGTGATATTTAATGAGAACACTCCGCCCTTCATATCAACAATGATGATAGTTCAATAGGAACGTGTTCCGATCACCAGCGTTATTCACTCTTTTATCGCTTGTATCCAAAATGTTATAAATTAGCTGAAGTGCTCGACTTTCTAATGTGCATCTATTGAAATCAGTAGAGAAGCCCTTGTAGGTATCAACAGTTGGCGCCTTGCCTACATCTGCGAAAAGGACAAAGTAAAGCGCAGGTCCGGATTCAGGGGCAGAAATTTATTGGGTCGTAGAACAACTTTATTAAATTTTTGAAAATTAATAAACTTGCAAATATAAATTGAACAATTATATTTGCACTGCGATATTTCATTGTTATTATGAATTTCAATAATTCTAATTGATTCCTGTCTCATCGCTAGGTGAAACATCTTTTAATTCATGGCAGAATTGAAATTACTTGACTAATTGTAAAAATAAAAATCATTAATACTCATTTTTAGGCTTATAGATAACAAAAACCTTCTGAATGTCCTTCCAAACCTCCTGAAAAACCTTCTGAATATCCTTAAGCTGAGTTGCTTTCATTGATTTGAGTATATATTATTATTTTTATCACTTTATAGTGTACTGCAAGAAAGAAGTAAATAGCGGAGATAATAGCTAATTTGAATAATGACAAACGAGTCATTCATTATTAGAAAACCATGATTTGTAATAAATTGAAAACATATAATATCAAAACAAATCCGTATTACAAACAAAAAAATTTATCGATATTGATACAATAATTAAATCATTTAAATATCGAAATAACTATTTCCTAGGTAAGAAGAAACCAGAAGTAGTGCATTCTTTGAACAAATGACGATTAAGGGACTTAATGTAATGTTTTGAAATCAAGTGTGCCATAAAGAAGGCTAGTCAAATTTCCAAAGAAATTACGTATTTTATTATTTGCCTTACACTTTATGTGGCGATATAAAAAGATTTTAATGTTACATATTTGCGGATAAGTATAACCATAAAAAGTAAAACCGATTTCAAACGATGGAATGTTATATTCAATATTATAAATTGTTACTTTTCAATTAGATGTTTCAAACGCTGGATAATGCATTAGTAGGACTGTCAGGACTGTCTGAAGGAGTATTATTTATATTATTATATATTGAATATATTATTACATTATTTATAAGTAACTTATCTCTAATGTATTTTAAGATTTTAATTTTTGCGATTATCTCGTTTATTTTGGAAATGAAATATTAGCATCTGAACATCGTTCCATCTGCCATTTATTTCGTTTTGAAGCTTTAAAAGCAATTATCAATTTTGCCAACTTTCATTAATTAAGCTAATATTACCAACTGTGAAGTGCCTAAGGTTTAACTTTCATTTGTTCATCGAATGTGAATCGTTTTTATGTGAGTGAATTCAGAGTATTTTTTTTTAAAGAAAGAAGCAATAAACATTCAAGGCAAAGCATTCAATACAATCGAAATGTAACAAATTTTGATGTCATTTCACCTCAATACAGTCCGTGGTTATTAATGAACCTTTTCAAAATATAGAAATAATACCAGATTCATTTTCAGAAATGCACCATTTTTCACGAAAAAATGACCTTAAGAATAACTGTAATGAATAAATAACAATGAACCAAATCCAATGATGATGAAAACCATGACTACTGACACGTCCACCTTTAATACTAAAAAAAAGCATTGTAGGTGGCCGTGCTACTGTCTTAAGTGCATACATTAACACTCTATGCACTTAACATTACTGTTACACTTCGTAAATACAGTAAGTACGTTTACCAACTTCAAGCTTTCTCGATTTTTCTGCATTCAAAAACAAATCATTCAAATTAATCGAGATGTCGAGATTTTTCTGTTTCAAGATTTGAATTTTACTGTAATTTCCGAATTTTTTTTTGTTTATATCTCATAATGTAGATGCAATAATTGCAATGGATTTTGCTTCTATACGGTCCTGTTGAATGGCCACACTGCATGCAAGTGGAATCGAGCTTACGATTTCTTGTAAAAGTATCAATGAAAAATGTTAACCTCATGCCTGCCTGGGGTCTTCTCAGAATAAGGGTTGCATCTTAGTCATCACAAGTTAGACCGGATTGATTGTTGGTGCCGGCGAATATAATGAAAAGGGCGTTTACTTGCTTTTCAATTGAAATCGGTGGATGCCTAATCTGCAAAAATCAGCTTTACAAAAATCCAGGAATATTAAACCTTTAGCTTGAGACAACAATGAATTCACGTAACTATATTGAAATATATATATATATATATATATATATATATATATATATATATATATATATATATATATATATATATATATATATATATATATATATATATATTTCAAGGTTTCAAGATTCACAAATCATTCAATAGAATCATTCAATAGAATAGTATTGAATGATTTTAGCGATAGAAGTTTTATTTGAAATATTTCGATTATGAGTCTCAATATTTAATAAAATATTGAGACTCTTAATTGAAATATTGAAATATTTCAAATAAAAAACTCTCAGGGAGCTGTCTACACAAATGTTGTCAACGAGAACGAATCCATCACTTTCAAGAGTGAATATTAAGACCGTTTCGAAAAATTCATCGATCTTGTTGAATGATAATAGGATACAATTGTTTCATCATTATTATGAATCATTAGTCCATATTTAATCTATCAATCAAGAATCGACTACAAAACGAACATAGGTCCTATACCAAATTGAGGGGAATTTTACTTAGTGATATTCACGTAGGCTCCCTCTATCGGAGAAAAGAAGTAGTGTTCGAATGAAATATCTACAAAGCCTTTCACTCGCGCTACTGTTGTCATGAGTAGGAATCTTGAACCATAGGGAGAGTTTATACCTCTTTTCTCCGATAGAGGGAGCTTACGTGAATATTTCACTAGGTAAAATTCCCCTCAATTTGATTTCCCTCATTTTTTCGTTTTGAAAGTCATCGACTCTTGATTGATAGATTAAATATGGACTGAGGATTTATAATAATGATGAAACAATTGTACCCTATTATCATTCAACAAGATCGATGCATTTTTCGAAACGCTCTTAATATTCACTCTCGAAAGTGATGGGTTCGTTCTCGTTGACAAACATTTGTGTGGACTGCTCTCCATATATATATATATATATATATATATATATATATATATATATATATATATATATATATATATATATATATATATATATATAGGCATGTAGTGTATACTAAAAATTTTATCGAAGTATTTCAGATAAAATTTTCAAGTGCTGTCTGCATAAATGTTGTGAGCTAAAAAACTATCAACTTTGGAAATTGAATATTTAGTGAATTCCGAAGAATATCCAACTCATTGGAAATAACATACAGCGTTGTTTCATCGTGTTGTGAGAATCTTCAGTGGCACTATTCAAACAATAATGTTCCGATTTTTTCTCCAAACGCGCCAAGGTATCTATCTCTTCAAAATGCGGGAGAAAACCAATGACATATTTTATAATATCTTCATCAATATGTGGCAAATTGAAAATTGGCAAATTTGTGATTTTAAAAAATTTTAATTACATAATAAAGCTAATATTTTTTTACTCATTGAATTAAATATTGCGATTGATTTGAAGTTTTCATAAATCCAAATAGACTAGCTTACCGACTCGGTATTACACGATGCATGATGATCCCATTCTTTAGGACTTGGTATCGCCAATAACTCGAACCTGAAGAGTCCAAAAAGTGGAAAATATTCGCTACTTCGAGTTTTTTTTTTATTAAGCTGGTCTCACACGTTAGGTCGAATATTATCCAAAAATGAATACGTAGTAATTTGTCACGTCATGAACTGGGAGCTATATTTTTGGTATTAGTCAAATGTCATATTCATGTTATGTCTAAAACAGTTTGCAACGTTGGATGCAACATTAAACGTATAGTGTAGAACCAGAGTTATCCAATGAACATCTGTAGTTAACTTCAATTTAGCGATTACTACCTATTATTAATCGATACGATTAAATAATTAATAATGAAGTACAATATAATTCATGTATTTCCTTATGTTAAAATGATTATTTTACTAGTTTTTAATTTTTTCACAGTCACAGAATGATGAGGAAATGTCTGATGGGGAGGAATCGGGAAGAGAACATGACGAAGTGGATAGTTGTGATGATATCAATGGTGGTGGCGATGATCGAATCAGGAATAATATTATGGCAGAACATGGGGATGTTTTATCTAAACTAAAAATGCAAGTAGGGAGCCTGAAAACAAGCGTAAGTAATTTTTGAATATTCAGTTTCAATTGATACGGTTTATGTTACTTAAGAAGCGCACAATACCTATACGGTGTTGATTGGCCGATATTCCAAGGCCATGCTTCGAACTCCACTAGTTCACATGTTATCAATAAATTAACATATTAGGAATATTATTATTTTCATTTCCAAGCAATGTTTCTAGTCTGTCCGAAATTGATGCAGCATTACGGTGCAATTCGTTCATCCATTCTCAGACTTCTTCACTTTATTTTCATTTAATATTCATAAAGTTCCTTTTGTTTTTAGAGTTTTCTGCTTATCTAAATGTTTATATTATTTGAATGAAATTAGGGTCTCTAATAGTAAGACAATGTGAAATCTAGCCTTATAATTAAGGCACGATGTTACTTCCAGATCATTGCCAGGTCATCATTTATGATCATTTTTGGGTACGGTGTATCAGGTACTGTCTTGTGTTAATGATGATTTATAGAAAACAATATTGATTGACAATAAATTAATATCATTCTTATAACGATGTAGCTTGAAAGTTTCATTTCAGCCTTTTCTTGTAAAACATCGATTTTTGGTTTTGCTGCTTTGATGTGTTTTTTTCATTTCGGTTAGTTACATTTAACTCTGTGATTTTGTCATACTAAGCATATTTTAATCATTTTAGCTGAAATTACCATGAATGTCAAATCATATGAAGTAAAAATCATATCATATCCATATTCTGAGCGGCATAAGAAGTGGATATCTACGTCAATATTTTCAATATTATCAAAGGAATTTTTCGAAATTTACAATATCAAAAATTTACCAAGATGTCTGGATACTGGTGGTCGGTCTTCAGAGCTTTATCTTTTAATTTCAGACGTCGATGACGTAAGATAACTACTTTTTCGGTCTGAAAACCAATTATTATATTCAAAGTTCTCGAGTTTCTGCAGAATACTGGATTTTCACATTAAAACATTTTCCAATTGACGCTTAAAATTTTCTAACAATGTATATTTCTATCGAACTTCTTATTTTAGTTGTAACACTGGAATAACTTTTTACTTTCATTAGTTTGGGATGCGTTTTTCATCTTATCGCCGCAATTTTATTTTGAAATTTTCTCAATTTTTGAGAATTCTCAAAAAATTTTGGAAAATATGTAAAAGTGAACCGTTTGATTGGTTGGTTAGTTTAGAATTTTTGTTTACTGTGTTTGTGTCTTCTTTTAGGAAGAATTTGACATGCGTCAAATGGAACGTCAGGTCAGCTTTCCTAATATTGCAAATATGCTGCACTTGCAAGATCGATTCCCTCTTCCTGCGCCATTTCCATTTCCTCATCCAGGGGCTGCGTTTCTACCTTCCATACCTCAGCCGCAACCCATTGCTCCTTCTTCGGGAAGCTCGCACTCCTCCGAAGGAAGCGCATCATCACAGCATACCTGGTCCTTTGAAGAGCAATTCAAACAGGTGCGTCAGGTAGGTCGAAGTAGTTGTTAGACAAATAGGCGGAGGCCTGATAAAAGCTCAAAATAACACATACAAGTAACCCGTGCCGCTTTGAGTTGTGCCATATTTTATTGTGTATAAAGGTAGCATGGCACGAATCCAACACTTTGAATTTAAGGATTTACTTATAAACTGAAAATAGTCTGTAGAATCTATAAAACAATTTTTAATAAATCGTGGTTCTAAAATCAATTTACTTTCAATTTTATTTGTCCTAATTTACGACTTGATTCAAATAGTAGTAAGTTAATAATGATAATAATAAATTTTATTCAAGTATAAGCATAAATAAACACTTCACAGAGATGAAATTTTCATGAAAAATTACCTGTACGTGACATAATTGCATTTCAATAAAGTCAATTTATATCTCAATATACATAAATATGTTAATGAAAAAGGGTGAAAGTTAAAAAAAATAAGTAGGTTTGAAAAAACCCGATAATTCGTGACCGAAACTTTTGTAGGGCTAATAAAAAATATAGGTTCAGTTAGTCATAATTCAGTTAAATTTAGAATACATGTAGAATATAGTAGATTTCACTGCACAACAAAAAAAAAAGTTGAAAGTTTCCTTTACTTCATGAGTCCATCATCTTCAAGAAAATCGAAATGACAGAGAAAAAGTTTATTAGCTCTAGATTTTTGATAAGTAAACGATAAAAATTATTGTTTGTAAGAAATTGGTAAATATGAATTACATATGCTAACAACATTCAAAGTGTGATGGCACTATCATTAACGATATTTAAATTCAAAATTCTTCAAAAAACACTTGTCAGGTGTTTAGATCTACCACGACACAACTGATTACTTTGATCGCGATCTTTTAGCTTTCCTCTTGTAAGTGACCTATGGAGTAATTCTACATTTAAAACAGCGATAATCTGCAAGCACTGCATATTATTCGTGATATAAAATGATATCTTCGTTCAATCACAGAGATATCCTGATGGAGCCGTTCTCCACGCTTATCACTGACATCTCCGCAATAATGTGGGAAAATTTATGGTGAGAGTGGAGAAAATGGATTTTTAGGGACATACATTTCACAGTATTTATTGTTTTCGTTGACAATCCTGCTTTTATAGAGTCAAGCAAAAATAGCAATTGTCTATGTGGTTAGTGGGCTCCCGCCAAATCATAGACAACAAAAGCCATGTATCGTTGTTCATTTTTCAGCCTTTCTCGTAATATAACTGAACACGAATTGCAACATATGTGTGGAGCCCATGGATTATTTTCGTTTCCTACCTTTATATCAAAAGAATGTTGATATGCAGCCCTCACAAGAGCGTGAAATTGCGTTTTTGTAAGACAGGCGTTATTTCGCCATAAATGTAACAAAAATTATTATCTAAATTTACAAATTTACGTGGCATGTTGATTTCTCTCTTTGAAACACTCCAAATCAAGATGATATGCACGAAATACTATAAATTTCACCTTTATCGCAATAGTATCACACTTAGTAATCTTCTGGCAGTCAGATTATAATTTGACAAATGAAATTTTATTTTGACAATATACAATATTGCCAATTTCGAGAAACATTTTCTTCAAATTGAAAAAAAAAGAGAATTTATAAAATTTAAAAAGTAGCTTGTATCTCTAAAACTAAAGCTAATCACTTCTTTTAATGATCGTTATTGCAATAGCGATCATTCAGTAAACGAGAAGACATAGGATAGATAAATTCAATGGACGATGAATCTACTCTGTGATAGTTCATATTTAAATGAGAGGTAATAATAGAAACTTGTCTAAAAATCACTGACTGAACAATTCTTTATTCGACTAGTTTCGCCTTTTACAGCATTATCAAGAATTATCAAGAATTCTTGCATAATTTAATATTGTTCAGAAGACAAGTTTTTATTATTACCTCTCATTTACATAGGATAGAAAAATATTTAGAATTTTCTCATAATGTAATATAAAATACGCATGACGACGTTTCGAAGTATTACTTCTTTATCAAATGCTGGATTAATACTTCATTCCATTAATATTTCATTTAGTATAATGATATAATATTGTTTTATTATGGATAATAATTTTCTCCAAGTAGCAGCCTCATCAATTATCAACATAGGATAGCACTAATTTTAAGACCGAAATAATTTCATTGTTGCTTAGTGTTATGGTAGAAATTGGCTCAATTTCTACCATATTCAATGTTTTATAGTATAAATAGGCCATTTTTCTAATCTCTCATTTGTATACCTAACTTATTTGAAACCTACCCTAAATCGCAATTCGTGTTTTGACTGTCATAAAAAATATTTTCGAATATTTACGGCCGTTACTTGATGTGAAACGAAAATTCCATTTGAAAAGAAAACTGTTCTAGATGTTACAAAATTGCGACCTGTGTTTCACAATTAAAATGACTTCTTTAGTTCGATACAAAAGTTTTTAGTCCGAGTTTTATGAAATATAAATAATATGGACTTGAAGAAGTGTTTTTGGAGTTTTATATTGAACCATGATTTTTTAATTTTTCAACTCTTTGTAAAACCAAAATATTTACTAAACCTACGCTCATACGTACATGCTTACGTGACATTTTTTTTGGATGAAAACGAGACTGCGTATTGTTGAAAATACTTTTACTACAATTTTATTGTTCTTCATTAATAAGGTTGATTTTTATGAATTCAAAATACTATGCAATATAGTTAATCAACTAGTTATTTTTGTATTTATCAGAGCAATTTGCTTCAATGCAGAAGGTGAGGCTTTTAGAAAAGAATGAAATTCCCGGCAAATTCGAAATATGTAACTAGGTTTTTTTAAATGTTCATAAAATACCATAATTTTTTCATTATTTTACTCAACCAGCCACTGTAGAAACTTTTCGATCACTTCATTCGGTTGTTTGGTTAAATAAATAATATTCCTCAATTATTTCCGACTATTCATTACAATCAATATATTCCATTTCAAGTAATATGTCTAATGCTTTCTGAACTTCTGTGCAAATTGGCGGTTTAATAAAATTTGGTAGCCGTACTTTCTATAAATTCTTAACGATATGAGTGCCACTGACTTTCTATTTTGCAAATAAACTACAACAAACAAAAGAAAGAAACTGATTTAAATTGCAGGTTGAATTTTCGACTCTCTTTTTAATACATCTTGGAAAACTTGCCGACGACAATGTAAAAAGAAGCTACTATAAATTCTTAACGATAATAAAATTTGAGTTTCTATAAATTCTTAACGATATGAGTGCCACTGACTTTCTATTTTGCAAATAAACTACAATAAACAAAAGGAAGAAACTGATTTAAATTGCAGGTTGAATTTTCGACTCTCTTTCGATTTTCTCTTACTAACAGAAGACAGACTTTTAATACATCTTGGAAAACTTGCCGACGACAATGTAAAAAGAAGCTACAATTCAAAACGCGATTTTGGAGAAATTTTTTGATCATTGGAGACATTTATCAATGCTCGAAAAGTAGTCCAGTCGACAAAATGTCCACACCATTTCGAAAAACGGGCCGAGGGGTAATCGGATAACCGAAAAACAGGACTGTCCAGTTAAAAACGGGTCATCTGGTCACGTTACTTATACGCGACAATACGTCAAATTTTAAGTGATAAAATAACAAGAAAAAGTTCCGAAATAATTTGTTTCTTAATTTTATAATACTTTTATGGCCTAATTTATTCGTCATTACAATGAATTCTGACTGTTAAATTACGAAGAATTGCGCTGAGGGGACCAGAGAAATAGCATGTAATTAATAGGTCATTCCGAAATCTCATAATATGTTCGGTAAATTGTTCGCAACACCTTTTTATTCAACAATGGCTGTAGCAATATTTAATAATGATAAATCAACCGGTGGACCATTAAAATTGGAGATTATATTAAAGAAAATTATACCGACGCTTCGAAAAAGAGACCCGTTTTCAGTTACAAATTAAACTTCTACCAATCAATCTCGCATTTCCAATAATAACGTCCAGTAATAACAGAGACAAGGACAGGTATGGCTTGTATTTATGATTGACTAACCCTAAAAATTCACCCGTAATTCCTGCCGTGATGAAATTATGCTCGTAAAACTGGCGAATTGTATTAACTTAATATTATATTTAGTTCGCGTTACAGTCCCAAGCCGGCCAGAGTTCCTTTTGTGAAACTCCTTCGACTTTTTGTTAGGGTCGTAAAATTCATAAAAATGGTCTGGCCGTACTGAAATTATATTGCGCTCTCTAAATTTCTTACTGGCATAACACTGACACAAACTGGGGATTTTTGCTTTCGGGTGCCACTTAACGTGCTAAATTGTATCGTCCTAAATTATCGTTTTTAAATTTATTTAAAATCCGGTCAAGACGGATCATCTAATCCGGGCCTTAGACTAAACATCTTAAAAGTTTCGAATTTCTACGAAACGTACTGTTGTAAACGTCAAAGTGCAACAATTTAAGCTTTTATCGTTCGATAATAAAAGCGCATCATAATGCATTTTGATATATTCCAATAAAACTTCACCGGATCAGTATCGTCATATTTTCAGGGATATAATTCGTTAGCTGACATTTATATTTTCAGAAGATTATAATGTGAACCGCGAATCTACGAGTCATAACAAATGATATGAAGGCATTTTATATTGATTTTAATGTGTGGTCAACTATTTGAAAGGATCAAAATAATAAACTGTTGAACTTTAGCTTGCTGAATTCTATGATTCCAAATATTTCACTTACAGAGAGACCTGAAAATTAAAATGGTTGACCAAACTATTACCCAGTATTTATTTTATATATTACTTTCATTATTATATTTTTAGACCTCTTACTGTTTATGGATAACGCGAATATGCGAAGACTAGAAAGAACGAAACCGTTGAGTTAGTTAAGTGAAAGTGAATGCGAAAAACTGTGCCCGTTTTACATGTTGAGTAGCTCTATTATAGAAATACGATCTAAAGCACGGTGATGAATACACCTTACTAAAAGTTATATAGTAGTCAATTAGGTTAAAATACAATTGCTCATTAGTACAGTATTACAAGATAGTGATGACAAAAATTTTAGATTAATTCCTAATAATGAATTCAACGAATCAATGAAAAAGCATTTTTGCTTATATATATTGAGTAGGTATTTAATAAAAAAATATATTTCGACGAAGTTTTTTTATATATCCCACTTTTTTTTTCTTATTAATTGTTTCATTATGAAGTGAAATTTATTAAAAATTAATCATTAATACTAAATTTAAAAATGATTATCATTAGAGTCTGGCCAAAGTAGAGCAATTTTATTTTCTGAAATCGTTGAAGATATTGCGATTTGGTAGATTTGGTTTGGTAGACTCCCATAATTGTATTCCGAAGGACCACACAGGCTTTAGAATTTGCTTATAAAGTAAGAGCTTATTATGCATTGATAATTGGGACCTAAGCCAATACATTTTTCTCCATTACAATTCTTATTTCGTCCATATTACCTTAACATGAGCTTTGCATCGGAGCTTTGCTTCTATTATTTTCCCCAAATATATTGCTGTATTCAAGATACACTATAGTTGTGTAGAAGTCCTGATGATAGATTAGTAGGCCGAGAATTATGAGCAGAATATATTAAACAATTTTTGGAATTTAGTCGAGTGTTTTGGTCTATAAATCTTCAGTAGTCTTTTTTGATCATTACTTTTAAAATATTGATTTACAAATTGAAGTCTATTTCCTTAAAAAATTTTAATATATACATGGAGAACAAACAACTAAACATTATATATATATATATATATATATATATATACATATATATATATATATATATATATATATATATATATATATATATATATATATATATATATATATATATATTATATATTATTTCTCTCAATGCGTTATTGTGTATCATTGACAACAACAACGTATAAAATAAAAATTCGTGTCTGTTGTGTTTATAAATTATTGTGAAGCTGCTGTATTTTTATTTTAAATAATTGTCAATAAATATCTTAATCGAAAATATATCAATATATCACTTATTTGAATCACCTGGTTTACCATGAATTTTTCATGGTGAAGAAGACTAATATACTTCGGAAGCGGGATCTGAGCCAAAAGCATTTTTGCCCCAATAAAGGGACAAAAGGTCAATTGCAATTGACGTTTAATATATAAAGTAATTTAAGAAATTCAATTATTAAATGCTTTTGACAAAGTTGTAATTCGCAACGAAAAGTCAACAAAATGCAGATTATTTAATCAAGTCTGTAATTCCCAAAAATATAATATTGCTAACCAACCACGAATGGACATGTAGAAATGTATTATTTTATTATAGTGAAAATTCAGAATTGAAGTTAGGGAAAAGTGGAGAAAATACGAACACCTAAGGAAAAACTCAAATAAACCAGTGAAATTTATTCACAGAGCTTCTTTAACTGTTTAATTATAAAGTTTACGTAACATTAATATCGACAGTGAGCACATTTATAACCCGTCGGCACAATTCTCGTGGGCCCATTTTCCACACACGTAACACATTATCCAGTCTTCAACGGGGGATCTATATATTTTTTTCACAAAAAATACAAGAAAAATCTCAATTTCCCTTCTTTTTTCTTTTTCCTTTGTATTTTGATTAGGGTCATTAAATTCTTTTATATTATTGAAATTCTTTAATACTCGCTTCATTTCTTTATTCAAAGGTTTTCTTTCTGATTTTTGCTTGATTTCTTCTGCTTTTGCTCTTTTTCTGTTTTCCTTTTCTTCTAACTGCTCTTTTATAGGTATGCTCGTCAGAATAGTAGATTTTCTCTTCCTAATATTGCGTTTTGATACTTTTGGAGGAATCACAGGCAATTCAACAATATCGAATAGATAAACTTCATGTCTGCTTGTATTTTCGCATTGTGAATTAGCTAGATCTGTATCGGATGCCTGGACATTAAAATCTTCAACACTGTGAACTTGGGTTACTACGTTATTTTGGGATATGTTTGGCTCAATTAAATCGAATGGGACGCAAAAAATATATTCCTGCATATCTAAAACCACTTGCTGTCTTGATAGGGCCAAAATATGTCAAGTCCAAAGGTTGGAGGTGTGAGGTGTGTGATGGCAAAGTCAGCATAATGATTACATGTTCTCTGCATAGTAAATAAGCATCAAAACTTATGTGGCTTTCATGGTTATCCAATATTAGCATCACTTGATCTTCTTTTGAAGGATTTGCAAATGAAATGAATTGGTGTATCCCTTCGACAAAAAGGCTTTCATTTATCCATCCAGAGTCTGACACAGCTCCAATCATGTTAGGGTTACTACCTTTTAGTAATAGTGGATTCATGCGCTTACTTTTGAAGATTAAATATGGTGGAATGTATTGACCGGCCTGCACTAAATGCACGAACCACTGTTGTTGTAGACCCCCTTTCGGCACTCGTTGCCCTACCGATTTATTTTTGACCTCTTACTGTCACTATTTACTGATTTTTCTGGACTGTTGACACACCTGTCTCATCGACGTTGAAAATTTTATCAGGTTGAATATGATATTTTTCTTGTATGGCCTTCAAATTATCATAAAAAACTTCGTTTCATTGAATGCTGTGATACGATTGAGTGAAGTCTCCTCAGGTATCCTCAGAGATAGGTTGGGATCTCTGTTCATGAAGCTGTAATACCAGTCTTTCCCGGCTAGCTATTTTACTCGGTCTAAATTGCGTTGAAATTGTTCTTCTCAGCATATTGGTACGCAATTCGGCGAATTTTTTATGGTTAGACCGTAATAAACTTTACTGTATTTTATTATATAATCCACGAGTTCCGCGTCTTGCTCCTCTGTGAATAAAATTTTTCGACCAGCTCTTGGCAATTTAATCACTGGCTTGTGATCAAAATGGAAGTTTTTTTAATATTATAAATTTCTGCAGCTTTGCCGATGCTAAGCTTATTGGTTTTAAGATCATCTATAGCCTTTTTAACATCTTCTAGACTATTTCGTCGCTGTCTTCCTTTTGTAATTACGAGGCATCTGGAAAAAATAGTACTTCCATTCGGGCAAAAAAATATATTGCTTGCAGAAATATTCAACGCAACAAGAAATATTTCTTTTAGACATTTGTTATCGAAGTAATTTTATTGCAAAAGGTTACAAAAATCTGGAGAGTTAGTTCCATTAAAAAGTACTATCGCTATCGGTTGCACTTCCTCAGGCCCTGACTACTATATTTCAGTCTGATGCCTTGAGCGATGTTTAAAGGCACTGTTACGACATTCCGACATATAACTATTAAGTCGTAGGCATAATAGTCGTCGAAGCGAACTGTTGTAATGTCGTTAAAACAAACGGCTGTTTTCATAGGGCCTATTCACTTTCGTACGAAAGTGGAAAATTAACCGGGAATTAGCTGGAAACAAAAATACATTCAAATCATCGACTAGGTATAATTAAATCACTAAATGCTTGGAAAGTATCGTTTAATAAACTGTTGCCAGCTTGGAATAGAATCTCGCAATGCAATAATAATTAAAAGAGTGTGTAAATACTACCGGTCTTCGCTTTCCGTCGACGCCGAAGTCTGAAATTATCTCTTCTACCAAATTATATTTATGTATCAAGTTCCAAAAAACGATTATGATTAAACTTATAATTTGGTTCTACGAACTGAAAAGGCCAAATGATATCAACCATGTAATTTGAAAGACGATATTTTATTCCAGTTGTTTAAATAATTAATATACCTACAAAATTGAAAAGCGACGCAGAGCAGATTGTTATGAAATCATTCCAATAGGCAGATACCTATATCGTTCAAAATTATACCGGGTTATACCGATAATATGCAACCAAATCATTATCTTCGAAACGAAAAGTATTATAATTATGCTACTTTGTAGTCAAGTACAATGTAACTATTAATACTTCCTTCGATTTAAACGGAAATGCCCTTATCTTTTATTATGTATAAGGCCGTATATTCAGATTTTCTGCATAAAACATGTGCAAAAATAAGAAATCATTGCAGTGCAGTTATTAAACAATAAATTTCTGTAAGATACGATTTATTTGACTTTTATAATATAATACACACGACAGATTGTCAATAAGTCTAGTGTATTTCCGATTCAACCGGAAGTAGTGTATTAATAATATAGCAGCAATTGTTTTCCAACATTTTACTTGTCTGCAAAAATCACTTTAAATATTATCTTTTCCTTTTCTAATATTTTTAAATCATTCTTATTATTATATTTTTATTATTAATTATAATGTAATAATAAAGTGAATAATAAGGGCTACTTTATTGAAAAAGTAGAGTAAAACGGAATTCTTTCAAACCTGCCAAACGGTTTCAAATAAAAGTGTTCTCACTCTAGAAGTAATTTTAAAATATTACTACAATAACCTAATGTTTCTTCCTATTCCATCAATATTGGATAGTTTGATGGTATTTTTGCAAGTTTTATAGTAATTCTTTCATGGAGTGTTTCCTAAAAATCTATTTCAAAACGAAAAACCGATTCAGTATTCCAGCAAAAGGACAAAAGGTTAAAACTCATTTACAGTATATAATACACTAACAGTTATTTCTAGATCAGATTCAACTTTTAAAAAAAATACCTCTACATTTGAGCACTGGGAAAAACTACCTCGAAAACGTACAACTTTGAAAAAATCACAATGACCATGAACCTGAAATATCCAAAGATTGTATTGATAGATATTGATATTGTAGAATCAGGCTGATACAAATGAAATATATGTGACTAAGAGTGAGTTGTATTCAATTACAATAAATAGAGGAGCCTTACAACCAAAAATCATTCTTCAAGGCGAAATTATACAAACAATTGTATTGAAGTGAAAACTTTTTAATCAGACTGCAGGGTCTCGAAACGGAAGATAACATTCTAACTAAAATACTAAAAATTTTCCAAATAACTAACAATGCCGGAAAAATTTTACGGTCATCAAATAATTCCAATACTCGATGCTTATTCTTTTCAATAAAGCAAAATTCCATAAAAGAAAAAGTATATAATTTGATGAAGGTCTCAACACGTCTCCTATCTTGAAGATAATTAATTTCTGATCGTTCTTCCAAAAAAAACCAGCCAGCTTTTTTTTCCAGTCAGGTTAACTTTCCATCATCTTACAAGCAACACAACATGACAATCAGACCTACTTAACAGTAGGCCGAAATGGTACCAACCTAACCTATCGAAACTAAAACAACTCCCCCATCCTTTCTGAAGAAAAGATATGAAAACTACACAAAACTATAACGTTATAAATTCTGATGGTTCCTATTTGCAGATTAGGTAGCAGTGATCTGCAAATCTGCATTTCAGCTCATTCGATTTGAGTTATTTACCACTTTACTTTAAATAATAGGCATGATTTGAATTAAATATCTCATTCTACTTTAAGCTAACAGAAAAATATTTTCTACATTTTGTGGACCTTAAAAGTTTTCATTTTTCACGGCGAATCCTACATCACAGAAATATTTCTGAATATACAGAAAATATATATTTTCTGTATCTGTAATTCTCCAGTATTTTTCCACGCAATAAATGAATTAGTTATTATTCACTAAAATACAGTTGAATTGTTAAATTCAATTTTCGATGGAGGTATCACAAAATGACGTCATTCTTCGATCACATTATGTTGGTAAATTAACGTTAATGAATGATAATTATATGAATTTCATACCTTGATATAGGGGAATAATTTAGTACAACTTGATATATACTGGCATGTCATGAATAATTTACTTATCGATATCACGTACATACGTGTATTTCATACGTGAAGTTTATAGTTCAACAGTTTGATTGTAACTATGCCATATTTTATGATATCGTTGCGAATAAACTGCTAATTTCGACAGACTTTTCAATACAGTAAAAGCTCTTTATTCGCGGTATACGTTCCGAAAATATGCCGCTAATACAGAAACCATGAATATGGGATGGTAATTTATATGAGATTATAGGGAATACGTTCCGGGGTGACAAAATGAAAAAAGTATATAAAAATATTAATTTAAATGAAGTGTTTGATCATATTGATTGATTATTATGGTCAGGCTTAGGCAATAGTTCAAAGAATTTTGTAATTGTTGTTTCTTGGCAGTTTTTAAAGGTTCTTCAAGTCAGACTGATATTAGGCAATGACTTTAGCAATTTGCCTTTAAATAAAACTTCGTTCTATAGACGAATCTGTTTTCACAAATAAAAACACAATGCTCTTTAGCCATTCTTACACCTTCACTAAGAATTTTCAAATTGAATGTCACGTTTCCTGAGCTCGTTGAAGCCTCTTTCTCATTAGGATGTGAATTTAACATTTCCTCAAGTCGGTTTCAGTCAAATCTTCATCTTGCGATTCAAGCAACATCTGAATGTTACTTGATTCTATTTGTTCGAGCCCAACTCGACCCTTTTCATTCGCACTTTCAGCTATGTTTGCAGTCAAAGTTTCAGAAATTCTTCCTCATTTTCCGCAGTCAGAGTCTGCCATAGTTTTTTTCAGCATGAATTCAGTGTGTACATACGTAAATGGATTCAGTTCTTCTAATGATTCTTATGTTTACTATGCATTTTGCTATGACAAAATCCTTCCAGCATTCCATAACATTCATATCAGTATCACATTCCATATTATCCAATATGATTTTGAAGGTTGATCTAATGTAATAAATCCTAGATTATCCGTTGCTCCATAAGTTGAAGCAAGCCTTCATGTTGGGAGGAAAAAATGTCACTTTTATATTTGGATGCATAATTTCAAGTTCGCGAGGTTGACCTGGTGCATTATCCGCAACTAGATCTGCTTCAAAGTCTAAATTCTTTTTTTCAAAAAGTTTCAACTTTCCAAACAAAAAAGTTCCTGAACCAGTCATAATAAAAATCTATTAGATTCGCGAATAAAGAAATCCATTGCTGGGAATATAGGAATTTGGTTGCATTTTTATAATTTTTTAGAATACTTTCAACGCCTATCGTTTTATTAAATTCTGTAAGTATGTTTCACATACGTTAGTAATTACTGTACTTATTATTGACCTTCATATTCTTTTCTTCACATTTCTTGAGATAGTTATCGATTTGAAGATATGAAGTATTTTGAAGTATTATGAAGATATGAGGTTATTTCTAGTATTTCATCTTCTCCGCCATTATCCTTTATTCTTAGTCGCATATAATTAAACTTGCTTACTTTTTCAAAATCGTATTTTATACATTCTGCCAATATTTTAATACTTTCAATATTATTTTGTCTTTTGATTATTACAATGAATTTTTTCCATACATTTATTCTTGATGGTTTCTTTGCTACATTTTTTAATATGTTTACACTTTCTTCTGAGTTTTGCTTTGTTTTTGTTACTATTGCAATATCGTCAGTTAGATTTGATGACTCTATAAATAAGATCGACCGTATCTGAAAATCTCCACAAACCAAAATTTATAAAAATCGTGCAAGACGTTTCGTAGATAAATTGATGCATTTCGAATGTATTTTCGAATGTTCTTTAATGGTTAAATATAATATTTATGTTTGACATGAACTTCTTTCCTCTAGAATCCCACAAAACACACCGGATTCACGATTTCAGTATTTCGGCATTACACTACTTAATCCTCACTAACGTTAAAACACGTAAGTAGCAGGCACAAAATTTCGAAATTTTTTATTTCCTCAGTATTCCATCTATTTCTGACGTTTTACAGAATATTACATCAGGTTATATTCCAAAAATATAAATGCCCTTTCCTCTGGCGATAGGGTAACATTTGAAATCCCTCAAAGATCCATCACAAATGACAAGATTCGAAAAATAAAGGGGTTGCTCGTGGCAGCTATTTTCGGAAATATCACGACGTTGAGGGAAATCGAACGTGCGAAAATCAATTAAAATAGACGTGCATGTGTTCTATGCCCCACGTATATTGATTTAGTAGGAATAATTCTGGGGCCAAACTCACATTGAAAACGCATTAGAAACATATGGGAGCGATAATTAGGCGCTTGTTAATGAATGAATTCAATGTTGGAAGTTTTATAAATAGATAGAATATAATAATAATTCTGATAGATAATCTCGAACGAATCTGAAAAAGTTATTTCGAAATCGTGTTTCCACAAAATGATTAATTTTTATTTATTTATTTACAACTAATTTTCTTTTAGCTTATTTATGTTTGAATAATATTAATCTTTCATCTGCACGTCACTTCTGCAGAAGAATTAGTTTGCAACCCTGTCTTAGATATTTCAAGGAAAAACTGAAAATTTACAACGGTAGACACCTGAAATATTTTATTTTTTATTAGAACTTTAAAACAATAGTTTTCAGGTTTAATTGAAAATTCAATTAATATATTACTTTATTGTATTGATAATATTAATTGGATAAATTTACTAAAGGGATTACAAAGGATGGTAATTAATTCTTCTTTCTTAATACCGATAAAAAAAACTCAGGGTATTTAGAGAAATATTTCCATAAAATAAACATAAGTACCCATATAAATTAATTTGTAGGGTTATCATTATATTTAATATTACCTTCAAATATTATCTGTTTTCCTTAGATTTGATGTATGTTATGTTTTTTCAAGGATTTTTCCCCTAAATTATTATATTCATTGACATATGAAAATTGTTTACAATCAACAGAGAATGAACTTGATTTCAATAATTTAATTCTTTACTTTTTTACACCTTTGAACTTAAATATAGGAAAATTTCAAAACAATAGGTTTAATCAACGAATAACACACACCGCACAAAACCCAGTTGAACATGTTTATACCGAATTAAAAGGCGAAAGGCTTATTTGATAAAATTCTTACCGGTTATAATATTCCACGTAATACGTCTAGAGTTAATATGGGTCAAACATCACAAAATTTAGGGAATAATCCCCATAAATACCGAAATACTCGAATAATTGTCCTACATAAACGCAAAATAACCGTTAAATTAACACTTGGCTCAATGTTTCACGATTAAGCCAAGTGTTTTTTGATTCAATATTTAATTATGTTTCACCAAAAGTTAAGCGAGAATTCAAGCTCAGTCAACAAAGTAAGTGAACTATGTGAATTTGACTATGACAATACAAAAATTTTAGCAACTCAAACAGATAAAAGCGAAGTTTAGAAATCCAAGGAAATATGCTTTATATAAGTGAACATTTAGAAAGTACTAATAATAACAAAAAAAAAAAACAACTGAGTATAATTTATAATAATTTAATAAATTTATCAAATAACTTCAACTCAAACTAATAATACACATCGAACGAATAGAAACTTGAAAGTATACTATATAAATTTTCTGAATTCGTACCTACATTAAAACAAATTCACCAAAAAAAAATCTTCATGAATGTCATTATATCGGTTACCATGAGTCTTTTCTGTAGCGAAGAAGGCATATAAGACATATTTCAGTGAATAATGAGCTAATAATTTACTCCTGATATGATGCATAAAAGGCAAAATTTCATTGATTGATTCGTATCTGCCATTAGTGAAAATTATTTATTTAAAAATTTTAACGATTCGAAACTACGATTTAAATCTTCTCACATTATATTATCATTTCGCATTTTTCAATAATACGCATGAAGTTCGTTTCAAAGTAAAACTTTTGCTTCAGATGCTAAATTAACACTGGTACAATTTCACAAATACAAATGTTCATACCTATATTAGATTGCCAGAAAATAGAACAAAAAAGTAAAAGAATAAAAAGGATTTTTCTTCAATTTTAATTCTCATATACTATTATTTTTCTTTGTTATTCTATGTTCTATTCTGGAATTCTTATTAACATCTGTATTTGTAAAATTGTACCAGTGAAATTTAGCATCTGAGGACTAAGAATTTGTACTCGAACGACGCCCTTATTGTTTAATATATGAGAAAATTTAAGTTATTGTTTCTTTATGGACAACAATTTTCTCCAAGTATCGGCCTCAAATCATTAAGCTACAATTTAAGCGAAACTTTAACCAGAAATGAGTTTGTCTATGTACGCAATCAATAACTCTTTGCAAAATTTTGTCATAATGGCCCATTTCTACTAACAATTTTGGACTGTTGCCATCTTATCAAATGGTGCTCATCCTTCCCAAGTACTAAATTATTCTCCAAATTTTCCAATTTGTTGAACAGTCAGATTTGTTCTCAGAATAAGTTTTCTTCTATAATTCCTGCAAAACTATAAATTCGGTGGATTTGTTTCAATTTGTAACCTGACTATAAATTTTCGATATAAATAACGAGAACGAACGTATTAACTCCATTAATAAAACCTGGAACACCACCTTTTGATTTATCGATGGTGACGACTGAACAACTCGCGAGTGGAATTGGGATTGTTTACGATGTGAAATCATCATGTGGTTATATACTACCCAACAGATCATTGAATAATTTTTTATGACTTTCTCGAGAATTGATATAAAATATGATTCAGTGTAATTTATTTCTTTCAGTTTTCTGGAATATATTTTTGAATTTTTCTTCACAAAACTTGATGTATTATTGTCTTGATTTATTTCTTTTGTTTTCAAAATTTATATATAATGAAGGGAGACACTTAAAAAAAAGCATTAGTTTGTCTTTTGATCTCTGAATCGGTTATCTTCTGTGAAAAGAAGATATCAAAATACTGGAATTATAGTTGTAGATTGCGTGCTCTAAAATTAGAACATTGAAATTATTATTCAAACGATTTGTTCATAATCACAAATACTAGAAATGAGTTCCTTTGTAAATGTGAACACCTTGAAGTCATCATTTTCTCTAAATCTTTACGTAAAACAAAATTATGATATTTTCCTTCTTTCACAAATCAACACTCATTAACATAAATAAATTTTTAATAACAAAGAGGGGAATTAATACAATTTTCTATCCATTGACTATCTTAAAAAGATATTGATTCAAATAAATCATTTTTTAAAAACTTAAAACATTGGTGCTACAAACGAAGGAGCTTTCTGCAGTATTATAGCAGTTTAACTTCATTGTTTACAATATTATGGCAGTCTTAGTTCATTGCATATTGAATTTTACACTACTTACAGCGATAATAGACCTTAGCAAACTTCAAGAAATTAATTCATGAAAACGCGAATATAATTGTTATACATGAAGATTATAATTTTTATAATTATGGTTGCTTCCAAATATTCCTATGTTATCCATTTTGTGAAAACCAAGTCGACTACTCTGTGTTTTGTTGTCAAGAGATATCTTATTTACTCCATTTTGAATTTTAATGGTGTTCAGATAGGTTTAGGACAAGCAAAATTGGCAGAAAAAATAAAATAAATTTAATATTGAAAATTATTTATCTATATAGACAATCCTACCTTTTCTCTGTTAACTTCATACATGACACATAATACTTCAGAACAGCGGTTCTCAAACGTTTTCGCTACGAAATCCCATTGGAAAAAATCGACACAGGACACAAAAACACAGGAGAGGTATATATTTATATTTTTTCGCACATCACTTTGAGTATTGTTGTTTCATGAATGATTATAAAGTTCATGAGTTATGGTTCGAATGGAAAAAATTTACGACATAATTTTCACGTTGAAATTTGGCAGAAAAATGTTTGCGTTGCTTTATGTTTGCTGTTGTAAACTATCCTTCGCTTCTAAGTAGATATAAACCTACAGGTCAAAATTGCAACAGAGCTGAATACATTACTTTGAAACATTTTCAGACTGTTCAACATTTTTTTTTCGTATTCAACAGGCTTTGGTTATATGTTGCATAATGGATAAAAAGTTATGTATTATTAAAGTTTTACTCAATTCTAGTAGTCATATGTAATACGAGTTTAAGAGAATTGTGAATTTCTCCTAGTCCTAACTCTTTCTGACCAGTCTTCAATCCAAGTCTACGACATATTTCAACATACTCGGAACATTAATATACACCAGATAGGGCACCAAAGGCCTATCTCCCCAAATGGTCTCCTTTGAAAAGATAGGGCTATGATATGTTGGAAAAATATCGAAACTCGATTGTTTGGTTGCATGTTACTGTTGATTCCCATAAAAGGACGAAACAGTGTTCGTTATATTTTTAAACGTACTCGAAACATTGATATACTAGTCACAAAGGCCCTATCAAAGATATAGCCTTGGTATGTTTCCAAAACCATCGAAACTCGATTGTTTGGATGCATGACACTGCTGATTCCCATGAAAGGACGAACCAGCGCTGTATAGTATTTACAACGAGTTCGACGTTCTTCGAAATGCACCGAATATTCACTGTCGACAGTTGATAGTTTACTTCTTCATTGACAACATGACAACAGGAAGTTTTGTTCGAATTCTTTCAATATGTCGAATAAAAATTTCCGAATAGATAGAAACGTATTCATACATATTACACGTAATGAGATAATGTTGAATAAATCATCAGACGTTAGTTTAGAACAATAAGAACGAAGATGAATCTTCGATGTATCCTTATTTTGTTTGTGTACGGCAGAAGTAGCTATGTTATGATTGAATTTCCGATAACATAACTCGGTAATGAAAGTTACTTTCCGAATATTTCTACATACAAGAGAGCTACAAAATTTCAAGGGCCAATAATTCTTTCTTCGTATCCAATAAATCGATTTCCAAGCAACATATTATCTACAAATCTCGGTTACAATAAAAACATATCTGGAACGAGCTGCAGTACATTCGAGTTGTTGAGCAGTCAGTTAAGCATATGCATGCCATCATGCCAGGGTGTTAAATGTTAGTTGTATGTGTTGAACTCCCGTGGCCCGACAGAATGTTGCTGTGACATATAACGACGTAGGTGTTATTATATTTTAATATCAAGCTCTTAATAAACTGTCTGGAGATGAAACGGCTACATTTGAATGGATAAATTACTGCAATTTAATTCAGTCGTACCTATTTAATAAAGGGGTTACTTTCACACTCTTAATACCAATTGAATTCTATGGATGTTTATGCTTTGACTTTTGAATAATTTAAGGTTGCTTCGGTGTGGATAGGATGCATTTCAACACTTGCTCTTTCTTTCATTGACCCATTTATTTTCAAGGAAAAATCAAATCAAAACAGACCAATTTCTAGACTCAGATCACAAAACAAGTAGTTGAAAATAAGAAGAAATTTGTTTTATTTTTCCCCGAAAATTTTTTTTAGTGTAAGTTCTTTTTAGAAGAAAAATATTGTTGTTTAAGGTTATTTTCACTCGTGTTCTTAAACGTATGTTTTAATACTTAATTAAATGATAATTTAATAAAGTTAATTGAATATTCGCTGTTCTCTTGTTGAAATATGCTTTATTATATTGAATTGGGTGATTTTAAACGTTGGGTTATTTTCAAATAGTATTTTTATTGAAAATTTTTTTCTGGACCTTTCCCCATTTGGTAAACTCCAACCGACAATTTGAAAATGGGGTAACTTCCCGAAAAAATTGTCAACAATTAATATTATTCTGTAAATATAAGAAAAGTGTTATTTGAATGTATGCGCTTTCAGCGTATTGGTGCTGGTGGGTTCAATTCCCTCCGTGTTTTTGGGGACTTTCGGTATCGGCGTCAAACTGTAGATTCAACTTTCGCACAAGCACAGAGTGCGTATAAAAGGGTAATGGCATGCATAGAATGCTTTAAGAAGAAAAAAAATTAACTCCAATATAATAATTATCTTTTGAATTGAATGAAAAAATGCCTAAACAAATACGTTATATAACTACCTAGTACAAACCTGTCATTAAATTATCGTATGGAAATTTATTTGAAGTATTTGAAATATGAATAATTTTCAGGCAAAATGTTTTCAAAGTAGATAACAGTTCAAATCTACATGATCATAGTGAAGTATTCACAAAACACTCAAAAATAAAGTTTTTTGAGGGTTTCCATGAATATTTGTTAACCAGGCTAGACTCAGACTTTTCATTGTCTACAATTTCAATTCAGAATAAGACTAAACAGGCAAAGAAACGATTATAGAGCAGAAATTGGAATCACACGACAATCTGTTTTCAAACAATAATTTTATAAACATTCAATATTCAATTTCAGTCTAGTGTGGGTATTGGTCGATCATAAAAATATCATTTTCTTAAGATCAAAATATTTTAACCATACTATAACTTTTCTGCCATTGTCCAATAACAGAGTTCAAACTCTTTGTTTTCATATCTTTTTTAAAGTTTTGTTATCATTAATGGATAAAATTACAATTAATTCCAAATTGTTGATGGTATTTATAGCTAGTCAAATTTGCTTCACTAATGTTATATTGATAAAGTAATCGATTAATTACCTCAAACTGTTTATTGATATATTCTAATTATTTGGTGTTTATTTCAAAACAGAAAATTGTTTTAATTTTAATTCGATCATCACTATCAATGTAATATTCAAGTTAGAAAGGTTTATCGTAAAAAATACTTTTATTCTTAGTAAAGAATTATAATGTAGTATAATACAATATAGTATGACATAAATATAAGGCTAAAATACACTAGCACGACCGAATTTAAACTTTGGGCGTGACACGGCTGTCTAAAATCGGCCGTGACAATAGTATATATGACGTTTTCTAAATTATGATTCATTTACTTAAAATTAAACCTATACAGCTCCTCCAGAGGACCTTTTTGTCTTCATTGCCTTCTCAATGCAATCACAGCAAAAAATTTTATTATAACTTAGTGCATATTTTAAGTCAATATGTGCAGTGCTGATATGTTTTGATATCATTTTGGTAAATATTTGCTATATTTAAGTGGGTTTACTTGATGTAAATCCATTATAATTGAATATGAACTTAATTTAAAACACTTGAACTTTTGATTTATACTTTATTGACTACATAGCATGACGCGTTTCGTCGTTACAAATTCCATTATTCTGTTAGCATCTGAACAAGTCGTTTGTAACGACGAAACGCGTCATGCTATGTTGCCAATAAAGTGTAAATCAAAAGTTCAAGTGTTTGAATTTAAGTTTATATTCAATTTGAATATTTTCTGCTATTGCAGAATACATTTTGTTTTTGTTTGTAACTTATTCTACAAAATATTCAAATTTATGCCAGACTGCGATTTTGTACGTGTTTAACTATCCTAACCTGAAAAACAACTGCATGTTGTTTTTGTAAAAGCTGTCTTTTGTAATATTTACAAATGTCCTATTAAATTGTATTGTAGTTCCGAAAATCGGACTTGAGTATGTCCCAATCATTATATTTCTGGGCTGCTCAAATTCTGCCAAAATCTGGCAACGCTAATACAAATATACAGCTCTTTCTTCACTGAAGAATGTTGTTCGGAGATTTGTTTTCCACTTAATCCTTATAATTTTATAGCCGAGGACAGGAATTTAATAGCGAATTTAATGGTTCTGTATAAGTAATATTTGGACAATTAATTCTTATTTATAGTGGGCAGCTGACAATTGGGACGTGTCAACTGACTCAAAGAATCTCTTCTTCTAAAAATAGTCCCATATAGTGAAATTTCAGTTTGGTCTTGCTATAAACATATCAAAATATTATTAAAGTAAATGAAAGGAGCCCGTGGATACGATCCAACTGTATCCTGTAGTAAAGTCTTAATTCATTAAATGATAGTTCCTTTGATACTGAATTAACGGCGCGGAAACTTTGATCTAGCAAGCTTAATATAAACAAACTTGCTTCTTCTGACACCGCACCGCAATGTTGTAAAAACAAAAGATTCCGTTTCACAGGATACTGTGATCGAATTGTCGCGTTTCGTGAAACTTGTGGTAAAACGACGTTTTAAATGAAGTATTTATACTCAGTCGGCTATATGTATGTCCATCATTTCTAGAGTGATGGATATGCGTCACCTGTAGCTATTTGACTAATGATAATGATAGTTTTCTTAATCGTTCATTTTAAATCAGACACTATATTAATTCAAGAAAATAATATTATAGAGATGCATTAAAATAGGACCAGTGGCGTAACTAGACCACGTGGGGCCTGTGGCAAATTCTTTTGATGGGGCTCTATCAGTAAAAATCGTTAGTTTTTACTTAGTTTAATTTTAATGAACTTTTCAGCGTACTCAATAACACTTTATATGTTCCAGATCCGATTCTTCACTTTTGAAGTTCATTCGACTTTTCATTATTAAAGTCATTCATTTTTCAATAACTGACTCTCTTAGGAGAGAGTCCTTTAATAAGTTAATAAGAGAGAGACTTCAGTATCTCTCTTTCCCTCTCGTTTTTCGCTCCCATTGAAATATTATCTGGAACTAGACATTTTTAAATCTATCTCTCACAATCAACTTCACTTTGCCACCATTTGCAGATTCAATAAAAGAACTAATAGGAATACAAATTCCCAATTATCAAAATAATCACATAAAGAATACTCAGTAGAGCCCTCATAAAACATTTTCAAATCCGGAATTCCCCTAACATTAGTGTTGCTAGCTCGCCCCAGCGGCAGCGCTAAGAAAAAAGTAAAAACAAAATTAGTGAATTGTATCATGGAACGCGGCATCGAAACGATTTTCATTTAAATGCGTTCCAGACAACTTTAATGAAAAAGTCCATGTTTAGCAAAGTTTTGATTTATTCAATGGATTATCTCCAGAGTTGAAATATTGTAGATTATAAAATTTTTAGGAAACTATTAGTTTCATATATAGTGGTTGTAACGAATATTATTGTATTGAGTAGCTTTTGCTAATAAATGTATATTATTATTATTAATTCCCTGATCAGCAATGCTCACGGGCACTGCCAACGTACCGCGACAAAAAATGTAGATAACAATGGACGCGTTCTAAAATTGATCAAATTATTTGTGTTTAGGATGCGTTGAAATGCTTAACGATTAACTTGAAATTGTATTATGGTCTTTAGTTGTCCCAATTGGATTTTAAACAGAACTTATAAAAATAAAAGATATACTTTTCCAGTGAAATAAAATACTCGGCTACAATGTAAAAAAATTTGATCTCGCGGCCTTTTGGGCAGGGGCCCTCTTGGGTCGGGGGTCCGTGGTATTTTGCCAGCCCTGCCACCCTTTTGTTACGCCACTGGATAGGACTCAATTAAATATATTCAGTTTTACGTAACTTGTTTGGTCTAAACCAGGGGTTCCCAAACTTTTTTCACTACGCCCCCACCTGTTAAAATGGAAACCATCCAACCCCCTTCACAGTAAATTTTAAGGGCATGTGAAAAAACCAAAAATTACATTGAAAACAAAACATGTATTTTCAATAACACAAAGAACAACATCTGAAGAGTCAATTTAAAACATACTGTTAGAGAAAAACATAGACAAAAAGAACATAATAAACTAGTAAACTAGTGAGATGAGTGGGCTTGCATTTTCTTCACTAGTAAACCTATTCTTGGTTGTGTTTTAGGCACAACGTAAGTCACTGGTAACATCAAGTTTGTTTCTGAACTTAGTTTTAATTGCAACGAGGGTTGAAAATGTTTTTTCACACAAGTAGGTAATCTAAAAAAAATCTACAACGTAAAAACAGTTGAAGAAATGTATTGATTTTATTTATTTAGAAATTTTTATTTTTAACTGGTCTTGTGCTCACGCCCCCCCGAAAAATCTTCACACCCTCCTTGGGGGGCGCCCCCCAGTTTGGAAATCCCTGAAAGGAAATTTAGGAAATTCTAAAAATAGAGAGAAACTTATTAATTTAATTATTTAGTATTTCATACACCTTACGATATCTAATTGGTTATATTTCAACAAGATAGTTGATGTGGCCTTTCTTCTACTTCCTCAAATAGGTAAATTTCAAATTCCAAACAGGAGAAAGAACAATGTACAATATTACAAAATCGTGGTGTAAATGAAATAATAAAAAATATTTACAACACGAACATGAGAGGGGGACAATATGTTTCCACACGATCAAGTGTAAGCCATAAAAGAGTTGCCATATTATATGCTTATAGTCATTAACATATGAGAAAAATTACCTTAAATCTTAGTCCAAATATTGCAGCCAATATTAATATTTTGACCATTATTCTGATGATTTATAGGTATTTGTATCAAATACCACCGTCTTTACTATGACGCGTCTTGAAGGACATTGCATATTGATATTTAAACCTATAGTTGCCAGGCAGAATTTCTGTACACGAGGAGATACGTTTATTGGGATCAAAGTTTGGCTGTAGAATATTGAATTCAATAATTGTTATTCTTGTAAAACATTAGGCTTTTCATAATGGGTTGGTCGCCCAAATATACGTCGACTGTGCTATACAATCCTTATGGAATTTAGCTAAGTGTTTTGAATTATTAGATTTAAATGCCAATCCAATTATAACTAACTACTTTTCAAACTGAAAACTCAGATATGAATCTTATAAAATAATAATATTTACCAAACAGAAGTTATACAAAATATATATGTAATATACATATTATTATACATACATATAATATACATATTAATACATACAATAAAAAAAGTAAAAGTCGAAATATTTTGGATTAACATATCATCGCATTAGGTACCTAAAATTACTTTTACAGCTATATCTTGACGTTAAATCTTTCATGATATGTTTTATTTTTAAATTTAGAAATCCGAAAACTTTGAATGTTAAAACTATAAGTACTTCTAGTACTTCTATGCTCATCGCTGACATGTTACATTTTTTATTACATTACATGTAAGCAACTGATTTTTAATTTTAAATATGATTATATGAGAAAAATGTATTCCTTCTTAACAGCCATTAGTTTCAGAGAGTTCAGTATATTTCTGCCTGGCTATATCTATTACCCTTTAAGATTGTTGACATAGTCCTATTCTATAATTTTTATACCTTGTGAGTTTTTTTAGGTCAAACCGAGTAACAGAGCGGAATAATTTAAAATAAGAATATACCTACCTATATGGGTTTATGAGTAGAGAGAATAATACATAAGTACAAAAATATTAGATGCAGATTGCTGTAAAAATTAAAACATTTGGTTCCGGTGTATAAATCATTGATGGTGTATCTGTCATTGTTGAATACTTTCTTCTTTTAAAATTTTCCAGTAGGTACTACTAAGACTATTGTTATGGATCCCAAAACTGGCCCATTCCCACTCAACGTTGGCACTGGCTGCAACGGCAAAGTGCTGTCACGAATATTGACCATGTTTTATTTCGGTAGAATTTATAGTACGAAATGCACAACTGGCAAACATATGCCTGCAACTAACCGGATGTAGCGTGCCAGCGATTGATTTGAGGGATTTCATATTGAGATTTTAGCAGATAATTTGCGGCGGATAATGCGTTAGATTTATACCGTTGAATGGTTTAAATTAGTACACATTTTCGAATTTGATCAGGACAGTTTGCAGATTACTTATTTGCGATTAAAGATGGTAATGATTTTCTCTGTATTGAAGTTTCTCATACTGTTTTATACGATGGACATTTGTAATACCGATTGTAATCATTCAGTATTAAAGAGCCATGAAAGTAGCGATTTGGTCTGAAATCAATTACAAAATCCTTTGGGATTCGGTTGTAAAATTAGTTATTGTTGTAAATGAACGATATTAAATCAGGTTAAACTATGGAACATCTGAAAGTTAACTACTTATACTGCTCAGGAGAGATGAGAAACCACCGAAACGTCTAATATACGCCTTCTTGATATTGTTTAGATGACCTGCAATCGCCAATAAATTTTGATTTTATATAAGAGATAAACCAGATGAACAAATTGTATAATTGTAATGAAACAATATTTAAAATTTTCTCATATATTATATAATAAACAATTTTTAATTCAGCATTTGATCAAGAAGTAGGTAGTACATCGAAACGCGTCATGCGTATTTGTTAATATATGAGAAAATTCTAAATATGGTTTCATTATGGATATTAATTTTCTCCAAGTATCGGCCTCATCAATCATCAATTTGTATAGTTGTGTATATATGTTACAATATATACACAACTATATATACATATTACAATAAAATATTGACATCGAGGAGGTTTTGTTTTGAACGACATTAAAACCTTGACTGAATAATCTTATTCTTGTTATGAATTAATTAACATCAGCAAAAACTAAGTGAATATTTCTTCGAACAAAACGTGTTAATTTGAGTTCGAAGAGTTTCAGCGACGTGCCAAAAGCATAATTGAATTAATTAATTCTTTTATTTGAATTAATTAAAACTGAGCTGAAATTTCATTCAAGTCCACCGAACTGCGACCAGTTGTCCGCTTAATGAACTTGGGTTCTTGAGTTCCGAGAATGTAGTCAAAACAAACTCCAATAATTTTCATCTGTCAAGAAATATGCGAGTGCGATTATTATTCCTGTATAAAACACGTGACGTTAACGAAAACACATGAAATATATTTCGTTTCCTACCTCCATCACCGAAGAAAAAAACTATTAATCTTCTTACCGATAAATTTGCGAAAAGTTTATTGTTGTGTTAATTTGTGTTACCCATAAAATACGAACGAAAAGTCTTGCGCATTTTGACTGCGATTTTACTTCATTGAACTTCATTTACTCATACTCTCAATTTACCTAATAAGCCATATTTTTATCTAATTTATGTATTGTTAGAAATATTTTTAGTACACTACCACTTGTATTGTTCTCTATTTAGAAAGGTTTATTATTATGAATTGAAAATATTATACAAAATATTTCTTCAACTATTTTTTTTTATTTATCGGAAGAATAAATACCACTACTTGTATTGTTCTCTGTTAACAAAGGTTTATTATTATGAATTGAAAATATTATGCAAAATATTTCTTCAACTATTTTTTTGTATTTATCGGAAGAATAAATACGGTCAATACTGCAGGTGAGGATTCTAGAATAAAATTCTTTCTTATATCCGCTTCAATTGTCAACATCGCTTTCAATACTGGAATATTAATATGAGATTACCAATATACCGTAGGAACCTCTCGATCATTCAATTATGTTTTTCTTTTTTATCGTGTATTTCTTTTTTATCGCGAATAGTTACAAATTAATGAAGATTCGTGTATTATTTCCCAGTCTTCATTACAATCAATATATCCAATTTCAATTAATATCTCTATTGCATTTTTATCGCGGTATGAATTATAAAATTCGTTAGCTGTACTCTTCACAAATTCTTCATCAGTGCCACTGACTTTCAATTTCGCCAATAGTTTATTGGCGAAATTGTAATCGGATGAAACTGAGTGATCTGTTTCTGTTTCAAAGTGTTTTAGTTGACTGATATCTATTGACGCTTCAACTGTTGATAAAGTTGAAGTCTGAAAAACTGTTGATATCTTCTGTTTACTCTCAATAACAGGAGAAAAATTTTCAATAAGGCTTGGTGAAGACTTGCCGTCGACAAGTTAATACAAACCAACAGTTTTGAAAAAGGATAATTGGGGACATTTATCAATGCTAGAAAAGTTGTCCAGGCGACAAAATTTTTATACCTTATCGATAAACGATACATTTTTGGGTGATTATAATTAGGGACAACGGGACACACAAACGAATAACGGAACCTATAGCACAACATGTTTCGGGCTACTAACGCAATGATAAGAGTTGACACAGCTAACTCGATTGTTATATTTAATGAAACGTTTTAAATTTTGACTTTCATTTTATTCAAGTATCATTTCGTTGCACTTACTAAATTGATTAGTATAATCAGTATAATTAATATAATTATATCATCCGTTGAAAATTGCATAATTTTTAAGGTTTGAACATTAAAGCTGAAATTTTCCACAACGAAAACATTGAGGAATTTTCAAAATGAGAAAAGTTTTGATAAGGAAATTTACTACCGAACGAAGAAGTGAAACTGAACTAACCGAATTTTGTTAAACTACTTTTTTCCAACTTTGTTTAAATTAATTCTATTATTAGTAGATGACGGATGTTACAATTCAATAAGAGATTTCGTAGCAATGGAACATTATTGAATTGAAATATCTAGAATGGCGAGATATAAGTGTTTGTAATTCGATGTTTAATGTTGTAGTGAACATGTGCTGTGAATATTTCTAGGATGTAGCACCTACTTGATCATCACTTGATCAAGTGGAAATAAATCGACAATTTTATTATTTAGGCTGAATTGAATTCTTCGTTAATCAATTTTCTATTTTGGCACCAATCAAATTTTTTTGAATTCGTCGTATTTGTGTGAAACTTTTCATATTTTGAGCATTTAAATTAGGTAGCTTCAAAATTTATCCAACGCCTAAAGTACAAAAGAACAAACAGGAGATGTTTTGCTCCTAACTTAATGAACTTTCTTATTGATTGTAAACAATTACGGGAGAAGTCCTTGAACAGCTTACAGGAAAGGCCATGTTTAAGTTAACATAATCAATTAAGGTCGCCTTTAGCTTGATATATGTTCCAGGGTCAAAAAATATGTACATGTTATCTTCACATAAAAAAGTCATCACATACCAATCCATATCAATCATAACCTGGTACCACTCTGAAATACCGCAAAATATTTGGGGATATCAGTAGACGCGAAGCTTCGAGCCTAGTAAACGTTAAGACAAAAACAGCGGAGTTAAAATTAAAATCCAAAAAATTGTATTGGTGATAGGTCATAATTCTCAATTCTCAATACAGAACCAGCTTTTACTATATTAGTAAATTCTTAAAAGTGTGTGATAATATTCAACGATTTCAAAGCAAAGTACTCAGGAATATTACAGACGTCCCTTGATATGTTGGTATTAGTGACTTATTATTATTAGTTAGAGACTTGAAGGTAGAAACTGTTGAGCAAATTATTACCCAGTATACCACTAAACATGATTACTTCATCAACATGTCGACGTCTGAGCGTTCAACTGTTAGACAACATATACATAATAAGATGACTCGAAAGAACAAAACCGTTTGAGTTGAGAGAAAGTGGCTGCGAAAAGCAGTATTCGTTTTACAGGTCAAGTTTCAGTATAATTCTAATATTAGGAATAGATTCTAAGGAACACTGATCACACTGAAACACTTTAGTTTCAGTTAGACGGTAATAAATTCGGTGGAAATAAAATTGCCCATAAATCTACTGCGATCAAAATTTTTTTTTAGTTAAGTTATAGAAAAATTAAATAGGCACCTACGTCAAAACGAAATTAAAGCCATACAAATATTGGCAAGAGTTCAAATATTATACGAAATTAAAACAAACTAAACAAATTAATTGATAATCGAAATTTCTTACTGTTACATCTTCTTTTCAAAATTCTTTCTAAAATTTGCTATATTTTTATATTTTAGAATGTAGACTATACTCTATTATTCATTCATTTTCAATCAATCAGTGTTCCTACCAACCTCAGTTATAGTATTAATAAATTACGCTATATTCGTGGAAGTGGAACATATATAAACCGAAAGCGGTGGAACGAAGGGCCCCTTACAAGCTGCCCCAGCCGCTGGCAAACACTCATCCGCATCCACACACATGTATTAATCTCATAGGGGAGAGTAAATGACTCAATCAGCGACATAATGAAGTGGTCAGGCCGATTTAGTTTCGTCGATTTGGAATCCCCGGCCTGTAGAAAGACCGCCAATACTTCTTATCGATAGATAGATTTGTTCGAGACGAGTTGACACAGGATTCAATCGTTTATCCATAATAAGGAGAAAAGGGGCTTAGCCGTATTGTCGACAAGACTGCTCCCCTTTACAAACATTTGTGTTTATCGACACACTGTCGTGTAAAGCAGAACATTGTAGAGAAATCTAAAATGAAAATGTTATATTAAAATTAACACACTTAGCTTGAGTTTCATTAAATATATTAAAAACTCCACAATTCGTCATGGGCACATTAAGATGAATACTTAATGTGCCCATAATGCTTATAATGGGTGATTTTTAAGCGTAGTTTTTTTAAATCCATGCCATTGCCATTTACATTTTAAGGAAAACTTCATGTAAATGTTGTCCGTGGCTTCGTATCAAATGGTCCATTCAGAAGGTCCAATTTTGCGTCACTTTTTCGACCATTTCGGCCTGTATCCCAAGAATTATGCGTGTTATGTTATCCTGTAAGGCTTCAATCGTGTTCGGCTTGTCCACATACACTAACGACTTTACATAACCCCACAAGAAATAATCCAGAAGCGTCAAATCGCATGATCTTGGCTGCCAATTCACAGGGCTATTTCGAGAGATAAGCTGCTCACCAAATTCATCCTTCAACATTTCCATTGTTTCACGAGCTGTGTGGCAAGTGGCACCGTCTTGATGAAACCACATGTCAACCAAGTTAACTAACTTCAACTAAGGTCTACTCATCAGTGTTCCTTATATTATATTCTTATATTAAAGTTACACTAAAAGTTAACATGTAAAACGGGCACTGTTTTCTCTTATTGTTCGAGTTCTCTAACAAATGAATCGCTTCGAGTTGACATGACGAAACTTCGTTCATGTTTAGTGACATAATAATTTAATTTAGTGACACATAATTGTATTCTGTAGGCCACGCAACTATGAAATTGATTTAAAAAATCGATTGAAAGTACTAATAATAAATATTCAGTAATATTCAATCAATATAAATTTGAAAAATTCAATAAATATCCTTCGTCACTGATGAATAATAGTAATCCTTTTTCAGTTCTTGGAAATTTCACATACAGTTCAATTTTAAGTGGTCGAATTTTATAAACCATGTAATGGGTGATTTTTTAAGCGTAGGTTTTTAAATCGAATAAAACACTCAATTTGCATCATATATTCAAAATTTTTATTGAAATTGATAACTTGGCCTTTGCTATTCACATTTTAAGGATAACCTCATGTAAATGTTGTCTGAGGCTCCGTATCTAATGGTCCATTGGGAAGGTCCAATTTTGCGTCACTTTTTCGAGCATTTCGGCCTGTATCCTACAAATTACGCGTGTTATGTTATCCTGTAAGGCTTCAATCGTTTTCAGCTTGTCCACATAGACCAACGACTTCACATAACCTCACAAGAAATAATCTTGGCGGCCAATGAACAGGGCTCACCAAATTTATTCCTCAACATGTCCATTGTTTCACGAGCTGTGTGGCATGTGGCACCGTCTTGTTGAAACGACATGTCAACCAAGTTCAACTCGGCCAACTGGGGCAAAAAAAATTGCC
Source organism: Henosepilachna vigintioctopunctata (assembly GCA_030704895.1). Taxonomy (NCBI): domain Eukaryota; kingdom Metazoa; phylum Arthropoda; class Insecta; order Coleoptera; family Coccinellidae; genus Henosepilachna; species Henosepilachna vigintioctopunctata. The sequence continues at coordinate 502,787 of JARQZJ010000008.1, read as the reverse complement.
CCAGGCTCGATATCGTTCGCCGTTGACGGTAACGCTTCTTCCACGGTCGTCTTTGAAGAAAAATGGACCGATGATACCACCAGTCCATAAACCACACCAAACTGTCGTTTTTTTGGGATGCATAAGTAATTCTTGTATGGCATGTGGCTGTTCATAACTCCAGATGCGACAGTTCTGTTTATTTACATATCCGTTGAGCCAGAAATGAGCCTCATCGCACAACACAATTTTTCGATAAAACAGCGAATTTTTGTTAAGCTGTTCTAAGGCCCATTCACCAAAAATTAGACGTTGTGGTAGGTCATTCGGCTTCAATTCTTACAGAAGTTGAATTTTATAGGATTTCAAACCAAAATCAACACGTAAGATTTTCCATGTGGCTGAATAACAAATGCCAAATTGCTGAGAACGGCGTCGAATTGACATTTCACGATCCTCATTAACACTGTACGCTACGGCTGCAATATTCTCTTTATAGTCGATCAAAGTAAACTTGGTGCGAAATTTGGTGATAACAGCACGAATTGTTGATTCACCAGGTCGATTATGACGACCATAATATGGTCGTAACAAACGATACACATTTTTCAACAATTTACAATCGTTGTCAGTTTGTAAGTCTTTAAATAATGAAATGGCAGAATATACTGAAAACTTTTCATTTTGACAAATGACGTTTGGATGCATTACCAACCAGTGCCTCCAACCTGAAAAACTCTTGAAAAATCACCTGTTATTACTGATGATAGAGTAATATTGTATACTCTTGATAATGGGTTAATCATTCGAAACATATGTAGACTTTTTAATATATTTAGTGAAACTTGAGCCAAGTGTGTTAATTTCAGTTTATTGTTTTTAACATAATATTTCACTACGAGATAAGCGAAACCTCCGTGTCATTTATTATATAGGAAATTCTAAAGCCTGAATTTTAATTCTAATTTAAATACCTTTCTCCATTGCAGTATTTTCAATACTCCTAAATTGTTAGAATTTCTTCTTCATTATCAATTAATAAGAAACCCAAATTACTTTATCTTTCCATTAATTTCAATCGAACGACCACCAAAAAAAAGGTTATTAGATTCCCACAATTGAACCTAATGTAGTATTTCATCCTGGTCTAAGTAAAATCATTATTGTACATTGTTAATAGAACCTAATTTAACATCAGAAAATCAAGTATAAATTCTATGTATTCAAATTCAATAAGCATGAAGTCTGCAATTCTTAGACATAGTCTTGTTTATAACCATAAATTTTGATATTTTAACAAAGCAAAGTATCAATTGTGATTAGGATACCATTGTAAAACGCTTTCTTCTTCTTAATGACATCATTAACTTCTAATACAATAATGGAATATTTAATTCTCAATAGAATATAACTTGAATTCAAACACTTGAACTTATGATTTACACTTTATTGACTACATAGCATGACGCGTTTCGTCGTTACAAATGACTTCTTCAGATGCTTACAGAATAATATTCAATTATAATGGATTTACATCAAGTAAACGCCAACACTATTAAATAAAAAAAAAATAATTCTCAATAACTAAATATTATCATCAACCTTTAAAAATTTGCTGCACTTTATTGCCTTTTCCCTTGACGACTGGTAAAGTCGTTGATAAATCAGTTTTATAACTACTAACTAGAGAATAATTCTTATTACCTGTATTAACCTGTTTTTCCATACAGTTTGACGTTCTAAAAGTACAACATATCAACTGCAAGAGCAAAATTAACCTGTATCTTATATCAACCTGTACTTGTAGGTACTAATCAGTTTATAAATAATATACGTAGTTGAGAGATGGTATTTAAATTTGATATAATAAGGTAATTTAATTATGAAAACATCTAAATTTCACATTTGAACTTATGGTCACCTTTTTCTAGTTATTTATGAAACAGATAGTGTTCAAAAAAATAAGATACTCAAAGTTATATTAAATGTCTTTGGCGATCCTTTGACGACGGTTTGGTGAAACATCTAGCAAAAGTGTTAACAACTAACAAACTAAATATTAAAATAGTATACACGTTAAGTCTAATAAGAGTTATTTTAATTATATACGTGCGTATTCAAACTTATTCATTTTGACAACTTATTTCATGGTTAAATTGGAAACATATATTTTTTTAATCATCACTGAGGGAATTTTTTAATAGATTTTTGGAGACATATTCTGTTTCATGGGTGCTGAAATTGCAACAGCATTCTTGATAATTGATCATGTTTTCTATGCACTGTTTGTTCTTTGATGTCGGAACTGAAGTAGCCATGACGTCTCGAAGGTTCTCCGATTTAATGCAATGAAAATCACCTTTCTGTTCAAATATGCGATGCTTTGTCCATATCATAAAAAGGCGCTAGATTCATCAAATACATATCACACAATCATCATTACACGATTGCATATTTGTCAAGGGCACCCTTTGACAGAAATTTAATCGCTGACCACTAGGAATCAAAATGAATCTAGTACTTTAGATTTTCTGGATTTCTTCGAGATTCAGGTAGACTCATTTATCAGGTAGACTCATATTATCAGGTATTACTCATGCTTTCGAAACTTGGGAAAATTTTTAAAAAACTTGTCTTGACTTCGATCGCAAGTTTTTCGCATTTCCTTCAATCCTTTTAGAACTCGCCAAGTAACGTATCCCTCATTTCAATAAAATTACCTCATTGATTTTCATTCTCGAATTTGATTCGTATTTCACACATTTAATGAAACTTCATGGGAACATACTCGTCATTCTGAAACGTACCTTCCAGCAAATTATTAATTTAATAAGCAATTTATATTTAAAGTTATCCTGCTCTGCAATTGAAAATCTCTACTCGTTAACGACGCTAATAATGGCAATGAAGCGAAGATCAAAACATGTGAGACGATCTTTTTAAACTCTCTTTGCCATAACCTACGGTACTAAAACTCTCGTTTCCAGCGCTCATCGACAATTATTGTAGAAGGGGGCAAATAATGGCGATGGAGAGGTGTTCCAGACACCTCCTAGCTATTCGCACGATCTTGAAGAGTAAATAAAACGAGACTAAATGGTATTTTGGAAGGCAATTTATCTCCACCATTATAAGAGTAAGAAGTAATCGAGATATTAGATTATATCGACCTACACCTTCAGCTAAACGGCCAGTCAACCCGTGTTCAAATATGATAATACGAATAGCAAATTAGCTGTCCACGTGATGAATTACAGGACCCCACTCCTCCGCGCCAGTCTCGTTCGTAAATACTTTATAATTACATACCGGTCTGCTTTGATTTGATGCCTTAATGAATGAATGCCGTAATAATCGTGCACCCTCCGAATCACACCCTCCTAATGCAAATAATGGTTAAATATTTTTAGAACTGAAGCATATAACTGAATAAATATTCAGTCATTTCGACAGGAATTCAGATGTCAGTTGACGTCAAAAAATACATATTATAAATTTACTAATTACAAATATATGTTATATCTACTGAAATATTCGAAATGTAACCAATGAAATGAAAAAACAGTCATATTAGTGTAGGGTTATGTTATTAAATAAAGCATAACATAATTTTCGAATTTGATGTTCCAAGAACTACATTTCTGTTATAAGATATCGCAGAAAACCAAGCACGATATCTACAGTGGAACGCAATTGTTTAAAATCGATTTATGAACATTATGGATTATCAATTTTTTCTTGAAAGAACGCTTTTATTTCGAATTTTTTGAACGAATAAACTACAACACATATCTTTAATCATAATTGACACTTTTTAAAATTCAGAAATTCAGACAATCCTCCAGTCTCACTCAAAATTCGATCCCAGTCACATTGGCGGACCATTAAATATTATATTATACTCGTTACAAGAATATGTCACAGTAATAATATGAACCAATCGTCATTTTAGTGTGTGTTATGTTTAAACAAAGCACAACCTAATTTTGGAATTTAATACAAAACTTTACTTCTATTATAGGATATCGGAAAAAACCAAGCAGTATTAATTAATAACTAAACGTTATTCGAACACTTTTGTTTCGAAGTTTCTTCAGTTTTAGATTACAACATTATCCATTATCAATCATATTTATAACATCTAAATTCAGAAACTCAAATAAACCTCCAGTCTCTCTCGAAATTCGAACCCAGATCTACCGGTTGGCGGACCCTTGCTGGTTACATTATATTATGTATAGCATTATAATTTTTTTTTTATTAATTCAGTGACCTACAGTCTAACGTCGGTTCCGAACGGCCATTGAACTTGTAATCAATGTACATTACCCAGCATATATCATTCATTGAACTACTTAAATCACAGACAAACACAAACACCCATGCCTTCAGCGGGACTTGAACCTGAGTTCTACTGCACCATAGTTGGGTGTTCTACCGACTAAGCTACAGAGACCGACATAGAATTATAATATATTTAGCACCAAAATGCTTGTTGTCGCCATTGGTCCACTATATCATACGGATTGAGGAATATGGAAGAATATCACATAGAAAGTTATAGAACAGGCACATTATATAAATCTTTTTTTGTCGGTGGTCTCATGTTATATAATAAATTACCAGAGTGTTAAGTTATCAAAAATGTATTCATCTTTAAAAAACGATTGAGACATTATCTTTTATTAAGTAAATAGCTCTAAGTACACATAAGAACGCAATATGTTGAATTTTGTTAAAACTAGCCAAAAGTTAATAAGGATGCTATTATTATCATTATTATTATAAAATAATTTTAGAATTTGATGTCCTAAGAAATACATTTCTGCAACAGGATACTGAAAAAACCAAGCACGAATAACTACTATAGAACATAATTGTTTAAAACCGATTTATGAATATAATATTTCACCGATTTTATCCTGAAACAATGTTTGTTTTATTTCGAATATTTTGAAAGTGTAAATTACAACATTACTCATCATGAGTCATATTTTTCAACTAAGAAGAAATTCCGGAACTCGCACAAATATCCATTTTCAATCGAGATTTGAAACCCAGATCTACCCATTGTTAGATCTTTAGTGTCGCCTTTAAGCTATGGAGACGACCATCAAACAATCCACTATTCCTCCCAGAAAAAGTAATAAATTCAGAATGCTGATTCATTCATCAATGTTTCACGGGCAATCAGATGTTTCTAAATAAATTTGTTGCGTAATGTTTATTCGATGTTATCCGGTACGGTCGTAATTGCGTGTAGTGAACGAGAGGAAGTTGCCAAATTGTTTGGGGTAAATTAATGAATTAACTAAATAATCAGGAACCAATTCATTTCGTAGACCGCCTAATAATCAAGGCGGCTGCCAAATGTGGGGAACAGCTGGCTAGATCTCATAATCCCGAACGCATTGACAGGGGTTAGAGGTTAAAATTAGATCCACACCTCATGTTCTTTGACAGTTTATCAAAATTTAGGGACCCCAATTCGGAGAGTCTAGTTTATTCGGTACTTACCCAGTTTCCGGTAAAGATTTCAAGTGTGGAAAAAAATCTGATGGACAGGTCCATATTTAATCAAATGATTTTAGTATCAGAGGTTCAGGTCAATAGGAAACAGTTTATTGAATGTTTATTGAATTTTTGTATTTATTCTCAATAGTGAGTTGTTACATTATCGAATGATTAATAGTTTGAATTGAATTTCATTGAAATTAATAGAACTAGATCATGAAAATTATTAGAAAAAACGTTGAAGTCCGTAATTTGTAATTCGTTATCTATTTTTATCTATTTCTGATATACAGTGGATTAATATCTGGACGACGCTAAAGGACTATTTTCCTCTTATCAAATAATGATGATGAAGAAAAAGTATCTTATGCTTGGAAAATTAAGTAATGCATGTGAGGCCTCAAAAAAAACTATCAGACTCATTCAGCGTAAACAACTATCACGAGATTCGTTCAAAAGTGTCTGTACAAATACGTCGGTATACCACATCACCAGTCGATGATATCGCTAGAAAAATTAAATTGAGCAGGCAAAGTTCCAAGTAAATAATGTCGCTGGCCTCAAAATAAAGAATGTTAAGTTGACTTCCATGTGCAATTAAAATCCACAGGATAGTCGTTAGCTTATGAAATAAACAAAATCAATTCAATCTTTTCCAAAAATCAAATAATATGTTGGCAACAACTGCAAAAGTGTTATATTATTACAGTGAATGAAAGAAAATTACAGGAAATGAAAAAGAAAGAAATTTGATATTTCATACGTTTTGAGCATGGGTGTAATTCAGGAAAAAATAATCATTTATAATTTGTTTGATACGACTTTTCTGTTCACTCTGATATTCACTCACAAGAATCATGTAAGCGATCAACTTAATTTAAAAAGTAGCTCCAACGTTTTATCACATGCCCTAAAAAATATACAAATTATTAATATGTTTTCGAAAAGAGTATTTCCAACTTTCTATTTTTCCAACTTTCCAAAAATATTACATTTCATGAATGAGAAATATATTCTGCTATTAAATTTTCCATGTATTTGTTAGATAAGAGCTAACAATTTTATCATGGGTTTTCACCACATTACAAGATGAAGTGTCAAGATACTTCTCAACTTTCCAGTACTATTCGGTTTTTCAATTGACCTCATACTGTAGTAGCGAAAACGGCCTACTATGTAAGTTAGGAATCAGGTTCGAGTTCCGGTAGTGCACTGATTCTCAACGTTTTAGTGATGAGGGAATACAGCAAATCTCCGTTTTGATATGGAACACTAACTGTTTTTAGGCTTTCTTCATGAATAACACAAATTATCTAATTATTCGAAGGCAAGAATTTTTTATTTTCAAGTAGGTACATGTTGAAATTGTATTCTTGAACATTTATCCTAATTAGTGAGGATTTTCACTGTTTGAGTTTTTTTTTTTTTTTTTTTTTAATTTATTTATTGCCCAAAAAGATTACAGGAATCCATAACAGGCATTATATATATATAAAGTGTGGATATTAATTAAGGCTATACTCTATTATCACATATGAACTTACGAACTAACAATTTAAATTTATCTAAAGATGATACACTTTTTATATTATCTGGAAGATCATTAAACCATTTTACTGCGGTATGTGAGATTTTTTTTTGTCCTATATTTTTGGCAGGTGGAAGAATATAATAGTGGTGATTAGATCTTGTGCTATATTCATGCATTTCACTGATGTAGGCAAGATGTAGGTCCGTATACAAAAGCTTATTTCTTATTTTATAAATTAGAAGCAACGAATCCAGTTTAATTATTTCTCTAATTGTAAGTATTTTTAGATCATTATATAAGCTACTGGTGCTAGTTCTCGGATGCCGACCAAATATTATTTTTACATCTATTTTGAACAATTTGCAATTTGTCCAGATCCACTTTTCTTGCCTGTCCCCAGATACACGGCAAATACATAAGTCTACTATTTACATAAGAGTGATAAATTAAATATTTAGTTTTAATATTCAACAGATTAACATTTCTTCTAACATAAAAACAGACTGCATTCAGAGTGTTAATCAGCTCCTCAATATGGTGTTGATAGTTGAGTTTATTATCAATAGTTATTCCTAAATATTTAGTATATGGTACTTCATTTATCACAGTGCCATTAATTTTTAATTCACAGGATTGGCCATTACTTGCATTATTAAGTAAAATATAGTTACATTTACTGTGATTGATAACAATATTATTGTCAGAAGCCCAATCACACATTGAGTCAAGATCCCTCTGGGCATGCATAATAATTTCACTTAAATTTCCTCTATAAACTATAGCAGTATCATCCGCAAAAAGAGACAGAGATCCGATAATATTACAATCAACTAGGTCATTTATATATATGAGGAATAGTAGAGGACCAAGTATTGAGCCCTGAGGTACTCCGCTCTTTAGAACATCAGTACTACTCTTTTTATCTTCTAGCACAGTGAACTGCTGTCTGTTGTGCAGATAGCTCTCCAAAAGATCCAAGGCCTTACCCACTATTCCAATTTTTGATAATTTTTGAAGTAAAATTGTATGAACAACCATGTCGAACGCTTTACAAAGGTCCAAGAAAATAGCCACTACACTTTGATTATTGTCAATACTTGAGTAAATGATCTCTGTAAGGTTTGTGAGTGCTGTTAGGGTGCTTCTTTTGTTGCGGAAACCGTGCTGACTTTTACATATATGTTCAATTTCTTCTAAATATTGCAAAAGCCTTTTTTGCAACACTAATTCAAAAATCTTCGACATTATGGGAAGCACAGAGATCGGTCTATAGTTTCCTAGATCATCTTTAGAACCCTTCTTGAAAATAGGTGTTACCTTTGCTAACTTTAGACTGTCAGGAAATGTTGCAGTTTGAATGTGATGGTTTATAATTTTCGATATAATAGGTGATATGACATTGGCAAGTTTCTTGATAACTATTGGTTTGAGGCCATCATGTCCAGGAGATGCAGTAGGTTTAAGTTGATTGATTGTTTTTGGATTTCATCTGGCGTAGTATATCTTATATAAAAGGAACGATCTATGGTAGATTCTATGTAGGCAGGATTACCTGATGAATGATTTGAAGTGCCCAGATTGGTAGTAATGTTGACGAAATAATGATTGAACGCTTCTACTATATCCTGCTTATCACTTAAAGCAACATTGTCTACCTTAATTTCATGACATTGGGGTGTTTTGCTAGACATTCCTATCAAATCTTTAAGCATATTCCACTTTTTCTTGGGTGAAAGGTTACTTTGAAATTTAGTTTCCACATGACATTTTTTATTAAACTTGATCTTGTTCTTAATTAGCTTATTCAAATTTTTGAAGTTTTCTAGAAAATCTTTGTTGTTTGGAAATTTTTTTGATTTTATATAGAGAATATCTCTTTGTTTAATCTGATATTTTATTTCAGATGTGAACCAACCCTCTTTTATATTTTTAGTGTAATTTCTTACAGTTAAGGAATTACATTTTTCCAGTTCTTCACTGATAATATTGCATAATCCATCAAAACCCAGGTTATCAGTGTTAAGCGATTCTAATTTTGCAGTAATATTTTGTTCAAGTTTCAGAAAGTTAGTCAATTTAGATATGTATTGTTGTTTTCCTTTTGAGAGTAAAGTATTTTCTTGATTAATTTTTAAATGTATCACTTTGTGATCTGATATACAATGGTCTGTCAGATCTATTTGATAGGTGAGATTAATATCAGTTAGAACATGGTCTATAATACTTTTAGTACCTGTTTGTCCATCTATTCAGGTTGCATTGTTTGAGTTGATATCATTTAAGAAAACATATCCTTGGCCTTTTACAGTTTCCATGTAATTGTTGTTTTCTTCAAGAAGGTTGATATTCATATCTCCAAGGAGAAGCATGTGCTTCCATGTAAAAAGTTTTTCGGCTATATACTCAACAAACGCAGTCCTCGATGTGCTAGGCTTTCTATACATTACTCCAATTTTTAATGAAAGTTTTTTTATTTCTACAAGTAAAAACTCTGTTGCATTGCTCTCACTTGATTTTATTTCATAATTAAAGTCATTTTTCAGTAATATGGCCACACCACCTCCTCTTTCATTATTCCTGCACGAATGTTCAATTTGATAACCGTTGAATTTAATTGAGTTAAGCTCAGTAGAATATAACCAAGTTTCCGTGAGCACTAGAATGTCTGGTTTATTAGATTCAAGAAGGAGTTCGATTTCATCTATTTTATTTCTAAGGCTTCTTATATTAACATACATAATGTTCAGATTTAGTTTTTTAGATTGTTTAAATCTTCAAGTGATTTAATGTGCACTCGTTTACTAAACTGTGTTTGACGAAGATATATATTTCCTTCCTTGTACCAAACAAATTCATAGTTGTTTTCCTTCTTGAAAATTTTGGCTTGTCGAAGAATTTCTTGATTGTATTTTGTAAGGTCACTGCTTATGTATATTGTGCTATCTACGTCAAAGTCTAAGTCCTTGGCTTTAACTTTTTCTATTTTTTTGGCTGCCATGATATTATATACGTGTGCAAGATTATGTAATTTTACCTTAATTAATTGTTTTCCATCTTGGCTAACCTTTCCGATTTGATGACATGTGAAGTCTTCATCCGACAATTTCACTCGAAGTTTCTTAGCTAGTTTAATCACAACATTAGTAACTTCCTTTTTTTCCAATTCCGGTATCCCCGAGACAATAATAGTTGCACTGAGTAAAGTAATAAATTTCATAATAAAACAATTGTTAAACTGATTTACACATATATTAAAAATAATACTGCATGACGTACGTTTCGATGAGATTAAGTAATTTTGATTTCAAAATTACTTAATTTACTATATAGTAGTTCAGTATGAATTCATCCCTTCCACCTGTTATCTACCTGTTTTCTCTGTATTCATAATTTGAGTTTATATATTGTATGTATTCGAGAAATGTCATTAGTCTGCACGTAGGATTTGAAAAAGGTGAATCTCATCGAAACGTACGTGATGCAGTATTATTTTTAATATATGTGTAAATCAGTTTAACAATTGTTTTATTATGTTTATCGATTTACATCAATTATCGGCCTCATCAATTATTAATAAATTTCATTTCTCTTTATGAGAATATTTGATGAAAATTCAATGTTTTTCAATTTTTATTTGTTTTTTCAACTTCCCGTCCAAGAACTTTTCTAATATGTTCACGGTCCACCGGTGGTCCGCAGACGGATTAAGAACCACTGCGTTAAGGCAATGGGTGTTGGGGTTTCTCTATAATTCGATTCGTTGATTATTGATGTACGTACATTATTTTATTTTCTTTTTTATTTATATTTATTGATTCCAGAAATATTATTACATAAGTTACAAAAAAGCTAACCCCAGAAAAGACGTCAGCAGAAATAAGGATGTTGTTGCACTTACAAAGCCCATTGGTCGTTCGTAACTGACCTCAAACTCTAGTTCTTCTGAATTTAAGAAAATATACCTTTGGAAATATAACAAAAACCCTTAACGCATGTAGTTATGTCAATGCTAATCAATGAAAAGAAAGAGAATAATCAAATAACAAAGTTCAACTGTTTCGCTTGAACAGTCCAACATGTGGAACTACATAGGATGTGTTGTTAACCCACATATATTTACTTAGGTCATTTTTAACCAACAGTTCCGAGGAACAATATGAGGGCTATAAAAGAAACAAGACAAATGGCCGTAGCTTAACGGGCCGCAATTTGCAATAAATCAACATTTTGGGTAAGTTCGCTCCTTGCCAACGTAATTTCACCAGATGTGTTTGGTTGAATGTAGTGGAGTGGCATGAGAAAATACAGCATTCGTTGTCTTTGAGTTACTCAGATAGGTATCTGTCAAGTTTCGTCGATGTTTAAAATACTACTTACGGTTCGGATTGTTTTAAGTTGATTGAAATATTCGCTGATCCCTTGAAATTTAATTTAATTTCAATGGAATAAAAATATTTGGCTTTGTTTCACAGAATTAGATTGTTGCTTGACAATTTTTTCGAAGTATTAACTCATTTTCAAAAACTGAACTGAGAACAATATTTGAAAGAAAGGTTGAACCAATTTTAACTATTTAAAATTGGGCAAACACCCTGAAACATTCGTCAAACAACAATCTATTTCTGATACTATGAAAGTAAACCAAGTATTTAATTTTCATATATAATAATATAATGAAAAGAGTAAGGGTTTTTCAAAACAATTGAGCAAATATTCTTATTACTCTGTTTTCTTGCTCAAACTTTCGTAATATTTTATTGCATCTTCAAGGATTCTACAAAAATATATTTAATAAAAATATATTTTTCAAAAACTGAACGGAGAACAATATAAAAAGAAAAGTTGAACCAATTTTAACTATTTAAAATTGGGAAACACCCCGAAACATTCGTCAAAGAACAATCTATTTCTGATAATATGAAAGTAAACCAAGTATTTATTATTCAATTTATATACCTATAATAATATAATGAAAAGAGTAAGGGTTTTTCAAAACAATTGAGCAAATATTCTTATTACTCTGTTTTCTTGCTCAAACTTTCGTAATATTTTATTGCATCTTCAAGGATTCTACAAAAATATATTTAATAAAAATATATTTTTCAAAAACTGAACGGAAAACAATATAAAAAGAAAAGTTGAACCAATTTTAACTATTTAAAATTGGGAAACACCCCGAAACATTCGTCAAAGAACAATCTATTTCTGATAATATGAAAGTAAACCAAGTATTTATTATTCAATTTTTATGGATATATATAATATAATGAAAAGAGTAAGGTGTTTCAAAACAATTGAGCAAATATTCTTATTACTCTGTTTTCTTGCTCAAACTTTCGTAATATTTTATTGCATCTTCAAGGATTCTTCAAAAAAGTCACACGAAACGTTTTGAAATGTTAAAGAATATAAACATTTACTCATTTTCAATAGAGTGCGGCTAATGATCATGTGCAACAAATTACAAGTAGAACACACTGAAGTTATTTATAATTTATCCAATATAAAAAATATTAGACATATGTCATTTGTTAATTTGACTGTTATTTTGTGCCCTGCAAATAGTCTTACAGTTTAACGACTGTTCCGAACGGCCAATGGGCTTGTAATCAATGTACTTTACCCAACAATTATCACTATCAAATTATTTAAATCATAGACAAACACATACACCCATGTCTTACCGGGGCTCGAACCCGAACACCTGTAGTCGGGTTTTTCCCGACTATGCTACGGAGGTCGGCTTTTATTTCTGGCATCTGCCCTCATATCAAATCATATAATAAAAACGATATAAAATTTCATTCAAAACTAAAATGTTATGAAAAGCTTACATATTAAAGATTAAATTGCAGGTACCTTGAATTGTCCTCGAAATATAATTGAATTGAATAATATTTAAATTTGAGAAGATAAACATTACAACTCGCAGTTTATATTTGCGCAAATGAGATAATGTGTCTTTATTTTAAAATGATTGTTAGAATTTCAAAATTTTATTATACTAGATATTACTGAAAATATGTAATATACAAACAGAATTTTAGTACGCCTCGATCCAAATATTATTAATTCAGTTCCGAAATCCGAATGCCTCATTGTACAATCTCACTCTTAACAAATTGATAAAAACATTTAGAAACCTTTCATTCTAAAAAGCTTGTCTATTATTCTTCATTTTTCATCATGAACAGTGAAAAAGAACTTTCCGTTCTTATCCCCATGCAATCGCTAAATATCCATTATTTTCCGAACAAAATGAAAATTTTCCATAACATTTAGAAAATATCTTCGTAATTTTCAATAAAATGATGAAACTATTATTGTCTATGTTTATTTAAAATGTATCTGATACGTTGATCAAATTCTCCTATTGTAATTAATACGTATTTTATCAAGAAAAAGATATTTGATCGATATATGTATTAACTATATTCTCTTAATTAAACTCATATGCTATTAAACAATTCATAAAGGCTAACTTTTTATACCATATTCAGCCTCACAAGAAGGTATACATATGCGTTTATGCAACGAGGGACTTAATTGCATTATCATTTAATAGCTTTAAGAGAATAATTGTTATTTTCTTGAATGGAGATAAGTAAATTGAACTGACGTGAACATATGGTGGTGTCTTTGTGAGGTATATAAAACAACTAGTGAAATTGTTAATAAAACAACTATAAAAGAAATGTGTTAAAATGCATCACTTCATATAAAACACATCATAAAATTGTGCCCACACAGTGGCCTCATTTATTAATTTGGTAGGACCTAAACGGACTATCGAGTTCCAAAAATTTTAGGAGTATAATAAAACATACTGAGAATTGTATTGATGTATAGTCTGAGAATTGATAAGTCATTATTAATTATGAATTTTGATGATTATAATCAAGTTACCCAAGTTTTAGTTTGATGTATGAAGTTTTTTTTTAATTCAGTAGACCTACAGTTTAACGCCGGTTCCGAACGGCCATTGGGCTTGTCATCATTGTACATTACCCAGCATATATCATTATTCAAACTACTGAAATCATAGACAAACACAAACACCCATGCCTTCACCAGGGCTCGAACCCGAGTTCTACCGCACCAAGCCATGGAGACCGAGTTATTGTTATTGATTTTAAAAACCTACATCAAGTACCTTTTGATAAAGCAAGGATAAGCAATCTTGTTGTATTGGCCACTAAACTCCTCTAAACTTGTAATCTTCAGCAAATATAAGCTTTTACAAATCATTCGTCGACATTGACTACTAGGGGGATGTAAAAAGAAAACTTTTATTCCCGTACGGATCAATCCAACGGATTTGAATCTGAGTATCGAGCGGGCTACAAGTGGAGTTTAAGACAAACAACTAAGCTTTTTCTACATGTTTGTATACTACCACTAAAAACATTCTATAGAAACTCGAGTATTGCTAAAAATTGCACTTCCTAGTTTTCGTAATTATAAAAAATAAAAACTATGAATATAATCTCTATTGTACTACAACGAAATCTTTTAAAATTTTTAATTTTTAATATAAACTCTAAAATGAAATAAATCATATACACTTACACGTTAATTCAAGTTATCAAAAACTGATAACTGCGTTTGAATATATATGAATGGGGTACATTGAGCATAAGGAATAGTTTTCACTTACACTTCAAAACCCTTCACACATTTTTTTTAATCAATGAGGGGTATCCAATGTATGGAAAATACCCTAAATGGCTTGGACATATGTCATTAGCCAGCACTTGTTTTTCTTTTTGAATATACATATTATCTTCACACATTATACACTCAAAACATTTTCAATTATGATTTTCAGTGCGATAAAAGACAGTGAATTATAACGTAAATAAAGGACGCGTAAATCGTAAACAATTCTCAAAAAAATTCCCACAGTCGGATTGGATTACCATCTACCGGACATGAACCAAAATTGAGATTAAAACATTTGTAGCCGGTCTCCGTAGCTTAGTCGGTAGAACTCCCGACTTTGGTGCGGTAGAACTCGGGTTCGAGCCCCGCTGAGAGCATGGGTGTTTGTGTTTGTCTATGATTTAAGTAGTTTGAATAATGAAAAATGCTGGGTAATGTACATCGATTACAAGCCCAATGGCCGTTCGGAACCGGCGTTAAACTGTAGGTCCACTGAATTTAAAAAAAAAAATTTGTAAATAATCTGCAATTCGATAAGAGCGTTGCCAGCTAATCCCATGTAAAACAGAATTTTTTGTGAATAAAGTCAAACAGTGAATAATAATTCATAACACTGTTGAATTACACAAAATTTTTTAATGGAGCCAACATTTTAAAAAACCCGATTAAAAAAGTTGTATTATTCTTCGAAATGGGCAGCCCGAAAAATAGGTTAATTGAATTCAATAGCTTTTGTGAAATTTAGAGGTTATTAAATTAACTTTGAAGCTTAACATTCGTAGACTATTCGATGGTAAATAATCGAAACTAAAGCAAATGGACTTGTATATATGTTTAAACGTGTATTGGATGAACTGGTCTGCACCTAACATTGTTTGAATGCAAACAAAAAGTCACTTATCGTAAAATCAATTGCATTATCAATTAGCATGTCTTGGTTAACAAGATTCTACTTTCAATGGCTCTTTCCAAAGAAGAATGAAGGCATTTACCATTACATAGTAAATGTGTACATTTGTATATCAAGTGTTATATTAGGTCGTTGTTGGATATTAGAAAGAAATTTCGTTATTAGCTTTCTTTAAAAATAAATGTAGTGTTGAAAACTTTTCGCATTATTTTCGAACTTATATCAATTATTACTCATGTTATTACTAATACTATTCATTACTATTATATCAAGGTAGATATTGACATTTGTAGCAGTTAGGGTTGCCAACTTTCATTGAAATGAAAGAAGAAATGGAAAAAATGAAGTATATCTGATTTCAGGGAAGCTAAATAAAAAATGTCTATGTCCAAAAAAATAAATCGTTCATTTTATATTTTTAAAAAGGTTTTTTTTCTTCACTGTTTGCAGTACGAAACAATTTTTCATGGTTTCAGGAGGATTATATAACTTTTCTCATCCATGTAAATTCTTTTTGCTACTTGTGTGTACTTTTTTACTCGTAACAACTTTTTTGCTTTTCAGGCTGGGCGCTATTGATGTTATGAGCTCAATATTCCTAATCAACGATACAAATATTCCAAAAGTATTTATAATATTAATTTATATAAAAATTTATAAAGTATTTTCTCAGCGTCACAACTTCTTGCAGCAAAATTAACGTAACATCAAAACATTTCATAAAACGCCTTGTCGCAGTATCATCAGTGGCTGCGTCCAAAAACGTATGAATGTGGCTGGGGAATTGGGGATACCAACATATTAACAGTAAACAGTCGACTTTTATGGTTATGACAATAGTAATATTATTGTGGTAATAGTATGATTTGCATAATATTACTTGACAGACAGATATTTGCGTACATGTCAGTATGTTAATATTCTACTTCGTCATTTCATGAAATTAATAAGATTTTAATAGTCTAGAGAATGAACCGAAAAATGGAAAATTTCAAACGTATATTTTGTTATGAAACTCGAATTGTAGGACTGGGAATGTTTTTTTCAATATGTAGCGAAATTAGTTTCAATAAAATCTACTTTTTATTAATAGAACTAAAAACGAAGTTGTGTAGCATTTATTCAGACGCCTAACTTCATCAGATGAATTGAGTCATCGAAAAAATATCTTCTCGACTTCATCAGCCAATTAACAATGAACCGTCCGATTCCCTATCCAGACATAATAGAAACACATTTTTTGTTTGTAAATATAAAACTGTAACCATCGTCTGAAGCCCGATACAACCGACAATAATAATAACCCATTAAAGCCCGAATATTAATATGATATACGTTTCTGGGAACATAAAATTTTATAGACCATTTTAAATTTTATATCAGACCATTGCATAATGAATTCCTTGGCGGTCTTTCTCGGAACAAAGAATATCGAACACGATTTCTATTTCTAGGACTATTATATTCGTCTCGATTATAATTATTATGGCCATACACAATTAGATTGAGTTGCATTACATGTACTAAATCGAAAAATTAAAATTTCCTAGGATCAGCGGCGGCCTTAGGGGGTGGCGAACAGGGCAATCGCCCGGGGCTTCGCTCTTGCAGAGACCTCGCGTCAAGCAAATTAAAATTTTTTTTAACTAAATTTTTTTAATTTAAAATTTTATTTTTATTGTCATTCATTAAGGTTATAACAACGGTAAATTAAAATAAAGTTATTCATTAAAATCATAATTGATAAATTCATTTTGTAGTACTTGGATATCGCTATTATTCTTATGTTTAGAAACTATCAATTATGCCTAGTCTTAAGTAGGCCTATATCTTAAATAGATATAGATTTAGAACCTTACTTCTGAAATATTAAATAAAGAATAGTATTGAAAATTAATACAAGTTATCATCTATATATTAATAAAACAATCGAAAGTTTTTCGAAATCGAAAATTGTACGAACAGATGAATGTGAAATTTGACGCAGTTGAATTGGCACAATTTGACAGTAGAAGCTTATACAGAAATGAATAAAGCTATGTTTTTTATTGAATGCGTCAGAAAAATTTTACATCAATACACAGTAGGTATACACCATACTTACCTACTCTGTGATTACAAATTATTTGCTCGTATTGAACATGATTGAGAAAAAAAGAACTTAAACTTCTAAATTGTCTTTTTTTGTATAGTTGTTTATGACTTGTAAAATACAACTTGATCAAAAGCATAAAGGAAGAATGAAATAAGGTACTTATTGCTCGACTAAGGTTGAAAAGTTTGAGAGTCTTTGCAGGGATCTTTGATAAAAGAACTCTTAAAATGTTTGAACTTAAAATTGAATGAATTATGGACGAATTTTGACTACTATTACAATTAAATCTAGGACGAACCTATTTCCGAATAAGAATTATTTAAAAGTATATCATATATTATCTTCGTATTGACAATCAGTGGCCTCCAATTGTTTAGTATACTCTCTTATTAATAGATATTTTTGATTCTTTTGAAAATTATCAAAATATTCATTGAAATGTATTAATTTTTTTCGAATAGAAAAGAGGTTATTTCAGTTCAGCTACTGCATAGTTAAATATTAATTCTAATTTGAAATACTCAGCAATACTACACAAAAATTATAATAATTTAGCAGTTATTTGATTTAATAGCAATTGTTTTATAAAAAAAATATTATAAAACAATAAATCTATGTTAGGAAGTTATCGAAGTAATCAACAAACCCTAATAATTCCATTTTCGTCATATTTTTTGCAACAATTTTCGATGAAATATTCTTACGCAATTCGAAGTTTCTAGTTTTATCTACCGTTGAAGTCTCCATTATTTTTGAACCACGGTAGCTCAAAATTCACTTTTAGTCTCCTTCGGAAGCTTACAAACATTAAACTTCTGAAGGTGCAAAATTTTCTAGCTTATCACATCACAACAAGATCTACACAATAGATTGGGGCACCTAAAACACGCTACCTTAGCCAGCAGCCACAAACGGGCGGGCCCATTAAAGATCACACCATAGAATACGTGTGGAAAGAACAAGGCGATCGATAATTCATTCCTTTAATATCGGACACCTACGTTATAATAAATCGATTAAAATGAAAAACAAAAATTTAATCCGAATACCATCATCAATAGAAATATAAGACACCTCGAAAACAATTAATTCCCTTTTTTACGGCGATTGTGCCTGCCCACACAAAATCATCGATCATAGCTATCGTTGACACGTCCTAAATTAAAACCACTAACCTGCCTATAGTCTGGTTCACTATTTCTGTGCGTGCGGAACGCAGTCAATCGGCAGCACTGCTGCCAACTCGGTCAATAGGAATATTCAATAAATTTAATGGGCTATTTTCCGATTTTTAGCTGAAATAGATTTTTAGAATGAGTTCTTAAAATTTAATTCTAATAATTAAATTAATTAATATTCTGATTTATATTTCATATACATTTTTTCGGATAACTTACCTACATCACTAACAATGACTACCTATAACCGAACTGTGTCATGGCATCATAAGGGCATGAGACAGTGTTGTCAAATTTGTAAAGAAATATTCTAATGTCATCAAGAACCTTTCGTAGTTGCTAATTATCGTTTGTTTTTGGCGTTTTAGTTTTTTGAACATTTTAAAACCGTAATACAGATTAAACAGCAAGTCCGGCTCTTTGTCTTGATTCTTATGATTCTTAAATTATCTGATTTTACTTTGAAAAATTAAGTTTTCTCAATATCAAATGTGTAACTAGGTACCTATTTCGAACACTTAAAAATTTATGACATGTTGATTTCTGAATTAAATGGTATTCAAGATATGAATGAAAAGCTCTATGATTTTTTTACTAGCCCAATTATGTATATAACTAAAGTTTCAAAGACGAAACAAATGTGCAGTTTTTTCTAATTCTTTATCTACCGAATACTATTTTGAAGAGAAACGAGATTATATCTGACTTCGTGTTACCTACTTAGAATTAGAAAGACCATTGAAGTGTGTGCATTTCTCTATATATATAATTTTATAAATTTTTTCTCAAATTTTATATAAAGTTATTCGTCAATAACATTTTATTCAATATTTCTCAAATATATGAATTTTTATGTAATTCATTATTTAATAACCTATATATTGATGCGCTCAAACTACATCTTCCTTTTTTTAACATTCACATAATATTTCAAAAAAATAATATTTTTTTACTTAATTCTTCATCAAACTTTTTTGAAACTATAAGTGTTATTTTCTTACTTGTGTGATAACTTTACTAAACTTTTATCAGGGTTGGTTTGTGATGACCTCTCTGTTTAAATAGTGGTACGATATTGCCTCTGGTATAATATTTTGATTACATTTCTCATTTTATAAGGTATATATTATAATGCCTTCAGCTCGGAAATTAACAAGATACCCTGTGGGGTGTCACTTTTCACAGATGAAGTATCGGATTTATTATTTTAATACTGGTTTTGACTTTGTATTGATTATTTTAATTTATCGGAGTGTTTCGGTAACTTTAATTTGAATATAATACCACATATTCAGAGTTAGATAAAATTGATGAAAAAAGGTAGAATTTATTGATGTTGCATCTTGTTTATTATGCGTATTACGTAGAAAAAAATATTTACCATTTGTATTTCATAACATTACACGATAAATGCAGTCATTCAATTTTAAGTCATTATCAAATTTTGGTTCAAGAAATAAATTCACACATATTTGATCTTATTCATGATTTCTACGGAGAAAGAACAAATGTTATAGACGCTCTCAAGATATTTTAATGATTTGTGGAACTTGAATACCTTATTAATTTCAAATATACCTACTTGCATAAATTAACAAATTTGCTAAACTCTTTTAGATTCATTATTGTAAAAACAAGATATAGGTGTTTTCAAGTGCCATTTTAAACATCGAATCATTTACTAGATGGCCCAAGTCATGCGACTTTATAGTAAATTAAAATAAGTGAGCAAGTTAAGAACATAATTGAATAGATATTTTCAAATACTTTATATTTTATTTCTTGGGAATTTTTTGTTCAGATTTCACTGATTGATTTCATTGATTGCACAGATTTCACAATTGTAATATTTCGTATTAGTAATGAGAAATATTTTTACCATTACAATCCGATTATATTGGACCAATGAGTTATTTTATTTCCACCGAATTGAGTTCTGTCTAATTTGAACTGAGGTATACTCATCAGCATTTCTCAGATTCTATTGAAATATATTTATAAAAATCAATATACTTCTCCTATATACACTCCACATTAACTTACTTGTTAAGTATATAGTCAAATACATCAGTCTCGAATATAAAAAGAGTTCAACGCATGAAGAACAAGGCCATAAAAGCTATATACATGCCTTACAACACTTCTTCAAGAGAACTACATAAAATTGTCAACCTACCGAACATTAAACGAATGAAAAAAATTGGAGACTCGAAAATGATTCATTAAATAGATAATAAACTACTGAAAGTAAATATTTCGCTCAAAAAAGAGTAGAAATACATGATCATAATACGAGACACAACCTAAACTATCAGCTAAACAATAAACTAAGAACTAACTAATTAATTGCATTACAAAGCTTACCCCCATCTACCAGGCTACCACCTACTACAATAAATTACCTACTCAAATAAAAGAGCAACAGGATATAAAAAAATTTACCAAAAAACTAAGGGAACACATTATGGATGGGTTGACCTCGCAATAGTTGCAAACAACTCACCGTTCTTAAATTTTACACAGCTAACATTATGAAATTACCTAACAAAATCTATCTATGTTAACAGCACACATGATGTAGATTTATGTCTAATAAATAAATATTAGAGTTGCACTGAAACTTAACATGTGAAACTGGAACTATTTTTCGTAATCTTTTCCTCAGGTTTGTTCTCTCAAGTCTTCTCATGAAGTTCTTATTGTTTAACAAATGAATCGTTTCGATGTTGATGAAGCATTTCTTCATGTTCAGTGGCACACTGGGAAATAGTTAGCTATCAAAATCAGTATCTTCAGGTCTCTCTGAGTCTTTATTTCGAAATCGTTGGATGATATAGCGATTCATCTGTTTATATCAGGCTTATGAAAAATTTGCTTATTAACTTGAAAGCTTTTTTTCTATGGATAATTCGGACTTATCATCGAATACATTTTCCTCTATTTTAATTGAATGAAATTAATGAAACTGACTATGCATTCAATGCGTGTTTTTATTTTCTCAATTTCTTCTCGAATAAATTGTATTGAAAATATAAATGAAATAAAGAATAACAATAGTCATTCATTTCCTCAAAATGTACCACATATCGTATCTCAAACATTTCGTTTCTTTATCTGAAACTAACACCTAGGTATAACTAATTGAATTCACACCAGTTATTCTTTAAGTAATATGTACTTTGTAGTTAAAGTAATCGTGACTATCCTTCACTCAATTGAATATATTGTTCTGAGAATAGATTGGTACAAATCCAGTTATAATAACAGTTGCACAATACAAATTACGGTCTTCTTTCAATTCTTAGAGGAACAATACAATAAATGATGAAAATAAGCCTGTGCGCCATGAATACGACATTCATATTAAATGATTTAAGACGCATTACTTCGTGAGTATCGACAAAAAGTACTGTCGATAAATTAAACCTCGATCGCTTGAACTGCAATTACATTCCAATAAATCGAAAACTTTATTATCGGCAACATGGCCGCCATCCGCTTCTCCTTCGCAACGCAACGCTATTTACCTTGTAAATACTAATTGTCGTATATCATCGATTGATATAAAACGCCAACGGTAATTGTTCTCCACATTCGACTTCTCAGAAAAGACAATAAAATAAATTGAATAATTGTTTAATAACCGGGAATTATTGTATAAATATTAGCGGTTTTAAAACAATTTACCTCCATCTTTAGCGATGGGATTTTTGAAAATGGCAGCGATCTATTGTGGATAAAAGGAGGCTACGCTATGAATCGATTAATGATAATATGAAAATTATAAGAGAACACTGTTCTAGATTTATACTATTTTATTCACAACTTGTCAAGTGTGTCACTTACGTTTTACTATTATAATGGCTTCTTGGGATTTAGTTTTCACCTTTCATCAATATTATTTCTGTATAAATACCTAACTGCGTTGACAACTGTATCAAAATTTTTGATTTTATAATACCTACCTTTATTTGAATCATTTTTCTCAAATTTTTTTCAAATACAGAATAAATAATTTCTGGATGAATTAATTAGTCATGAGATAATACTAGCCAAGTATTTGAATTGTTTTTGATCACTCATCATTCAAGATCAACTGTTTAGGAAAAACAGTGAAAAAATTCAGGAAGGAATAATTCCGCAGGCCTCCTGCACAAAGGAAATCTTGGAGTAAAAGTATTAAACGGCGAAAGATGTGCAAGAAATTGCGAATTCAGTTTAAATATATATTTTTTAATTATTATTATTTTTATTATTTAGTTAGCTTTGTCGCTGACGAGTTGCACTTCACACATTCCATGTTGATTTATTATTTACTTAGAATCATAACGAAAAGTCCTCCGAACGAAACTTATGGGTACCAGATGTATTAGGTTGTTAACCGAACGTGTTCTGAATGCCCAATTTCGCATGTTGAAATCTGGCTAAAGTTTATTGTTGCGTATTCTGAATGTGCAATTGAACCCTTAAAGAACAAAATCTGACGAAGTTTATTGCCTTTCAAACAAGCAAAGCAAAGAATCAATATTCTTTCTATTTCATTCGACATTTAACTTTCGCTGAGTGAACGTCGTTTTTTTAGTTGTGCTATTGTGTTAGTTGTGGATATAAAGATATTTTGATAAAAAAGTTCAAAATGAACAAAAAGATAGATTTAGGTAATCTTTACCGTAGACTATACGAAACTTGCAGTGCAACTTACGCTGATAAAAAAAACCGGTATATACAGGTAGAAGTTAATACCATATGGAAAAATTTGAAAAGTAGTGACAATATCGAAGGTGAAGTGGAATCGAAAATTAAAGAGCTGCAAATACAAATGATGAAAAAGAAAGCGACACGATTGAATTTTTTTTCGAAAATTCCTTCGGCGTCAACGTCACGAATCCAACTAGAGCAGGAAGAGGAAAGAAGAAATGTTCAAGTAAGTTCGAATTTTATAACAATCCGTAATAATCGCGATCAAAGCTGGACGCGGACTTGAATTAGGTAATTTGCGGAATTATTTAAGACTAGCTTTCCGCTCGCAGTTTCGCCCGCGTGTACTACAAGTTATATCGCAAAAACGATGAAGCAGTGGAATGAACAAACTTTGAATGTCATATTTATTTATGTCTAATCAATAGCCTTAAACCTAAGTTTCAAACTTCTAGCTTTAAAAATGACAATACTTCCATAGAAACTTTACCTTTTTCATAGAAAATGTGATCACCTGTGACAAGGTCGGGGGGAGGCTAAAAAAATCATTAAATTCGTGTGACGTACTTTATGGATGGCCCCTAAATACTTAATATAGGAATTTCTATTATTACAATCTGGTCACAGCAAATGAGCAATTTTATTTGAAGCTAACTAACTGACTACTATCTAACTTAAACTAAGGTATTCTCATCAGCGTTCCTTATATTCTAGTCCTATATTAGAGTTACGCTAAAACTTAACATGTAAAACGATCGCTGTTTTTCGCAGTCACTTTCACTTTACTAACTGAAACGATTTTGTTCTTTTGAGTCTTCTTTTAATCTTTGTATTGTCTAGCAAAAGAATAGCTTCGATATTAACATGTTGATGAAGCTTTTCTTCATGTTTATTGGCATATTCGGCAATAGTTTGCTCAATAGTTTCTACCTTTAGGTCTCTACGTAAGTCACTATTACGTATATACCATGGGTCGTCTGTAATATTTCTCATTACTTTTTTTGAAATCGTTAGATAATATTGCGATTTATCTTTGGTACAACCCCATAATTGTATTCCATAAGACCACACAGGTTTTAGAATTTGTTTATATACTAGAAACTTGTTCTGAACTTTAAGACTTACGCCCTATTAGCCAATACATTTTCCTGTATTTTATTTCTAGTTCTGTTTTTTTTTGTCTTAACTTGAGCCTTCCATCGGAGCTTTGCTTCTAGTGTTATCCCCAGATATTTTGCTGTATTTAGTGTGGTACTAGTTTATTGTTTATATGTATCGGTACGTGATTACATTTTTAATTCGTGAAGTTAACATGTACCGATTTATTTTCATTTAGTTTAATTCTCCATGTCTTAGTCCAGTTAGTGATCGTTTCAATTGCCGTCTGGAGCTTTTCAGTCGATTCTATGATGTTTCTTTCCATTGCTAATATAGCAGTATCATCAGCAAAAGTGGCTATGGTATTATTTTGAAGTACTGGTATAGCAGATAAAGTATTAGGCCCAACACGCTACCCTGTGGAACAGCAATATTGGTTTCAGCTCGGAATGAGCTCCTTCTTGTTTTATTCTGAAATATCTTTCAATAATGTAAGATTGCAGGATTTAAGGAACTGCTTTGGTAGGTATAATCCCAATTTGTAGTTTAAACCTTCGTGCCATACTTTACCAAATGCTTGTGCTACATCTAAGAACATTGTAGAACAAACCATTTTATTTTCTAGGAAATTTTCTTTGACCTATGTTATTCTATGTACTTGGTCAATTGTGGAGTGGTTATTTCTGAACCCAAATTGATGGTTAGAAATTAGTTCATGTTCTTCGATGACTGGTTTTAATCTTTTCAGAAGAAGTTTTTCGAAAAGTTCTGGTATTACTGGTAATAGTGATATTTGGCCGGTATGAAGTTATTTCGTGAGGCGGTTTTCCGGGTTTGGGAATCATAATAACTTCTGCCATATAAATGTATATTATTAATGAATAATGAAGGTAATGAAATTTTATTCATAATTATCCAAAAATTAATACTCAGTTAAAATAAAAGTAAAATAATTTTCCTCAGCCAAAACAATGGTAATTTGAGGGCTACCAAGTAGTCAGAAAAGACTACTAAATTGAAAAATATACAATATAATTATGTGAATGAATAAATAAATGATATACAATGGAAACGGCGAAATATTAATGATAATTACCAAGAACTGACATATAGTTTTTAGCGGTTCCAAAATAGATTAGCTCCATCTCAAAAAAGTAATCCAGAAATAACAGCACATTCGACTTATCAGATGATTCAATCATTGCTCTGCAAATTAGAAGATTTTCATATAATCAAAGCTTAAACAATCGGCTGAAACAATCCAAATTTTTTATCAGGGAATCGCTGTTTGATATAAAGACAACAAAGGCTTTGGTGGCAAAATGTCTAAGTGGGTGCAAGATAATACACCAATAGCTATTTCTTAGAAATTATTATGTCCATTTTCTCATTTAACTTCTCAGAGAGGTTAATAAAATGAACTGGATAATTATTTAATAACCGACAACTATTGCATAAATATGTGCCTCTTCAACAATGGGAAATTTGGATGCAGGCATCTGTGACATATGGAGGAAGGATACGAAGTTAAAAAACAATACACTGGGTGGGAAATAATTAAATATAAGGGATCGTTTTATAACTTTTAATGATTTAATATCGTATTATGTATAATTCATCAATATCCACTTTGACCTTCAGTAATTGAAGTAGATATTGAGCATTCGCGGGAAGATTTTAAGATGTTATGTACACCAAGTCTTGAAATCTTTCATATTCATGAAGGTTGCTTGAGTAAAATTCAAAACTCTACCTTCCATTCAACTCGTTTAAACGTAGCACATACTAAGAAAGTCAAGATTCATTAAGAATATCCGTGGATCTTCATCTAATGTCCAAGATCGTGATGGTCCGTCTTCAGTATAAATATGTATTAAACGCTAAGGAACAAAGGATACAATTAATAGGGATATTTGTTGGGAGTGAGATGCCGCCGTGGGCGGAGAGTTACATCAATCAAACGGCTCTTTACTCTCATCAGTTTTCCGGAGAATGTTTAGGATGAGCGAGAGAAAAGCTTCGTTCATCGTCTTGAGGCGCTGCCTGGATGATAACTTTTATTAATGGCTCATTAAATTCGAAATCGACCTCCGTTTTTTTCTGAATTTATGAAGGATATTGATTGTTCTCGCACGCATATAATCCGAATAAACTGAAATCCATTTGGAAAATTTAGAGTTATCATCAAGGAATATTTTTACGCACCCATGGAAGATCGAGAAATTACCGTTTGTATGATTCTTCCCTATTCAGGCGTTAAGGAGGAATTTTAAGAGACATGTTTTTCAACTAAAGATGTCGATCTGAGATTGATTAATCGAAATATCGATTTTTCGAACCAAAAAAATCGATTTTTTAAATCGGTATCTGGTACTGGATCTATACATAACCCTTTAAAATCGACATTCGATTTTTTTGTTTTGGTATAAACCATGCAATTAGTTCAAGATGTCCGTATTACAAGAATGCTGACCGTTAATTACTTAAAAGAAGGATGGACTGTAAGAAGCCAAAAATTTACTAACATCTGTTAAAGATATAACACCATATTTTAAGGATAATACAAATGCTGCTGACTCTCTAAAGAAAGACCAGGATCACCAAACAAAGCATTTTGAGTTTATTCAGTCTGTGTGTACCAGATGGAATTCTGTTTTTTATCAATTAGAACGATTTGTTATTCGAAATAATTGCCCCAATATTTCTCAAGTATTCTAAGCGACAACAAGGCTAACTGCACAGCAGTTAGAAGATCTTATAAATATATTAAGATCATTAAAAGTAATTACTAAAGAAATTTCGGGAAAAGATTATCTTACAGCTAGTAAAATCATACAAAGGTCTTGCCTGACTGAAACATAAAATAAAATGAAAAATTCAACTGATGTTGGTGCTAAAACCACAACTTTAATTGTGGGCAGCTTAAAGAGATTTGGTAATGTTCATTTGTTAGCTGCTGCAAACACTTTAGATCCTAGATTTCAATTTTACTGACCATGTAGCCTGTTCACGAGCGATAGAAGAATCAATACTACAATTTCAGATATTATTCGGCAACAACTTCTACAAAATAATACTAAAGAAGTCGACGCAATAGAAGGGACTGATAATGATAAGAATAAAGGAATTTAAGATTTTCATAAATTCTTGTGAAAAAGCAATTTTCTATGTATGATGCACTTGCACAGGAAAGTCAAGGCATAAATGAAGAATGCAGTTGTGCACCTAAAGTATACTTTACCTGCAAGAACATAAAAACTCTATATATCACCACGTTCACTCAATAGCCATGATGTATATAAGTATTGTAGGATCATCGGTTGCTTGTGAGGGTCTTTTTTCGACAGTCAGAAACATCGCAATTGATCAGCGGAACCGCTTGGATACCAGTATACTTGACACAGTGTTGTTTTGAAAAAGTTTAGATATTAAGCATTGGGAACAATAATCTAAATTATCTATTTGCTAATACATTTTGAAAATGTCTTGTTTTCTACCTGATCTAATATTTTGATATGGTAAAAAATAATTTTTATTATCCGATTCCCTGATTTTACTGATTGAAAGGACGTTAATAATAATATTTCTCTCGTTTTTAATAATATTGATTTATACTTACATTGTAAAAGCAAATTTGAAAAAAAATCGATTTTTTGGAAGTCGATCTTTTATACTTCGATTTTTTTGTGGATCGATTCATCAGGTTACGATTTGAATCGATACGAAAATCGATCTTTTTCGGAAAGAATCGCCATCTCTATTTTCGGTCATCTGAAAAGAGTCATCATAACTCTATACTATATGTATCTTAAATCAGTGTTCGAGCCTATTGCTACCACAAGATCGACTTGTTCGACTTCTCAGCAAAATACGATTCACGCATAACGTCCATCAGAAAAATAAATGTTTTATATTTTCTAGAGTACATACCAAATGGCCGTTCTGAATGGGTGTTAGATTCTTTCTGCTTATCCTTTGGCTACAAGAAATTTTGATTATCAATATTTATGTTCAATTATTACTTATCAATTAATTAGTGGTTTTGTTTCACTGTAGCGACACGTTAACCAGAAATGAATTTTCTGTTCGACAGTCTGTTATTTGCTAAGAAGATGAATTTTCGATGCAAGTATAGACAGACAAGAAAATTGTGAAAAACATTTTCGTAATCGGCGTTACATTTATACAAGCACAGGTGATTATGAAGGATTAACTAGCATTCATAGAATGACTAGAAATTATATGAAAAAATCGAATATGTATTACAGGGAGCTGATAAAAATGGAGTGTTCAGATCTCTCATGAAATGATCACTGTGAACTGTGGAAAGATAGAATAATTTTAATTTCTTCGAATTGATTGAATAGTATTTTATCTAAGTAGTTTAATGATGATAATAATTGTTCGGTAATGTAAATTGATTACAAGCCCATTGGCTGTTCGGCAACTGCGTTAAACTGTAGGTCCACTGAATTAAAAAAATATAAGTGAAAGATTAGAGTTTTGCAGGCTCGGTTCGGCAAGTTCTTCTTCAAAAATAATATAAGCGAGCGCAATATTTGCTTGGTGAAAATGGGCATATCTAACCGACTCTTCTGAGTCTTCACAACTATTTTGTAGTATTGAAGATTAACTTTTTATATAATATAATTCATATTTTTTATTTAAAATCTATAATAAATACATAACAATATGATATTCTCTTGAGAGTTCCCATGATACAAAAGCGATCGAATTTGTGTAACATTTTGTATCAAATAAAGCGAAAAGGATTTAAATATTAATACCAGATATACAAAGGGATCCACATGCATAATTCATATTTATTCAAATCCCAGTATAAAAGGAACTAGGTAAAATGAATAAAGATGATCAGTGAACCCATCAAAATCGATTCATAACATTCAGAATGTCGTAGCGATAACAAGTGAAAAATAGGGGCGCTAAAGGCGTCCATGTGTCATAATCGGTCTAATTATGGAACAGGCAGCGTATGTCACGTCCATTGTTGCCCTATTGTGTGTGGCCATATAAGTAAACAATGATTTGAAAGGTATTATTGTGTTTAACGTGGTATCGAAGGGGGCCTTCACAATAATAGAGAGAAGACGTTCCTCCTTTATATTTACGGTGAAAAGAGGGATCCTCACGGGTCAGACGTGTTGTAGGGTCTTTGTTGTAAGTCAAGTGATTTTATTGTATTCGCCATGTTAATATTTACTTTAGAGTTCGTCTCGCTGGTCGACCTTCGATAGTTGCAAACTTCAATTTATTCTATTTGCAAGTTCAATTAATGAATTTTCAATCTTCAATTTTATTGAAAATTTTCATCAACTATACAAAGTGTCGGTTAGACATGCAGCAAAATTTCAAGTGGTTATTCCTTAGTCTATTCTACGGGTCCTATGAAGATTTTTGAAGAATCCTTGAATCCTTTTGAGGATACATGGAAGAAAAAAGATTTTAGTGGTGGAATGTACATGTAGTTTTTCCTGAATCTCAAAATAAAAGCATTGCATATTCTCGTCATTAACTAACGATGAGATTTTAAACAAAACAAGGTGGTGTTTTATCCTTTCTTGGTGAACTAAAGTAAATGATAAAGTTAAAAATGAATAGTACATTTATTCAATTACATTATATGCCTAACTTTCAACTAAAACAGATGATAATCTAGAATGAAATATGATTCAGGTGATACATATAAATGAATATTGATGAGGCCGATAATTGGAGAAAATTAATATCCATAATGAAACAGTATCTAGAAATTTCTCATAATTTAATAAAAATACACTAGACGCGTTTCGAAGCCTATTACTTCTTTATCAAAATTCTAAATATTGTTTTTTTCTTTCATTATGCATATAAATGAAACAAAACAAATGGATAAACAGATAAACAATAAACAAAAAATGTAAAATAAATATTCTTTTGATAAGAAAAAAATAAAGTATGTACATAAGTACATGAAGAAAGAACAATCAAAAAAGAAGTAAAAAAAAATAAGAAGAATCAACACGGATCCCAGTGTTTAGAGCGGACCTTAGGGAAATAAATTCGTTGAATACATGAAATTGAAGTGACAAACATAGAAATATCTACTTCCTCGTTACAGATATTACACATGTTATATATATATATATATATTATTTCAATTTAGATCCTACTTAAGGATCTATATAAATTATATAGATCCTTAGATAATTATAAAAGACAGAAACAGTTACCACACCATAAGTTCTCGATGCCTCAGAGATAGCATTTTGATACGAATCGCAAATAACAGTTTTGGATCCTCCTAAATCCTCAAATTCAATAACACGCTGAAGCAGTTGATGTATATTGCTTGTTAGTTAGTGCATATTGGTACTGAATACATTGAGATTTATTACTTACATACTATTAAATGTTGAAATTCGTTCTGTAGTTTTTTCGTCAGTGTCTAGGTATGTTAACCTGAAAAGTATACTCTTCAATCAATGGCCATACATGCTTATTTCATATAAAGTGATATGTTTTTCCGCTATCACAGTTGAGTTAATTATTGAATGCGGGCGGAAATGATGTTTTTATGAATTTGTATGCAGATAACCCTAATCTACTCTATTAACGTCACAATAATTATTGATATCTACCGGCATAAAGACGTCATAATTTGAATTCATCAAGGTCGTTCGTAGTTTTTGATATTGGTTGAATCAATATACTGTTTTTAATGAACTTTGAAAATTATAATTTGAATAATATCTTTTTAAAATTATTCAATACTCTCGTCATTCCTTTCGGGCTACCAACGAGTTTCTATATAGATAACTATTTATAGGTAACTATGTTTAAATAGTAAACATTTATTGTTTAATATCAATCGAATAAAATTACGCTATTTCAATTTCACCAATTTTATGACATTATCAATTATTATCAATTACACCAACGATTAATTCGTGAAATATTACATATTGAAATAAAGATTTCACTTAACTAAAGAACCGACAATGAAGAAACCAAAACAAAAAGCCAATCCAATCAAAAGTGCGCAATATTTCCATATATTCCACTGAATTCATCATCCCTGTTATATGAGCTAATTATTCAGTGCCATTGGTTGTGAAAAAACCCCAAAACATGTGTTTCGGAGGACGTTTTACTGTTTGTTCAATGTGATTAGGCCGCAAAGTTTCCCCATTACTTCGTCTAACAACACTTGATTTGTACCCTTGAACAAACAAATGTGTCTAATCACTAAAAACCACTTTCTTCCACTCGTCTACAGTCCACGCACGGTACTTTTTGGCACATGATTTATGTATATATCATTCTTCATCATTTTCTGGGTGAGCAGTTGCTTTCTTCTTGATCTTCTTGCCTTACGACCAACCTCCAGCAGTCGTTCTTCACAGTTGAGGTGCTCACCTCCACACCAGAAAGCACTAAATGCCTTCGAAGATCAGTGCTTGTCTCTCTCGAATTAATTTTGCTATTTCTTATGAACAATTTGTCTGTTCTTGGAGTAGTTTTGCGTTTGCGATCACAGTTTCCTTTTCTTTTTAGAGACGATGAGGCACTTTCCTCAAATGCTTTTGAATTTCTCGAAACGCTGGATTTTCCCATATCTACAGCTTCAGCTATATCTCCTACAGTCGTTGATGTGTGTTCATTAAGAGCGATAATTTTGGAACGCTTCCTCGGAGTGATATCCACTTTTGGACAAGACAATATAGCACGTATCAAAATTTAAACCACACCAACTGTCGCACCGGTAGGCTCACAACTGAATTGCTGGCGAGGTAAAACCGATCAGAATGTAAATGATGGCCAAGGTCGAACCCTAACGTCACCTCAGGTAGTAAACAAACAGGTGTGAGGGTGTTGGGTTACCCTGGTACTCCCATACTTACTACAATAACTCAAACGAAGAAAAAAAAATGTTTGTCCCAGTTAACAGCATAGTAACACTTTAGTAGTATTTTCACACGTTATTTTTAGTTTTATACATTTACATTTACACTTTAGTAGTATGGTAGTGTGGATTTTGCATCTGAAGAGGAAGTGGTCCTTCGAAACGCGTAGTAGTTGTACTTCAAAAATTCAAATTACTGTTTCATTATCACTATTTCACTAGGTACAATATATTCATATCCATATGAATATCGTTTTGCAGCAACCATGTAGAAACGTCAGTTCCGATGCTTTCTTCATTAATAATCACATACTAAAAGAATGATGAGAAAGAAGAACCTATTCAGAGTGATTGGAAATCGAAGCTAATAAAACAAAAATATGAAAATAGACAGAAATTATGTACATGGATTAATGGAAATCATTTCCTATTTTATTAGTGAATTCATCATTCAAATTCAAGAATTACATAAATTCGAAATCAACAAATCGTGTTAGTAACAGCCTGTATATACTGATAAACGAATCAGATCTAAATGCATATTCCTCGAGTTCTTAATCAATGTTCTCATTTCTCTTTGGTCGTCTCCTATAACCCAATCCATAAATTTGTTATTCCGGTAATCTAGCCCGAACTGAATGCACTGCGTCGCTTTAGGCTCGGCAAAGTAACTTGTAAAGATAGATGGGTCCGGCAGACAGATTAGTTAAGCAGGGTTATTAATGACCGTGTTTAACCTCCGCAACCCCACCTCGCAACAATGGCCGATGTTTTAACACCACATTACAAGTGATTATGACCAGATCGGTCGATCCATCGAATCTAAATACTGACCGAAGGAGTTACTCGTCCAGTGGTGGACCGCGATTTGATTTCATCCAGATTGTTTTAGAGTGACTGTGAGAAATATTTGGTGTATTTATAGTTTATTTCTTGTTTAATTTTATCATCTGCACATAGTAAAGTTAAAACCAAGCGGTGGATCAGATAAAAAGGATGTGATCTCTTGGTGAAACATTGTTTAATATATTGTTTTTCCATTTTCAAAAGTTAGACTTTTTGAAACTGGGGCGATACCCCGAAACAATTGCCAATTATTTATTTTTTATAAATTTTGTGAAACCTAGTCAAGAGTTTTTTATTTAATATATAATGTCAATTAGTTGTCTATCATCGGCTTTTATATTCTACATCTATAATCATCATTTTCTAGGAATTAACTCTTTTTCACATGATATAATGTTGTCAATCAAGCCAACATTAGGTTTTTTTATTTCAGTTTAAGAGCACATTGATGGTCAAAAAGGTTTTGTATTTTCGTAACGTTTAATAACAAATGTAGTGTAGTGAAAAGTCCTTTTCATGGTTTTTTCAGATTCAAGCCTTTTCTACTTTTAAAACCTAATTATTTCCTGTATTTTAGTATATTGAAATGTGTTATTATTCAATCATATAACTGTTATTTATTCAAATAACATATTTTATTCGTTATAAAAATTTTATCAATTTTCAAAGGTTTTTAAATCAAAATGTAGTGCATCAAGAAAATTTTAATCGCAGTTTATTAAATCTTTACTGTAATGAGTTTACGGTAATTGAAAATTGGAATTGCTTCATTTTCTAATTCTCTATTGAGCATTATTCCATATCTTTCAACTTTTTGAGAATCACGTAAGAGTTTTTTTTTTGAGAATATCGCAAATCATAAACTAGAATTATATCAAGACCTGTCATCTATTTATTCTGTGGATCAGTTCAGAATCTTCTCAATTTCAGAAGTTGAGGACTGTTTCCTTGGATCATTAGTATTTCGTATTGTATACATGTTTTATTTTGAATAACTCTGTCCTTGTTTTTATCGAAATGTCTGAATACTTCCATTTAGATTAAGTGTTTACTGGTAAAAACTGATACTTTTCATTTTTATTATCTTCAATATATAATTTAAATAAAACTAATTACCTATTTTGTGAATTGCACTATATTCTCTAAAAATTTTGTTTAAAACTGTGTTACCAACACAATGATTTCCTCAGATGGAAATGATACACTAGATTTGAGGAATCAGATTTTGTTCATAATATTTTGTTCATCATAACAGTAAATACTATTTTTAACTGTATGTTAAATGTATTAATATGTGGAACAAATTATAGTGAAAATTACAAAATACTGCGTTTTATTTTAATTATTATTCGCGTCATCAATTACTGATCTTTAAATTTTTTATTGAAGTGTTTAACTCAGCTTGTTTTTGCATTTGCGAAAGCTGAAAAAATAGTGAGGAAAAAATAGTGGCGAATAATCACCAACTTTAGCGGATATTCTGTTTTCCTAGGACCATGAAATGTCCTGGAATTATTTAAAAATTTTCCTAATTATAAGTATTAATTTTTCTAGCTATAAATACCTATTTTAGAATGGTAGTGAATCAGTTACATGATTGATAATATATACACGATTGTTGTTTCTGATTCAATTATAATATTCAAAGAAGTTAATATAAAAGTTTATTATTTTTTAAAAAATTACTATCGTGGTGTTAATCATGTTGGTAATCCAGTTTTGTTCTTTGTATCCACAGGTAAATTGTTTTAGTTTTACAAAAACTCTTCAGGTTTTGCACATAAATTGTAATTTTCATACCCAACTGAGCTGAAAATTATGCTTGATAGTTGGATTATTGACTGAACCAGGAATTAGTGCATTATGGATATTGAAACTAAAGTTATTATATATATATATTTTAAAAACAATCCCATTCGAAAATTCTGTCAAAATTGTTTAATTTTGAAAAATAAAAGAGTATTTCAGCAGTTGATGA
Source organism: Henosepilachna vigintioctopunctata (assembly GCA_030704895.1). NCBI lineage: Eukaryota > Metazoa > Arthropoda > Insecta > Coleoptera > Coccinellidae > Henosepilachna > Henosepilachna vigintioctopunctata. The sequence continues at coordinate 467,395 of JARQZJ010000008.1, read as the reverse complement.
ATTAATTTGTGATTTTTTATTTCAATTTTTGCGCTGGTAATCTCTGTACATTACTCTATAATTTCAATTTTATAACTACTTATTTTTATAACTACTTAGTACTGTATACATGTCTAAACGTCGCATGTCTTACCCGGGATATGAACCTAGATCTCCTGTTTGGCAGGCCAGCACCCTATCTTATGGGCCTCGGAGACAACCTCTTTACAGATTATATTTCGACTTGAATATCTCTCGGGTTAAAATTTATTCAACAGGGATAAATACAAGACAGTGCATATACATTCAACATCTTAATGAGGATCGTTGATTTTTAACTTCAACAAATAACCTTCAGAGGGTAGAAAACGTGAGAAAAATCATCTGATCTGTTACATCACGCTCAATACATAAGGAAAAACTTCGAATGTTATGTAAACCAGATATTAAATAATGCTTGTCCTTAAAACATCGAATGTGTTGAAATGCTCAATTGAAAAAATCAAATCATAAAGCGGTCCTATTTTACAAGTGTGTTAAGCTAAGAAATCTTTCCCTACGTAAGTCTGCGACAGATGAATTTGTTATTTTACCCCAAGTTTATCAAATATGAGTTCGATAAAAACCTATTCACGTAATATTTTAATTAATTAAATGAAAATATATTTACTCATTTTCCGGTCAACTTATCAATTTTTTATTGCACATAATATACGTACATGTCTGTGCCCACATACGGTCCTGGAGAGTCATATTTTAAAAGATCATAAAAGTAATTAATCATTGAATAGAACATAGAATTAATTAGTTTATTGTGAAGGAGAGAGAAACAGAATAGTTCAAAGAGCTGGAGGAGAATTGTTTTCGATTAATACTGGAATACCACTGAGGTCGACGTTCTTATATTGTGGCGTGAACGATCGATTATAAAATACGAATCACCTACCTGAAAAATAAATTGTTCGACCGATTAATAATAAAAGCTCCAACTTACGTCGTCTACTCCATCGACAGTAACTATTAATGATAAGATAATTGTTACTATTAACATGTAACGAGGTCACTTACACAAAGAGTGTATATATGTATATATAATATTCTATAATCTGAATAATAAAACTTAGACCCTACCTTACGTTGTTTTGAAATCAGTATTTTTCAAAACTGAAATTTTCGAAAAGTATTCAGTGAAACTGGTTAGAAAATAATTTATATTATCTGCCGATACTTTTCGTTAATTTAGGAGAAATATTATAATTGCGCTCAAAAACTTCTAGAAATGTAAGACTTTTAATTTTAAGACTAAGATAAAATTATTTAGGTACATTTCCTCAATTCATAAGTTACCGTTTCCAAAAGATCTGTATGCATTATCATATTTTATAGTTTGTGAAATTCGTACCTCATCAAACGAGATTCCGAAATCAATATTTTTGAAAACTGAAATTTTTCAAAAGTAGTAAAACTGATTATAATAATTTAGAATCCTCTTATACTAATTCGTATTGGTAATACATAAGATACTTAAATTATTTCACTTCACTAATTTAGTAACATAACTTCTACACATACTTCACTTCATTGTCTACTATATTTTTCACTAACAAAATAAATTTTTTCTTACAGCTATACGAGATTAATGATGACCCGAAGAGAAAGGAATTTTTAGACGATCTATTTTCTTATATGCAGAAGAAGGGTAAGTCTATAACTTTCATCCAAAATTGTATAAAAAAACATTTTATTGCTATGAACATTTCGTTAATAATTTATATTTTCGTTATAAAAAATTTTTGTATATATATATATATATAATCTACTACAAGAAAAAGAATTCTGTAGTTCTCGTGTTATATTATCGCACTTGCAAATATTCGATTGAAAGTATACTATAACTTAATTTCGATAATTTTTTGACAAATTATGCAAAAGAACATTTTAGCAGAGCTAGAACATGAACAATGCGATGTCTCCATTATCCTTCTAGGGATAAATGTTAGAGAATGTTATTGAAATCGATGTATACATTTATTGGAAACATAATACAGTTAACTGTTTCGTACTACAAGGTACTCATCAGTTACGCCAAGTCCAACAAATGAAAGGCAACGATTTCAATCCCCATATACCCTCTTATCGATAGAAAGACAGAAATATACAGTAAGTCGTATGCATTAATAATCTATGCATTATATATGCATACGACTTACTGTATATTTCTGTCTTAGAATCAATAGTAACTGGCACCGATTTGAATATTCTTCAACATCTTGAAGGATAATAGAGACATCGGATTGGTCGGGTTTCACAAAGCCTCTAAGTGTATATATATATATATATATATATATATATATATATATATATATATATATATATATATATATATATATATATATATCTTTATAGCAGAGGCAGTCTCTCTCTTCCAGGCAACGCCCAGCCAATCCATAAGCTCTTTATCCCATCGATTGTGAGGGCGCTTTCTTGGTCTTACCCTGTCTCTGGACTCCCAATCACCAACGCTCATCTCTTGTTCGGGCTAGATGGCCTGCCCATTTCCACTTTGACTTTTTTTTCACACTCCACGACATCCTTCACCTTTGTTTGACTTCTAATCCAGCTGCAGCGCATTCTATCTCGTATGGTTAGGCCATCATGTATTTTTCTATACTCCGCTGGGTTGTTTGAAGCTTCTGGATGTGAGCAGATTTCAGGGTCCAAGTTTCGCTGGTAAAGCACTTGGTCAAATATATATATATATATATTATATATATAGTGGCATATCTGATTATATATATACATGAAGATGTGTCTCAGTCAGACAGTTTAAAACTGTCCCCGAGCTTTTCATTTTAAAACTGAGTAAGTAATCTCTTGATTATATTTTTTTTAGGCTAGTATTCTCCGTACATTGCCCATCATGTATAATTCTTCGAATCACTATATATATAATATATATATATATATATATATATATATATAGGGTAGGAATATATATTATATAATATCCATAGAGATATAAATAGGTAGCACCCAATGATTTCCGTAAAAAAATGCAATATAAAAGATGTTCAAGATTTCTTAAAATACTCTTTATTTAGATTTCCTAGTCACATTCAAACAATATGTTCGTAAATTCATGTCAAAGATATAATACCCGATTTGTAATACTCTGTCCGTAAAAGCTTTCGAGGGAACATTATTTCTAGAAAGGAACAAGGGTATTTCCTAACTTGGTGAATTACATCTGCACCTCAGTCATATTCACCGCCTTTTACTGTTCATCAATATATCGGCTAGCCTTCTTCTTGAGTCTTCTCAAAATTGCCTTCTATAAATAAGTTGGACCCTAGTTCCTAGAAATTTCGATTTCACCCCTGAAGTAAATAAAAGAAATCTGCATGAAGCGTTTTTATTTTTATCTCCTTATTTATACCTGCTATGGGCCACGCATTGAAAGAAATAATAAATGGTTTTTTCAAATCATTACTGGTTGTACATTTTTAGTTTGAATGGTAGATTTGTTGAAGTTGTTGACCTAATACCTACCCCATAATCAATGACGATATTTTAGAGAAAATTACTCAACAAATATATTCAAGTACAGTCGACTCTCGTTAATTTAAACCTGCGATAATTGGAATCTCTCTATAATTCAAAGTTATCACGAGTTCCCTACAAAACCTCTTTATATTTCGAACTAAATCAATACATTTTAATGCACTTTGTAATTCTAACGAAAAAATCATTGCTATATAACAAAACGACGCGTTAATCCTAACTCATAGGCGTCCAACACTCGACAATTCAAAGTTGCAGGGAGAAAGAGGCGGAAAGATTGTAAGTACATTTTGCGACAAGTTCAAACTTGTATCAACGTATGTACACGAGCCTTTGTTTTTGTTATGATTAGTTTGACTATTTGACACACACTTCTCATAAATGGGTTTGTTTAGTTATCATTCAGTTACTACTGTTAGTCTTTCGTTGGTATACAGATTAAAAGTTTGTCTTAGTTATGAGCCCTAGAAAGTATAAATGTTTGATGATTGCTGAAAAGAAGAAGTTAATCGAAAAAGTAGAGGGAGGTGAGAAGAAAAGTGATGTTGCAAAAGAATTTAAGATTCCTCTGAGTACTCTCTCAACCATAATAAGGCACAAGGAGAAAATTGATGCTGCTCGAGCTGCTGGAGTACGAAAAGAACCAGTAAAGGTTAATTTCCTCGTCTGGAAGAAAGCCTGGTAATTTGGCTAAGACAGTGTAGAGGACAAAAAGTGTCTATTAGCGGAAACTTGTTGAAGGAAAAGCAAAAGAGTTCTCGTCTACTCTAAGCATCAAAAACTTTGCGGCTGAAGTGAAGGGTGGCTTACAAATTTCAAAAAGAAAAATGGAGTTAGTATTTAAAAAAGTTTGTGGGGAAAGTGGAAGTGTTGATGATGCAGTTTGGTTAGATTGGCAAGTAAAGTAAAAATGGTAAAAATGGTAAATTGAAGACCTTGATTAACTATGATCCCCGCGACATTTTTAATACTGATGAAACTGCCCTATTTCTAAAATGTTTACCGGCCAAGACGCTCACTTTCAAAGATGAAAATGTCATGGGGGAAAATATAATAAAGAGAGGTTGACAGTTTTACTTGCAGTAAATATGGACGGATCGGAAAAACTTAAACCCTTAGTGACAGGAAAAGCAATGAAACCGCGATGTTTCAAAGGTGTGAAATCTTTTTCTACTGATTATCGTGCTAACAAAAGCTTGGATGACGACAGAACTTTTCAACAATTGGCTTTTAATAGTTAATGGGGACATGAAACGACAAAAGCGGAAAATTTTACCATTGTTAGACAATTGCACTGTCCACAACAGTCCACCTACATTGTTCAACGTGGAACTCTACTTCTTTCCGCCAAATACAACTTCTAAATTACAACCATTGGACCAAGGGATCATCCATAATTTTAAGACGTTCTATCGCAAAGAAATTGTCTAAACTCGTTTTAGAATCTCTCGACAAGCAAATATCACGATTCTGACAGCTATTTTACTGATGGACAAGGCATGGAGAGCGGTAACACCCCTAATGATTCTTAACTGTTTAAAAAATCCGGTTTCTTAAAAAAAGATCTTCCAATATTTATGGATGATGAAGAATCAGCAATAGAACCATTAATTGACATCAGCTGTGTGAGTTTTTCTGACTTTGTTCGAGTGGATGAAGATGTTGTTGTCTCAGGTTCACTAACAGATGGCGAAATTTTGTCTGCGACATATACCAATGAAAACATTAACGATGAAGATGAGGACGATACATCAGAACCTTTGGCAGAGGTGTCAGTTAAGGAAGCGAGATCCTCATTCGATACCTTACAAAGCTTCTGTCTACAAAACGAAAGTGATGAAGAAGCATTTCAGGCACTTTTTCTCTTAAAAAAAATTATTGAGCAGTCTGAGCAGCAGCAATGTGCTTTGAAGCAAACCAGTATAACAGAGTTCTTTCAAAAGATTAATTAATTCACATTATGAATACATATGTATGTACACGAATGTACCCCTATGACATTGTTTTAGAATAGCAGTAAATAAATAATAATTGATTAACACTTAATAATTCGAAATTTGATTTATTTTCTCTCAAAAATTTCGAACCATTTGATATTTCAAACACTCGATAATTCGTAATATTTCAAGAGTCCCTAGAGTTTCGAATTAACGAGAGTCGACTGCACCTATATTTCAATTCAAAAACTCTCAAATTGTGCAGCAGTATATTATAAGCGAGATAATTTCATTACAAGACTTCAGGAATGTCGGCAGAAGTTAACTGTCGAAAAATACCCTCAAATTGAATTGCTTGTTTGGAAGAACAAAAAATTTACCTGGTAAAAATTGGTGGACTCATCGTGATTCTCACATTTATTCTGACAAGTCACAACAGAGCGGCTCATTTGATTGAATTAAACAGTAGCGACGAACCGATGGACCCTCATGAAGCCATAATAGCTTAATAATAACTCTGACTTTGATACACGCCACTTAAACCCAGATTGCTGTAATTTTCGGCCCAAGGTTTGTTATCGATGATGTAAATTACACTGCACATTTTTTTGATTTATTGCTCCAATTTTTTCTTCCTTTGAGAAATATGTTTATTCTGTTTTATTCACCTTGAGAGGTTTTTTTGGGATTTTGAAATTCTATCCATGCAAAATAGGTCACTTTCTGGTGAATTCCAAAACAGTTTCTTCGTTTAAGAGATGCCATAATTATTATGAAATCGCAAATTCGTGTTTATTAGGACTTCTTAATCTACGAAAGTCAATTACAGGACAAGGTTTTTCGTGTGATAATAATAATAATATAGATAATTTAATGAAATTTGTATTTTTATATCCACTTATATGAATGAAGTATCCACCCAGACAACTAGCATTTTTTTTTAATATAAACTTTAATTCAAACACTGAACTTATGATTTACAAGTTATTGACTACATAGCATGACGCGTTTCGTCGTTACAAACGACTTCTTCAGATGCTTACAGAATAATGCAGAATAATTATTCTGTAAGCATCTGAAGAAATCGTTTGTAACGACGAAACGTGTCATGCTATGTAGTGAATGAAGTTTAAATCATAAGTTCAAGTGTTTGAATTTAAGTTTATATTCAATTATAATGGATTTACATCAAGTAAAAGCCAACACTATATTTAGAATTTTTTTGTTCTGAAATGAAACAATGATATATATATATATATATATATATATATATATATATATATATATATATATATATATATATATTGAAAGAAAAGCTAGAATTTTCATTCGAATAATCGATATCATTCAAAATAACGTCACAGTGTAGGTAGCTATATGCTCATATACGATATGGCAACTGCTATCAAACATTATGTGTATTTCAATGTTTCCCAATTGTATCCCTATAAAAACATTATAGACTTCGCATCTTATCCTAAATGATCCTAAAGCTACCTCCGCTATGAATTATTTTTATAATTTTCTAAAATTGAATAAGAATCAATTAATTTCACAGAATTATATTGTGTGACAATTTTTTTTAGGTTTGTACATCATTTTCAAAGTTAAACTGATTAATATTTTTTTTCATTTTATTCATGAACATTAAGCAAGTCATCACAGATTTGTATATATTTTAGGAAATGTATGGTTTGTTTAGTGTTCTGGTTTATCAGATTTTCCAGAGTGTTGTCTCATTTCTTACCGTTGCTTCTGATATTCTGATCAGTGAATTATTTGAATTGAATATAAACTCAAATTCAAAAACTTGAACTTATGATTTACACTTTATTGACTACATAGCATGACAGTTTTGTCGTTACAAACGACTTCTTCAGATGCTTACACAATAATAATGAATTATTTGAATATGGATAATTTTCTTATTTCAGCCTTCTCTCAGTTTTCCTTTGGATTTCTTAAACATTATTCGCTCAACTTGGTGTGCTATATCCTAACAGTTATGTTAGGACAAACTTCTTTTAATCAAAGATTTAGTTTCATTTCAATAAAAAACCGAAACTTATTCAAACTGTTTGATTTCACTCGTTTTTTCATAGAGAATACATAATTTGAATTACACAACAAAGCGCAACAAGCTCCTTTTTTCATCATCCGAATGTTTCATGTACTGCTTTGAAAATATTAATAAGCAAACAATATTAAACCAATCAATCAAAATTAAAAGGTCAATCAATCCTCGAATGGGAACATTTACGATATTCTAATTGAATATGAGAGGAACCTTTACCATATTCTCAATATGATATTCACGCACAAACAATACTGAGACTCTTAATCGAAATATTTCAAATAAAACTCTCAGGGAACTGCCGCTTAATATTCACTTTCGAAAGTGGTTCGATCTCAGTGACAACATTTGTGTAGACATATTCCTGAAAGTTTTATTTGAAATATTTCGATTAAGAGTCTCAGTATTTACTAGTATGAATGATTCGTGAAATTTATATATATATATATATATATATATATATATATATATATATATATATATATATATATATATATATATACAGGGAAATGAAAATATAACGATGACACACTAACTTGGTATATATAAAATGAAATGGACCTATATGAAAATATAGTTCATGAATCCCTATAAATCTAAACAATTACAAATCTGATGTATCAAAACCCCATGTTTACAACTATCTAGAATAGGTAGCTCTCTTTATTCAGACAGAGTCAAAATGCCTAATGATAGCAACATATATGTACGAGACAGCTAAATATACGAGTATAATTGTCCCTAAATATAATTGAATTCGTAGAACATTTTAAAGAAATCGTACTAAAAAATCCATGGTATCAACGTCTGATTTATTTACAAGAGATTCCTCAGTAGCATTCAATGAACGAGTTATTAATCGACAATGTTTTCGTATTATTCCAAAATGTGAGAACCCTAGAAAACCTACTATTAACTTACAATTACAAATCTGATGTATCAAAACCCCATGTTTACAACTATCTAGAATAGGTAGCTCTCTTTATTCAGACAGAGTCAAAATGCCTAATGATAGCAACATATATGTACGAGACAGCTAAATATACGAGTATAATTGTCCCTAAATATAATTGAATTCGTAGAACATTTTAAAGAAATCGTACTAAAAAATCCATGGTATCAACGTCTGATTTATTTACAAGAGATTCCTCAGTAGCATTCAATGAACGAGTTATTAATCGACAATGTTTTCGTATTATTCCAAAATGTGAGAACCCTAGAAAACCTACTATTAACTTACAATTACAAATCTGATGTATCAAAACCCCATGTTTACAACTATCTAGAATAGGTAGCTCTCTTTATTCAGACAGAGTCACCGTCGACATTGGGGAACTTTTAGACTAAATGAAATACCTCTGTCTCTTGAATCTGAAAGGTGCGTGACATATTGCACCTTTCGTGTTGCTCCCATCTAGCATAACATTTCACTAACCCGCTTTTCAAAACAAACCACGCATTCTGAATTGAGAAGAAAGCAGTGACTTGCAACAGGCCACGTGTCAACATCTACCTGAACTATCCTACCAAACGAAAAACTATCTTTAATGGAACGTAAGATAAAGGATTAAGTTTTTTTATATTGCTTGAAATAGTACACAATTACTTCTGTTGAAAGTGACCCATTTTACAAGTACAACAGAATGTTGATTATTTTAAAGTTGTGATATAACACTTGAGTCTCTCTTGTAATATATTTTCTTTTCACAAAAGTGGAAAGACAATACATTTTTTTCGACCATATGAAAAAGCATACCTCAAAAAATTATTTTTAATCACTTCAATTTATGAATTACTGTTAACTACTGTTAACTTAATACGACAAAAATTAAGAAATGGATTACAAAAAATTAAAATAAAGAAAAACAATAATGTTGAATAATAGAATTTTGAAGTATTATAATTACAATTTGTAAATTTCAATCAAGATAATACGTTCTTTATTCTCAACAGGTATAATACAACAGTTAATACCCAATTACAGAAAATAGTAACATTATGGTTGAATAATAACTAAATAACTAATTAAATGAAATGAAAATAAATATATTAAAGAGCTCAATCTAATCTAAAAAATTAAAAAAGTAACTAATAATTTAATAATAAAATTCAATGAAATATTGCAAAGGACTCAATCTGAATGAATTCATTTAGTCAATTACCCTTGCTCGCTTAACTCCTAATAATAACTTATATGGAGTCAAAGTGAATGTCACATTTATTAGCAACTGTATTGAATGTAGACTGCATAAACCAAATGGGGGAGTGTATTAGCGAGTCTCTAGATAGAATAATTATGTATTATTTTGAGAATTTTGCCTAGGAACACGAAATTTCAAAGCGGACAAGAGAGGAGGACAATCAATACTGTTGTGCTCTAATTTGTACAAAAATTTGAATGATAAAGTTTTTCTCCTGCCATACAATGAGATTAAACTAAATCGACTCAATAATTCGTCATGATTGACTCCTCTTTGTGGATAAACTTTATCCTTCCTTCAAACTAAGAATTTCAAGAACCTTCGAATGGCCTCAAGATGGCGTTGATGGCAACTGTAATTAAGATATTTGAGCATGCTAACATACTCCAGCTTCCTACGGATTAAATTATCTTATAAATGTTGAGGAATTATTGAAATATTGGCCATTGCTTATAACGAATCCATATATTTTCGAGGCAGATGAAATAAATAAGTTGGGTAATGTGTGGTATGAAGAAAAGTTTCTGATCGAAGACTATACACACTCATTTGGAGAAGATTTCAACAAAAACCTATTTTTCAGGAATATCTGTACATTTTGTACAAAAACATCAGTAGTCTTGTTGTTAGTTTCTTAAAGAGACCAGATATCGGCCTTTGATGTATGGCTGGTAGTATCTATTATTTTATTTATAAATATTAAATTTTTTGTTAGCTTAATCCTCAATTCTTCAACTCGTAAACGGCTTCCAACCCTCATATCTCCTCAAAGAGGGTACTAGCGTCTACTAATATCGTAGCAGATAAATGACGAAATGAGTATGAAGTATTTGTTTTGTGCATTTTTGGCCTGTATTTTTGTTTTTCATACGCAAGAAATTCTATCTGTTGATTTCTATCTGAAAATTTCGTTTGATTTCAATTTATTATATTTTATTCGTGTTAATAACGACTAGAATTGGATCTATTCAGAAGACAAAAGAAACTTCGTCACTCAGTATTCCAAAATGAAGTAGGAAAAATTGAAAAACATTCTTCAAATATTGTACTGCCTAGTAGATCTATACGATGATTGGCAAAAGAGCTTCTTAATCGTTTGTGATAAACAATATTCAACATTCAAATATTCATTTTTGTTCAGTGTTATGGTTTCTATTGAGGACTTCAGGAATTCCAAAATTTTCAATTTTTCATATTGAAAAAATACTATTTGTGTATTATATTTTATCCCACTGGTAAACCAGGGTAAATATAAAAATCTGATTTATAAAAATTATAATCAATTCGAAGTTATGTTAATGTCAATTTATTTCTCTGACATCGTCATAAACCAACCCAGTAAAGGCATATTTTTTAACTTTCAGTTAACTAGTTTCAATTGATGTAGAAGGAAAACATATTTTTTTATTGATCGAATAATGTGATACTTTGGAGCGAATGTTTCTTTTGTTCAAATTCGTCTGTTTATCAACAAATTTTCTACTATTTCACGCGCTTTTCAGAGAAAGCTTACCGCGTTCACGAAAAATATGAAAGAGAATTGAAACAGTGTGCTATTTCTATTTTCTTTTGTTCTTGGAACCATAAAACTCAAATAAGAGATAAAATTTTATAATCGATATGCCAAGATCAATCGGAACATTTGGACCACCTGGTATACATTTTCGAGAACTAGCGCCCATCAGCAAAACCAATAATAGCATATAAATGGTCACCGCCAAAATTGAAGTTTATTTATAGTGCGTGGTTTGTTATCGATTCGACACGATAAGCTGTAATTTTTTCATACCGTGAAGTATCGAATTTGAATTCGTAGAAATCATCGTGATTTTAATAAAACGTGACGATGGCCGGTAAACGCAATTTACCGTAATATATATGTTGATGGCTGTGAAACGTTTGGTGTTTGGTGGACGGACGTGTTGGTCTCTTTTCTTTCATTCACGCCACGCAATGGCTGCCATCGATATATTATCGGCCTCCGGTGGTCAAAGACGAAACAACCCAGAGGCAACGTTGCCGAGAAGTCTGCAATATCTAACATTTTGTTTCTACAAAAAATGTAATTGTTTTGGTATGCATATGTACTGAATATTCTCTATCGAAATTTGATAGTTTGTATCAATAAGTATCCGCAAAATTAAGGCATATGCAGAAAGAATAAGCATTATAATTGACGGTCATTCGAAATGAGATAAATGGAAAAATTCTCAGGAAGATTCAAGGAGCAATCAAGAGAAACAGTATTTGGGTGAAGGGATCTCAAAACGAACCTCCTCAAAAGACAAATAGAAGAATAGAAGAAATGAAAAAAACGACGAGCAAAGGTTTATATAATTTTTTCCAGGATGGAACATTCCAAAATAACAAATGAACTACTCAATATAATGAAGAATAAATGCGGCACAATATGGCTGAAAGAGATCCAAAAGGATCTGCAACAGATGAATATAGAAAATTTTTAAGATCGCTTCTAGTATCGATATAAAATCGCACATCATTGCACCAACCTAGAATGAAATGGATAGATTTTTTAAAATTCAGTGGACCTACAGTTTATCGCCAGTTCCGAACGGCCATTGGGCTTGTTATCAATGTACATTACCCAGCATATATAATTCATTAAACTACTTAAATCATAGACCCATAGACACAAACACCCATGCCCTCAGCAGGGCTCGAACCTGAGTTCTACCGCATCATAGTCGGGTGTTCTTCCGACTAAGCTACGAGGACCGGCCAATGGATAGATAGATGAACCAAAGGAGCATTCACAGAGAATGAGCGTTTTTAGGAGGCACAAAACGAAATGCCTTTAAAATTATGACTCATCAGTATGGCTTTGCTCTGAAAACAAAGTGTTTTATTCAGTACTTATTTATGATAATAGACAGACATAAATCATATTAACTAACCATAAAACAAAGAAAAGGCAATTAAAGTTTTCAATTCCTATTTCAATTAATATTATAATACAGAATATTAACAACGTGATCTTAATATAATCTTTTAGATATGTATACCTATGTCTCAAACAATTATGAATCAAAGAACATATTAATTATATTTTCTGAATTCAAATCTTCCAATATTTTCTAACCATCTTGTCCTGTGTTATTCACACCATAAACAAAATGCCGAATGATAGCAACAGATATGTATGAGACAGCTAAATATATAATTGTCTCTAAATATAATTGAATTCGTAGAACGTTTTAAGAAAATCGTACTGAAAAAATCCATGATATCAACGTCTAATTGATTTACAAGAGATTTTTCAGTAGCATTCGATCATATCTCATTCAATAAACGAGTTATTAATCGACAATGTTTTCGTATTATTTCAAAATGTGAGAACCCTAGAAAACCTACTATTATGCTTTACTTAACAGATCTTACTCGTTTTCGAAGCAGTAAGTTTTTTAAAAGATATTGGTGATCACCACACTTGGTCGAAGAATACTGCCATGTTTGAAATTAATTATAGTGAGAATCACAAAACCACTAAGTTTTATTTAAATTATTTTTTATTATCACTTTGTGAATTTCATAAAATGTTTTGTAATTTTATCGACTGAATCAACAAACTTGAATAATTTTGTTGAGTAAATTTACTAAATTATTTTGTGTTAAAACTTCCTAAACTTTTTGGTAAAGTTTTCAGAGAAATATTTAACAGTGCATCAAGATCTAAAAGAGTGTCTTTTTTGAACATCTTTTTTCAGATGTGGGCTGCCCTCATTAAATTTCTTAAAAAATCTTGAATTTAGAATATTACTAAAATTATTTTAGATTTCATTTTATTTCAATTAAAATGGTATATGTTGCTACTTTCAACTTATTATGGACTTAATATATTATATATTTTAAAATAATTCAAATTAAACACTTGTTGCTCAATGTTTCACGAATGTGTAATAATAATATAAATTATTATCTAATCAATGTTCACTTACAATTAAGCGAGAATTCAATATCAATATCTTTTATTTCAAAATCGCGAAAATGTACATTATGTGTCCCTCGAAATATAGGTTAAGTGTTAGTTCATCTCAGGAGAATTTTTTAATCGCGTAAATAGTGTAGAGTTTGTTTATTTCAGTGGCTTCTTGAAAATGAGCAGAGTACTGACACGCATACCAACCTTCACATATACTTAAATAGAGTTAAACGTCACAGTGAATTTGTGTAAGGAACTAATAACTTGCTCGTCATCAAGTCTCGAGTTTAAATACACAACACTTATTTATTACGCTTAGATTTCTACTGATACTTCTCGCATACATAGGGGATTGTTCATAAATGGATTTTTTTCAAATTTATGACAGTACGTAGGAAATGTCTGGAATATCACTACCTATCTCATTCGCTTAAGAATTATCACTTCTGGATTGCAGTCAACACTGGTATTTCTATTATTGTACTACTATGAAATTTCTTACATTGTAATAAAACTATTATTGTTGCAATTACTATTAGTTGACACCTACACTAGATGTCGCAGTCACGTTTGCCATATTTAGAGTTATGGTTAACAGTCTGAAGTAATAATAAACACTGTTGCCATTTATGCATATTTATACCAATTGTTTACTACAATAATATTCTGAAACAATTTATTACTTGAGAAATTGTAACTATATCGAATGTGTAGAAGAAGGTATGAATTAAATTCAATTAAAATTAAACTATATACTTTTCGGTTTTCACACATTTTCACCAAAAAAATATTTGAAATAATCTATTCAAAACACACATTTGATTTCGATTCGTTGAAATCGGTACACACAGAACACTTTTTATAATTTGATATTATGGTATCCACAAACTATCATCACTAACATCTATATCTCGTATTAAACTATACAAAATTGATGAATAGAGGATTAATACTGAAACCTTGAAATATTCAACTTCAAACTACGAAAGTTTTAAACAACACAAAATTGATTTTTCTCTTAAATCGGTACCCAACGGGAAGTACCCATAATAACTTCTTTTTATTGTGGGAAAGTATTTTGAGAAATCTCGATCTTTCAGATTAGATTGTTTGCCATTTTAAGTATTCCTTTGATCTTTCATTCAAGTTTAATGAACTTTTACCGTTGAAATTATTTTTATTGGATTGGTTTTTATGTCGCATGGCAACACTGTTGTATACTTCATTTTCTACATAACGATTTTTACTAGTGCGTATTATTCATATGGTGTACATTTTCTTTTGCGTTTTATTGTTTCTGCACGTTTTGATTTGCATTTACTGCCACAAATATTACCGGTTGTAAATTGAAAATTATAGTTGTTCCTTGGACATTGTTGCAATAATGATGTAATGTATTTATGACGTGTAAGCCGATAATTCCTTATTGAAGCCGCAACAGTTTTTGTTTTGATTTTCTGCACCTGCCTTTTATTTTCTGAAGCCGAGATTTATCTGCAGATAACTGCTGTGAACGAAATTCTTTCCCATATTCCATATATTTTCTTGTTTATTGCCGTCAACAACTTAGGGTTTACTTCTATTTTTTCCAGAATGTCCCTCAAATTCAAATCATTTGATTATTTATTAGAAATTGATCGAAATTTTCTTACAAAGAGGATACTGCAGTCCTAAAAATATAATTCTCATCCTACTTTAAAAATGAATATCTAAAGAGTATCAAAATAACACTCCATGGAAACACTAAACATCCTGTTTCAACCGTTAAGGAGCTCATCAGCGAAACAAGATGACGTGTTTTCATCAAGTTTGATGGTTTTGATGATACTTTCAACATTAATTGTCGGAAGTATATGAGAAATATTTTTAGAGCTAAAAAGTCAGTTCTTTCCAAGTGAGGTTTTTTCAATCAAACATCCTTTTTTTTTACACATTTTTCAGAATTTTTCATGTGAAATTGGTTGAAACTGAAATTTCGCAATTTTATAATTTTCTGTGCAAATTTTCTTAGTTTTGTTAGTGAAAAAGAATTAATCTATATGACAAGTCTTGAAATGAAATCTGTATTTATTTGCAAACATTTTATCACCATTGTGAACAATCAAGGAATTTCATCAAGTATATTTCGAAAATAACTGTAGGTTTACTAACACAGAAGAAGTCTACGCCTTTTGGCTTTTGGCGATTGGAGTGAATTCAAATAAGGTTCTTTCATTTTCATAATCTTATTGCAATTGAAATATTTTGTTCATTCAAGTACTATTATTTGTTTTCAAAATGTCCCAGTATAATTTACCTATATAACAGTACTTGATGGCCGTAAAAATTTTTCTAATGATAAGTACCCAACAGGGATGCTGCAAGGAAATATACTTGGGCCTCTTTTATTTGTATAGAAATGATGTACCTGATAAATTCGACATGAAAAACTTATCATGTTTACAGATGACACAAGTTTACTTGTAACATATGAAAGTTAAAAAAAAATAATCTATATAGCGAAAGAAACAGATTCCATCAAAAACTGGTGCTTCAAAAAGAAGGTCAAAAGCCAATGTTTCAATTCATTGTAGTCTAGAACACAATTTTTCACGAATAGCTTGACCAGATTCCTATGATTATATATTAATCAAAATATAAAATAAAATAAATATATTAATATCCTTAATCTGATGCGTATGCAATATATTAATATCCTTATCTGATGCGTATGCTACTCTTAACATGTACTGAAATATCAATTAGATGTAAATGTTGTAAAAGGGATATACAACATAAACTTCCAATGCCTATTGACATATGAAGTGATACCATGAGGAGCTGGTGGTTCTTGTAATAAGGTTTTCGTAACTCCGAAAGAGCTCACACTACAATTTTTGATACTCATTCCGAGAGATCTACCTATAAAGTTTTTAGAAACGAACTATTCATCTAACTGTTATATAAATCCATAATTCTTCTAGGCTAACATCTTATTTACTAATACCTCTTTTTTAACTAATTTTCAAGAGTTTGAGAATTAAAATAAATCATGGAAGGTCTATCCATTGTTATATCCCAATCATAGTCTAACATTTCCTCTACATGCCTTATATGTGCCTGAAATTATGCAACTAAAAAATTTTTTTCATTTTATAACAATAGAGAATATTTTTCAAAAAGAAACCTTATTTTTTTTTAAATTTTTGATATGTATTTTGTTGTGCTCTTTAATTTTTTATTTAATTAAATTGTTAAATCAAATCAAACACTTGGCCTAATGTTTCACGATTATATTCAACAATATCGAATAGTCAACATGTTTCGAGCGTGAGCTCATCTTCAAGACTAAGCTCTTGGACTCAACTTCAAGACTCTTAGTCTTGAAGATGAGCTCACGCTCGAAACATGTTGACTAATTGATATTGTTAAATATAATCGTGAAACATTGAGCCAAGTGTTTAATTTAATTTAATATTTAATTATGTTTCATCAAGAGTTAAGCGAGAATTCAATCTCTGAAATTAAATTGTACAATTCTGAAAATAAATATCTGTCTATTTCAAATCATTATGAATAATGGCTATTCTTCCAGAATTATTTATGTGGCATAACTTCAATTGAAATGTATTGTCGAATTATTCGAGCTCTAATTAATATAGGAGAACCCCGTTTGTTCGTATAATGTCATAATTTCGATTTCTACTCTCGTTCATAATAAATCACGGTAAGTGGTTTAGTTATGACTAATGGCAGAAATACGCTCATATTGAGTTTGGATATGCCAGCAAAATCAGCCGGAAGTAGACTCTAATTTTAAATCCACTCTCATCAATCAAGATCCTTAACTGACATAAGTGACATCAAGACATCAGACACCTGAATATCAAAGATTCGAGACGCTCACTGTTAAATTGCTTAAAATAATACTGGCGATCTCATATTACGAACATTAAGATACGAGAGTGAAGTATAAATTTGGAAAGTGTTGTTGAATGTTCGTCCTCAATTTTCAATTTCAAGTCAAGTTATGTCCCTCAAATAATAATATTGTGTTGATATATATTCGCTAGTGTTTTCGTTTCGTGTACTCAAATTTTTTCTAATATTGATTTAGAATCCAATGATTATACTCGTATTAATAGAATTGGTTTATATGAACGTTAAAAATTTCTAATTCGCTGAAATAATTTTTATATGAAATCATCTAATGAATTTAATGAAGAACCTATTGAATGGATAATTGAAAGTAATCACCTGATTACCATATTTTTGGTAACTCATCATCAACTATACAGTCACCAATTACAGTTTTCAAATATACCAATATGACTTATAGTTATGCCTAAAGGATTAAGAGCATAAGGATAACCCACTTGGAAAGGATATTCAAATTTCAATGTTTTTCTCATAGTTTTTCCATAAAATTTCAGAGCTGTTGAAAATGGTTCTGAAAAGCTACTTTATTTTTTCTTGAAATATACATTAGGAAAATGTTCCCCTTCAAAATAATATAACGTTCCGAACATAACATTCAAAAATATATTTTTTAGTTTAATTTTTAACATGTGGAATGCGATAAGTTGTTCTTTTTCCTCATGAATTTTCTTATTTGGGCGTTGAACCTTCCTAGATGTCCAACCACGCAGTCCTACCCTGCTAATAACTTCCTAACGAATGTTAAAAACTCTTCCCGCGCAGTGACTTTTAATTAGTTGCATCATAAATTATATCGGGATCGATAGCACGTTACGCCATCTCTGTAATAGACATCATTGAAGTTCATACTTCCTCTTGATTAATGGTGCAAACTTCGTTGGACAACAGCAACCCTAACTTTACTGAATGATTTTGTCTATGTACACGTGTACAGTAAAAAATTGCTAATCTTAGAATGCATTTGTTATTTTCCGCGTTGGTACCACCAGCAACTAGGGTTAGGAAGAAAAAAAATTTTTATATAGGTATACTTGGAAAAATTATCGATATTAGAATACTTCTACAAAACTTGAAGAAATCGAAAAAATAAACTAAAAAGTTATAGAAAATGTTTGAAGGAAATCACCAATCAAATTCACTCAAATTAATGTTCAACTTACATATAAATAAATTCATAAATGAAAAAGCAAATCAAAACGGTTAGATGAGCAGCTGTAGTTAATGCTAACTCTACTACTCTAACTATCCCGAATATTGTGATTAAATATCTTAAAACACATCACATACTGTCACAACACAATACCTAAACTTGGTCAATCCAGCTGTGGTGCACACAACGGAAAAGCTAATCAACTAATTCAATCAGATCTAGCATTTGATTCATTGATCATAAAGTTGCAATTAGCTTAACTAAAACAAATACTAAGTTATTAAAATTAGAAAGTTCACAACTGGACTAATTCACAAATGGTTACATAACGTAACCATTTTTTAAAAATCAAAACGGCACTTCTTATTGTTGAAAACACTTTACTATTCGAACAATTTAATCATTTATTACAGTTTATTATTTTGAATTGAAAATACTTAGCAAAATATTTTTTCAAATAGTTATTTATGTATTTGTCAGACGAACAAGTTTGTTTCAATACAGCAGGTGAGGTTTTAAGAAAATAATAGAATTGTAGGCAATTTTTTATATTTACTCAAACTATCAACATCGCTCTCAAGACTGAGTAAGTGGGTAAATATGTAAGTGGGTTTTTTCAGACAACCATAACTTGTTCAGTATTCCACCCCAGCGAGCTTGCGTAGAAACTTGTTGTTTATTCCTATCGATTGGTTTTGCATATTAACATACGAGGGTGGAGTGAAAAGTTTCCTGCCTGACCAAGCAAAACGATGTTTTAAAATTTTTTTTTGCTTTTTTTTCAGCATAATCTCCATCAACACTGATACATTTCTCATAACGGTGATCTAATTTAGTTATACCAGTTTTAAACGTAGATTCAAAAAATACTGATTTATAGTTTCGATTACTTCTTTGTTGCTCTCAAATCTTTTACCGCCAAGTCATTTTTTGAGGTTAGGAAACAGGTAGTAGTTGCTGGGGGCTAAGTCTAGAGAGTAGGGAGGATGCAGCATCAATTCAAACTTCAATTCGTGGATTTTGGACATGGCAACGTGATGATTATCTGATGAGACAAAATTTTTTTCTTCGCCAAATGAGGTCGTTTAATTTGCACCTCGTTCTTCAAACGTTTCAATAAGTTGTATTGACCAATAATAGTCTTACCCTTTTCAAGATAATCAACGTATATAATTCCTCTCGTATACGAAAAAACAGTAGCCATAACCCAGTTTGCCGATAAAATTGTTTTTGCCTCCTTTGGAGTTGGTTCCCCCTTTCCAACCCCTCTGTTTGGAGTGTTCTTTATTTTCAGGAGTGTAGTGGTGAACCCAAACCTCATCAACAGTTATGAATCGACGCAAAAATTCGTTTGGATTACGCCTATACAGCGCCAAATTTTCAGTAGAAATGTTTTTTCGAATCAGTTTTTTGTCAACCGTTTGCAAACGCGGCACCCATCTTGCCCACTGCTTTTCCATGTTCAAATGGTTGTGCAAAATATTTCGCACACGTTTGCTAACCTCCTACATGTCTCAGCTATGTCATCCACTTTCAATCTGCGGTCTTCCAGTACTATTTATACATTTCTTCTTTTGTTTTGGTGTAAAATAGAAGTATTTGATGACAACACCTTTCTCAAATTTTTCGATTTTCACTAAAACAACGAAAGCGTCTCGCGCAATGTGCTCTCAAACATAGCGATTGAGCTGAAACTTTTCATACAAGCTCAGTAGGAAAGGTACTGTAGGACTTTTCACCCCACCCTCGTAGTTACAAATTAATGACGATTCGTCAATTATTTCCTTGTCTTTGCTCAAAATATCCCATGACTACTGCTTCCTGGACGTCTTCGCATATTCGCGTTTTTTAAATTTTTGTGGACGCACCTTTCGCAAACCCTTCATTAAAGTCAGTAACACTATCTTTCAATTTCGTCAATTAACTAGAAACTTTGAAAGAAATCAACTGCTTATTCTGTTTTTTGAGCCAAACGGTCTTTTAATTGGCTGATTTCTATTGCAGCTTCAATTGTCGATAAAGGTTCACTCTCTATATAATAGAATCTCTATATAATAGAAGTAAAACTTTTTTTATAATTTTTGGACATTTGTCAATGCTCAAAAAGTAACCTAGACGACTAAGTTTTCAAACCATTCACTAAAAATTACATTTCAAATAATTAATAACTTTCGAAAATGATACTATCGTAAAATTTTCAATTATCATTCTTCATCAAAAAATAATCTTCAATCCATTATAGTCATTATAATTATAATAATTATTCTCAAAACTTACAGATCTTAATTCTTTTCATAATCGAACTGAAATAAAAATCGAATTGTAATACAATTATTATCGCATTTTGTGGATTTGCCCATGAATAATCAATCAATAACAATACGAAAAATAGATAAATATTTCAAAGAAAATCTGGGTATATGAGATTTTTGATGTATCCATTGTGAAAATTATGGCCACTTTTAAAGCAGATGCATATCCTGTATTTTCCACTAGTAAATCGAAAAATGGCCAGAAACTTTATTATATCTCATAAATCATAAAATTGAAAATTCTGTGAAGTTACAAAGAAATAACATATTTCGAAAAAACTAAGGTAGGTATCCTTTTTAAGGACAATCCAAAATTTCCCCTCAATTAAGAAAGCGGTTAAATATTGCTTTCATGATGTGTTATATCTAAGTATATTGTCTCCTCTTTTGAGTATTAAACGGTTCTGAATTGTTCGTTTATAGCGTTTTGCTCTTACATCTTAAAATCGGTGTTATATCTAAGTATAATGTCTCCTCTTTTGAGTTTTAAACGGTTCTGAATTGTTCGTTCATAGCGTTTTGCTCTTGTATCTTAAAATCGATTAATTATTTCATACTAATTATAATTCGCTGAACTTCAAAGGCGTAATTAATTAGTGTCGGTAGATATATTTCGCTGTTAGTCGTTCCTGTTTTGTTTTATATGGTCTCTGATTATTTTCGACAAATCTATTTAATTCATCGGCGTCGTGGAAAAATTACGTGTTTGATGGACTTACGTTTGTAGATAGTTAATCTCTTGCTGGTACACAAGGCATGTATCACGAGACTTGGAACTGAGCCAGGATGCACATAAAGTAGAATTGTTATTTGACATAATATGTTTTTCAATGAATTAATTTTCAAAGCACTAACTTCTCTTCGCGCTGCCAATAAAAGCTGTAACGATGAAAGGTCATTAAAGCAAACGTTTTTTATTAGATAATCTGAGTGAAAATATTCCCTGTTAATCGATTGAATTTGAATATCATCGCTTTGTTCTTACTCGATGTTTGGCAGAGATTCGTTGATGGTATAAATAACATCAATAAATACGTGTTTATAAAAGAAAATTAAACATTTCTTTATTCACCGTCAATAGTTTTTCCATCTCAAATAGAAATATTACAAAATCGGTTTCGGACTACTGTCCATCATTAACAAGAGTAACAGAAAATGAACAATATTTTCAAGAGTAGATGTTAATGAACGTGTGACATCAATCTACGACTTCAAGAAAATTATTACTTCAAAATATAAAAACAAACACTTGACGAAAATAACGAAGTCTTGTCATTCTGTTGATTCAAAACGACTTCAGTTTTTTGAAAAAACTTGTACAACTGCAACCCGACACGTCCAATAATCTGGCACCCTTTATATCGCCAAATTGAATTTCTTGGTTTGAAGTGACCATAGATACACAACAAATTATGACTGATAAAGAAATATGTAAAGTACTACAAGAAGAAAAGAGCCTTGTGAATGTATTTGAGCCAGGAACTACTACAACTATAGAAGTAAAATCAGATTTAGCATTTCAGATTTCAGCATTTAGTTGTTTCAATATCTTCATAATATGATCTGATGAAAACAGCTTATCTGCTGTAGATATTATATAAAATATACGAGGTGATATATGATTTCCGAAACATACGAGGTAATATTTTCAAACCAACACTACAAGATGCACAAAAACAGACTTCAATTAAAGATTGTTATGATAAAATTATAGTTTAATTTTGATATCCCTACATATGTTTTTTTGTTGTTGTCTGTTTCAAAAACGTGTAGAGCAGAAACTCGAGTACATGGTGTTTTCCTTATAAACCGCTTTGTTATATTCATTATGAATTTTTCTAGCAATACAATAATCCGAACATTCCAATAATGCCGCACCCTCTGGTTTTCAATTGTGCCGAATAAGTGAGTATATATATATATATATATATATATATATATATATATATATATATATATATATATATATATAATCCCCATGAAGAGAGCGATTGAACTTGAATTCGCAATTAGGAATTTTGATTCATCTTTTTTGCCTCCCAAAAACGTTTCATCCTCTCTGAATGATCTTTCTTCCGCTCATCTGTCCATTTTATACCAAGTTGACGATTTGATTTGGCTCAAACTTCACATGTGCGATCTTCGAAATTTTTTATATTGATCTGTTGTAGATCTTTTTGGACCTCTTTTAGCCACTCTGTTTCGCAATTACTCTTCATAATTATATCGAGTAGTTTCTTCGGTATTCTGGACTGTTTCATTCTGTAGATGTGCATAGAACTTTGCTCGTTGTTTTCTGATTTCTTGTTATGTTGTCTTTTGATTGTGCATTCTGAGGTCTTTTCATGCAAATGCAGTTTCTATTGATTGGCCCGTAAATCTTTCTGAGAATTTTTCGTTCTTGTTTCTCTCTTTCTCTAATTCTTGAAAGACCGTCAATAACTATTGTTTCAGATGCGTAGATTGCTTCTGGAAGAATCGTTGTGTTATAATGCCTCAATTTGGCGCCTCTCGAAATGCACTTTTTGTTATAGTAAGCCCATGTTAGTTTGTAGACCCTTTGTAATTTGGTAATTCTCTGTTCATTAGCGATTCGGTTTAAACCTGTGGACTGTATAACTTCTCCGAGGTATTTAAAATGGCCGACTTGTAGAATTTCACCATGTTTTGTGATAAGAGAAGATTTATTTTTTGGTTTTCTTTCCATGTATTTAGTTTCATCATAAAAAATATGTAACCTGGTTTTCTGCGCCATATACAATAGATGTCGAGCTAGGTAGATGTTTGTTGATTCAGAGGCTCATAAACCTGTATGTTTTTGTTTTCGCTGTCCAATATCTCTCATTGATTCTGTCATTGATTAGGTACTTCATGGTTTGTCCTCGAAAGTCAGATCTCTTTTTATACCACAAACGCATTTGTGGTTTTGGATCAATATTTTTCTTGCTTCTTATGGTTTTTTATGTGACTATTGATATTGTGCAGTCATTAAACTACTTCGATAATTTCGAAATACTCGTGGATGATAATTAGGTTCTATTATTCTAAATTCTTTCGATATTTTCTACTGAGTTTTTTCGATGTTTACATTTACATTTACTTTTCTGAAGAGATTGCAATGAATGACATTATTTTGACAAGGTTGCGACCTTGTACTTCAATTTAATTTATTCGTTGTTTTAATACATAAATCTAAGTATCTAAATACGCGTTGAGCTTTCAATTCCCTGATCAATAACAGGTACACGATTCCTTGTTAATATTCTTTGTTTTGTTTAATTTATTATCAAAAATTTCTGAATAGCTGTACAAATCATTAAGTAATGCATGATTCGATTTTCATAGATAGTGGCGCCAACCGATTAGAACAAAGCAAATTTCTCACCAATTTTCATTAATCAATTGAATTGTTGTCGTTCAAAATATAACAAAATCGCAAAAACATTTTAATTGCATGTAAATACAACAATGTTGCGATAGCCTCATACTTTCGATATAATCTATTATGTTATTAACATTCTTAAACACATAAAGGTGGTGATTGTTCCATGAATAGAGAGTATCAACCAACAAATGTATTGTTCCAATTAAAATAATCGAGTTTATGGTTGCAGATATTGTGGACATACTATCTCAACTTGGTAATTTGAATTGAGAAAGAAATAAATAGTCATATCATATCGGTTCTTCAACACTGCTGTTTTGCTAAATTCTTGAATTTAAAATATACAAAATATTATAACATTCACTGTCATCAATAAAAAAATACAATATTCATGTAGATCGGTAAAAATCAACTTCAAGAGTTTTATATAAACCGCCATCAAGAGCAGAAAATAATAGTAATTTTATGTCAAACTTTAATAATAATTTGAATGAAACAATACAAATTTCAATTCTTTTCCGAGTCTTTTGACTTGTTGTTCTTTTATCGATCTCATTTGACAATCTCTTGAAATATTTGTGTCTTCCAATTTATCTTACATCAAAAACATATATTATAAGTGGTCTCAGAGTTTTCCAGATATAGATTCTCATTAATGCTCTACAATCTCTATAGTCTTCGATCTCTTAGAAGTTCTTCTATCTTGTTTCTGTGCATTATGAAAAATTCTCCTTTATATAGTACAATCCTTTACTCCCATGAGGCCTCCTGCTAGGACTTGCGTATGGTTTTCTGTGCATGCTTGAAACTTTTGGATAAGCCTATCGTGCCGTTTTTCAGTTTTACTGTGCTACTTATTTTGATCTTCTCGAGTGGAAATTCTGAACAAAAAAAATTGCATTTTCCTTGGTGTTCTTTATTAGATTATTATGTTTTTTATCCTCCACTGGAATATTCAATGAACAACATTCTCTTAAACGCCTAGTAAATATTTAAATTTAAAATTTTTCAGTCGTGAGAAATTTAATCGTGAATACCTACTCTCCAATAAGTTGTCCTTCTAATGACAATTTGATATTATTAAACAAATAAAGTTATGCATTCAAAATTAAGTAATTAATAGTTCTGTTTATGAAATGAATTTTTAGGGTTATTCATTTGAAATCAGCTCAATGAGAGGTACTCAGTTCGAATGACATTATACTTTCGGAACTAACGCAAACTTTCAATAGCAGTGAACAGTTGGGTAAGAATTGAAGACATTTCAATAGTCATTACATAAAACGATTAGTTAAAAATTAATCTATAGATAAACACAGTCAAAAACATATTAAGTCGAAATTCAAACATGAATTGTTTTAAATTTTATTATTCTTTGACACGTTTGACACGATTTCGGTAATTATAATTTTCAGAAAACAGTAGATCAATTATTCAACAGTATCTAAGATCATTAAAGGTGAGTCTTAATAAGATGAAAATCTTATTGAGACTTATATCTTATTATTTGATATTGAACAAAAAATGGATGAAATCAGTAAATAACTTTAACAAACTTCAATCAAGTCAAAACTGAGGTATAGCTTTCCATAGATTGATAAACCATTTTTTTCTCCGCCTAAACACCTCTCAAATAATTTTTACTGAAAAGATTTTATCAAATGAGTGTTACGTAGCATAATTAATTTTAATTACCATCTACACTATTTCTATTAATACGGGGTGATTTCTAATAGTAATTGAAGGTTATCACGTCACATTTCCATTAATTTCATTATTTTATGATAGTATTACAATAATTGGTTCCTTGTAAGATAGTTGTAACATTTTGATTAACTTGGCTGATATGAGAAATTTGACCTTTGGTCAAATTCCATAAACCAGAAGGTTTGTGGACATTTTACAGTATTACATTCAAACAAGTCTAAAACAAAGAGATTCATTGAAATTTTGAACACATTTTCAAAAACTTATTTAATTATTGATTCAATTGAATATTATTTAATATCAATATAAATATCAATATTACGAAACGTTAACAAAAAGAGTTTTATTTTGTAATGTCTCTTATTGTAAGAGACAACTGGTTATTGTTAAAATAATTGACAGACAAGAAAAGTAAAAAAAATTATGTAGGTATGGTCTATATAAACTTATTATTATATATAAACTTATCTATATATTTTTTTCTCGAGAGTTCTTGTTTATATGAAACTGAAAATTTATATGTTTCGCGTATAACAGACCGTTAAAATGAAAAATTTATAGAAAATTTAATACTTTCATATTCCTACAATTGTATTTTCGTTTACTTATCTAAACTTTTTCACTTATTCAATCAATTTCTGAGTTTTCTATTCATTCGATATTATTATTTGCTGACTGTTTTGTGTTATTTTAAATAGTATATCATTTGATAAATTTTCGAATTGTGAATTTAACTCAGTTTTCATCTTCTCTGTCATTGATACTAATTTCCGAATTTTTAAAGTATATTAAACATTTTTTCGTTCTTTTATATTTCTTCACGTCGAAAACTGGGAGGCAAGTTACCTAACTCATCAAATTACTACTCAACTTTAACTCGTAAAAACATTTAGGTTAAAGAGTAAATTCAAAAAACGTAATTTACTTCATTAATAAACCTACCGCCACGTTATGCATATATTGTTTGTTAACGGTTTTTGATAAAGGTGAATGTATACCTACTTCATATTCGTGTTATTCTTCATGAAGACTAGTTCCATTCAAAATACCACTAATCCGGCACTGCTACATCTGATTCGAAGGTATTCTATTTTCAAGAAAGTAATTATACGTCAGTTAGACAAATGTGTCCAATCTGAGCCCCGTCAAACATCATTAGTGTGTACGTTCCGGGTATTACGAAATTTTTTGTGTCTGATAAACTAAATTGTGATCATCATTAAGTATGAGTATTATCGAGACATGGCCACTTGTCCTCCATGGCCATATTGTTTATATTTGGCGGAAAGCAAATCAACACAACATTCTTATCACAGACCCACAATAATATTCTCATTATGTATATATTATTATTATTATTATTATTATTATTATCATTATTATTACGATTGTTGCCCATGAGGAGAGCGACTGAACTTGAATTAGCAATTATTAGGACTTTTGCTTCATCTTTTCTGGCTTCCAAAAATGCTTCATCCTCTCTGAATGCTTTTTCTTCCGTTCATCTGTCCATTTTACTCCAGGTTGACGATTTGACTTCTGCTCAACTTCACATGTGCAATTTTATAGCGACATTCAGTGCGATCTTCGAGAATTTTTATATTGATCTGTTGTAGATCTTTTTGGACATCTTTTAGCCACTCTGTTCTGCAGTTACTATTCTGGACTGTTTCATTCTGTAGACATGTGCATGGAACTTTGCTCGTCGTTTTCTGTTTTCTTCCGTTATCGTATTTGTCTTTTGATACAGTTCATTCTGAGGTTTTTTCATCGAAATGCCGATTCTATTGATTGGCCCGTAAATCTTGCTGAGAATTTTTCGTTCTTGTTTGTCTATTTCTCTAATTCTTGAATGGCCGCCAATAACCATTGTTTCAGCTGCGTAGATTGCTTCTGGAAGAATCGTTGTGTTATAATGCCTCAATTTGGCGACTCTCGAAATGCACTTTTTTGTTATAGTGAGCCAATGTTAGTTTGTAGGCCCTTTGGAGCTTGGTAATTCTCTGTTCATTAGCGATTCGGTTTAATCCTGAGGACTGTATAACATCCCCGAGGTATTTTAAATGGCTGACTTGAAGAATGTCACCACATTTTGTGATAAGAGAAGATTTATTTTTTGGTTTTCTTTTCATTTATTTGTTTTTATCATAAGAAATTTCGACCCCCTATGAATTCGTTGTAAATAAAAATAGAAGTCTCAATTTTCATTTACCAAGGAGGTTTTAGAGAAACAGGGCATCTCAAATTTCATTCAATTTTAAGCAATAGTTTGAAAAGTGAATTAAATTTCTCAACTTTCCTACTAACTGATGGATCATCAAAACTCTAAGGCACTTCTAGCAGACATATAAGCTTCAAATTTAGAACACAATTAGTGTTTAGTGTATAAATCTAGAAAAAACTGAAACATTTTGTGTTCCAGTGTTTTCTTTTTCCAGTGTTCCACTTTTTTTGGTTTTTCTCATGGTGATTCCATATAAATAAGGATTGCAAAGTTACATTCGCAGTGAATGAATAAGTGTATCTGTATATGACTAATATGGATATCAACAAAACGAAATGAGATGCCATCAAAAACAAAACTTGTAAAAAAAGTTCCCTAAAGAATTATGTCTTAAATTATTTCGTAATTCGCTTCGTTGTAGATAAAACTAGAAGCCTGAATTTTCTGTAACGAAAGAGGCTTTGGAGAAACACGGTATTTCGTATTTTATTCAATTTTAACCATCAGTTTGAAAACTCAGTTGAATTAAATTTCTCAACTTTAAAACAAAGATTTTCAAAAACTGACTTTCAAAAGTTGATGAAAAAATCACGATACTTAGTTACACTAAGTCAATTTGTATTTCATAAATATTACACAACAGTTAAGAAACGGAAGTTTCAAAAACACGTGAAAACGTTCTCTATGACTAATGTAGAACAATTTCGCGGCTAGGAAATGTCTTTGGAGCCTATAAAATTATCAAGTAAGACGTCAAACTGTCGACCAATGAGATTGAGACAGGTGATCTAGCAAAGAGCACTAAGCACGCCTGAATGTAACAAAATAAAACGCCCGCAATGTTACTTCAGTCGTTCCCTAAGCAAGAACCGTTTAACCTTCAGCCCCGAGACGCTTCAATTTCATAAATGTCACTTTGCGAGCGCAGCTAGTTTAGTGTCATCGTGTGTACGTCTGAGGTGCCCTCTTGCAGTGCAATGTGTACGTGTAGCACTCACGGTGTTACTTTTATGACCCGTGCCTGCTAGTTGTCGGAACGCACATGAAAGCATCGGCCGGCATTTTATGTATCATTTGTTGCAATGTCTGAGCTTTCTCTCTCTATCGGATCAAAGGCGAGACAGCTTGGTGTTCCGTTTTAATTCTGCTTTGATGGCCGCTTTTTGTAGGGTAGGGCACTTACCATCATACGGTTATCAAATACATTGTTTCTTTAAGTGTAGTTGACGTTATACGACCACGACCGTGCGTTAAACATTTATTGCTACCGTTCGACTCATATTTTCACAACCCTTTTCGTTTATGTAACATGCATTACATTTGAATACTGCTTGGTATTAATGAGTCCTGAGAGTACGTTATCAGTATTACATTACATTGATAACGGCAATATTATGCATTTCATAATTTCTTATATTTTTTTAACAAATAACGTTGATAGTTAAAAAAACACAACTTCCATATCTTGAAATTGATATTTTACACACTATGTGTGCAAAAATAAAAAAACGCAGTGTTGTAATTTTTTACACATTTGTCAAATTTAATTAACTTAATTAAATATCTGCTACGTTTTTCTGGGCAAATATTAGTCTGTAAGAATAGAAAATGGAACAAACTTATTCAGTCCTGACGTATTTAATCATGTCACTTATTACATTTTATAAGTTGAAACTGTATTGTGGGAAAATTGTTGATTACGTCCAAATTTTGGTAAAATCAGCCCATATAACTGAACCACATGCTTCCAAAGAGTAAAGTGAGATTTCGGGTTGCGTTTAGGAAATTAATAAGATGTAGAGAAGAAAATATTTTCCGAAAAACATTACTATTGGTGTATTTCGAATATCTGCTAAACACTAAACACAAGTCTACTGATTGTGAAACATGGTGATATAATATTCCGGGCTGATTGGCCGTGATCAACTGGAACTCCTCCTCTTCCAGACGTTTCGTCTCTAACTGCGAGATACATCTTCAGTGGCTGCGAGTTTCTCGACGTAGTGGTGTACTGGGCGACGACTCTGGAGCAACTGATGGAGCAAACTCAATGGACACCGCCCGTGAAAGCCTACATGATTTCACAAGTCTACTGAGTTGTGGTCCATTTTCTATGCTTTTATACTTCTAACTAGTACCTTAAATAACAAAGAAAACTTTGATCGGAAAACTATAATAAGCTACAATCATTTTCGAAATAAAATCAGAGAACTGCCGAAAAAGTCTGAAAGAAGATTTCAGAAAATTTTGAGAACAAATCTAACGAAGAATAGAAGAATTTGAAAATAAGCCAAAGTTTTGAAAGAACAAATCTGTTCTTCAGCGCTGGTCAAGTAACATTCTTGTCAACGAAGAAGCAGGTTTGTTGCTTTGAAGTTTTAACAAAAATATGTCAACTGAATACGCCCTTTTCGACATCTCCTAAACGTTCGGTAAAATGTGCATGAAGGCCTACTCTTCAAGGTGCTTGAACCAAGAACCCCGAAAGCCAGCTCGTTACCTCTTTTCAAGAGCAACGACAAACCAATGTCAGAATTCATATCGCACGCTCTCCAAAATGATTGATGGACGCAGGCTTACACCAGCGCGTAGTGCTATCACCGTTTTCTACAACCTTCTCACGAGAGAAATGCTCAAGACGCACGGTACCAGCTCTTCTATCTATGAAGACAACATAGGTGACAAGGCTGGCTATCAGGTGTAAATGACTATCATGACCAGATCGCACGGTCCGTTCTAGTGATCAGAAGAAGGCAACAGCCCTGGACAACTTACAATAATGGTTAGCGTCTTAGTGGATTAGAGTTTACCCGAAAAAGAGCCTATCTCTGTTTTTATCTTAACGAGGACATCGACCAAACGAACTTTAGCTAAGCGACCAATCAATACCTTGGAAGGACAGTCAAAATACCTGAAAGTCGTCATTAACAGAAAGCTGACGTGGAACCTTACGTTAAAAATTGCACAACCAGAGACAAAGCTACGCAGATGCATCTATATCAACAGACGAAGTAGCCTCAGCGCAGACACGAAGTACCGGCTCTATAATCATTGGACGAACGACTCGAGAACATGGTGGAATCGTACTCACCAGCTTCAATAGGCCGGAAGCGTCACTATACCGTCCCGCTATTGAGCTGGACAGTCAATCTGCTTCAACAGTCAGGACTCTGTCGTACTTAGCCACCCAGAAGCTTCAAGTTGTATGTAACAAATCACTGCGGGTGGCCATCGACGCTTCCAGCTTTATGATAAAGCCCCATATCCATCAAGATTAAGAGATAACGAGTGTATTGGAGATCTGCAGAGCGACTGCATCATGTACACAGCGCTTTCCAACTATCCGAACCCTTAGCGGCGTCCGTGAGCACTATGAGCAAGGGGCTCAATATGTTGCTCTCACAATTAATTGTGAGGATAATATGATAAATTAAAAACTATTTAGAAATTTTTCAAGTCCCACCCAACTTTCAATTTTATTTAAATTGTTATGTTATGAAAAGCTTCAAAACTCGAAATGTAATTAATGCATACCAGTATCAGTTATCAGTTGTTTTTCTCTTTACTATTTTACTGTTAACCACAGATTTTTTCTTCTGAAAATCAATGTTTCTTCTGATAGGTTATCATCATACAAAGGGAATTAAAATTTTTCGAATTCCAAATTAAATAAAATGCTTTAAGTAAATTTTAAGTGAACGAATATGTGTAAAAACAACTATAATTTTCTACACCAAACTTGTGAAAGTAGAAACCTCATTATTGATCGCTATAGATAACATATTTAAAAAAAAATCACACAATAGAACCGTGATCATGGTTGTATAAGGAAAAAACGCGACTTCTTTTGATATTTTTATATCCACAGGGGAAACAATATCCTTTTGATATTGTTTCTGCTTTGCTCAGATTGCAATTTCTTGTACCTCTGAAGGAACTTTTCTAAATTCCAAAAAATGTTTGATGCGCTCAACATAGATTTAGGGCTACTTACCCATTAACAAGAGTTCAATGGAACACCATTTTCGATTATGGGTAACCAGAAACAGAAACACGTATCCGAGTATGTTAATTTTTATGGAAATTATCGAAGTGTTTTTGATTATACGACACATTCAACAAATTCAAGTATTGTGCAAGAAGTAAATTGGCATTATGCAATTTCTTAAGAGTTTAGTTAAGACTGTAATATTCTTAAAAATTTCATGCATTTTCAGTTCTTTGAAGGGATGGATAATGCAAAATTTAATTGGCAACGTTTAAAAAAATATTTTAAATTCCAATTTTCATTTCGAATTTCAATCGGTTGTCCTCAAGCATACTTTTTTCAAGGAGAACCAGACGCATTTTGACATCCTACAAATAAACAACCGAAATGACTACTCCGAAAGATTCCAATATAACAAAACGAAATGAAGGAATGCTACGTAGTCGAGATGATCTATTTCCATTTCATAGTTATTTTGAATTTGGCATTCGAATAAAGGTAATTTATAAAAATTAGGCGAGAGAAAATCATGTCGCTGGCTTATTTCGAAATTGATTCATTCAATACAATGAACTTGTGCCGAGATGACAAGTCCGACTGTTGAAATGTATAAATAACCAGAAGGAAAACAAATGATCCGTTACTATAAAAGCCTGGCTTCATATCCAGACCACATATATAAATTTAAATAGACAATTTCTGTCTGGGTAATATGCAGAGTTGATATTAAAATAGCTACGAAATGAGTGACAGACCATGACTGATTACTGTCACATGATCAAAAATCGGACTGCTGACAAATAAAAATACACCACGGAGAATAATATCGCCCTACGGTGCATAAATATAGGACACATTGACGACTCGTTTACGTGGGCAGGGGTATATTCGAACGAACAAAACAAAACATCACAATTTTATTGCAACATTATTAAAAAACATCTCGAGAATCAACTCCTTCACACAACGCTGAAAACTGAAATATGTACTCGTATATCACACGTCCAGAATGGAAAAGGCACAACTCAAAAAGTGATGTTTTCAGGAAATCCTGTTTAAAGTTTCATACTTTTTGAACTCATTATTTAGGATGCTTTGAACGTTTTTTTACGAATTTGTTATTTTTTATTTTGTTTCTTAATAACTCTAGTTTAATATTATCTGACCTTCTCAAGTTTTTTTTCATCATACAATGATACTATCTCAAAAATGGCACTTTATGAGTTGTGCCTTTTTCATTCTGGACGTGCGATATATATATATATATATATATATATATATATATATATATATATATATATATATATATATATATATATTAACAATTTTTAAATAACCGCTATTTAAAATCTTTTCATTCAACTTTTTTGTTACAGTGTTTCGTATCATACAGGATTTTCATATAATTTGATACTTACAATTGTATCTATTTCAAATATTCATAGCTCAATTAAACGTTAGATTTCACTGCTATATATTACCTACTTGCCATGAATCTTATTTTACACCGTAACTCAGAGATTTTCAAACATATTCATATATTAACCGCATTTTAAACTTAGTTGACTTATCCAGTTTGAAAGATCGTCTAAGGTACAAAGACAGCCATAAATTTAAGTGAATGTGATAGTGGAGCTGACAGATTTTTTGAAGCATAATTTTCGGGAATATCGAAGTCGTAGTTTTCAGGATGAAGCACAGCTCGAAAAGACCACTTTTCGAACGTATTGGTCAAACCTTCAATTGTAATTTAGCAAACACCGAAAGAGCTATGAAATTTACTGTGTAGTTTGAAGTATGAGTATGAATATTAGTTTGAAAATGATATATGGTGGGTAATGGATATTGATTTCAAGCCCAATTGTCCTTCGGAACTGGCGATAAACTTTAGGTCCACTCAAATTAAAAAAAAAACAGATGGTTATCCTACTAATTTTTTTGAACCATGCACAAAATCTTATTATAAATCATTTTTTGTTGACTCCTAATTAGAATATAATTTGTTGAATTTGAAATATCAGTTAATATAAGAAATATCAGGTTAATAATAATTCAAACATCCTATTTTAGTACTTAATTCATATTCGTTTTTTACTTACTTTGGTTTTGGTAGCATTAAATATCAAAATAAATAATTATGGTCTATAATAATAAATATATAATATGCTATATAAATAAATATAAACCGATGAGATCGCCATAGTAACTCTATATATTTCAAAATTTAGCTTGTTTTTTCTTCTGTCATAAAAAAAAAATCAATACATTTAATTTTTATTCCTTCCTTTTATTCATTGTTAAGCATTTATCAAAACAGAACTGGTTGAACAGAAATCCTCGTGTACCTGATAGTCAAGATATGGTTTCAAAAGACACTCCTGTTCAACTGTGTCACTTTCAACAAGGAGCAATTGTCTTGTATTTTTGTCGAATAATACGCTGAAAACGTAATAATATTATCCAATCAATACTCTTCAAGACGTCTTCGAATGTCTATCCAGAAATTCGCTGATAGGGATAGAGATAAATTAAAAGCACAGCTCGGAACGAGAAGGAATAATAAAAGTTGGACTCGTATCTGTAGCCGTAAGCAAGAATAAACTCGTAAATTAATATATTTAAGTTGGTCCATAAATCTTGGGAACATTAAGTCACATTTTCATAATTGCATTTGTGGTCGTCCATCTCACTGCGTTTCGTCTCGTTTTCTCTGCTCTCTGGCTTGGCTTATGAATTCTTTTTAACCGGTGTTGATTTGTTTTGTCAGCCAGATAATTTCTTTTTAATTTATTAAAAAGCTATAACTTTTTATCTCGTTAAGGGGTTGATGCTCGACCAAGTTACTAAAGTCTATTACTGTTAGTCGTAATATTTTGTAAAATGGACATACATCACATATTACTTACGTTTTGTATTCTACGTTTTTTTGTTTCCCTCTCAATTTCAAATTTATCTAAAATTTCTACTTATCGATTTGGGTATAAAGCATTCCTTTGTAATTTGAAATCGATACATGTAATGCATTTTAACCAATTTTGATTTAACATCTTCAAAATTTCATATATATATCTCTTCATTAAACTTTTGCGTGAATATAAAAATCATGAATGATTTTGTTCAGATTCTGAATCAATAATCTGAACCGATAATGAATACCATAATATTATGAAAAAGAATTAATTTGTGATTGAAAAAATTTGGTCCAACAAAGAGAATATTTCGTTATTATTTCGTTAACCTTTGGTATTTTTATTACTACCACTTGAATTTGTATTTATTAGTTACTACAACTTAGGTTGAATATAGTGAAAAACTGAAATAACACTAAAAATATCATATTCTAAATAACTAAGCATTTTTGGTTTTTTATATTTCGTTGAAACATAACAATTTTTCACCAATATATTAGCTAATCAGATCATCCGATGCATATTTTATGATCATCATATACAATAATCATACATATTGATATCATATTCTATATCATATGCGATAAAGCCATTTTATTTTTGTATTTACGAAAGAATGTTTTCAAGCTCAAAAATCATTCGTTTTCTATAGCTTTCATTGGTCCTTGGTTTTTTTCACTTGACTTCTGCTTCTGAAGTGCAGGCTGAGCTAATATTTTGATCTAAAAAAACAAAGATACTTAAACCAACTGTTTTCTATATATTATTTTATTTTAAATAATTTATAATGATAATTAACTATATAATTATTAAATAATTATAATAATTGTTAAATATAGTAGAAATAAAAAACAATCTGAAGCATCACCAAAATCTCAAATTTTGAGAAATAGTAGTACAGAGTTATCTCGACAAGATTATTCAATATGTAAATTGAATAAAAACACACACCTTAGTTTCAAAGAATTATATAATTGCTTGACAGTTGTTTGGAGTTTCTCCCCATTTTCAGAAGTTTTAAAATCAAAACTTGAGTTGGACTCTTGAAAAAAAAACTCTTGAGCATTAATTACAATTCTCTGAAACTAAGCAAAGTATTTTCATTCAATTCCTATTGAACCATATTTCACCAAGAGAACAGAATATTAGTTATTGTATATACATGTACATGTATATATATATATATATATATATATATATATATATATATATATATATATATATATATATTTTGAAAGTTTTAGCATTAACAGGCTTTTTAATATGAAAAAGTTTATTTCTGTTGACGTTTCGTTGTTATATTACAACTTTGTCAAAACTAATGAATTAGTTTTGACAAAGTTGTAATATAACAACGAAACGTCAACAGAAATAAACTTTTTCATATTAAAAAGCCTGTTAATGCTAAAAACTTTCAAAATAAATACCTCAAACAGGCAATAAATCAATTTCAAGAAATATATATATATATATATATATATATATATATATATATATATATATATATAATATGTGAGTGTGTGTGTGTGTGTAGAAATTAAAAGTTGATATTCTCAGCAAATAGCAATGGAAGAATTTATTTCTGGTCAAAATTTTCTTTGTCAAAACTTTGAAATTTTTTTAACAAATGACACTACGAATGGTATTTTTAATCTTATTAAAAAAAATCATTTATTTCGTAGCTTTGATAAAGACACAGTTTGTAGCGAAATGTTAACCAGAAAAAAATTATCCATTTTACAATCTCTTATTTCATAACAATATTGATTTTCAGTTTAAATATAGAAAGGCAAGAGAACCCTCAAAAAAAAAATATATATATATATATATATATAAATCTCCGAAAAATCAATGACTAATGAAAACTAAAAAAGATTAAAACTAAGAAAGAATACCAAACATAATTTCAAACAATTGATTGAATTAAATCCTCTGCGGCCTACGTAAGTTCTTAAAGGAACTGAGTATGGGCTCAATGTGTGCGGTACTGAATGAATGAATTAACCATATGAAATTTGCTTTGAAAAGACCACAATTGAATCAGTAATAAAGAAAACAAAGCTATCATGAATGAACATTAACTTCAAATATTCTGTGAATAAATCGTCTTCCACATTTCAATATCCAATTTTGTGAGTTCCTCTTCAAAGCATGGTAGTTTTGGTTCTGCTTAAGACATGTGGGGATAATATTGTATATAGTAAGCTGGAATCATGTAAAGAAGACTTTTTTGGCATTGCTTTTTGAAATTTCATTAAAATTCGAAAACATTTTGTCTAGTGTTATGAACGGAAGGGAGATACACCAATTTAGGTTCCTTTACATTAGTAAAAAGAATCCCAGATTTTGTGATTTTACAACTATCTGGGGTCCAAAATTTTTAATTCATTTAACAGTCCATCGCTTGAAAACCTTAGATTTAATATATTCAATATATCTTAAACGTATATATTTAATAGTTGAATAAAACTTTCAATAATCTCTTTCGAATTCTTTCAATAGGTAACTACTTAACTAGTATTTACCACTCAATACACCCCAAGTTAGTACACTGTTTTGAAAAATTTTGTAAAATTTAGAAATTTCTGTGATAATAGGCTTTTTAGAAGAAAAAGACACAAGATTCTGTTATTGAAAAACCATAAAAAATTTATTGTATCCACCATATTTAATTGAATAGTAAATAATTGAAATGAAAGGTTTCCAAGAGAGAATTGGAAATTGAAGATTTCTAAAGTGCAATTAGTTGTATTTGCATACTCTTTGAGTTCCCGTGCAAGACAGTTGGAATTGCATTTTTTGCTTATAACTACTTAAACACAAGCCTTTTTTCCCGCTGCTAGCTCTTCGATTCATTTTCCTTCACGACAAGAAACGAATTGGCCAATTACATTCTACCGATAACAAGGAAGAATTACTAAATTGCGGATCAAAATACGCGGAATATATGTGCCTAATGATAAGGTAGAAATGTGAGCAGGTAAAATTAAATTCAACTCGTGATCTACTAGAAATTATTCTATTACTTACATTGAGAATCATGATAACTGCAGGAACGATCGTCTCATTTCCATTTCATCTTATATACAAGTGAAAATAATTCGAAATGTTTGCTTATTTACCATGTTCATTATCAAAATTATGATGGTGGGTCAATGGTTCATTCCTGGGCTATTTCAGTTCAAAACTGAAATAACATGAGAGAAAACTCAAAAACAGAAGAGATTTTTACCTACCTACCTCACTTGTTGCTTTTGACTACAAAGATGTGGTTTTCTTTTTTTCATGAATTAGTTTAAAGTAATTGTATCTGTTCAAACAGTACCTACTCCTTATGCAGTAGAACTTTAAGAATACAATAATTCATATGAATACGAGTAGTAATGATTATAAATGAATTTTTACCTGAAAAACAAAATTTTGAGTGAAAATTCATTTACATCCATTATTACTTGTGTTCATATACTAAAAGGCGTCTTGTATATTCAGTTTTTAACTACATTATCTTGAAAAAGTTTTATTTAATAATTTTATCATATTAAACATAGTAAAAATCTAAACTTTTTGCTATCACTTGGTAACGACGAAGTTCATTAATTATTTGAAAATAATTCGTAGCGTCTTCTATCAACGATGTGGAAGCAATATGATCTAGCTGATAAATGCTTTTCAATTATTCAATTGAAGGGTATTTATTCAATTTCGTTAGATATTGGCCAACGCCAATCTGATGATTGGCGTATTGTTAAACTATTTCATTATTAGTGATTTTTTCTACTTTTACCTTTCATTCAGTATCAATTGAACATTCAATTTGTACCCTTCATTTTCCAGGGTTTCTTCAAAATTGAAACAGTTCCGGACTTCTCAAGTCTTATGTAATTGTCATTAGTCATATACAGTATTTTCCGAAATGGTTGTCCAAAAATAATAGTATGTAATGTAAATTTATAGACCAATATTTTTAGTAATAAGAAATGCCCCCTCTTCACTTCAATAACTGTATTTTCACATTTTGGAATCAAATTAAGTGACATTATTCACAATTCAAATATTCGACCGATAGCAAATTTAATTTTTGTCTTTTAGATGAAGCCTAAAAGACAAAATGAATTTACAACCTTTGACAAATTTTGATAAGTATTTTGAGTGATCAAAACCAACCGCTCCTTGAATTACTATTTCCAGTAAATGTCAACAGTATTCAGTCAATTATAGGTTATGTTTTCATCCTTTGATATTAATCAAAATGTTCATTAATGTCATAACGGAAATTCTTCTCTCCCAACCCTTCTCCTTTTTCATTTTCAAATAAATATAATAAATTAATCAGTTAACTGTAATAGTTCATCTGAAGAACATAAATTTACCAACCATAATATACTCTGATTGAATAAATTAATTCAAGAGAAGTAGTAATAACTATAAATAATAGAGGCTTAGGTGTTTTCGCTGCGGAAATGCCAGGCATAATTATGATGTTTCAAACACATAAATCATAGAAATGAAATATTTATTAATATCTGATTTATTTCTTCCTATGATTCGTAAAAGAGTAAAATGGTATTCATTCATAGTTTATGATTTGATTCTTTATAGAAAAGTAATAGATGTAACGTAACCGTGGGTTATATTAATTTCCATACTCTTATCAACGTAAAATAAATTAAAACCTTTTATTTATCGAGGACAGCTTGATAATTTTTCGAAATTCTCACTCTTGAATGATCAAAGTATGTCTGTGTAATAACTGAATATGAATAATTTGTCGAAGCAGATCTGAAATTTATATGTTAATCAAGTATTGTGGTTCCAAGCAATATCAATAATACCATTCAAAATGAACTATCTATGCATTCTTTCAATGTGGATAGTGAAAGAATGTAAAAAATGTGTATAGTCACATGTAAAAAATGTTCAACAAGTCACAAAATTGAAAAATATTCTTGTGAAATTGAAAGGTTTATATGTAGAAGATCGTAGGGATTTATCCCCCTACCCCAAATATTACACTTTTTCTTCTAACATTATAGCGCATATTATAACGCTATATTATTACCGAATGTTAGCGCAATAATAGATCATATCATATTCAAGTTATATCAGAATATGCGTAAAAACTTGGTAATTTGATTGCGCTTTCCGCACCCATTGTACTATGCTGTTCGAATTAATTGGGACGAAGAATAAAAAACAATGTTTTCGTAAAATCATACCTTTTAATGAAGTCAATATGTATATACAAAATAGCGTGAATTCTTCATATTAATATGAAGTAAGTACTCCTTTCGCAGAAATAACTTCTTGAACTCGTTTAGGCATCGATTCCACTTAATCAATGTTAGTATTATGAGCCATTTTATATTTTTGACAGATATAAAGCTTATAAGTATTTCGTTCATTTAAAAATCTTCATAGAATATTTCGTAAAATGAAATTCAAATTTGTGTTGCTCCAACGCAATTGGAATTTCAACTATGTCATTTGGTGAGTCATCTTGCGCCAATATAACATTGTGGTACAATGTTTTCACAGAAACCGAGACAATGTTATTGCTGTTCTATTGATCCCTTGGAAACAACAACCTTGATGCAGTGACAAAAATTATCGTCGACTAATTAGAAAAGGAGGAAATTGGTATATTGACAGGATGAAATTTTTCAAATTTTTCGCGTAACACTTAAAATTGGCAATTTGTGGGTTATTATCCTTTTTTTTAATTTTTTCTCTAAAACTTATCAAGTGTTAAATTTAGATCCAGATTACGTCAGAATTATCATAACTGACCAAAAATATGGATATCTGGTCCTCACATCCAAATATCATCATTATCATAGTAATGAAAATAGCCAGAAGAGCTAAACATATAGTTCTTCCAGAAGGTTCCAGAATATTCCTGATATTCTTTGTAAATATCAGTAATATGATCTCAAATTAGATAGAAACTAACCAAACACTTCGTCATTTTTGCATCGAAATAACGCATAAAAAACGCTCATAATAACTGAAATAAATAAATTTTACACCAATAAAACCGATAGATGACATGAGCGCTCGCAAACGCAATGAATTTCTTCTCAAAGTGAAGGGTATCAAACAATTTATTGGCTGACCTAGACCGAATAACAACATTATATTAATCACAAAAGTAGAAGAACAATATCAAAGACCAAATACTT
Organism: Henosepilachna vigintioctopunctata; assembly: GCA_030704895.1. Lineage (NCBI taxonomy): Eukaryota > Metazoa > Arthropoda > Insecta > Coleoptera > Coccinellidae > Henosepilachna > Henosepilachna vigintioctopunctata. The sequence continues at coordinate 425,931 of JARQZJ010000008.1, read as the reverse complement.
AGAAATTCAAAAAATCTCAACGATTACGATGACCTGGTAATGCCAAGAGGTATCCAATGCTAGGTTTTTAAAACCATTTTCGAAAAACAGCTCAATAAGAACGAAATCTAATAAGACAAATGTTTAAACAGAAAGACATAATGGGGGATTTCGAAACTATAGAAGGAACAACTGCATAGATGAAATTCTGGACAAAGAGACATAGTGATAGGTCTTGCAGCTAAAACCCAAGTTTGTGAAGTTTCTGATAGATAAAAGAGGAAAAGTTTCGAGAAAAATGAAGAAAACTCATTCGTAGACTCTTTATCATGACGTAATTTTTGACTGTTGAAACGAATATCGGTGTTTCTTATTTGTAGTATTTATAGGTATTAATCTCCGATATTACTGATCTTGAACCCAAATACAAATGTTCTGTAATTGTATTGGACACTATATTAATTTAACGACGTTATCTGGACCTCCCGTCCTGTTTACATTCCATAAACATCCGATTTGTCAGTTTTATTCGATTTTACGTCGACGGAGCTGTTCCCCAAATTTTCGCCGGCTTTGAAAGAGCTATTCCGCCCACTTTAAGATCACTAAATTATAGAAACGGCTTTTGAAATGATCGTTTTCATTAAAACCTGTTAAAACGTTCGTTTGAATGAATATGCTGTAGACGATCAGGTAAAAAATGTTGCAGTGTTAAAATTAATAAACGAATTGTAATATTTTGCGCCTTCGAAAGAATATACATATTGAACACATTGTTAATACTATGTTGATAAAATTCAATACTTTTATAGTTCTGTATAAAAACTTCTATCTTTTTTTATATGTATCAACCTTATCTATTATTGGTCTTCTATCATTTGTCGTTATCTTTTTTAACCTTCTCTTCAAACGCTTATTTGATAAACCATTCAATAATTTCAAATAAATCAATATTATTGGAAGATTTTTATCGATATCTATCACGTTTCCTATATATATATATATATATATATATATATATATATATATATATATATATATATATATATATATATATATATATATATAAGCTGCAGTAGTGGCCTTCGAATCTTAATGAACGATGGCTGCTTGCTTGTGTGTGCAGAAAATGTAACCACTATTTTGAGCTGGGACTTTCGAAAAACGTCTTTAAAATATTTGGCTTTTGCCGATACTCAGAAAATAGTTTTTACTCGAACGCTGTAGATGTGAAAAAATGAGTATATTGTCACTATGATTAATTCCAAGTCTACAGGAAGACAATCAGTAGCAGTTTTATGGACTATATGGGCGACCATTTCAATTCCAATGTTCTGCCGAACTATTCGTTCAATTTTAAATAAAATTGAATTCGAGAATGGTCACGTTAACTATATAGGAATAGCCAAAGTTTCATACCAAGGATGGGATTCGAACCTAACATTCCAACAGACCAACCTTCCTCAGATATGTGTTGCTAGGATTTTGTTGTAGAAATGGACAGAATTTAAAATATTAATGTAGTATATAATACGCTCAATATTAGCGATAAATTGTATTCATCAAAAAGCTGTAGTAAACTGAATTGAATAAATAATTCAAAGTGTTCGAAACAGTTTTCAATTTTGTATCGGATAGTATATCGAAAAATTAAGTTAATTTTCGCTTTCATTTATAAACAATTCATTTCCAACACATTTATTTATAGACGTTAATATGTGGTCACATGAAATGAGGGGAAGTACTGATGATAGCTGACAGATTTTTGCCAAAAGATCCACCCATTATATGTATTGAGCGTCCCAAATAATATCCAAGTTATTTACGTCGACAATGAATAAATGGATATCAGAATTGAAGTCGTAGGAATCTGTAAATGTGTATACGAAGGAAAAACGGTTTAGAGTTCGATATCTGGATGATTCATCGCCGCTAAAATTGTTTACCAGGTTCAAAAACCTAACTATTTTTTTTAAACTTAGCTGAAGTTCAAATTTTGTTTCAACTTACAATGAATATAAATAATATTATGTTACTCATCAATACATTTGCTGAATTAACAAACTCACATATTAGCTATCGATAGTCGTACTATGGATATATATCGATATTATTTTTTTTAATATTTTTATATTTTTTTATTCATGCATCTACGATACAAATGGGAAAAATGAACTGAAAATCTGTTAAACCCTTCAATTGCTCATTTATTATCTGTTATATACAGGTTTTTATGCATAAATATTGATTTATCAACATAGGAAATTGAGGTTATGTTGTTGTTGTTAGTCTTCTTCCTTCTTCTTCTGTCTTTTACCCGCAGGCATGGAAACAACTATCGAGAGTCAATAGAACGAAAAATATCGATTGTTTTCGATAGGTGAAACTATCAATAGCTACCGATACACTATCGATAGTTCTCGACCACTATCACATATGTCATACCGGACTCGAACCCGGCTTGGCAGGCCGTCACAATACCAGCTCCGTCGTAATCGTTTCGACACTTCCTATTGCTTATTTTTTAAATTTTTCTGTTGAATTTTTATAAGATGAACATTTTTGTTGAAGACTCTTCTTGAAATCTTTATTCAGAATCTTTATTCTCTATAAAAGTTTAATCGACTAAATTAAACAAGAAAATTAAAGATAAGAAAATATATCCACTCAACCTATGTTGGAGTACGTTTAGACTAGTCGTTTTGTCCGACCAAGTCAACTTCCAACCCTCAACTACTACGAAATTAATTGAAACACGGTTATAATACCTTAATATTTTTTGACCGATAATTAAGTGCCTAATACGAACGAATGCTTAGAAACTGACTATACATGAGCTATCGTTGCTCGCACTTGATAAAACGTCAACGTGAAGTTGTTATGCGTTGCCACGCATACTCTATATCTATAGTCCAGGCTTCCCAAACTTATTTACACTATGACGCCCTTTAGAATTGTTATTTTTTTTGCGACGCACCTCCCCTTCCCCTCTACAGTCAAAACTAGCTACCGTAATTGAAATATAAACATTAGTATTTTTAGTCTAATATGAGGTTATCAGAAAAACTCCAGAATATATTTAATATTTTTTATTACAAAATACGTATAAAACAAGAATGAAAATCAAGAGACATATTAAATATTAATACACTTTTTTATGGTTAGTAAAAAGAAGAATGCTAATGAGATGGATGTGCTGGCTTTTCGTATACACGTGCGAGTACGTTGCCTCTGGACAACCAACGAGAGTTACAATAATAAATTAGAGATGTGTGTGCAGCACCCAATTCTTCACAAAGCTTTTGGAAAAATCTTGCTTTCACAGGTCGTTTTTTGATATAGTTCACCACCTTGATAATTATGTTCATCACAGAATTTAATTCAGGTGTAATATTTTTTGCTGCTAAGGATTCTCTGTGTATGATACAATGTGTCCATTTTGCATTTGGAGCCTTGGTTTTGATAAGAGCTTGTAGTCCTCCATACTCTCCTGACATCGCTCGAGCACCATCAGTACACACACCTACACACAGTTTTCCCATTTGATATTATTTTCGACCATGTATGAATCTAAGATCTTGAATAAGTCTGTAGCTTTACCACTTCCACATATTTTTCTGCAAAATTTCAAATCCTCTTACACATTTTTGTCTTGTATATACCGCATGTAACATAGCGGGAGCGGCGGACGACTAGAGAGACGACACGCAGCAACAGACAGAATGCGCGCAGCGCTCATAGATATCGGTTGTATCTGCATGGAGAACGAATGTTTGCCGATCGCCTCACGACGCCCTTAGAATATTGGCGCGACGCACAGTTAGGGAAGCCCGGCTATAGTCTATACTTTTTTCTGTTTAGGTCGGCTGTGACGTTGACATTTGTTCACATCTAGTGAACGAGAACGATTGAATCTTTTAGGTCGTTCATTGTTGATGTCTGTCACTAACGACCCGGTCTCGGAAAATGAACGATTGACACAAAAATTAGTAGAGACATCAAAAATTATTTTAGATGCCAATTCTAAAATTTCAAAGTGTTTATTAATAAATATATAGTTACCGCTACGAGCCAAGAAAGCCCATGGCTTGATTGCATATTTTTCCTATTCTATCCTATTCAATGCTCTTCTTCGCCAGTCCCATATTCCCAACTCCTGTAAGGCATTTTCTACTGTTTCTATTCATTTCATCCTTGGTCTTCTTCTCCCTTCTTCCTGCAATTTTTTCCAACATGACTTGTTTTGTTCATCATTCCTGTTCCAGTCTTATTATATGGCATAAACACCTTATCCTTTGTATTCTCACTATATTAGTTATATAAGCTTCCATGAAAAATTCACTTATTCCTTCAATTTGTATTTTTTTCCAAACTTCCCCTACATCTTGCCGCCATATTTTCCTCAGAACTTTTCTTTCGAATATTGCAAGTGCCTGTGTTTCTTTTGAATGATGTTTCCATGTTTCAATCGATTATATTTTTAATTATTTATATCAAATATTGAAAATTACGAGTTTGTGTCTCGTATTGATCTTCAGCAATTTCTGTTAGTAATATATTTTCATTTTTTTTTTCAGGAACTCCAATTAATAGACTTCCAATAATGGCCAAATCAGTATTAGATTTGTATGAACTCTACAATTTAGTTATAGCAAGAGGTGGATTAGTTGACGTAATAAATAAAAAATTGTGGCAGGAAATTATTAAAGGACTACATTTACCTTCGTCTATCACTTCAGCTGCTTTCACTTTGCGAACACAGTGAGTATAATTAAGGCAAAATATAAATCATGACATGATAATATATGGTTATGATATGTTTTCTTAGAATTCGTATTATCCATATTTCTCTAACAAATTTCACTCCAATAGTTGTCGCTTCCGTTGGTATCTTTTGAATATCAGATGGCGAAAATTGATTTTACTCGGTACAATCGAAACAAAAACCGAATTTGTAAAATGTCATAAATGACTATATGCAAATGAAAAATGGAATAATTCGAAAATAGAAAGTTAAATTAAACATAAAATTGTATAATATAAATATACATTAAAAATTTATATTTTTGATGATCTTTTTGAAATTAATAAAAATAGTCAGTTCATATTTTCAATTCTCCTGTTATAAATTCTTTATTTGCTCTTTGATGCATTCATTCGGTATTCAATATATTATTCTTCACGGAGGTAAATTATAAATTATACCATAATAATGGAAATTATTCCACAGATTTAGAATCGAATAAAGTTATTTTTCAATCAACTCTTTCTTGCCTTCAATGAAGCAAAAATATGCTTTCTCTGAAAAAATTTTCATTATCACAGACTACCACTTCCATACCAATATATTAAAAGAGGGATATGTATAAAGGTGCCCAACGCACTTAATGCATATAAATATTCAAGAAAATACTAAGACAAATGTTGAAATTAATCAAAAGAATGAAAGTTGACAACTTTAGAAAACTTTTTGACAAGAAATAGAAAATCTGGCTATGTAAAGGTATGTTACTTCCATCGTTCGAGGGAATGAATCTCACATAACACAGCTAATGAGTTCCTTGTAGAACGAAACAGTTGTTTTGTATTTTCATCACAAAATATGTTGGAATCCATTTCAATATTCTTCAACATTTATTCTTCCAAAGATAATGCAGGTATCACATCGTATATGTGTATATGTAAACAAAGCTCTGGCTGTGACATTCTTTTCATCAATTCAAACATTTTTCGAATGAACGTTCTTTTCATGAGTTCAAAAATTATTGAATCGAAAGAATGAAGCAATAACCTAACAAATATTTCCCAAATTCAAAGAGTGGGATAAGAGTTCAAAATATCATAAAGTGAACATACCTCCAATGAAAAAAAATTAATGTATAGGGAAGTACTATTGTCAATCATCTGAAGACCGATATTTGGGACACACATTTTTATGTCCTAAATATGATTTCTTAATAGAAATAACTAGGGCCAAAGTCTAAGGTAGTAGACGATGTTCACGGTTGAAGAAAATATGAGCTTAAAATTGCCTAAAGTTACTCAAAAAATTGCACAAAACAGAGAACGAATAGCCCAAGTTAAGTCCATTCTTTATAAGAATATACATCCTGAGATCCTTTAATTATACATGTTCATTTCAAATTAATCATATCAATTGTTTTGAAAATATTTTTTGTGGTAGAATTTGTAATACGCCAGTATTTTTTTTATTTTTGTATTTTTTTACGTTGAAAATGCAAAGGATAATTTATTGTCCTATTCGAATAATATTTTGTACTATGATAATTTTTGAAATATGCCAGATGTCGAAGGTACATGGATAACCAAATTTGCGCCAGTGGAACGTTTTATTATCAAAAAGTAAATTAAAAACTGGTGAATGCACGATTAAATATTATAATATTATAAGCCTAATATAAGCGTCTCGTCTTTGACTGTCGAACACAGCAGAGTCATTTCTTTTGTGTTGGAATTCGTCCAAATTCTCCAGTGGAGTAGGTTAAACTACATATGTTAGAGTTCTCTAGAATAAAAACTTGAGAGGGTTTTTAAGTCTGGGGATCAAGCTGCCCATACGTGTGACCTTCCAATGAGATCTACCATTATCGTAGAAGTATGTACAACATGTAAATTAACAGGTACACGATACCAGTTCCGACAAATATCAAATATGTTTGAAGCAAATATAAATAACCATATAAAAAACCATTTCAGTTTTACCCCATGTTTACCTTACACCCTGTATATTATCTATTAAAAAGGCAGTTCTGAGACGGACGATTGAAAACTCTAGGGTTCCTTTTAATACTGAAGGTTCATCGAATAGTCGTTATTCAATCATGCCCGGTCGCTTTTTACTATCAGCGGAGAAATAAGAAACTTAAGTATAGCTATAATTAAATCTGAATCAATGACACTTGGCCGAAAACTCTTGCTTTATACTTTTGTGTCCGTCGAAGCGGTTCCTAGGAGTTTTACGATTTTCTTCTCTGGGAATTTTAGTTTATAGCGTATGATTTGAATTTCCTTTAATGCCAAACATAAATCATAAGTGGACATTTCTGTCAGTTTATTGATGACCGATTATACAATATTATTGCCAGTTTCCTTTGTGTTTTGTTGGTTAGTGGATAAAAAAACACCAAATGAAATATTGAACCGTCTTTGATATTACCGCCCGGACCATTCGTATTTGAAATCTTCAATAAGACCGACAATTTGACAATCTGTATTTAAATACATGCCCCAAATTCCCATGATTAATCTAGTTTTAGCGCATGGGCATTAGGTATATGCCGAAACACTAAACCAATATTTTTTTCAATGGATAAATGACGACACATTAATTTCTAACAAACTTAAAACCGCTATTTATAATTTACAATGAAAATATACGAAAAATATCAAAATTCCAAAGATCCACAAAATATTATTGCATATTGCTTTTCGAACAATTTTCAAAATTTAATTTTTTTATAAAGTGTGAATTTATTCACACTTATAATTCATTATCATCTTCATCATTATCATATTCAAATAATTATTCACACTCCTATAATTCACAGGAGCACTCATTCTGCGGAGTCCTTCGATTTCATTGCTCGCTGTTGTTGTGTTTGATGTGCCCGAACTCGTTCCATTCTAAGCGTGACTACTTCATTATTATTCACTGTAGAATGCAATTATGCTAAACCAATACGAATTGTGACATTGTCTGACTCTCACTGGTCATCAATGTATGTAGTTTGTGTGTGAGGAAGCTCGTCGCACTATTTCAACTCGACGACCTATAACGTTCTCAAAATTTGATAATAGTAAGATTGTAATGGTATATTGCTGAAAGTGTGTGTGTGTGTGTGTGTGTGTGTGTGTGTGTGTGTGTAAAATAGCAACAATGAAGACTTACTTTATTTGCATTCCAAACAATGACAACGGTCAAAATGTTGAAATTATACCCGATTAATCAATCAAAATTACAAACCTCAAATGTTTGACGTGAAAGTAGATACAACAGTTTATATGTAAATGAAACTGTTTTTACTGTGTTTCTCGCTATCATCATGGTTATTCATTCTAAACTATTCTTTCAATTTGACTTTCGACTTCTGAACGACGAGGGACACATCAAAGAAAAAACAAAATTGTGATTCTTATTTAATTCCAAGAATTTTCATATTTCGATCTTTCAAACTTTCTCTGGACATTCACAAATAATTCAAGACCAAAATTAGCCATTCTGGAGTTTTAGCGTGACTAATGAACAGCAGTTCACTTTTATTATATATATATATATATATAGCATATGAACAGAGTGTCGCTTTTGAGATGAAGATTACACCATATTTTGGTTATTTGAATGAAAACAGATTAGAATTTTCTCACATAAAGAAACGGTCACATTTTGTAAAATGTCTATAGACATTTTTTTAATCGGCGTAATCCTTGAGCGTAATCCTCTGAAACAACAATAGGTTATGTTATTGTTATTACATAATTACAACACTGAGCACCATTACTTCTATTGTTAGATTGAAATTCAATAACAGCGGTGAAAAAGAAATTAAGTTTTGTATAATTTAAAATTTTTAAAACATTAAATTCTATTTTAATATCAGTTAAAAGGTTAATTACAAGATATTAGCTCGTGATACTAATAATAATGTCACTAAATTTAGTAGACGTTTGACAATTTTTAGATTTTTTTTTATAAATAAACTTTTACAAAAAAAAATTTAAAAAAAAATTTCACCAATTATTTCTGAAAATTTCTTAACATGGAATTAAAAAAAAAATTTATAACAATTTCTTTATTGAAAAATTTTTTTTTAAAATTGTCAGATGTCTGCTGATTTGAGTGTCATTAATAATACTATAAATAAAGTAATTGATCTACGTAAATACTTACTGGCTTTGCTGATTATCTTGATTGGATACTTAATCCATGTCTCGTAAGGTCCGATTTCAAGTTCAACCCACTCCTTCACCTTGTCTTCATCTTTTTTTGGTGGCCATAGACACATACTTCCGTTCTCAGTAAGCCAACCGATTGGTACTAATTCTACCAATATTTTAAGGACATTTTTTATCCCAATATAAATATAACTCCCACTCGTTTCACGCTTGCTTAAAACTGACTTCATTGGTCGACAATGTTTTGTTTTCAACAATTGCCTCGAAGTTTTAGGCAAATCCTCATGCCCTTCTTCTCGCAATATTGTTAATAATTCTGTTACTACGTTTAATGTTAAGATATTAAGGTTATCCAATGTCCAACAGCGAAGTTTTTCACTTAATGTCTTTTGCATCACTTTTTCACTATTATGGGGTGAAAAACTATGCACAGCATCGCCTGGAAGTTGCTCATCATTATTATTTTCTGAACAGTCACTCCCTTTAATTTTTGAACTACTATATTCACTACTGTCAGAATCATTATCGCTAGTACAAATAAAATCATAATTGTTATCATTGTCCAAATTATGACTATTGAACGCTTGTAGATTACACGAGTCTGTAACACTTATATCGTTAACCTCACTAACACAGCTGATGTTCACACTTTCATTATTGAAACTTTGTTCGTTATCAACTGAATTATTAATATTTTTATTTGAAACTTTTTCTGTTTTATTCAACGCACGCCACCTCTGAACTCTAAGGTACGCAGAAGACATGATCGCTTTATTAGTAGAAAATAACAAAAAATGAGATTTGGAAACTGTTTGTAATAAATTCACAGACTGATTAACTGAAGCTCGGATTGACCTAACATGATGTAAACAAATATGGCTGTCGACCGAGCGCTTACGGAAATACTCGAATCACCATGGTACAGCCACGGCTGGCTTATCCAGCCCTGGCTAGAGGGGGGGTTATTATTGGCACGGCCAAGGCTGGGTTATTCAACCTTGGTCCATGCTTGGTTCATAATCGTACGGCCATAGCTGGGATATCCAGCCCTGGTCCATGCTTGGTTCACCATCGTACAGCCAAGGCTGGATAACCCAGCCCTGGCCCAAGCTTGGGTTATCATTGGCAAGGCCAAGGCTGGATTATTCAGACCTGGTCCATGCTTGGGTTACCATCGTACGGCCAAGGCTGGATAACCCAACCCTGGCACAAGCTTGGGTTATCATTGGCAGGGCCAAGGCTGGATTATTCAGCCCCGGTCCATGCTTGGGTCACCATCGTACGGCCAAGGCTGGATAACCCAACCCTGGCCCAAGCTTGGGTTATCGTTGGCATGGCCAAGGATGGTTTTTCCAGACCTGGCCCAAGCATGGTTAATCAATGGCATGGCCAAGGCTGGGTTAAGCGATCTGGTCCTCGCGTGGCCCTATATAGGTACGCCAAAGCTAGGCTTCCCAGTACTGGTCCAGGCTCGGCCCCTTTGTCAGCTCTGGGGAACTCCTGCATGGGTAACCGAATTTTAAACTTTAATGTCATCCTAATACAATTGACTAATAAGGCCGATTCTCAATATTTTGTTTCGCGGGAGAGGTATAGAAGAAAAAGCAGTTCAGATCATAGTTTTATGACCATATACCAATTTTCATGACAATTTTTCATTTTTCAGATACTTAGCCCGAAAAAAAATACTTTAAAAAATGTAATGCAATAGACGCAGAACTAGTTGACAGTGATAACATCTAATTTTTTCAAATTCAATCAGTTATCAAAGATTTTGAAGTTATCATAGTGAAATTCCGTTGTTATTTATTTTATTGAAATATTTTAATATATTACACTATTCGTCAAGTTTTTTAGGAGTAGGATTTTACCTCATTTTATAATGGGGTATTAAAATTTATATTTACCAAATTTATATTTGGTAAATATAAATTTGGTAAATTTATATTTACCAAACATCTTGCTTGTTTCAGATATATGAAATATCTTTACCCTTATGAATGCAGTAAACTTAAACTTAGCTCACCTGACGAATTACAAGCTGCCATTGATGGCAACAGACGTGAAGGAAGAAGAAGTAGCTACGGGCAATATGACCCAATTCAAAGATCTTCTAACCCTAATCAGTTCTCAACTATCAATCAGCAACAACAATTTGCCCGTATTTCTTCTGTCATGAGTGGAGGTAAATATTTAATATTTTAATTTTATATTCATTTTGCAATTCATAAATAACAATGGCCTTTTTCGTATTCCCCTTCTTCAATTCGTATTTCCCTTCATTTTTGTATCGAATGTACAGAATGGTTTTTTATCTTGAGAAAAATAGTCACGAAATTATCGAATTTTTTAAATAGGACCATCAATTCTGCACATTCAAACGAAAGCTTTACTTTTGTTACGTTTTATCCTTTTCTATGTATGCATGCAAATCAAATTATGAACTCTATTTTAGAAACATATTTCTTTTCGCTGTTTTGTCTGACTATTTCCTATAAATTTAATTTCAATTTCTGAAACAACTATGATTAAATGAAAATTAATCGGATTGAAATAAAAAAAAGATTAAAAAAATGAAATAAACATCCTGGGGGCTGAAACATAAATAAAAAATCAGAATAAAAATAAAATAAATTAATATAAAATAGAATTAATAAATTCTAACCGCCGATGAACAGACAGAGGGTTGGATTCGAAATCGAATTCACACGTCGTTTCGGATAGAAATGTATCTCTAACCGTTCTCAAGTAAAAACTGATCGTAAACGATTTTTTTTATTTAAGATTTAAACATTTTCCCTATATATTTAGCCTATAGATAGTTTGTGTATTTACAAAGAAAGGAGGGGGTTTTATTATTTCTCAACCTTCTTCAGTCATAGGAAATTACATTTTTATGGTATTAAATTATTAGTTAAAATTGAAAATTTCTATTTGCCATTTTCAAGTGCATCTGTGGCCGACTTTGTGATTACGTGCCATTTGGTCAAATGTCCGATTTTCAATTCCTATGACATTCCGATCGTCAAAGATAGATGGTGCCTTTATATACCGCGTTGGTTTCTGATGTTGTTTGGTGCTCGTCCGTGATTGGTTGCCACGTGACTAATGGTCGCCAAATGTTGGATAATTCTACACTTTGTTTACTGAATATGGCGTTGTTCTGTTGGAGAAACATCGCTTCCTAGAACTTTCCCTGTCGCCGATCCTGCTCCCGATGAATAATTCAAGTTTCATTCAATTGAATCTTGCAATGTTTTGTCCAAGAATGGTACGCTAAGCCCGATTTCGCTGTTTCTGCTCCTTGCGTTTGAAGTTTACTACCACTGATTATGACATCCAGATGTCTGTTTGTTTCTCCTATGTATGCATCAACGCCTTCGCGTTGATATTGTTGGTGATGTACCAGGTGACTACTGATTGCAAGAACTGTATATTCCTGATACCTTGCTAATGCAGAGATGTTTTCAAATTTTATATTTCTGTTTCATCCCTCAAAACTTCAATCTTTTTTAAATTTAATCCGATTAATTTTACCATTCAATTTTCATTAAATCATCGTTCGTTTGAGAATTTGAAATTAAATTTATAGGCATTGAAAGTCCGATAAAATAGAGAATCCTACATTGCCCAATAACTTTAAACAAACATATTTTATTATTTCAATATAAGTAACAACCTTCTTCAAGGTCTTATATTCCCAGGTGTGGCTATTTCAAACGGTGTTCATCCGAGTCATCCTCAACCCATGGGCCAACCTCAAAATGGTGGCCCAATTCCAGGATTAGCCCCTCACGAGATGGAAGCACGAATGATGAAATACTTAGAAATGGTGAACAAAGGGATGCGAAACAATGCAAGTAATACTTCTTCAGAGAATGATCGTTCTCCTCCCAGCTCAACATCGATAAATCAGTACGAACTTTCAAGAATGGCGTTGTGGAATTTATACAATAACAATCAGCCCCAATTAGAGCCACAAAAGGAAGCACTCAACCTAGCTGATAACACCAACAATGTTACACCACCTCCAATCAAACGAGAAATTGAACATAATAGCGTGAATTCTTGTAAGAAAAACAAGACTGAGGATGAGACTGGGAAGATTGATTTGAATTTATCGACGAATATCAAAATATCTACCAGAGGTAAGTCAATTTCTTTAATTTGAACAACAGAATTTCATTTTTAAATGTATTAAAGTAAGGATGCTCAGTAGCCGATAGACCGTTATAGCTACTATAACTATAATTTACTGATGCTGGTGGGTTTGATTACATACTAACTTGTGCTTGACTCATCTGAAATAGGCGTTAATCCGGAAGACTTAACTGTTAATCTTTACCTGAAATGCAGTAGATACTGTAGTGGGTTTGCATCTGTTTGTAGTACAAAAACCAGAAAAAAATACTTAAACAAATGAATGTTGAAACTTTGTCTTAGTTTAGGAGTTTAGGAGTAAAGAATGTAGAAGGAGTTATTAGAAACTGTGATCTCATATCATGCATCAACCAAAGAATTTTATTTTACTGTCACAGACCATCCTCTACCTAAGAAGGGGTATAGCTTTAACAGCTCTAATACAGAAATTTGCGTTTGAGCTCATTCCCTTAGATACGCTTAAAACCCGTTTTTCAAAGAAAATTAATAGTTAGTTTAGCAATATGCACGATTTGAATAAAAAAATGTTATTCAACTTTGAGATTACTAAAAAAATATTCACAAGTTTTAGAAACTACCATAAGTTTTCACTTCTGACGTTCGGCTGTAAAACTGTCAAATATTTTCTCGTTCTTCAAGTGAATGTTTTTTAATACAACTTATATACAACTGAATATTTTTCATAGGATTTTCTACACCTAAATGTTATATTTCAAAGTTTCCTTTGTACACACCATATCTGTATACTCATTTAGTTCGAATAATGTTCATAGTATATACTTACAATACAAACCTTACCGTTAATAAACCCAATCATAATAATAAATGAATAAATTTACACAAAAAATAGATAAATTTTTGAACTATTTCGAAAATAGAATAAATATACTAACAAGGAATACAAACAATAAAGCTTTTCGAGAACTTCTCTGAAATTTTTTAATTGTTTGTAAAATATGTGGTACAGAAATCAGTATTTTGCGTATAAATTGAAATGAGTCTCAAAGCAAAAAGTTATATAAGGCAAAAATTATTGATATATGTCTGGAGTTGTTCACGTCGAACCTGTCGCCGTTTTTGTAATCTGGCCATAGCTGTAGCTTTTCCACATTGATGAAAAAGTACAAGATCGAATAATGAGATTAAAATTTAATGATTTTTGAACGAATAGAAATTCTTTAGCAAAGTCTACTATCAGTACATTGGAAAAAGTTTGATGAAACTGTAGTAACAATTACAAATTATGGTAAAGAAAGGTATTCTTTATGCTGGTGCAAATGCTGAAAACAAATATTCAAATATTTGCGTGGTGTCAAGAGAGGTCTACATTTAAGTATCAAAAAGATCGGAAATTTTGATATAACATAATTTAAAGACATTGCGGTTAAAGTCAAAATGTTTACTCCGGTAAAAGCAACAACGCGATCTTTGAAACTTTGCAATCAATTTCGCAACTTGCCCGACTAAACCTATTTTGAAGTGTTTGATTTGATAATGTTATGTTTCGTTTTATATACTCATTTATATAAAATGAATAGATTAACCTCCACTAATAATTATGTTGAATTATAAGTATTTTCAACTTCAAAACCCGTAACGGTGTGATAATTAATTTAGTTTTCAGTGGGGCTTCTGCACGTGGAAAACGGACAAATATATGCTATACTTTAGATTAAATAAGTTCTAAAAGTAGATGGCCATAGCTCAACGTGCAATTTGAGGAAATTGATGATGTAGCGCTCAACATTTGATGGTCTGCTAACATTTTCATACGTGTCTCCCCATTTTACCCATTAAACACATCATCAAAGAATCTAAACTGCGTCGCACTTAATGGTGCAAATGATTAATGTTTTTCTTAAATTCGCAGGAGACCCTCGAAACGGTGATGGTTCTCTGGTTGTCAGCATGGAACTAAATGGAACAACATACCAAGGCGTGCTGTTTGCGCAGACTCCGCAGCCAAATGGGAGGACATAGTTTTAGTTACTGAAATAAATAACTAGTGATATTTAATATAGTTCGCAAATATCTGTATAGCATTTCTCTGAAACTGTGCAGTTTACAAAATTGTAAATAATAACGTAGATTGAGGAATCATGATTGATCTTTTTCTGGAAGAATGTTTTTTAATATCTTGAATATTTTATTATGCAGTACATTTTTTACTGTTAATAGAACCGACATGTTCACTCAATCTTTCACTTTCACAACATTTATAGCGGCATCATCAGGCTGCATTGTCATAGATGTAGATTTTTCGATATTCAAAACCGTATGCAGTTTTGTATTCTTATAATAAGATTGCTAAGTGGACGATTTTCCTCACAATTTTGCAAAGGGTTTTCTACTTTTTTTCGTTTAATGGACATACATCGAATCAACAATTACATAGTAAAATTAATGATTACGTAATTTAGTTTGATCAATTCAAAATTCAACTGAATTCTTAACAAAAGCTTTTTGACCTGCTTCGGAAAAAATGTTACTGTTGAAGGGTAAAATTATAAAATATACATATATCTATATTTATATATTTATATGATGGTTATATATATATATATATATATATATATATATATATATATATATATATATATATATCACCCTCATTCTTCAATAATCTTTATAACAATTCTTCTTAACCTTTCTATTTATGTTCGAAAGTTATATTTACAATAAGTTCGAAGTATTATATAGAAAAGAATGAAAGGATTAGAAATTTAATTCATCAATATTATTAATATGTATTATCAATAAATCGATATATAAATTCAGATGGATTTTTAAATCATCGTATAGGTGTTTTTGTTTAATTATCAAATGTATAGGTGTTTATAAATTAATTTTTAACATCTATACATTTTCTTTAAAATTTCAGCTCTTAGCTTGGTGAATTTCTGTACGATAAGAAGTAGAAGAAGAACCAATATCAGTAAAAAAAGTCTCTATACATATTTGCATGTATTTTTTGTTTCGATGTTGGTCGCTTCGAACATTGAGTTTTTGTATATAAATTAAAAAAGCTGAGTTCATGTGATTCATTTTCAATTAAACCCTATGTTAAACTTGACACACATCAGTGAAATTAACCTCTTGTAATAGTAAAAAACATTTTTCAATACATTTATATTTTCTATCATCCCTCTCAACTAAACACGTCGAAGAAATTCAAAATAATAGCTTTAAATAATGAAGAGAATACGTGCGAAAATTGAAGTTTCTGTTAAAAATTACTTTCATGTTAGGAAATTGTAAAAATATTTCATATTCCTGGTATTTGCGAACATTGCTTTAAAGTTAGTTTTGTTTGAGTTGTATGTTCGAGAGTATGTGTTTGCTATTTTTAAAATATTTATTTCTTGTATTAGTGGATAAGTGTTTAACTTTTATGTTAAAATTATGTATTGTGAATGTATTTAGATGATTTAATTGCACAATGTCTATTTAAAGACTTTGGAACAGATCTCGATACAAAGCCGGATCATAAGCCGGAGGTCTGATCTATATACCTGATCATTAAATATGGCCAGTTGAGTTTTCATTGTTGACAAATATTTTCTTGAAAATAATGAAGGACTATTAGACATGAATAACAATTCATGTTTTGCTATCATCTGCATTCTTGAATGAAAATGTATCTACTTTTCATTTCATCTCAAATCTACTTAATTTTAATTTCAATCTAATCAGTGATACTAGTTCCTTGATGTTTCATCCTTTGAAAATATGCATTTTAGATTTTTTATGGAAGCAGCCATATCCTTTATTCAGATAATCTTCGAACGTACATATTCAGATATAATTTTGGATAGACGATATGGTTTCTAGTTCTCATATCGTATTTTGTATATAATATTATGTAATTACGTAGTCAACAAAGTAAGATATATTGAAATTACAATTTTTGTATATTTCCTAAAAGACTGTTATTTTTAATTGTATCATAGGAAACACGTTGATGTAAAATGGGCAATGATTGATTTAGTTCACTCTCTCATCTTTCAATTGATATATTGCCCATTTATTTTTTTTTATTTAAAGGTAGTTAGTAAATTAATTTTTTATTATCTATATAAATGATAAAAAAAGCAGTATGTTGTAGCAATATTAGTTTAGATCTATGTAGATAATATATTAAAATTGTTCCAATAGATGTAAGAATTTCTTATAGAGACAGCTCATTTATATGTTTGATTTCGATCTATTGTCTCAGGGATATTTGATTTCAGCTCCTGTATTCCTGGCAGCTGCATTCATTTATTTCACTTATTCTCTAAAATATGAACTTAGCAATCATTGTGACGATAATGTGTTTACACTACAGATTTAAATTGATTTTGTATATATATATATATATATATATATATATATATATATATATATATATATATATATATAGGTATATATTTTTAGTGCAACCCCAATTTTTTATGTGCAAATATCTGTAAATATAACACTAAGATATATAAATATATATTGAACAACAAAACATTTTCTTTCACTATAGTTCTTCATATAATGCATACTCCCCTCTACTGTTTTATCTATGCCAAGCAGGCCTTTGACTTCTTTCACTGCTAGTAAAAGCACATAACCTTGTCAGAATATCATCACCAAAAAATCCGCTCGCGCATCTCAAGCAATCAACTTGCTCGTCCACAATTTTTCACATATTTCAATCGGCGTCGAGAGAACTTTTTTATTTTCCCGAAGTTATGTTATAGATGCTTGCTGCAGGAATATCTAAGAACTGCTGAACAGAATCAGCACATAGCCACGCAAAGAGAACATTACTCCAAATACCAACTAAAAGTATCGTGTTTCGACACCACATTCAAAACAGGAACAAAAAATTTTGTCCGTCTCAATCAGCCAAAATTTCAACTCCAAAAAAACTAGGCATCCCCTACTAAGCATAACGAAAAAGTCGATGACCAAAATATCCTCAGAAAGTCAGAAATAAATTAAATCTCTCGTATGCATCCAACGATAAAATAAGAAGTTAACGTATTGATACCTAGAAATCTAATAAGGAGTTAACGTATTGACTGACACCTACAAGATCTTCTAACGACCTGTTTTTGGGAACAGGAAAGTATTGTATTCAACACTTTCTACGTGTCTTAAGGTATATGTAGTTACATAGAAGAATGGGAGACAGTTATTAGCACTCGAAGATAAAATAAGGAGTTTAATATAAAGATCGTACTTGCCTACAAGATCGTCTTATGACTTGCTATTGGGAACAGGCAAGTATTTTACTCAACACTTTCTACACGTCTTAAGGTACATACATATAAAAAAATGGGAGACTGTTATCAACCGTAGCATAATTACATTTTCACGAAAAGTCAATTCCATGTTACACCTCTATGGGCATTCCACTAATATTTAATTATCTTGAAAAACTCCTCTTGAAGATTCCTCTCTGCGCTCACTCAACCCCAAATGTCCAATGTTACAGACAATCTTAATGTCGTGAAATCAAACAATCAAACCTGTCTTCAACCAAATTCCATAAGAAGAAACGCCATTTCTCGCTACCAAGAATTCTATAAAAGTACCAGAGCATCCCAATAAAGACGAAAACATACCTACACGTATTGGGCAGTGTAATCGGCAGCAAATAATCGAAACAGCGCCTGGAAATGCTCTCTTTAAAAGATTTGAATAAATCGATCCCTTGAAATGATTCTTTGAAAAAGTAGTTCAAATCATTCGATGTGTGGCAAAAGAAAATAATAATATATCATATAACTATATAAGAAGTAGACGTGCGCAAAACAGTACGTTAAGGTGTGATGTGATGTCATATCACATCACGCTCGAAAGTAATATTACTCCGTTATATCACAGCATCACACCATCACGTTAAACATCACTCGCAGACCCTCACGCGTACTGATTCGGTTCACCACGTTGCGTACTGTGTAATGTGATGTTTTCACCGTAATATTACTTGGCAAGTGGCATACATTACATTATGTGATGGCGTTCTATTATTCCATTACCGACTATATGAGAAAATAAAATTTATTTCTTTGGTGCCTTATTTTGTAAATCCATCATTATGAAGGCACTTAATTGTATACTATAAAAATTTTAATTAATAAAGAAATATATTATGTGCTGGTTCTATTATCGAGTGTTCGTGAGAATCAAATTTAAGTATTTGTTTAGAAATATGGGGTGCTATTTCCCAACAAGGAAATTTCCCCCTGACAAGGCCTCAATCTGCCTACCCCTTGTCAGGGGGTTGATTAGTTGCCGACTGATGGACAACCAATTTAAGGCCCAATTCTCCCGATTCCTGGAAATCGGTATGAAAGGGTTTCGGTGCTGACAAGGCCTCAATCTGCCTACTCCTTGTCAGGTGAATGAGTTGACTACTGATGTAGAACTGATTTTCCCAAAAAGGAACCCCTGTATTAGGACGTAGTAAAAAAGTATGGATTTTAACTACGTCCCCTCCTGTTAAAATGGAAACCATATACGCCCCCTTTCACAGTAAATTTTATGGGCATGTGAAAAAAAATCAAGAATTACATTTAAAACAAAACATGTATTTTTAATTACACAAAGAACAACATCTGAAGAGTCAATTTAAAGACATACTGTTAGAGAAAAACATAGACAAAAGAACATAATAAACTAGTAAACTAGTGAGATGAGTGGGCTAGCATTTTCGTCACTAGTAAACCTATTCTTGGTTGTGTTTTAGTAAGGGCACAACGTAAGTCACTGGTAACATCAAGTTTGTTTCTGAACTTGGTTTTAATTGAAACGAGGGTTGAAAATGCCTCTTAACACAAGTAGGTACTCGAAAAAGGCAGATATAATCGAATAGCTGCCTGTGATACACGAGGGTAAACTTTGAAATATTTGATCCAAAATGATAACTTGTCCATTTTGTCACTCACAGTCGTATTTGGCAGAGGAATAATGTTTTATCTTCAAACCTTCTTCCTGCAGTGCTTCTGGCAGAGACTTGATATTGATATTGAATGGGTCTGTTGAGAGTCTGTGAATACTCTCGTCACAAGTGTCTGGGAAATATTTCCTGAACTCTTCTGTGAGGTTCTCCAAATGATCTAATATTAGGCTTTTCATTTGGGATCCTTCAAAAACCTCCTTGAACTGTGGCTCACCTGAGATTGACATTATTTTGGCAAAATTTTAATAATTGCAGGGGTTTGCTGATATTTTATTTTTCGTCTCCAAAGCTGCAATTTCTCAATGTGCAATCTTGATAGCATTATGATGAATCACTATATTTGATTCTCCACCCTGCAGTTTTAAGTTAAGGTTGTTCAATGAGTCAAAGAAGTCTGACAAATAAGCCAACGACACCTGTGTACTTGGTTTCTTGAATTCTATGCTTGGCTCATTTTGCTTCAGATTTGCTAAGAAGGTGATCACTCCATCTCGGAGCTCGAATAATCTAGCTAACATGTTACCTTTGGGTAGCCAGCGTACTTCTGTATGAAATAGCAATGTTTTGTGGTCACTTCCTAAATCCTCACAAAGCGTTTTAAACAGTCGAGTATTTAGAGATTGAATTCTCGCTTAACTCTTGGTGAAACATAATTGATTAAAATAAATTAAACTCTTGGCTTAATGTTTCACGATTTAAATCGTTTAATTTATTTTAATATTCAATTATGTTTCACCAAGAGTTAAGCGAGAATTCAATCTCATTCATTAAAAATGCTAGCAATGCATATCTCGCTATTCACTACAGAAGAGTTGTCATCAAATTTAAATCTTGCAATAACCACATTTGGTTCAACAAGGAGTGTCTGAAGAAAAAACTAACACCAAAATATATGAAGATTTCCTGCAAACACAACTCTATGGAATCAAAATCAGCCGTACAAGCAGCATATAAATTTTGGTTAGAAAAGGAGATGAAAAAATGGTACCGACAACGATACAACTTAGGACTACATCTTAAAATCATCCATAGTGAATTATCATATAGATTACACGCAGTAGAATTTGAAAATAAATCGTGAAACATTAAGCCAAGAGTTTAATTTATTTTAACAGTCGAGTATTTATTTAATGCACTGTTTTTTATGTAATTTCCAACTTTAATACACTGTTTTAGGACAGCATTGAGTTCGTTTGGAAGCGTTTTGGCTGCCAAAGCTTGACAATGTATAAAACGATAAATTCCAGTCACTTCAGCATTTATCTCTTTCACCAATTGCACGAAGCCTGAGCTTATTTAGAAATTTCTATTTTCAACTGGTTTTGTGCTCACGCCCCCTGACGTATATTCACGCCCCATTGGGGGGCGCCTCCCAGTTTGGGAATCTCTGTCCTAATACAATCCCCCATTTGGTTTATGGAGTCTACCTTCAATAGAGTTGCCAATTATTGACATTCACTTTGACTCCATAGAATTTATTATCAGGAGTTATGTGATCAAAGAAAATTGACTAAACTGAAATGATTTAGATTGAGTTCTGTGTGATATTTCATTGAATGCTATAATGTGGTTATAAGTTACGATTTTCTTAGATTAGATTGAGCTCCTTTTTATATCTTCTTCATTTTAATTATGTATTCAACATTGTTATTATTTTCTGTAATTGGGTGTTATACCTGTTCAGAATAAAGAACTTATTACTATCTCTATATCCCAGACTAAAACTACACCGACAGGTGTCAAACATGAAGCAAAAACATTGTTTCAAACCTGAGCTCATTATCGTATATAACGTTTCTAGTAAGCATAGGTTTGAAGAAGATTTTTATGTTTAAAATATTATAATTGCTAGGACATTTTTAATGAGAAAAGAAATTCAACTTTTGTTTTAACTTAAAGTCCTCTGAGATATCAAAAAACCTCTTTTATTCATCAATACCCACTAAAATTCATTTGAAATAAGAAACACATATTTCAACAAATACAGCAGAATAAAAAGAATGAAGAAAAAATTATCAAATTCACTTTAATTCAACATGTTTACAAAATTTCTTGCGACTTAAATGCTTAGTCAAAATATTCAAAATCAGATCTGAAATAATATATTATTCAGCATATATATATATATATATATATATATATATATATATATATATATATATATATATATATATATATATATATAACATGTGTGTATGTATGTAAATTAATCTTCAATTTGACATGGACACAAAAAAATGTTGAAAAATGTCATGACACATATTTCATTCATAAAGGTAAAAAAATCAAATAATAAACATACAAAAAAGAACTCTAAATAACTATAACTAATCAAGAATATATTACATAATTTTTCTTATTTAAATATTTCAACAAAATCAGTACAATGGACGGTTTCTTCAGAGATTAGAATAGAGTAACATTTCAAATATTAAATAAGTATTCACTCAAACTTGATCATACCTACATGAGTTACTAGTCTAACATAAGTTTCTTCATTGTGGTAAAAAAGACTTGATGAAAATAAAATGTCAACATTGAGTGATGAAAGCGATAGTCGCAGATGCTCCATATATTTTGTACCCAAAAATTAGAAATCGATGTACAATATCAACTTGCATATGTTTCAGTTTGCTCAGAAATAACATAATGCAGTATTAGTTCAAATATTAATTAGATATTGTTGGGAATTATTGAGATTCTTTAGTAACACTTATAATACAATAATTAGTATCACAGAAATGTGATACTTTGTCAAATGGAACAACCTTCAACAGCAAGTTTAAATCAAATTATCGAATAAAATATTGAAAAACTGAATAATTTTTTTCAAAACATGTATATGATATATTACAAAAACATATTATGACTGTATTGTCAAAAAAAGTTTTTTCAATATTTTTTCCAATCAGTTTTGAAATCATACGAAATTAACTGAAATATAATATGCATCATATTATTATTTGATTGATTTAGTAAACTTTTTTTTATCACTCAGTACCGACATCAATTTATTTTTATCACCTCGATTTTTATAATAGAGCTATAAAAAAATATATAACCAGAAAATTTAATGGTACCACCGAAACTGCATACTAGTTCATAATATTTCTACAAAAATATTGAGATATATAATTTTTTCAAGACTTGAAATAGTTTCTGAAATTTCTACAAGACATTTTGTGGAATGTCAAATCCATTTTCAAAGATAAAACCAAGAATAATACATAATTATGTGGCTTTGAAGCAATACTTCTACTGAAATTCGCTAATAAAATCATGATTACCACACAAAATGGAAAGAAAATTCATAACCTTGAAACTGCTTTCAAATCAATAATATTTGAAAGCATATTTTAGTATGCTTTCAAATATTATTTTTTTGTAACTATTATATATAATAGTTGCAAAACATTTTGGGATTGAAATATAGAAAAAATTATCAAAAAATATCCAAATGATAAAAAATGGTCATTACAATAACGTTCCAAACTTATGCAATAAAGTGAAAATCTAGTTCTATTACATATCATAACAAGAATTAAGTAAAGTGATAATGATTGTTGGAACACAAAAGCCATTTTTCAAAACATTTTGAACACAAATATAATAAACTCCTATTTATTATAATGAACTCTGTAAAGAAAAATAAGTTCATTTCAGGGTAATACAAACATTTTTATCTGTTGTAAAATTTTGAATGAATGGAATTTACATGTAATTTACATGATGACTTGCAAAAATTTTATAATTTTCCTGTAACATTGATATATAACTACAAAGGGAAAATACAACGGTAGCATAATCCAAATGACATCTTATTTGTCTATTTTAATATTTGTTCCTATTCAATTAAGGATATGAATCACAGTTTCATATAAATTAAAAATACCATTCTTAGCTAAACTCTGCAATACAATTTTTATCGAATTTCACATATTTGTGCATTTAACATATTGCATTTTCTGATTCAATACTTCTAGTAATCAAAAATATGTTCTGTTATTTTAGGCCTATGTTATCGATATATTGAAGTCGAATATTCAAATTGAAACAAAAAAATTGCATTACACTTTGTCACTTTTTAGTCTATCAAAGGTGAATATATGCTTTTTTAAATTGAGGTGATCTAATTATACAAGTTAGTCACTGGTAGAAATTTTAAATTATAGTACAACATGAGATATTTCAAAAAAAATGTAACATGCGGATAAAATTCTGCTACACAAGGAAAATCAGAGAAAAATATTCTTTTATCAAAAAAGAGTTCAGGAAACATTTTATTTCACTAACATGAATTTCTTGATTTATCAGGAAAAATGATAATTCTGATTTGTATTCATTAGTCAATTTCACATGAAAAATGCAAATATGATTTATTCCAATTGTACAAAATCTTGTGTTACTACTAAAAAAAGAGATTCATGTATTACTGCAAAAATTAGTAAATGAATATCTGAAGCAATATGAAATTATAATAGGTACAATAATATGGGTACTTCTACAATTTATGGGAGGAACCCTTTTTGAAATAAAATCTCATTTGACTGCACATATACTCATATCACTAATTCTCTATAGGTCTTTGTTATTGTAACTACTTGCATTAATTTCTAATAAACAGTGAAAATTATTAATTCTAACATACTATCATTCTAGGGCAAAGTGTAATTAAGTTATTGTATTTCATTGTGCATATTACATAATATAAAGCTGATATGCTCAATATAATCGATGATGTCATTTGAGTAACATGGAAAGCTCTTTTTATTGAAATTATTCTAAACTATCTGAAATTCATAACAATTTTTATAAATTTTTCATTACTGTTGTTAATTTTCTGAACAGTTATAATTAAACACAAATATGGAAATAAAGTACCATTAAATAGCATTATATTTAATGCATTAGATACCACTACTATTATCAAGTGAGATATGAGATATAAGTTGGTCGATTTAAATAATTTTTTTATTCAAATTATATCACATAACCATTGTGACAATCACGTTATCTTTCTGAAACAGCTGCACAATTTTCTATCATAATTATTTATAAAATTGACTGCAGGTACGATTTTTTTAGTAAACACCATAACAATTTATACAAAATTCTCTCCAGTACAATATAAATTATTCTCAATTATCACTTCCCAAAACAACGAAGGTTATTTACGTTGTGAAGTACCTATAGAGAAGTAACACACATAAAAACAAAACAGGACTAAATAATGGTGGTATATTTGATGCTGTGTTATAAATGCCACAGTAAGGACACTGACTACTGCCGCAAACTTGACAAATGTCCAAGACGTAGGTAGATAATGCATCGAAGATCGTCTCGTTAAAGCGCTCTGAAACAAAAAAATTATTCATCAGATACTCCTCTATGCAAAAATGAGTAATTTTTGGAATGTTCCATTTGAATATATAATAGAGTGAAGCGGTTGATAAACATTTATCAAAAATGTTATGGCAATAATAACCCTGAAATTTTTCACAACAAAACATAAAATAAAATAGTAAGTTTTAATGATAGATCACACAAAATAAAAACATTAATTTTTTATATTACATATAACAACAAATGTTGAATTATCACCCACTCCATGAAAGTAAAAATTAAATCTTTTCCTCATTGGCCTGAATGTTTCAAAAGACTTATCAAAATTTACACTCTCGCACTCTATAATAAAGTAAAACAAATACGATCTTGACATATACTCATGTAAATTACTGTATAAAACAGAATAACGATCAAACAAAAATACAGTTATACACATTCGAGCAATTCTCATTCAAAAGTTTCACTATTGAAAAGACGAAATACAGTTGTGGACATCTGTGCAATTCTATACCAGAAGATGGAGTATTGTAGACAAAAAACTATGATTTGATTGTTTCTATTTCCTTCGATAATTAACTTTCGCTGAGTGTACGTCGTTTTTTTAGTTGTGCTATTTTGTGAATACAAAGATATTTTAATAAAACAAGTTCAAAATGAACAAAAAGATAGATTTAGGTAATCTTTACCGTAGACTATACGAAACTTACAGTGCAACTTACGCTGATAAAAAAACAGCATATACAGGAATAAGTTAATACCACATGGAAAATTTTGAAAAGTAATGACAATATCAATCCGGTTTACTTGAAGTCATAAAGGACCTTGCAGTTTTTGGTGGCGCAGCTGATAATCGACGTCACACTGAAACTATAAGGTGCTGTAAAACATTGGACGACTTACAAGTCGAACTTTGCAAACTGAGATATACTGTCAGTCGATCAGGGTTATAGTTGAGACTTCTGCAAATATGAACCGATACAGAGGATGACAAAGCACGCGTGCAATTAGGTATTACAGCAGCAAACGCTCAAGCACCAATATTAATGCACCTTGATTATCGTGTAAAATTACCGGATCATGATTTCGTGGTCGCGGAAAAACTTATTCCCTCTATTTATGCAGGTATTATAGTGAAGAAAGATGGTGAAGGAAAACCTGAAGCTGTGACACATTGCGGGCCTACATAAGTAAGAATTCGCAGTGGAAAGCATTCGTTCTCTAATGCAGAGACTCATGCCACAGATATACACAAACTTTCTGAAATATCTGCCTTCGAAAACTTTATGAAAACTCGAGAAGGTTTTGTAAAACCCGTATTTATTTTTACATTTAAAGCAAGTACCGTATGATAGTTACTGCCCTAGTGTTGAGGGATACTTGTGTAAGCGATCTTGCGGTTTCTGTGGTCTATATTTTGCATCATATAAAGCCACTAACCAACACAAACAACTACATAAGAAGCAACATGAAGTTCCCATTACGAAGATACGTCCTCAAAGAATAGCAGCTAGACGTGCCAGAGAATTTCTTTGTTTGGTTGTTAATGATGATGCCATATGGTTGAATGAAAAAGATGTTGACACCACAAATGTTCCTGACGTGATAAAGCTAAATGAGAACGAAGTTACTGCCATGCCAGTTATAAATAATTTAAAGGAGTGGGTTCAAAGTCCATGGACTGAAGATTATTGAGTTTCTTTCTTCTTTTTCTTTATATTCAATAGTTTATTGCTTTGTTATTTTTTCAAATATTTGATACAATGTTGATTTCATAAAAAAGTACTTATTAATTCAAATGGAAATAAAATTAATTTCGGAACTGCTGTTTTAATTTAATAATTTTTCGATGTGAAATTGCAAAACATGTGACGTCACACTATGGAGGAGGGGGGGGTTGTCTCACAAATGTGACCACCTGTGACAAGGACGAGGGGGGGCTCAAAAAATCATGAAATTCGTGTGACGTACTTCATGGATGGCCACGAAGTAAACCCGAAAATCTTCAGAAGCATATAATTTTCTCCGTGAAAACCTAACCATCAAAATTTTTACCCTTCTACCACCAAAGCCTATTCTCAACCCGGTCAATAATATAAGGTATATTGAAGTCGTGTTAGTTCCACGTTATATCATTTGTAACTCAAGAATGGCTGGACCAGTTTCTATAATTATTGTGTTTTTGGATTTGTCTTAGTCAGGAATAGGATAATGAGTATTGCAATATGATATTCATCAATATAAAACTTGAAATCACGGAAAAAACATTTAATGCTACTGGACTATACTTTTACATAGAGAGTTTTAGTAACAACAATATGTATTTGCTAATGAAGCCGCCTGGTATCGTTGATAAAGGCTGTTTTGACCGCAGATGAAAGGAGAGTGATAACCCATCACTGACGCTCGTGAAAGAGTGAGAACGATAATCTTTTCTCCTTCGAATTATATCTCAATATATAAAACAAAGACGTGTTACTCCCACCTATTTTATGACTCTAAGGTTGTATTCATTTCATTACGTTAATAAAACGTATCACTTCATTCATTGACTGTCGACTGTTCGGCGTTATGAAGTTCGCCGAACAGTCGATATATATATATATATATATATATATATATATATATATATATATATATATATATATATATGTATATATATATATATATATATAATATAAATATATATATATATATATATATATATATATATATATATATATATATATATATATATCAATAGTATTATCAAGCAGACCTATGCTAACTTGAAACATTCTACATAAACACGTATAACGTGTATCTGATGAGATAATGGGTGGACTTTCTGGTCTTGAATCAAATTTACTTTGCGTAAATATGTTCAAGTATCGTACACTGATGAGTGGACAAAGGAGAAAATACAACACATTCAGAAATCCTGTTATAGATCGAATTACGGCATTCGTAGACAGAAGACAGAATGCACATAAGTTAGAGATGATTATAGCTGTCCATGGAGAAAAGCAGAAGGGCATATTTTGCAACACTGCTTTGTTCCATATAAATGTGTCTTAAAAGTCTCTCATATTTAGGTATCGACATTCGGTATCGAACATATGAGCACACGATGAACTTTTTATGAGAGGGGATTCACATATATCTATTTTCTCTATATTAAAACCTAGTCAGTCTGTGCATTTAGAAATCAACTGCGTAGCATTAAGGAATGATTGAGTGGAAGGCATATGAACTATTTTCTAATCTTAATGTTTATAATCAATCAATTTCGATAAATAAGTTTTTTATTCTCACCTTTTTTGCACTGGCATAGACAGATTAATGTGGTTATTTTTTGGTTGTATTAGATATTTAACTCGGATCCTTTTCTAATTGTCTTCCAGCATTCTTTTTGTCATATTACTTTGTACTTAACTGTACTTATTGTACGAAAAACGTATTAAACTTTTGATAATGGGTTGTTGGCCCAAAATATATGTCATAAAAAATTCAATAACACACGAGTGTACTAAAGATTTTATCGAGTGTTTTTAATTATGGTTTATACTATACCTTGTGATATTAATTTCTTTTGTGATATTAATTTGAAACATTTCGATGAAAATTACATACTTGATTTTTTCATTAGTTTAAGATATTTTCAGAAAATAATTCAAAACTACCTCCAAAAACTAATTTACTTCAATATTGATTTTCATAGCTGTCACAAAAAAGCAACTATTCAAAACGGTATTATTTTTGAATTATAAGTTTTTTTTGTCCTCATAATGTGTATCTAAATGTATTCAATAAAGAATATATATCAATGCTTACCTGGTGCGTAATAATCATATACTCTTATAGGTAAATATCTGGACATATTTGCCACAGGATACCATCTCTCAACAGTAAAATCTACACAAATATCTTCATGATCCAACTATAAACAAAAAATACATTAAATACTTCCAAAACAAAACCCATTTAAGCTTACATAATCGAAGTAGAAGAGCACTTTTCTTTCTTGGAATCTTGCTCTCTGCAGATTTCTAACCCTTCTTGATAAAACATATGAATCTAAATCTTGCTGCTGAATTATATAACCAGTTGGAATAGTTACGTCTAACACAGCCATTCCTGATCTTTCTGATTCATTGAAATTTATCCATCTTAAATTCAAATATAACCATAAATGGATTATAATTACAAAGACATAATTCTGATATATATATATATATATATATATATATATATATATATATATATATATATATATATATATATATATATATATATATATATATATATATATATATATATATTGTTCTTGCGATTTTTTTTAGATGGTGGAAAATGAATATGTTTATATTTTATTTCCTGTAAGAGGAAAATGAAAGAGTTGTGTTGTATCAAGTATGCAAGTAGTATAACACTTAAAAATTATGGATGAGATTTCAGTGAAACGTCGTTAAAATTCTTTTTCAGGAAATAAGCTTGAAACCTGGAATGACTTTTCACATATGTACGAGTATGTATATATATATATATATATATATATATATATATATATATATATATATATATATATATATATATATATATATATATATATATATATATATATAAGAAAATGAACACTAGAACATTCATTCGAAAAATTCAAATTAGAGAAAGAACGTTATAGTAGAGCTAGATATGTGAACGTGCACTATGTGATGTCTTCATTATCCTTCAAGGAATAAATGTTAGAGAAATATTGAAATCGATGCCACACCTGATGGAAGTGCGAGACATATGTTTCGTTCTGCAAGGAACTCGTCAGTCGAAGCACTTAGATGGACTTGAATTTTTGTGTTTTAAAATCAATCAAATGTTATTTTTTGGTTGTGTTCTCTGAAAGAGCTGTAGGTTTTTTATTTGTTTGTATGGAATATTTACATATAGTACTTTATGTAAATACGGTTGTACTAATGAATGTTCAATAATGTGAACTAATAAATGACAATTCATAGTGAAAAATACAGATCTTACACCTATAATACAGTTGAGTTTTAGTTAAAAATATCATCAACAATTGGTTTAATCAACTATTGTATTCATTAAGTAAATGTTAGTTATGAAAATTGTTATAAATTGGCCGTAATCTAGTAAAATAAGATTTAAATTTATAAAAAAAGTTGTCAGTAATTTATGTGTTACATTGTTTGTGAACGATTTGTATATTACCTTTGGCATGTCACAAATGTAATATGCGACTGATTTCTCCCATAAAATGATGGAATACTTTGTAATTCAAAAGCAGGTACAGGAGGTGGAGTTTGGAATCGTGCAACGTCAACATTGTATTGAACTGACATCTGCAGGATTGCATAACCTGTTCCTCTTGCCTCAACTCTTACTGTTCCCCACGCATTAGGAATATCAATGTATTGCAATTTTGCTCTATTTTTGTCATTAACATACAAAGTTCTTGCAGATGAAGAACGATTAGAGTCTCTTGGCAATGCTGTAGCCTCTACTTGTACAGAAAGACTAGATATATCACGAATTCGCTGTGCTGAAGTATACTCAATAAGAGCTTTCATAGCATATGCAGTATCTGATGTTGATGCCCACCCTGAAAATAATTGATTTTCAGATTAATTCTAATTGAAAGATTTCATATTTTTTCTACACCCTATTTATATTTATGTCAAATCGTATTACCGATATTCGAACGTCAATTCAATTCAGAGAACTCAATATATGTTAGTTGCATATGCAAAAAAAAAACTAAAATTCAATATAAAAGAATCATAGTTAAATTTTGTGAACAATTTTCGATGAATAAAAACTTAAACTTCAAATGAAAGAACAAAGTTCATATCATCAAAAAAAAAAAAGACCAGTAAATTTTTTAAATATATTCAAAAAATGCATTATTTACCTCCATCCGTTAGTCTCTGTGTGTTCAGCCACCTTACAATGTTATCAACATATATTTCTTGGCGCGCTACATAAACCAATAAAGCAAGCGCAGTAGTCTCAATATTTTCAGAGTCATACTCATATGGTAAACGTGGTAAGAGGAATGGTTTCTGATTTTCGATTTTCGAAGGCGGTTGTGGTACTTTCTTTCTACCCCAGTATAGAAGGCCTCCATCAAATCTTTGACGTCTAGATAATTCTATAAATGCCGTTTCTGCATTTGGTGCTTTGGTTTTCATGAGGGCATAAGCTACAAGAGCCACATCAAAAGGTCGACCTTTTTCACTGAGCAATTGCATGTTACGTTCCAGCCAATGAATTGCCCTTTTTTGAGCAAGTGCTACTTTTGAACTTAGTCCACCTAAAAAGAAATATATTGAATTTCTGGAAAATTAATCCAAAATTTTCTAGAAATCAATTTCATTAACAACTTGTATGATACTAACTCGTTAAATCTTTTACTGCTTCTAAAGTTATCAATACATGAGCAGTAAGTGTTATATTTCTATGGGATATTTCATCATTTTCGATATTCAACGTGTAATTATATTTTCTATCAGGTAACCAAGTTGTTTCATAAAATGCCCCGTGATGATTTTGATGTTTTAATACCCATTCCACAGCCTTAGCAATAACATTTGGATCAATATAAATATAATTTTCCCATTCGTAGAAGCTCGCTTCTTGAAAAACTCTTGCTGCATATGCAGTAACCCACACTGAAGGGGCAGATTGATTCCTGTAAATAAACAATCAAATTTACACCTAATCTTCATATCTGGCTATTATATATTATATATATATATATATATATATATATATATATATATATATATATATTATATTATTGATTATAGTATTAATATCGAGTATTGCCTCTTAAATATATTACTAAAAATCAATATGTGAAAATAACAGAAAACTAATTTGATTTTTCTAAAAAATAATTTTGAGAAAGTTGTGATATACAAGGAAACGTCAACAAAAATAAAGTTTTTCATATTAAAAGAAGCCTGTTATTGCTAAAAATATAAAATATATATATATATATATATATATATATATATATATATATATATATATATATATATATATATATTATATATATATATATATATATATATATATATATATATATATATATATATATATATATATATATATATATATATATATATATATATATATATATATATATATATCTCTTACCAATCGCTCCTGAATAAACTAAATGAACCATCAGGCTGCATAAAAGATAACTGTCTTTGATATCCAATATTCATGTAATAAAATGATAATTTTTCAAGAGTTCTATTTCTCTGTTGGGTATATCTCATGTAAAGTGTTGTATACATGTTTGCTGCAAAGGAGAATATATTCTGCTCAGCTGAATCCATTGGTAATGAAAGAAGAGAAGTGGCATTTACTGGCATTGTTGGGAAAATGGGTCCTACTACATCTCCCACAACAGAAACTCGTGCTTTATTAGATCCAAATACATAGTACCTGTCATATTCATAAGGAATAATTGGAACTTCTGTGATGTTCACATGCATATACTGGAAAGTAAAAGCCCTATTGCTGAGATCTAGCAACACTGATTGATGCCTATATTGAGGTAGTCCATCAGACTGAAAATAGAAAAGATTATTAGTATTGTTCTAAGAGGGGAGATAAGAGACCGTTATAGTTCCGTTGGGTCTACAGTTTAATGCCGATTAAGAACGGCCCAAGAACACGATGGGAATCAACACACCAGCATCAGTAAGCCGGAATCATGTAAGCTCACTATACCGTCCGAATACTGAGCCTCTTATACAAAAATAACATGAATTGAATGGTAAAGCCATAATGAATCGTTCGTGCACTTAGGTTATTTTTCCTAAACTGTTAATATTAGCTGTAATCAAACATCTTCATACAAAAGGACGCCTGGAAGATATCTGTAACTACAGCCCGATCAGTTCGCTGCCTCTTTTTCAAAAATATTTGAGAGGTTCTTGGTAGTTAGGCTGCTCTCATTTCTACATAAATTTCATATTTTTTCAAATAATCAACATGGTTATTTGAGTAAAAGTAATACAACAACAGCTATGTTTGAATTGACTTCTAAAATAATTGATGCACTGGAGGAGCGAGAGGTATCTAATAGCTTTTTCCTGGACCTCTCAAAGGCTTTTGACAGTGTGAATCATGAAAGTTTATTGAAAAATTGTACTCGTGTGGTATTCGAGATTGCCAACTTGAACTCGTGCGAAGCTACTTGTAAAATAGAACCCAGAGAGTTTGTATTCATTATGAGAAGAATATGTATACCTCCACAAATAAAACGATTAACAAAAGCATTCCACAGAGAAGTATTTTTCTTCTCTTTGTCATATATATTAATGAATTACTCCAATGAATGTCTCGAATTATCCGAATGGATCTTAATGTTAAATTGGTAATGTTTGCAGATGATACAACCTGGTAAAGGGTAAATAACTTGAATCCGGCATTGAAATAACGTGTTCAATATTTGAATTGATAGAAAATTCGTGTTATTAGAATGATCTATACCTGAATGTAAGAAAGACCGAATGTATGTCTTTTAGAAGCAACCATTCTATACATAAATATCATTGGACAATAAATTTAAAAAATACGCAAGTTGAGACAACATCTTGCATAACATTTCTGGGAGTTGTAATTGATTCGAACTTAAATTGGGGTGAACATATAAATCAACTCAAGAAGATCAAACTCAAATATGGCGGTGTACATGATCAGAATGTTATCTAGGCAGGTGGATAAGGAGCTCTTGAAACTATCAACATTGGAAATTTTGAATCTTTATTGAGGTACAGACTCATCACTTGAGGTGGTGGTTCGGATAGTGATAAAATGTGTTCTTCAAAAATATGCATTGAGAATTATAATGGGTTTGCGATAGAGAATCTTGCAGAGGCCATTTTGGAATATAAAAAATTCTCACTTTACCGGGTTTATATATTTTATGTTTACTATTTGTAAGAAGAAAAAATCGTTATTTTGATGACATATCAAACAGAAATGAAACAAGATGTAATATTTCAATCCACTTTCCGAAGCATGCCCTGTCATTAACGGAAAAAAAAATACAAAATATATGTGCTGAAACTTTATATTGCTTTAACCAAATTTTATGTTAATATTTTATATTTAAAAAAATTTAAACTTGATGTAAGTAAAATGCTTATACATGCTGAACCTTATTCAATAAAAGAATTTCTCAAATATCAATTTAAGTGAATAATAATGTTAGGATTTAGGTAGTACATAATTTCAGTTTGTTTTTGACTATTTCTCGTTTCTTTTTGATATCAAAGACTTTGAGAATGAAGGTTATTATTATTAAGTCAAATAAACAATGCTCATCAAATCAATAACAAAAACCTTCTGACAAAAGCCTTGGAATACTTAAAGACAAAAGGAACAATATCTGATTATGCAGAATCGACGGAAAACACATCTCCTAACCCAAACGCAAGATTTTCGGAATCCTACTCTGCTGTCATTTCAGACGTAGGAATAGAAATAGAAGAGCAAGAAATAGCTACACTACTAAACACAAATCAAATTAAACATCGTTACTGCAAACGGATTATTTCCAAGAAAACCAACCGACCGTCATTATTCATCAGAATCATCACAGGCGATATTACGTCGTATGAAAAACTTATAAATGAAGGGATATTTTATAAGTGTAGACATTATACAACTAGACCCAGCAATCCTCCTGAACCTCTACCGATACCCTGTAACAAATGCACCCAGTTTACACATAAAACCGAAAATTGCAAAGAACCCATTAAATGCAACAAGTGTGGAGGAGCCCACAAAGAAAACCAATGTGAAACAGACCTCCCTCAGAGATGCAGTGCCTGTGACTCCACCGACCATGTAGCTTGGTCAACAAAATGCCCCAAAAGGCCACTCAAACCAATAGAAGGAATACCTAATGTGAAGATAAGATCAATAAACAAAAAAACTGCTGAAATAAACAAGGATAAAACTGAAAACAGTCGAATCCACCAAAATATCACTATCCACGACTATATAATTGAAATATATATAAATAAGATCAATAAACCCAAAAACACAGACCGACCTACACTTATACAAAACCTACAAAAACGATTCATAGAAATCTATCGCATCAACACCATACCCACTTTTGTGGGAAACAGACTTTATGTGCTGATGTTCGATATGGACATAGAACCAAAAACAGTAGACACAGAACCCACGGAGGGGGTCCAACTTCATCGAACAACCAATGACTAGAATCTTATATGCGAATATAAACAGCTTCGACAACAAAAAAGAACTAACACGCCACTACATTAAAAATAACAACATAAACTGCGCAATGTTTGTCGAAACAAAAACTAAAACAACTAGCAATACGAATTACGAAGATTGGAGATGCATATGTAAACATGGGACCATACAAAATCGAAACATAAGAGGAGGAGCCCTAGTGATGGCAGAAAAAACAATTGATATTGGAAAAGGCAATCCACCACATTTAAACAACCCATGGAATGATGTCTTGCACTTTACAATTCCCTACCAAGATGACAAGATCCACTTCTTTCTGGTCTACATTCATCACTCAAGCCAGCTTATCGAAGAAAATCTGTTGATAAAAGCTTCACAATACAAATACTGCATTATCTTGGGAGATTTCAACACAAATACTCGGAAAAGGACACAAATTGGAAAGTTTCTCCGAAATTCAGACTTCACTAAAATTACCACACCACCGACATTCCTCATGCAAAACAACACGGATTCGACACCAGATTCGATTTTATGTACAAAAAATATAAAACGCAACATCCACAACATCAACCTTAATCCGGATCTGGGGTCGGATCACCTGGCAATTGAATTCTCATTAAATACAAACATAAAGCCAACTGAATATTCCCAGGAAAATAAATTCATATTCGACAAATGCAACATAAAAGAGGTAAATAAACAAATGCTGGAAATGATAAACCCTGAAACAGAAATAAACTCTCAATATATATCTGATTTTAACGACACACTATCTAGAATAATAACAGCTCAAACGCCTGTTTTAAGGAAAAAATATTACAGTCAAACGCTTCCACCATATATCCTAAAATTAATCAGAGTTAAGAAATAACTATATAGAGAATATAGAATTAACAGTGACCTAAATCTGAAGAGAAAATTCAATGAATTAAACAAAGATATACATAAATTGATTTCCAGTTACAGATCCCATACATACCTAGAAGCTTGCAAAGAAATAGAAAACCACAGAGGACGAACATATTGGAAAGCAATTAAAAGACTATCTAAATACACAAATCACAACTCGACAGAACCTATCCAAATTAATGGGAAAACACTGACTAGAGATAAAGATATTTCAAATGCCTTCGCTGAACACTTTCAAAAAATCCTCCAACAGCCTGTTGATGGAGATTTCGATGAAGATCACAAAAACATGATAGAACAATGGTATCAAAACGACTTTCCACTGATTCAGCCAGAAACAAACTATGAAAACATAACAGAGGACGAATATTATAAAGCATTACACCAGGGAAAAAGCACGACACCGGGTTATGATAATATCTCAAGGAAAATACTAAGGAAACTGGATCCTGGAATCCACTCCATTATCATAAAAATATATAATTTTTGTCTCAATAACTGCTACTTTCCCGATGACTGGAGGAGGGGAATAGTCATTGCTATTCCAAAAGCAAAAACAGATCAATCCAATATAGAAAACTACAGGCCTATAACCCTGCTGCCAGTGTTGGGAAAAAACTTCGAAAAAATTTTATGCGAGAGGATACGAGGAACAATGGGGGACTCCATTCCAGCTTATCAATTCGGATTTAAAACCAAAACTTCCACCATACACCCTCTTGTTATACTTACTTCAAATATACAGTGTAATAGAAAAATGAGAAAAAAGACAGCAGCTCTGTTCATGGATATAAAAAAAGCCTTTGACACTGTCTGGCACGCCGGTTTAGTCTACAAATTTTTTCATCTAAATGTTCCGATATACATGCTGAAACTAATCGATCAATTTTTGACAGATAGAAGAGTACAAGTTAAGGTGAAAAATGATATTTCAAAAGAGTTCACACCAGTACAGGGACTCCCACAAGGATCGGCCCTCTCCCCGTTGTTGTACAATTTGTTCTGTTCCGATATATATAGCCACGATTATGAGATGCACAACCATATAAACAAACAAGCATACATGCTACAATTTGCGGACGATACAGC
This sequence comes from Henosepilachna vigintioctopunctata, assembly GCA_030704895.1. Classification (NCBI taxonomy): domain Eukaryota; kingdom Metazoa; phylum Arthropoda; class Insecta; order Coleoptera; family Coccinellidae; genus Henosepilachna; species Henosepilachna vigintioctopunctata. The sequence continues at coordinate 388,349 of JARQZJ010000008.1, read as the reverse complement.
TCTAGTATCCCATGATAAAACAACAAATAAATGCATAGAACAATTACAAGAACTAACAGATAACACTGTAGAATGGATGAAACTTTGGAGAATGCAACCCAATCCAACAAAATCAGAATTAATAATATTCAACCATAAACTCAGAAACGACTCTCCACGCATAAAACTCCTAGATAACTGGATAAAACCTTCACAGAAATGCAAATATTTAGGGGTACAAATAGACAATAAATTACAATTCAAAAATCATATCAAAACCCAAAAAAAGCTAGCCATCAATAGAGCAGGACATTTCAGATCACTAACATACAAGAATTCAGGCATAAACATCAAAACATCAAGTACAATTTACAAAATGATATGTAGACCTATCCTGGAAAATGCCCATGCAGCAATTCTTAACATATCCAAAACAAGTCTCAATAACATTGCCACTGCAGAAAGAACTTGCCTCAGAAAAATAACCAAACTGAGAAATCCTAACAATCCGTTATACAACCCCTCTAACCAACTACTATATCAATCCACAGGAATAGAACCGATACTCGCAAGAATACACAGGCTCAGCAAGAAATTTATTAACAACGAAAACAATATAGAAACTATAAACCACATTAATGGAATACCTAAAATCCTTATAAAGCTACACACTTACAACAAAATATAATGTTAAAATAACAAATAAATTGTAACTGGCAGGAAGACCTCGGTCGATAGCCAATTGATCTATAGTCAATAAAGTTTATTATTATTATTATAAACAATGCTAACACAAATTCTCAATTTGTGTTTTAATCAATTACCAATTGAATGATCAGATGATGATTAAATGATTTCTCAATAACTTTTCGTATAAATAAACACAAGAGAACAGAAAGAATCAAAGAAATGAATTTACCAGCAGCAGTAATCATCAAAAATCCAGGATATTGAAGTAGACAACTCAACTGTTATCATTACAATAAATACAAGTTTATATGTTAAGATATGTTATCTTAATACTCATATGAAATTATATCAGAATTATTCTTACCTCCACATGCAATTTTCTTGTTATTGTATCCATCCCTATCAACGTACTTGCTTCAACAGTAACGTCCATATCACCAAGGCGTTGTGGAACTATAGGAATATAAACTATTTCTGCATCCTGAGCCTAATAATATAAAATGGTTTGAGATAATCTCAACGTTATCAACAAGTTTTTCATTTTTTCAACATAATGCTATAAAAGTTACCTTTATAAATATGAAAAATTGGTGCTCTCCATAGGAAGTTCTTGGATTATAAGCTCTAACTACTCCATTTTCTTCAACATGTACAAATTTGTAATCTGGTGAACCCTTGAGAACTACTCTAGCTTCAATGTTAGTGGTCATGTAATTAAAAACTGACACACGTAATCCAACTTGTTCACCTTGCATGCAAGTTCCAGGCATTTCCAAATTAATGAAAAACGGCAACACTCCAATATACTAGAAATAAAAATATCAGTAGGTAGATTTGGCGGTTTTCTTCTTGCTCACAAGTGTATCCTTACCTCTATCGCTTTTTGAAGCATACCAAATCCCATAGTTGGACTCATCGAAAAAGCAGACACCATCCAATGAACAGGTCTTGATGGTACAGGTACATTAAATATGTATCTGCCATGAGGACTGATGTTGACGTCTTTCCAAACCCAAACATTTTGGTACTGCCTTTGGATTCGATTGAATCGGAATTTTCTGAAAAGGGCCAATTCTGTGGCATTTTCATAATTACCTAAAACGTAAATATGAATATGAGTTTTTACAAACATATAACTGATACACATACACAGACATATAAAATGAAAAAAATTCTTTGGACTAAAGCATAAAAAAATAGAAAAGCTGAATCTAAATGATCTTACTCAAATATTTATCTAATTAATCAGACAAACATTACAGGCACTGGCTACATGAGTCTTCTGTGATTATTTTTTGAGTTACTAGAAATAATAGCAATGGCCACAACGCCTCATGGAAAAACTACCTTTCCACCCTCAGGAGGCTACTTAGTAGCGTTTGCCTTCAATTAAGCATGAGTGACCTCTAGATTAATCCCAACTTCATCTATCTCATACAGATATACATAACAATTGAAAAATAAAATTAAATTGATTTATAAATTGATCAAAAGATCGAAAAATCTTAAAATTAGAAGACATCGAACATATATTGACAATCAACTTGTGTATCCTAATGTGACATTTTTAAATCTATGATCCTTCTGAGTACTCTTATTTGCGTTTCCCATACTGGGAGACCTTTACAACTCGCTCCTTTACCTTCCAAATCTGAAACAATTCTTCGCTATAAAGCAAAAACGCGTCACTGAATTTGAATGAAATTACTTGGTGCATTTAAAGATATAAACAAAATTTATTGAAAAAACCTCTCAGGGGGCTTAGATGTTTTATTCAAATAATTCAACATGATATGGCTGATATATGAATCAAATCTACGATTGGTAATCAAATGTAAGTTTTCATTAATTTCATTAATTATAATAATAATATTTCTTTATTCAACAGTCATCTTACTTTTTAACAAAATTGCATCAGAACAATGAAAGTGAATTACGTCCAAATTAAATTTACAAAGATTCTTTACATGTTTCGAAATATTCAGCTAGATTATATGGTTCACAATTAAGTGTAAATTGATATATACTTTTCTTGAAGAGCTCATGTTTTCTCATTTGCTTCAAATATTTAGGCAATGCGTTGAACAATGAAATGCCCATATAATACGGTCCTCTTTCTGTGTGTGTATAGTTATGTCGCTGATAAAAGAAAGTATGAATTTGTATTGTATTATTCTTGTTTCTACAGTTTTCAAACTAGAAATCCTTACTATGTACATAAAGAAGTAACCTATATATGTATAGGCCATAAACGGTCAGTATTCCACTAGATCTGAACTTACATCTACATGATTCCCTATATCCCAGAGAAAACATCGTTCGTAATACCCATTTTTGAGCAACAAAGATCTCGACATGTGAGAGCTACCCCAAAATATGATTAGGACAGAATACACTGAAAATTAGCATAATATAAAACTTTGAGGACCCGTATATCTACCTGATCCCTCAATACCCTAATAGTGTAAATGACTGTATGTGTTTCCCACTTCAGATCTTTATCAATGTGCACTCCTAGGAAATTAACCGACTGCTTGATTTCAATTTGAGTACTGTATTCAGACAGGTCTTGACAGCGACAGCAGCATCATCAAAAAGAAGACAGTTCGTTTTCTGCATGTTAATATTCAGACCATTTTCTTTATACCAATTTACACCAATGCGCATCGTCAAAAATTTTTTTTGTCTTATCAATTGCGGTTGGTACCGAACCTGATGTTACCAAAAAGTTCGTATTGTCGGCGTAGACAATTGGATGACAACTAACACAGAATTTTCTTTGGCAGAGAGAGTTAATGTAAATGACAAAAAGAAGCCGCCCTAAGATACTTCCCAGTGGCACTCCCACGTTAATATATTTATCTTCGGAAAAGATATATTCTTGATATCACCATAAGTAGAAATTTGATATTTGGAGGAAGAATATTCAAATGAAATAATTAATACGTACATCCTGCTTCATCAGTACCATCTTCACAATCCATGTAGAAATTACACCTATGTTCCAGTCTGTAACATCTTCCATTCAAACATTCCGCCCATCCTTGTGTACTGTTACAAAATTGGGTTCTTCTGGGTACAGGTATATCACTAAATACAATAAGGCCAGCATAGTCGAATGTTCTATTAGCGTCAATACCATACGTCGACGAAGGAAAATATAGCACCTCATCAGGGGTCCCTTCATGTGAAAACCAAGCATGGCTATGAATTGTAATATTCTCATCAAAAGTTGCCATTTTTGAAATCACTTTTCCATAGGATAGCTCATTACCAGCTTGCATTGTATAGAAAGCTTTGTCAATTCCTGAAAGTCCTACATATGAACCTGGTTCCCCATAAATAGCTACTTCCACTTCGTGTCCTGTTCTAGCCTTAAGATTGTTTATAAATACTTTGAACTAAAACAAAGAAAAACACTCAAATATATCTTGATATATATTATTTGAAATAAGTTAAAATCTAAGTAGTATAGGAAAATGTGTTGAAGCTGTTTAATATTCACTATTCTTTCTGAAAATGCACTCCACTTTTTTTGAGATTAATTGCTCTTCATGCAATTTATAAACCAAACTGGTGACACAATCAATACCAGATTATATTCACGATTTTATAAATTTTCACAATTTGGCAATTCTGAAGATTTTGTATTCATTAAAAGTTACACTTCTTTTTTAAGTAATGACCAGGAAAGACTCAGAATTTCAGAAATTACCATAAATTATATAATAAATTAAAATTATCAAAGCAATATTATAAATAGATATATTATATTTTCAAGAGAGAAAATTTTTAACAAAAATAATTATTTTGATGAAAAAAGTGTTTTATTTGGTTGGCTAAAACTTTGATCAATGTTCCTCTACGGAACATTTCTCTTCATTTTGTTAATAAATAAAAACTTGTGTTTAATTTTCGACATATTTGATGTTCTAGTAGTTTTTGATGAAAAATTCAATTGTATTTTATAGATTAAAATATGACATAAATGAGATGATATTTATTCTTGATATGACAAGAAATTGATTATATACAAAATTTCTCATTATTTATTCCATTTTATAAGATATCAAATAATTAAAATTGAGTTCAATTTTCGAAGCTCCTATGATATACAGAACGCCTTGAATTCACTGGATATTATTCAGCGTTTGCAGAATTACAAGCTTCAAGTTCAATGTAACAATAAGTTATACATTATACAATAAGTATATAAAAGGTTATTTGGACCAGAAAATAAATAATTACACTTTACTCACTTTATTTCTACTGATGCCATTCACAGGGAATGTTAAACTATCCACGGTCACATATCCATAACGGCTAACATGCCAGATTACCATAGTTGCCACAGGAGCCATTTCAGCACTTAAACCAATAGCCATTGTACTAACAAAGTCGTTCATGTCTTGCTCGCCAGCGAGTAAAACGATGCCCTTTGAAATGATGATGTAATGAAAACTATTTATATAATAGTTGCTCCGTATATGGAAGATCATATACTCTCCAACCTATAATAAAAATTAATTGATAAAAATAAACCAAAGGAAAGAATTGCAAATTGATATTCTCGATTCACTCACTTTTGGAGTAATAGTACTTGTATGCAATTTTATATGCTGATCATTTGGGCTATGATGTGCTAAAAGCATTAACTCTGCATTAATGGGTTGACCAAATCCATCTCTAAAATTAGCTTGTATCCTGATAGATCCTAAAAATATTAACTTTCATTAGAAACCTTTAACATGAAATACAATGATAAATGTATAGATGTTATACCTAAGTACAAAAAATGTTTTAATTTCTTATCAGTTATAAATATAGAAAACAGTACGACACATCTGCATTGAATAAACATAAAATCCAAACTGAAAACTTACGAAATTATTGAAATAAGAGAGAAACTCTTGAAAATAATTTAGATCTAAAAACTTACGAATTGAACTCAATTCATCATATCCTTTAGAACCTTCGAGTCCCAACTCCCTTTTAACATCTAATTTATATTCCCAAACACCGGGATTGTCATCCATCATGAAGATTTGTTTAGTAGCTACATTTCGCCCTCCTCCGTTCCTCATATCAACAGTTGTTGCAATTTCCATATTACTGTTTGTTAATCTTTCTGGGGGAAGTGGAGAGCCATCATGGTAAGTAGCTATAACCTGAAAAAAATTATAAGCAAAAATTATTATGTACTTATTTTCATAGTTATATGAACTGTAAATGTCCACTGATGGTACATTTAAAGAAATTGAATTATTTCCAACAGTTCCATGAAAACATGCATATAATGCAAAAATAAATTAATAAGATATAAATGATATCACATCTTTCATGCAATGAACGTACTTCATCTCTTTTTTTAATAATGCTCTAATCTTTGTCTTAAAGTCAGTTTTAATTATTATTCACAAAAACCTTTTTCATTTAACATAAAGTACACTGCTTATTCGTCAATTTCCAAGGATTATACATTATTTAATCAGTTAAACGTAAAAGTTTTACTTGATAAAATTTTATATGGCACTAGTATATCATTTTATAAATATACAGTATTGAATGATAAACATTTTCCAGAACGACTAATTATATATATTATAAAACACTAGTACCACAAATAAACTAATACAATAGAAGTAATGAGAAGTAGATCATGTCATATCTGAAAATGAGACTCAAATTTTTCAAAATACTAAATGATGAATTGGTAAGATTTTCTTTTTGATAAAGACAAAATACTTACATAGCAACTAACAGGCATTCCAGGTTTGAACACTTGTGGAGAATCTCCAGCAAATTTTAGTTTTATTGACGAATTGTAGATTCGAGCTGTCGAGTATCCCTCAATAACTTCATCCAAGAAATAATCGCCCACAGTGGCTACTATAACTACTTCTATTCCTTCATTTGGATTGAATGGTAAGATGTCTCTTATAGGATATTTGAAGTAATATACTCCATTAAACTAAAAGCCCATTTATTACGTGAATTTCACGAAAAAGAATTATAGATTTCATCATATCGCTACTTAGTTGAGTAACTATAACAGTTAACTGTTATATTCAGATCTACTCACAAGAAAATATGATTGAAAATGCGTAATTTTTACTACCTAAATAAAAACTCAAAAAGAAAATTCAACAAAATAAATATAATATAAAAAACCTTACACTAATCAATGAAATACATACTACATTTTATTTAACTTCCAATGAAATAAATCTACACGTGATTACAATGAGAAATGTGTGCAATACAGGCGTGCAAAATAGAAAATACCCACTTTTATCTGAGATGTGGAATAAGTTCTTTCCTTTGAGTGTGAGGTAGAATTAATGAAGAATGATAAGATGAAAATACACATTTTTATAACAAAACAAATAAAACATACATGGGATGAACATTAATGTTCTGTATTATATATATATATATATATATATATATATATATATATATATATATATATATACATGAATGCAAATACGTGTACACATATAGTTTTTGTGTTGAAGTCGCAGAATGAAATATTGAAGACAATGCTAGGATATTCATTTGAAAAATTTAAATAAATCAAAGAATGCCATAGTAGAGCAGACTCCGCCATTCTTCAAAACTCGATGCCAAACTTGATGGAAGCACAAAACAGACTGTTTAACACATCAGTTATGCCACGCTCATCGTCAAGATAGGCAACGACTTTTCAATTTCCAAACACTTTATTTCTCAAAAATTAAAATTGCCAAGGAATACGAGTATATACTTCAGAATTTATGATAGAAAAAGATCCTACTATTTTAAATATCTTTCGTCGTTTAGCACTGTTGAATTTATATTTAACAGTGATTATATTATTATAATAATAATAACTATTGGATGCCTTTTGTGTCTTTTTGTTGGTTTATTGATTTGTGTCAGATTATTCCTGAAGAAGAACGAAATTCGTTTTTTTTTTTGATTGATTTTGTTAAAATGAGTTTTATTTGAAATATTTAGATTAAAAGTTTCGAAAGTCTTTGATTGAGACACACATACACACATAATAATAATTATATTACCTATTAAATATGGGGAGTTATTACATGTAGAAGATAATAGAATTTGCACCCTATCAGAATAAATATGAATTCAAAAAATTATCTCCTTTATAATATACAAAAATTGCCAATTAAATATTGAATTGAAGTAATAATGTAGACTAATGCATTAATGTTTTGCTTGCTTTCAGAATCATTAATTTTTACATACATGATACATTTTGATATAACATAAAAATAGATTCAAAATACTCACCATTTTCAAATGTGGTATAGGTTCATATGTATTATCAGGCACTTTGAACCAAGAAGGATATTCCTCTTTCTAAAAATCAAATCAATTAAAACAAACTCGAATCATTAATTTTTTCAACTTACAAAAGATAAATATTTGACTGTAGGTTTGAAAAATTCTTTTCCATTGTTCTGGTATTGATCACGATTTTGATACTGATCAGGATTTTGATATTGATCAGGATTCTGAACATTTTGATATTGTGTATTAAATGTATCATATTCATTATAACCTGGATTATCATTATACCGGTTTCTTCGATTTACCTTAGTTTGCCTATTTCTGTTGATCATTCTATTAATATCAATTGGTCCTATAGGTCTAACAATGGCTTTAAGTGTTAAATTACCACTAACAGGAGCACCACTTGTATAATTTGCCATAACCACTCCATGTATGTACTCATCACTATTGAAAAAGAATGCAGGCATTGTAACATTTACCTGTAAGAAAATCATTGATATTTCATTATAACATTATATTAAAATGTTTATATTCTCATAATATTAAAACATTAAAACACTAGTCCTGCAATCATTCCACTCCTTATAGTTCATACAAGTGGAAACAAACATTTAGAATTAGTTCAGCATTCAAATTATATAATTATAACGAACAAAAAATTTGCAGATGGTTTTGTTTTTCTGAAAGCAAAATTTGTTTTTCAGTAAGCCTGACGAACCTCAAATCTTGTTTGATAATATTCCTCCACTAAAAATGTCGATTCTTCAACTTGTCCTTGAGCTATAACTCTAATCTTCCATTCTCCAAACACTGGTTGGTCTGACAACTGATAATCCAAACTAACACTACCAAGATTAGATTGCCTGGAAAGCCATCTTTTCATAATATGTCCACTGGGATCCAACATATATACATCTATAGCATCAATGAATGGTTTCAGCTCGGTGTTAATTGGTATTGTTCTGAAGCGGACTGAAATAAACGTAAAATTAAGTATTGCTGATTGAGTAAAACATATTTTCTATAATTAATATTATCGTAATATATGAAAATTTGACATTATTTGGTCTTACTATGGCATATGTGTCCCATTTTTTCAATTCCTATTTCTGAAGATATAAAAATCAGAAATATTCTTCAAACACCTCAGTCACTATTATTCCAAAAATATTAAACTTTAAATATATTCATTGAAAATTTTTTCGTTAAAATTATTTAGATAGATGGGATGTATGATAATATATTGAAAACTATTAGTTATTAGTTAGTTTTCAATATATGACTCATCTCGTATTTTGGTTCTAAAATTAATTTTGGTACATTTGCAAGAACATAATACTGAAACATAATCAATAGCAGCAACACTCAAATAAAATTGGAGAAATTTAAAAACTTCTTCATGTATACATAAACGAGTAAAACAAGTGGAAAAGCAAAAATCTGTTGAATATATCATAATTTGACTTGAGAAAATTTCAACCAAAATAGTTTTTAATATTTAGGAATGTGAAAATGAAGGGAGAGTAATATGAACGTGTTGATGTTATAACTTACAAAACTGTTTGCACTATAGGAATTTTCAATATTTTTAAGTATATGTTTTCAATATTGTTAGTTAATAATCTTACCATTTTCTCCTTGCATGTAAAAAGGCTTCTCAATTTGAACAAAAATTGTCATAGATCTTTGGGAAAATATCAATTTGCTCTCATTCAAGAAAGCAGAACCACCAAGTAGATTTTCATATAAACCCTCCAAACGTAATTTGTACTCGCCACGGTCACTTGTTTGTGGGACCTATAAACAAATTAATCAATTTAACTATTGAAAGTACAATATAAACATATTGTGTTTATAATAAAAATTTTAGTGAAGCAAAGATTTTATGAATCATACAAAAAATACAACATATTGCAATATAATTATCAATTTATTGTAATATTATTAAATTATTAAAATACATATCATACAACAATGAAAATACTTAGGTATACCTATACCGATAAATTTTCTTTCAAAAATTTTATGGTTTCTGAAAATTTTCAAAACCAAGATACTGAACAAAAAAGTGAGATATTTATATAATATAACCATAGATGTTTGAAAATACTATAAGACATTAAGTATAAGTTCAGCTACTAAGGTTGAAACTGATTTTTTGAAAATTGTAATATTGTAATATATATTGATATTGAAAGTCAAAAGATAGGTTATCATCGACGGTGCAACTGCGAATTCTTAAATTCTTTGGACATATAACCCGAAACGAAGACTCTATCGAACTATTGTGGTTCTATCAATTCTATCGATTTCATTGTGGCGCAAGGGAAACTCGAGGGCAAAAGATCGCTCTCCAACAAGGTGGACAGATCTGATAAAATCTGTGACGCATTCAAGTCATCACTTTCATTAATGAAAGCTCTAGAGCCGCTAAGCATAGAGCAATGTAGCGCCGTATTGCGTGGGACGCAGTGGCACAAGACCTAGACACGACCACGACCACTCTGTCAAGAGTGAACGACTGAGAAGAAGTAGAAGATATTGAAAGGAAGCACCTTCGATAGCTCTGAGAGCCTATTTTTGTGCTATAAGACCCTTCACATGACAAGTCACTCCCCATAGCTCCAGACCATAAAGCATTCATGAATGGAAAATAGTAAACATAGTAAAGTGTTTTTGATGCTTCGAGGCTGCCGATGTTCCGCACCCTTCTGATAGTAAATATGCTTGCTTGTAATCTTTCATTCAGGCTGTGACAATGCTCTCTCCATGTGAGCCTATTGTCCAGAATGATGACAAGAAACCACACTTCACTCAAAGGTAGCATTCGGGATGTAGTAAAAATTAAAGTTTTGCATTTACTTTAGCGCTTATTTGCCTTGAACCAGTTCCCGATATTTGCTTGACCTGTTGATATCTTAAATTTAATTTTTTCTTTTCACGTCCTTCACGGCAAAGCAGGTATCATCAACATACATCACCATATGTCATGTCAAATTCTTAGGCAAATCATTCATATATACGATAAAAAAGAAGGTGGCCCAGGATTAAGCCCTGCAGAATTCCCTGCGTTACATTGATAATGGTTCTACTCACACATCCGCAGGTCACCATCTGCTACCTGTTCTTAAAAAACGATGTAAATAATGCGAGTACCACCCTATAACACCATAGTATTTAAACTTCTTCGTACATTTATTGTGACACATGCAGCCGAAAGCCTTGGATAGATCATTAAATTCGACATAGGTCCGATAGCGGTCCTCGAAGCCATCCACAATGAAATCATACAGGGACTGTATACCATCGACAGCTCTGTTCTTTTTTCTGAAACCAAACTGCTTCTCACAAAAGTAATTCTTTTTGTCCATGTAAGACACCAACTAATCCGCTATTATCATCTCAAGTAGTTTGGAGAAGTTAGGAACTATGGAGATTGGTCTATAGTTATTTTTATCTTGACTGATGCCATTTTTCAATATCGGGCATACCTTTGCTATTTTCATTCTTAGAAAATACTCCTTGTTCTATGTAAGAGTTCAATATGTCAGTTGAATGGTATACTATGGCATCATCGATGGCTTGGACTAATTTCAATAATAATAATAAGACATTTATTCTCAACAGATATACATCCAATTACAGAGAAAAAAATACAAAAATATGTATATATATACAGAGAATATATACAATGAAAAAATCAATTCAAAATAAATTGAAATAGTATTGAACAACAATTCAAGCTGATATCATATACGTCCATAATTGGTTTGGTGGCAATTCTTCCAAATGCAGCTCATCACGTCTTCCTCTATAACTGGCTTCAGGAATAAGGACTTCTCATCTTTCATATCAAATTTCTTCAGAAAATCCATGACAAATTCGTTGAAGGTTTGTGCTGATTGTATTCCTTCATATGCCTTATTTCTTAGACGACCTGTTTCGGTATTTATTATTTGCCATGTAGCTTTCTATTTTATTCTCAGTAGCCGCAATTTTATTTTCATTCCTGATACTTCTTTATACCTGAGCAGCTTGAAAATATATTTTTTTCTGTAATTCGAACAAATTTAGGGTATTTTCACTTTTATTCATCAAATATGCTTCCCTCATCAAATCTAGAGTTAATTTCATCTGCTGTAAGCTTCTTGAATATTTAAAGGCTGTGTAAAACTGCGCAGTGGACAGCATGTATTCAAATAAAGACAAAGTATATTAAGGCAATCTTGGAACTTTTCATGGCGTTCCTCGCATTAATCACCTCATTCCAGTCTTCAGCAAGGCTTGTTTTAGATGTTTCTTTATTCACGGATTCAAGGTTTTTCTCTTTTGTGTATTTCGTTTAGTTTACTAACCCATTTATTTTAAACATCTGTGCATTGTGATCATGATCATATATATTTCACATCATATGTATTTTATATCGAAATCTTTCAATAAAACCTCAGGGAGCTGTCTATACAAATGTTGTCAACGAGAAAGAACTTATCTTTCGAGAGTAAATGTTAAGGGCGTTTCGAAATATCATCGAACTTGTTGAATGAAAAGACCATACAATTGTTTCATTCAGAAATTCAGGAATAATAAGTGGATATTTATTCAATCAACCAAAAATCTATGACTTTTAAACGCCCTATCTTCAGAATGAGAAAAACATTAGTTCGTGAACTAAGCACGTGAGCTCCCTCTATCGAGTTTAGAATGCTAGAGAGAGTTTATGTGTCATTTCTCCGATAGAGGGAGCTCAGGTGCTTAATTCACGAACTAATGTTCTGCTAATTCTGAAGATAGGACCTGGCGGAGTTTAAAAGTAATACATTCATCGTATGATGAATAAATATCCACTGATGATTCACAATAACGATAAAACAATTTTATGGTATTTTCACTCACCAAGTTCGATAATTTTTCGAAACGCACTTAATATTTTCTCTCGAAAGTGATAGGGTTCGTTCTCATTAACAACATTTGTATAGACAGCTCCCTGAAAGTTTTATTTGAAATATTTCGATTGAGAGTCTCAGTATTGAGTAAGTATGGAAGATATATATATATATATATATATATATATAATTTTGAATGTTTTTAGCAATAACAAGCTTCTTTTAATATGAAAAACTTTATTCTCGTTGACGTTTCGTTGTACACAAAAGTTTTGTTGTGATATACAACGAAACGTTATAAACGATATACAACGAGCCTGTTATTGCTAAAAACATTCGATATATATATATATATATATATATATATATATATATATATACTCCCATTCAATCAACAAATTCATGGAATGTTTTCAGATATCAATCATCTAGAGACATAAATGAATTTATTTCATCATGGACTATAAAACTCCATTTCAGAAATATTAGTTACTTCAAACAAACAGTAAAACGTATTTAGCTTATGAGTTTATTGACCATAATTAATGTTCTCAAAATAGACATCAATATTTTCATTTCCGGAAATTCCTTTGAGGTTACCATTTTCCCTTCATGTTATGAATAAATATATATAGAGCGTGGAAGAATTCATAACAGATTGATAATGAATATCAGAAACTGGTCCAAGACATAAAACAATATTGTCTTATGTACGATAAATAAAGAGAAACTGAAAGTTCGCAATGCGAATTAGCGGTTATTGATTTACTGAGTGAAGTATACCATATGAAATATCGAAATATTAATTAATTTGTCAATTTTTTATTTTATTATTTTTATTGTTTCTTTTTTGACAAATTTATGATTAACTAAACCTAAATTTGTTCGCATTAGTTCAGTTCATCAGGAAATTTTTATGAGCTCATTTATATAGAATTAGGAAAAATTCAGTGTTTTTAGTATATTTTAAAAATCAGAATGGTCACGTCCTGCTATGTTAAGGCAAGAAACTGACACAGAACGGGCGCTAATATTTGTCTCAGACAGTTTTATTTGACGAAAGTGTTTTGTATCTTTTCACATTTATCAAAAACGATACTATTTACTATTGAAATTATAAGAAACGAATAGATAAATAGCTTACCCTCATCAACAAGGTTTCTTGTATTCCTTCCTTCACAGGTTGATGATCAGCAGACATTTCTACTCCATTCCTAAGTATTGAAGCTCTCACGACCATCGGTTGTTCAACTTGAAGTACTGTTACCGCCACCCTATACAGCTGGCCGGGCCTAACGAATTTCGAAGCTACGGCAAAATACGTTCTGTAAAAAATAAAATTAGAACATTTTCAATTTTACGTCCATTATCTATGAATTAACAAACTTCATTGTTGTCGAAATCATAAGCCACATCCATTTCAATAGTTGATGTGGGTGCAGTGCAACCAGACGTATTCTATCGGATGCTGCAGCCAGGAATAGTTAGCTGAAAAATGCGCGTTCATCCGCCTCGCTACAGCTAAGTATGAGGTGGATCTTATAAAATCACTTCCAATCAATATGTGAAAATATTCACAGCGCTTCCTAACAACTGAAATCCCTTAATGGCGACACTTAGCGACTACGATGAAGAATGCCGTCGGAAAAACAAGAAGCCCAGAATGATGTTTGATGAAGAGCGGAATTAGATTAATACATTCACTGTCTTACCTTGTAACATTTATATATAAGTTCCAGTCCGAATCAGGATACCTTCACTTGACTATAACATTGAAACATACTTTGTATGCTTAGGTTTAAGTTGGGGATTGTATCAAGCCAGACTGAGGACATATCAGTATACCTAATTCAACAGGAACATAATTGTAAGTTCATAGTGATCATAAGGTTGTAAATTTAATTTTGATACTCAAAAATGAAGAAATAGACAAAGCCAGAATAGGAACTTTCCGAGAGCTATAAATTAAAAACTAGCAACCACTTAGTTATAAGTACGAGTATATTTTTCAACACAAGTTAGTATAATAATCATTTTCGTTACTAGTTCAATATTTGTGATACACAACATATACCCCAAATGAGTATATATTAAATGAGAATTTTCAGTGTGGCTATAAACATGAATCAATTATTTTACTTTACGAAAATGAGAGATGCTTAAGTCTTTTATTCCATCAATTAAACCAATGACACATGTGGATCAGTGGTTTAGATAATGTATCTGCCTTTAGGGAATCAGGTGTGCTGGGCTCGAATCCCAGCCTTAGTTGGAGGTTTTCTGTAAGCCTTCAGTTATATATGAAAGATGAATTTGTTTGATGAATGGGCAAGGACAAATTAACAAACCCAATCGCCTTTCCGAAACGGCGTTGTTCTCAGTCTAATGAAACCTACATTTTAAAGAAAATGAGCAATGTGTTATTCATACACTCAATACTAAAAAATAATAAAATAATACTAGAATCATCAATATTCGTAATTCCTATAATATTTAAGGTATAACCTGGTGTACCTATATTACTTACCCTATCGTCAAAGAAATTAAACATTAGAAGTAAAAGCAAAAGGACTTATCAATTTCAAAGTCAGTAATAAAAAACGAAGATTTCTCGTCAATGATTACTTTCTGTTTTCAGATTTCAATTAAGTTTGGATAGTTTTACAATCATTTTTCATTTTCGGTGAAAACATATTTTACCAAATGAAACAGGGAAACACCACGTGAAACATAAAAGTGCAAAACATGAAATCTCTTCAATAAAGATCCAGGTCATTCAGCTTGATAAGTATTAATTTGGCTTGGTGGGTTGACAAGTATTAATTCAAATTGTTAACGGAAAGTAATTTTTTGACTTTTGTGCTTTTGCCAAACACTAGAGCAGGGCTAGCGAACCTTTATGCTTTAACGTGGCATTTTTCTTGAAAAAATTAATGAAGTCATGACTATTTATGATTTCAGGCAATAATAATATTGAATACTATCAACTCAAACCTCTTTGTCTGCCACAAAACACGCATTACAGAGAATATACAAAACATTATAAAAATACGATAGGTACACGAGTACCTATCAAAGTAGAAGTAGTACCTATTAAAGTAATACCTAGTACAAAGTAACGTTAATGTAACTTCTGCTGTTTCAGATTAGATGACAAATAACAAGCCTTCCTTCATAAGATAACCAATACCAAAAATTCAAATCAAAGTTTTATCCCTTCATTCATTTTCAAGCGCAAAACTATGTCAACATTACATCTTACGATTTAAGTATCTGTCTTTCAAACTTATTCAAAGGTATGTATATTTAAAGAAAGGACATTAGTGACTTTCAATACAATATTTAGGATTGAATGTATGTGAATTTAGATATTCAACTAGCGCATTCGCCATTTTACAATCAGTCAAAACATAGTTACACTCCAAATATGTATTGGGTAAAATTATTGACTCAGTTACGCAAATTATAATCATTTAATACTGAACTTCAAGAACAAGAATATTTTTCAAGGATGTTTAAAAGAATAGGAGGAACACTCTTTGGAGTGAGCACATCCTGAAATATATACATTGTTTCGAAAGGTTACGAGGTTAATATTTCATGATACGAGGTCCATATTTCAAACTAAGTGCCCTCATTCATGGAATCGTGGAAACGATTACCACGCCTTTTGGGTTACAGCACTTAATAGCTAGAACGTTAAGAATTCAAGGGGAGACATGCCCGAGGGATACATATTATCTGAATCTGATTAGATACCCCCAACTGCAATATATGCCCATAAAATCTAAACTGGATAACGTTAATAATGAGCAGCTCAACTATAGTTTATAATATACTAGGGATAAGATCTATGCGAAATAACATCTGCAATTGAAAACACATTCAACTTAAGACCTCTTAAACTAATCGATAAAGGACAACCCACATTGTTCACTGTGCTACTAAAATGAGCGGATAACACTTTCTATCTATAAGATCGATCAATGTACCAAATTTTGCCAATTTATACGTAGTTTATTACCAAATTTATACGTAGTATAAGTGAAGTTTCAGATCATAACAAATGTCAATTTGTTATAATATCATATCAAATGTCAATTTGGACTAACTTGGAGTTCAAGATTTCAATATCAATCATCAATGACAGCCACACTCAAAACTGCTTCGCCAGGGCTTCATAAAGGCTCTGTAGCAGCTTTGCCAGAAAAATGGTAATAATTAGAAAAGCGACAAGTCTCTCCTTTCTTAACGACATGATTATTTATGAAAAAATGCACCAATACTATAACACGAAAGTAAATACACAAGTTTTCGATTATTTCAAGGTTCAGTCAAACATTAATGCTTTTAAAAAAGTTTGAGGACCACTGATCAAGAAATTATACCCCATCGAAAAGCGGATATAACGTTTTTGAAAAGAGTATTGAGAAAACAATTATGTCGACAACGTGATTATAATTTATATTCATGGAAATATGGGAAATAAATGATGCAGATATGAAAAAGCCATTAAAAGAAATACACGCACGGAACATAGTAAATTATTTGTGTTCTGGTTTCATCTTCAATGTAATTTTGCACATTGAATAGAAGTAAAATTTGCCTATGAAGATATATTTTGACGACTTGAAAATCATCCATTTAAATCAACTACATTTTAACTCAATAATCAATTTTACATAGGGTTTAATTTTCATCTATTTTATTTTATCCCTGAAAAAACACCATTTTACTTTCTGGCCTCATTTATTTGAACACGTAAAGTATCTACGAGTAAGTTATTCATCAGATATATCGTCTTTTTTTAAGCACCCAAGTCATAGAGATACACAAACATATATACCTAACCTGGGATTCGAACCCAGCACATCTTAAAATAGCTCATAAGTTATATAAAATTTTTAACTTATCTATACCTCTGAATCACAGATTTGGGAGGAAATCTTACTCGAATAACTACGAGAAAAAATATATAAAAATAGAATCTTTATTTTTAAAATTCTCGACGAAATTAAGCATTGATGACCTAATTTACCATGATGGTCTTGACATAAATATCTTGTGTAATATAATATAACTTATATAAAATAACAACTGGTGAAAATATTACAAATACTGAATCCCTTATTCAAAAGAATGTTAAAGCTCTACTGAAATCTCCATACGAAGGCTTAATCAGTCTGACAGTTTTTTTTTAGAAAATAATTGAAACCATTATTTTTATTGATTGATTGAAACTTTAGTTTTCGATAATATGATAAAAGTTTAAATTTAAGTTTAACAGACATAAACTCAAAACCTGATATGAAGTTCAAAATTTGTTGTAGTAAATATATTGCGAGAAAATTTTTAATGCCTTGAAAAATCCTCTTATAAATTTTCATAGTTTTTAAAACTACTCAGGCTTAGTTCACCAGGTGACGTTATGTTAATTTATTGAATCATTATATAATTATACTTTTAATTATTTTAATAGTAAGTAGGTAATCTTGACATATATTCCAACTCGTCATAATTATATTTACAGAAGCATCAATGGCATTTTTATTCATTATTATCATTATTCAATAATTTTTAATTTTTTCAAATAATACTGCAAAAATCGTCCATTCAGTATAGTTTTACTTTGGTGTATTCAATATACAAAAGTATTCTTGTCCAAGTTTACTCAGATTCAAACCCTTTGAATGCATGGGCGTCTATATGTATTTTTTACTTATTCAGCAATAAATTAAGTAAAATTATATAATTAACGAATGGCTTGAGCGAGAAATCAATTGATATTTCTTGTTATACTCTTGGAATTTTGATTCGCGAAAAAAAAGAATTAAGCTGCAGCAAACGTAGTGCTGTTACTACAACCCAAATGAGTAGTTATAAAAATATAAAACTTTAATAAAATGGTGTTACTTTTGGTAGTAATTTGCCGTAACATCTACCAACCAAAAAAAGAAATAGAAGCAATAATAACTCAATGTTCTTTGCAACCTGATAAAAAAGCAGATATTCACTATTTTTAAGGGGTACGAAAAGACGGCAAAAATCTGAAAGTAAATTCACAAACTTAATGGAATGCTCAGTTAACAAAATTTTGCTACTTCCCGCAGAGCTCGCAAGAAAAACATCCTCTTCGATTCACCTACTGATGAATACAGAGGAGAGTAAAGATGTTTTTCCTGGAAGAATTGGAGAATTAGAGGGTGATCATTCGATCCACCTTAAGCACAATGTAAGTGTCTATTAGAACGATATCGAGATAAATATTCCCAAGGACATTTCTAATAACTGAAATAACAGAATAACTAAAGTATTCAACTGAAAAAAAAACACCATGAGTACCAAGTTCATCAGGAAAACAGAAAAAATAGGTTATACAAAACTAGTGCAAGAAATCGAAAGATAAGACCTCGATAAAATAATTATGCGCTTATGAATATCAAACCAATGCTGGGAATTACTGGTTCTCAACAAAGATGGTTCTGTTGAGGAAGGAGGAAACGGAGAAAAAGAGCATATCACTTGGAATGAAGATATTTCTGCATTTTTGTGAAGCAGCCATAGCTAACCTTTGACCAAACCAACAATAGAAGAAGAGACCGAAAAATGAGAGCGAAAATCTATCAGGGGAATAATGTTCCCTGAATCATGAATATTATTCACGGTTCATATGAGAAAACACTAGAGATATTAAAATTTTTATGACGAAATGAAATTAACTCACGATTCTTTGATTTCGTTTCCTTGATCTCGATCATAGTAGGGACCATCCCACGGAGTAGCTGGCGTTCCGGTATAATCCGGCCTGCCAAACTGATCAGTCTTGCCAAATTGATCGTACTGTCCTCTTCCTCCCACGTTGTTAGATCCATACGGGCTGTTGGCATTAGAAAATTGGACGGAATTATCGTTGTTGAAATCATTGCCTAACGGATTGTTATTGAAATTTGGATTTTGGGGATTTAAATTAGGATCTATATTAGAATTAGGACTACTTGTGCTGATCGAAGAAGGATTGTAGGGATTATTTGGATCGTAGGGGTAATTTGAATTAGTGTCTTGTGCTTTTGTGTGGCAGCATGTCAATAACAGTAGAGATCCGTAAAGAATTATTTTTCCTTGCTTCATTGTCATTTTCAAATCTGTAAAAATAAAGCTATTATTAGTTCTTCTTATTATTATTTTTTATGTGAAAATAAGGGTGTTTATATTATCCGATCGAATTAAATACTTAAAAGATATCAGTATAAATCAATCTTGTGACATGTACGAAAATTCAGATAAAAAAGTCTTTTTCATTGTATAAAAAGTTTCCACCTAGAGCGTAGCATTTTACTCTCCATCTTTTTTATGTGAAAGCGGCAGAGTTTTATCTCTAACCGAATTTTGAAAACATGGAATAGTTTACCTGCAAACATTGTCAACTGGAGTTAACTTAATATTTTAGAAATCGGTTGACAAAAGTTTTATTTTCTGTATAAGAATTATATCCTTTTTTATTGTTTTTTACTGTTCATATATATTTCAGTGGTTTATTTTATTTTACAAATAGTTAATTAGTTGTTGAGTTGTAATGGGTTTATGGGTCGTCGGACCTCAGCCCTTATTTCTATTTAATAATTGATTTTGAATTAGCGGATACATTTTTCAGTTCTATTCATTGTTTGAAATTGGTATTTTATTATTTTATATTTATAACTAAGTAATTTAAAAGAGATTACAATGAAACGACAATGTCGAAACATTCGAATGATAACTATCCGGTTTACAGTTTTGTTTCGACGACAAAGAAATCGTTCTTCTTCATTTTCAACAGGTTCAATACAATTTCTTTGGATAAAGTGTTTTTGAATAGTTTGAAATGATTGTACATAATTCTGAAGAATTGTTGAACACATGTCTTTTATAAAATAAGGGAAAAACTGTTGGTTAGACAAAACAAATTTTTTATTCAATAACAAGAGTTTCACAGTTCGTTGAATGAGAATGTCGAATAATGAATAAACTGCAAAATCTGAAGGAGAAAATATAATAAATTGATCACTTGATCAGTTAAGATTTAAAAAAAATATTAAATGAATAATTATTGAAAACCCTATTTTGAGAAACAGTAACAACAATCGAATACTAGCTATTCAATACTACCTATACTATCTAATCATTCAGGTGAGAATGATTTCTCACTAATTATTACAATTTTCATAAATCGAACTTTTCAAACTGCTTCATTGGAACGATTTTCATGGAAACGTCTGAGAACTATGGTATACATTTATAAACCAAATTATCCAAGAAAAAACAACACAAAATAATTTTTATTTGTATTCTAAAGTAACGTACACACGTTTTGAACCATTGCTTCATCTTCATAAGCTAACAAAGAAGTGACTAAATATGAATGAATGAAAATTTGTTTATTGAATAAGTTTTATGGGAGTATGTGCTATATTTCATAGCTAAGATTCTATATTGGGCAGTTATAAGGTTTTCCAATCTTTTCAAAGTTGATCAGGAGCCTATGTTTACAAAAATTTAAGAAAAAATCTACTTTCCTATTCCCTTAATAGGGAATTAGCTTTTCTTGTTTAATCAATGGAATTATAGACACTAAAGACTTCAAAGATGTGTTTACCACTGAAATTTTGATTGTTCATCTTCAAACTCATATATTTGATAGTAAATCAAAATTTGTAAAGTTTTTATGAACATTCTGAACTCAAAAATGCAAAAGTTACAGATAATCATTCATCGCATAACATATTTATCTATTGCGTATAATACATAGTGTTATACGGCCGATAAACAGCTATTATTATAGACACTCCTCTATTAATTCCAAAATTGGGAACTCCATTACGATAAGAACGTTATATTTCTAGTCAAGAGTTCATTTATCATCTACGTTCAATAGGTTTTCATGTCCATAACTTTGATCTTTTAATTCATATCTTGTAATGGGTATTTCAGGAATGGAATGTCTTATTTCATTTATCGTGCATGAACATTCAACAGCTGAGAGGCATCAAGCTGAAGTGAAACAGCAGATCCGTATTATTACTGAAAATTTCACCACAATGTTTTGATAAATACATTATTTTCCTAAAAAGAGGAGTGAGCAAATCAAATTATCACTAGATCATCTCGCTAAGAAGTTTATGATAGACGAAGTTTAACATTACACTTAGCAAATAGAAAATATTCATATGTATTCCTATTAAATCTTTAATTACAGTGATATAAATACTTATATAAATGCCATAAATGAGTTTGTGAGTGTGCTGGCACTAACATTCGAAAATATTTTTCAAATATCCTGATAAAAATCAAAATTAAAAAAATTTGATATTTAAGAATGTTATGTTATAAAATCCATTTTCGAATCACTTATTTCATTTAATTATGATGAAATTATTTTATTTTTGATGAAAATAATTGACAAATTGGAACGATTTGCGAATTTCGATAATTTGATGAAAGTGTCTTTTTTTAATATCAACATAATTTGTCCAAAATCTCAAATAAACGAAACAGAATTCTTGTAACAGCATACATAATTTATATTTTCCAAATAGGCCGACGATTTAGATAAAAAATTTTCATTTTAGCTGTGTTTGCTAATTATTTTTTTTTGGCAAATTAGTTTCATAGAATATTCTGCTTGATTTATTTTGATAAAAAATTTATTAGAAATCCACGAACTAATTGGAAATATACCTACTTAAATATGGTTATTGACAGTAAAATGAAACTATGAATTGAAAACTAATGAATAACCCCAAAAAACTAATAGTAAGAACTAAAAATATGTACAATAAATAAAATCAACCAATTTTATTTATTTATTTAGAAACACTCTACTCAACAGCTTAAGCCAATTACTAAGAAATACAATTCAATTTACTTACAACTTAAGTTTACCTACACGGAAAACTAATATCTAAGACTTATACAGTAATACCCCGTCTTACGCTACCCGGTTTTACGCGAATTCGGAGATACGCGGTTTTTCATTTTGAGAAACCTCTCTTAGTTTATCGCTCAGAAATTCCAAGAGCCTCCAAAAATAATTCCACAGGTGGTTTGCCTGCCTAATGCGACAGCTTGGGGGAAAGCTTCTCTTTTTGAAGACTGGTTTGGTCATCATTTTATTTCTGAAGTCGAGCATTACTGCCAATTAAAAGAATTGGCAGTAACGTAAGAATTTAAAGTGATGCTACTAATTGAGAATGCACCAGGCCATCCTTCCACAACTATAAGTAATTTCGTTCTACGAGTGGAAGTTGTATTTTTGCTACCAAACACTACTACCTTGCTTCATCCAATGGATCACATAGTCATTAAAACATTTAAAGCATACTACTCAAGGCGATCATTTGCACATCTACATGAAGCTATGAGACAAAACAATGAGATTTCTGTTAAAGACTTTTGGAAGCAATTCAATGTTTAAGATGCTCTAAGAATTATTGACAATCTTGGAATGAGGTTTCACAAAAAACTTTGAATGGTGTCTAGTAAAAACTGTGTTCATTTTTTTTCATCACTGAAACCCAAGGAGAATCAGTTTCAGATCCTGAACAAATCGATAGCATAATAGAAGAAAAGGTCGAGATCGCCAAACAACAAAATTTAGAGGTGTATCATGATAACGTTCAAGAATTTCTAGATTCACACAATCAAGAGCTAACATTTGACGAGGTTATAGAAATGCGTCAGCATGAGCAAGGCATTGAACAAACTGATTCGCTAGGTCCTGTTGAATCGGTAAATCAAATGACAATTGCAAACTTAACAGAAGGACTCAATTCAATTGAAAAGGAGTTAAAAATTTATGAAAAAATATATTCTAATGAAGAACGCGTTTCTACTACAATACGGTGAATAAAAAAATTACTGGTATGCTACGAGGAAATTTTGCGTGAGAAGATAAACTTAACTCTTCAGGTAACATTGTTAGAATGATACATATAGTTATATGAAGCTTCGACATCAAAATAACTTCGGTGTAAGTTACTTTATTCATAACTAGCTGACCCGGCCAACGTTGTTTTGCCATATAAATTATTATAATTATATATATATATATATATATATATATATATATATATATATATATATATATATATAATATACTTATTATATATAAGACTTATATAATATATATAAGCCGCTTTCTCTGTAAATCTGTAATATCTTCGAAAATATTTAATTAAATCATATGCTGTTAAGGGCCATATAAATCTATATAAAATCTACAATGTATTTAATTGGATAAGGATTAATGTTGTATTGGTTAAATTCGTAATGTTAAATTCGCTTCGAAAATTAGCCATTATTTGTAAAAAGTAAATGAGAAAAAAATTTTATTGTGGTATATCCATAAGAGATAGGCATATACCATAGCGGAGTTCTCTGTAGACCTTTTCAATGTGTATAATACTTAGTACATTATTTTGATAAATCTCGTAGGGTTCAGCCTTCGTTTGCAATGTTAGCGAAAAAATGTAATTATTTACGACATCACATTAGAAACCTCAAAAATAACATTATTTGTCCACTATTTCATGGATGCTCTTATACATATAAACCTTCCTCTTCAATCACTGTATCTACTAAAGAACACCACATCAAAATCCTTTGCGTAGTTTTAAAGATTTAAGCATACATGGGGATATAGGGACAGAGAAAGCAACTTTGTTTTATACTATGTAGTGAAGTATTGCTATTCCTCGCTGGAGAGCTCCGATATAATAAACGCGTCCGTTGCTAAATTCAAAGTGCTATAGGGAAAACCGCGGCCTCAGACGCGCTATTTATAGGCACGCACGCTTTTGCCGCACCGGGCGGCCGGCCGGTACCGCCGCAAACGCTACGCCCCGCAATTTTTAAATCTGTAATATCTTCGAAAATATTCACTTAAATCATACGGTGTAAAGGGCTATATATATCTATATTAAATGAACAATGTATTCAAGGTATTTAATTGGTTAAGGATTAATGCTGTATGGGTTAAAATCGCTTCGAAAATTAGCCATTATTTGTCGCAAAAAGTAAATGTGGTTAAAAAAAAAAGTTATTGTGGGTTATCCATAAGAGATAGACATATACCATCACGGACTTTTCTGTAGACCTTTTCAATGTGTACAATACTTTTAGTATTGGTACATTGGTAGTATTGGTGATAACATCCACTATTTAGTGGATGTTATTATACATATAAACCTTCCTCTTGAATCACTCTATCTATTGAAAAAAACCGCATCAAAATCCGTTGCGTAGTTTCAAAGATTAAAGCGTACAAAGGGACAGAAAAAGCGACTTTGTTTTATACTATGTAGTGACAATGTAAATTGTTTTATTTTCTTACACTTTTTTCAACATTTTTCTTCTAAATTATTGTTTTCTTTAAACTCTGGTCTCGATTAAACATACTTTATATGTATTTATATGCAAAGTTGAACCCCGACTTATGCGAATTCCACTTGCACGACAATAGCTCGGACCCACCTATCGCGAAGTCCGGGGTATTACTGTATTTAAAAAACAGTCAGGCGATGATGTCACCAGTCGCACACACAAATATGTCGAAGTCACCACAAATTTTTTAAAGTGGTGAAAAGATCAGAGAATAAGTACGAGCCAGTGGTGGATTAAAAATTTTTTGTACTTCTACAAAATAATCTCAGAACACGGAAATTTATTATGGAAAGAAGAATGGAGCAATCAACAAAAAATCTTTCATAAAAATTTTATTAAAATCACATAGCACCCCGATAAATATGAATATAACAATAACAAAACTATATGATTAATATCTACTTAAAAATGATTCAGTAATATAGAATAGAAATGATTAGGAAAATTAGCATAACCGTTGAACGGTTCATATGAAAACATGATCAAGTGACACATAAATTAGTCATCATATTCAAAAAATGTTTAAAAAAGCAAGAATACCTAAACGATATTTACTCGAGTATGTGCTTCACATAATTTATGAGAGCATCTGAGACTACCTTTCAAAAGGGAAATAAGGATAAATAGAAATTATTTTATCACTGAATATGAACTCAAAATGTTGTCTAAAAATCCACTACCTGTTATATGTCACTTACATATTTCAGCATAATTTAAACAAAACTAAGTAGTTTTCTGATTTTCACTATAATTAAGTTGAAACATAACAATATTGTTTCGCCAACACAGTGGCTTCATCAGATATAGATGATAAACTGAAACGGAAAAATTCGATGATAAACTGAACTGAAATATTCGAAACAATATTGTTATCTTTTAACTTAATTACGAGTAAAGTGAAAATCAGAAAACTCTTAGTTTTATTTAAATTATGTATTTAGATTTTCATCAAGTATCGGCCCAATCGATTAATGACTTATTTCAACCATAGCAAGATTTTTCGGATTTTCGATATTTTTTATTCAAACAGGGTTATGAAAAATCTAAGTGGCAAACATATGACTAAATTGAGAACATAAGTGTGAAATTATTTTCATAACTTGCTATGTTACTATTAAAGCAAATGAATATTGACGAAGTATGATTGTTAATGCGCCAAAAATAATCATTCCTCGGTAGTTGCAAGAATTGCTATAACGAAACTGTAACTGATACCAGATACGACAATCATACGTAAACATTTGGTGGAAAAAAGATTTTCCGCGTCTGGTCAATTTGGCAAACGCCCCTTAAAAGATTCGAGTAGATTGTTGCACAGAAATGTTGAAATAGTGCATCAAGAGTGCATTCACAACTGAATATTTCGAAAAATAATAAACCAATTTGTTGCAAGATGTTCTTTATAACGCCAAAAATTTTAACTGTAGCCCTAATACCAGAAAAACTTTATACTACTAGCTTAAGCCAATGTTAAGTTGTTCTAGATATTATTATATTATTATCCTAGTTAGACATGTCCTAGATCTGATAGGATTTTTAATAAGCGATAATTTAGAAGTACTTCAAAAATTAAATAAATAGAATGACAAATAATAACCCTTGAATGAAAGGTACAACATTCACTTCATATAATTACTTCATTTGACAAGGAATAGCATTCATGTGGAAATCTTATTAGAAGTCGGAAGTCAAGAATGTAAGAAACCCAAATAAACAGATCTAATACTAACTGTTTACAAAAGGGTAACTTAATCGACTCCCGATTGTTGATAGTTCACAGAATGCATCAACCCTAGAGAACACATTAGACACCACAATGGAATGATACGCGTACCCTGAATTTGTTTACCTATTTAACACCGTGCCAGAAAGTAAACATACACACATGCCTAGGAAGGGATCCAAAACATCCACCACTCGTCTACACTATTTATAGATAGATATCTGTAAATGCGGAAACTGATAACTTCTAAAACATTACGCGGCTAACTTTGGGCAGCAGATGGATCTAAATGGGGAACTAAACACAAATAGCATCCAATTTGCAAAAACTAAACTATACGTGGCAAATACTATTTATGACATTACTGATATTCCTCTATTGCCATAATGTGGTGAATATATTTTTGAAGACTATGGTGTATTTAAACAAATAACGTCACGAAAACAGCGATTGAACTACAGTACATATATCAACCAATAGTAGTAATATCATAAAGCTTACTTTTTGTATAGAGCTTTTGTAGCTAGCTGCCAAAGAGTACATAATAAACATAAATATTCCGAATTTCTAATAAATTGTATGATGCATGATACACTGTTACGCATATATTTGGTTTAAGGTATGAAAACTTATTCCGTAAACGACTAACACGATTTTTATAAACTCTAGTGTTTTTGGTCTTCTAGCAGAGTCATGTAATCAATAATTCCTTTTTACTGGTATAATGTATTTTATTCCAAATTGGTTACAGTATGTATTTTCCCTTTTTGAAATTCTTCCCAAGTTTTTAATATTTTTGATGTAATTTTCCCTATACTTAACAGACGTTTTTGGCGTTATAGGCTCAGCCCAAATTAAAATAATAAATTAAGATGGCATTGATTTCATAAACCTATGTCACTCCAAACATATATTCGAAAGAATTTAATTTGATTCCAATTGGACATTTCAAAGATTCTAATTGTTAATTGCACTTGCAGATTATTACAATTAATTTAGAAGTTTTTGAGTATCCGTCTTTATAAGATGGATAATGACAATTACAGTTGAAAAAAGTTTTGCGAAATTAATTCAGTAAAAAGTTTATCTATATGATTAATTAATAAAGTGGTTCAGAACCTCCTGAGGTCGACGGAAACTCCATGGAGTCTATGTTGGCGTGGCAAAATAAAATATGGATTCATAATTTTAACGAAAATTTTAATGAAATGTCGAGAATGTACCTGGTTTCTATAGCGAAGAAATAAAATCTAAACTTGAAAGCTTTTGAAAATTTTAATTTATGAATCAAAATATTAGCGAATTTTTCATACTTGTCACAGGTAGAATGCCTTAATGAGGATATTCAGACATACGTTCAATGTTCAATTGACCGGCAGGTTGACTTCATAATCAATTTCGAATATATTTTGACTAAGATCCCACCTCAGATCACGAATCCAATTGATGAAACGGAAGTGGAGAATGTGATATCACAAGAGGAGCTACTCGAGCTTGCCATTAATGAGGAGCTGATCTAGAAATATAAAAGAGGATTTTTGGCATTAGCTACGTCTGTATAATGGGAAAAACGCACCGGAGACATTTAATACAACATTTGAGAAATTTTTGTTTTAAATGAGAGGTAATAATAAAAACTTTTAAATAATTTTAAGTAATTAATAAAATCTTTTACAGCATTATCAAGAAGGCGTAAAAGGCGAAACTAGTCGAATAAAGAATTGTTCAGTCAGTGATTTTTAGACAAGTTTTTATTATTACCTCTCATTTAAATATGAACTATCACAGAGTAGATTCATCGTCCATTGAATTCATTTTTGTTTTTTTGAAATACTCTAATTACCATAGGTATAGGTACTAATTTCATTCAAGTGGAATTCATTCTCAATTTGTGCTTTAATATGATAGTCATTATATGGCCCCAACGGCAATCGGCATAGTATTATGAGTATATTACCTATCAAATGAATCATTATACTCAACCACTTGTAACAACCAACATGTAAGCAAGATTGTCTTATAGACAATTAAGACATGTCTTTTAGACAAGCAAAAGATCAGATTTCAACTTATATCTGAGTATATCTCATTATATCTGAGTTATCGTTTTTTTTTCAGATAAACAATTATTAACCCAAAGAGTCACAATACACATTGTAACTTTTAATGAACAAAAAAGTAGTAATTCAGTTGAAAAAAACAACTGCTAATTAAATCAATTGACTGAATTAGCAGTTGATATTATTGTTATAATTGCCACTCTAAGTGACAGTTATGGTAATTGCTGTTAGTGTAATTGGCACCCTCTGTATTATTTTAATTGGGGTGGATACGGTATTATGCAAATTTAGCTCATTTTCTGAAATTAAGGGATTTATTTCATTTATAATTTTTTTAAGGGTTTTAGAAATGAAGAAAGGTTTATATAAACACAAATTTATACAAAGTTAACTCCATTTCTAAAAAACGGAAAATCTGACAACTATTTGAATAATGTCATAAGATCCGCTTTATTACAAAACCCGCACGAACCAAAATTTATAAAAATCGTGAGACCCATTTATGAGATAATGAAGGCGTTACATACTTGAATCTCACTTTGTATACGTTAAAGTCATGTTTCACATTTTTCGAGACGTCTACTCAACGATAGGGCCAATAACAGTTAAGATATTATACTCTGATAGAGTCCATAAATAATGATAGTTAAGTATCCCAAACTTTTCTACTTATATCAACAATAAAATTACCGTTTTGTTCATATCATGATCATAAGTGAACACAACGTCAAAATATTTTGATGTCATTTCAAACTTGCAATAACTTTTTGGGGTTCTAAGCAATATTCCAAAAATCCCCATCGATATATCTGTAGCTAAAAATGTTACTCGGGGTCAAAGGTCGCGAAATACGATTTTTTGAACGAATAGCACGTTCTAATGTCATTCTCAGTGCAAGCGAAATTGCGGCAAAAGCTAAAGTCCCTGTGCAAATTTATGAAAATAAAGGTGTTATAGGATTAAGTAAAATTACGGTAGAAAATATTTTCGACGAAAATATAACTGTTTCTATGCTCCGGAAAATTGATATATTGTGGATGTACGGAAAATGGAATAATATCTCAGAGCTGCCAGGTTGGAATGGATATATAGAACGTTTGACGTTGCAAAATTGTAATTTCTGTATATCTCGAATTCTTTTTTTACCATTTATTCATCAACCAGCAAGTAACTATAATACTGTTTACTCGACATTGCTATGCGCCCTGGAGAATGCAAAAAAATATGGCCACGAAGAATGCATTATTACTTTTGACCAGCCTTTATATGCAAAGGCACGGGAAATTGTTGCAGCGGCTTCTCAAGAATTACCATTATCAAAAATTACTGTGAGACTTGGAGGTTTTCATTTAATTATGTCTTACCTAGGATCCATTGGTTATATTATGCAAGGAAGTGGACTTAAAGAAGCTCTTTCCATTATTTATGCACCTAATTCTGTTGACAAAATGTTGAATGGGCATGCTTATTCTAGAGCTGTCAGAGGTCATTCATTAATCCATTTGGCTTTGGCAATAATTATATCGAAAGATCTTACTATTGATGAAGACTTGGACTCAACTCTTCGTACTACCATCGACGATGTGATAAACGGAACTGTATCGTATGATGACATTGAAAATTGTGATAATAATGCTGAAGATTTACTTAATAAATTCAATACAAGTTTACAAGAATATGAAGAAAAAGGTGCCACGTCAAAATTATGGGTACAATATTTTCGTATGGTGTCGATTGCAAAAGAGTATATAAGAGCTGAACGAATGGGAGATTGGCAAGCACATTTAAATATCGTTAGACAAATGCTTCCATATTTTCATGCATCTGGCCATTTTCTTTATGCTAAATCCGCACATTTATATCTCCAAGATATGATGAAGTTAGAGCAGTCTATGAGCCCGCTTGTTTTCCAGAAGTTTGTTAAGGGATTCTTCACTGCTCGACGTAGTGATAAATTTAGTTGTGGAACTTGGTCTGACATGATCATTGAACAGTCTCTCATGAAATCGATGAAAACTGACGGAGGTGTAGCACGAGGGAGAAGCACACAAGAAAGTGTTTTAAGCAAATGGGTTCATGGCATGCATGCAATGATAAGTGTGTCCGAAGGTTTAGAAGTTCTTACTAATGTATCAATGGATACAACAGATCAGCATGTTGACGCAAGGGATGCACGTGTAAAAAGAGATAATGAAGACGTAAAAAAATTGATTCAATGGTTTTCTTGTTACAATCCCTTTCCAGAAGTTTCGAAGATAATGTCAATATCAAGTGGAGTAGTCGGCGATGATAGAATAAATTGTCACAATGCTTATGAAGTGGGTCTTGTTTCAATTACAAACATGATTGGTCAAAAATTTGATAGCATCAAATTAAAACGTGCTGACAGAGTACTTCCCCTTTTAACAGTATCCAGCTCTGTGAAAGTTCACAATGAAGAAGTACCTATCGATCCTTTATTATTATTCCAACGTATAAGTATTACAAAAAGATTTGACGATCAACTTCAAAAATAAAAAACTGCTAATATTCATGTAAAACAAGCTCAAAATGATGCTGATGTTCTCATCGTTGAAACAGCAATGGAAGAATCCGACAGGAGAACAAGTATCATCGTCGGTGAAGACGTAGACTTATTGGTATTATTGATTGCACGAACGCTTAGTTATAAAATCATATATTTTTTAAAACCGGGAAAGGCAAAAATACAAACAATTTATTCTTCACAAAGCTTAAGTTTGTATCCAAAGTGTAGGAATCACATTTTATTTTTACATGCAATGACCGGTTGCGATACTACGTCAGCTTTTTTTAACAGAGGTAAAATTAATGCCTTTAAATTATTTGAGAAGAATAAGGAATTAGTTAATTACACCAATGTCTTCACTCAAAAACAATGCTCTCCGGATGTGATTTTTGATCATGGCATTCGTTTTCTACTGGCTATGTATAAAGCACCAATAAAAGAAGTGTCTATTGATAATCACAGATATTTGACGTTTGCGAAATTAACGCAGCTTAAAAAATCTGTAGATTTATCGTGTCTCCCGCCAACATCTAGTGCAGCTCAACAACATTTATATCGCGTTTACTACCAAGTGCAAGTATGGCTTGGCAACGACCTCAACCCTCTAGACTGGGGATGGACATTGCAGGAAGGAAATTTAGAACCAGTTAAAACTCTTCTTCCACCCGCTCCTGATAGTTTACTCAACACTATTTTTTGTAATTGTACGAAGGGATGTACCTCAAATTGCGGTTGCAGAAAAGTTGGGTTGTACTGTTCACCAGTTTGTGGTAATTGCCACGGTCAGGATTGTTTAAACATATCACCTGATGCGCTTAATGACGCTATTGATGACGAGCCTGCTGAAAATATAGATCCATCGTATTTCTTGGCTGAAAATATGGAGATATGCGAACCGGAGGAAGATGACGACAATGAAGAGATGGAGATGATAAACGAAATGGAGTCTGAAGAAGAACCATAAGAATAATTGCATCTATGAACGCAAATTAAGTTTTTAGTAATCTTATGCTATCATAGAGTTTGTTATGAATACAAAAATATTATTGGAACAAAAAAATTTTTGTAATAATAAATATAAAAAAAATTAATTTGAAATAAATAAACAAATACGATTTAATACTTTTTTTTTTAATTATTCTTAGATAAAAAAAATGTATAACCTATTATCTAACTATATATCAATCCTAATGTGCAACAGAATACACATAAATCATGAGTAATATGTACGCTATAACTTTTAAATTGAATTTCCTCCAAAACCGTTAGTCTTATAAAAAAAATGAATAATATGTTTTTTGTAGGTAATTTTCTAAACTACAAATTTGATTACTACTATTTTTTCGATAAAATGACCATTAACGAAATATTTGCGAAAAACCGTTTTTCGTGACCTTTGACCTTACGTAACATTTGAAGCTAGGCATCTATCAAAGGGGATCTTTGTAATATTGTTTAGGATCCCAAAAGGAAGGTCCATGCAAAAATCCAGCTTTCCCCTATTAATTCTGAAGTGCTATGTCTTTATTCCCTGAACTATAAACTGTTCATTATCTTTTTTTTTTAATAGTGTTGGCGTTTACTTGATGTAAATCCATTATAATTGAATATAAACTTAAATTCAAACACTTGAACTTATGATTTACACTTTATTGACTATAGCATGATGCGTTTCGTCGTTACAAACGACTTCTCCAGATGCTTTTTTCGGATTATTATTCTGTGAGCATCTGAAGAAGTCGTTTGTAACGACGAAACGCGTCATGCTATGTAGTCAATAAAGTGTAAATCATAAGTTCAAGTGTTTGAATTTAAGTTTATTTGCATTATCTATTAATAAGATGATTATTTATTATCCAAGACTAATTTCAATATCTGTTAAGAAGATAAGTTTTTAATTTTCCTAGAAAATTTATTCTTGTCAAGTGTGATTATGACACGTAGATACCTAATTACAATCAGTCCTAATATTTAATAAATTATTTTTATGGAAATGAAGTTCGCACAAAAGAAATAATATAAAATTTGATAAAACAAGTGTTACTCCCAAATTTTATTATTTACTCCCAGAGTCTATATAAATATAAATCAAAAATTTATGAGTTATCGCAAATATTAGGGCCAGTATAATTAGTAACCAGGTTAACACAACCAATTTGTTAACCTGGCCTATTTTTCAAATATGGTTATATTCTTCATCAGGACTCTACAAAATACAGATATTCAAGAAAATGTGATTATATATATATATATATATATATATATATATACATATATAGTAAATACTGAGACTCCAAAATATCGAAATATTTCAAATAAAACTCTCAAGGAGCTATCTACACAAATGTTGTCAACGAGAACGAACCCATCACTTTCGAGACTGAATATTAAGAGCGTTTCGAAAAATTCATCGGTCTTGTTAAATGATAATAGTATAAAATTGTGTCATCATTATTATGAATCATCAGTCCATATTCAATCTAGCAATCAAAAATCGACGACTTTCAGAACGCCCATAAGTCCTAGACCAGAATGAGGGGAATAGTTCTCAGTAAAAATTCAAGTGAGCTCCCTCTATCGGAGAAAAGACGTATAAATTCTCCCTAGCGTTCTAGATTCCTACTCACGACAGTAGTGCGAGTGTAAGGCTTTGTAGACATTTCATTCGAACAAACACAGTTATTCCACAGAGAAGTATTTCGGGGCTTACTTATTTTTGTCATATATATTAATTAATTGCCTGATGTCTTAAATTGACTGGGATCTAATGCTATTGGTAATGTTAGCAGATGACAGAACTGTCCTGACAAAGGGTAAATATATTGAGTACAGCATTGGAATAGCTAAAATTTTGTAGGCAATCCATATTTTCATTTCAATCCATGCCAGATGCTTCCGATATCTAACGAGCAGATAGGTTTTTGTTCATATGTCTTTTATCATTTGGATTTCCTCATTTGATTTATTCTGTTGCTATCTTTATACCGCAAATCCATTTTATATTTGAGACCTGTTAACAATTTTGTCTTCCGTTGTACTTGTAAGGCTACTCAATTTCCAGTAAGTTATTTTGTACAATGATTTTATTTATACAGTTATTATAATTTGTGTTTGTTCAAAGATATTCCCAATATTTCGTCAAATTGACGAAATATTGGGAATTAAATGGTAAATGTAGTTTAATTCAGACTCAAAGACACATAACCCAATAATTATCAACAAGTAATTCCTTGAAAGGTCGATAGAAAGCTTATATAACTATAAATAAAAAATTGTATAAATATACGCATATATATATATATATATATATATATATATATATATATATATATATATAAATATATATATATATATTTTTATTTTGTTGAAGTTTTTTGTTTCAAGTTTTTAGCATTAACAGGCTTTTTTTAATATGAAAAAGTTTATTTCTGTTGACGTTTCGTTGTTATATTACAACTTTGTAATTTTTTAATTTTTAATTAATTTAATTTTTAATTAATAATTTTTGTAAGTTTTGACAAAGTTGTAATATAACAACGAAACGTCAACAGAAATAAACTTTTTCATATTAAAAAATATTGCCTGTTAATGCTAAAAACTTTCAAAATAAATACCTCAAACAGGCAATAAATCAATTTCAAGAAATATATATATATATATATATATATATATATATATATATATATATATATATATATATATATATATATATATATATATATATCCTAATTTATATTAATAAACCAATGTTCAGATTACTACTTAAGCAGCATTAGTTCAAAGAAAGAGATGGATGAAAGATTATAGGATGAAACGAAGCCATTGATTTAATCAGGCTTAAGAACTATTACAAGTGTTATCCAATGAAATATTTCAACGAAAAGAATTTATACGGACATTTAAGAGGCAAAAAACATCGACGATTCTTCAGAGATATATGCGTAACACATGTTGCCGTTGTTTCATTACCATTAGTGTGTAAGAATTAAAAGAATTATATCTATTCACTTTTCTGGGTAAATGCTTCTCGACGGATAATTCTTCGAATAATTACGCACAAGGTTTGAAAATAGCTGGCATTCGGCCTTTTGAGCTACCGGCAAAGTTAACCACGCTTTAACCGACTTCAATGAGAACCCAGAAAACGGGAAAATTCCAAGGATTCATATTCGTTACCATAAATATTTAACTGTATATTATTACGAACCTTTATCGATTCGTTGTGGAATCAAGCTAGCTGTTGATGATTTCGTCCATAATATTACTCTTGGTCATTAAAAGTTCATTTTATGGTTCTTGAAGTAACAAAAAATTAAACTTCATAATATCCATGCCTTCTTTCACAACACTTGGTTGAATATTATCAAAATCTCCATATAATTCAAAACAGAATATATTCTTAAAAAAAAGGATTTTATCTGCTATGAAATTACGGATTCCAGGGTAACCATAGAACTTAAGACCACGAATTGAACCACATAGTTTCAAAATGCGCATTACGAACGGGTAAATTGTTACTTTTTTGAACTAGTTGTATTGAACTCTTAATTATGGGTTAGTAACCCGAAATTTATACGGTGAATGTTAAACAACTTTTGTGGAATTTAACAGAATGTTTGGAATTAAACAATATTTTTCAAATGTTTCTCAGGGTATTAATTCACTTAAATACTAACCAGTATGAGATAGATTATAAAAATGGAACCTCAATAAACTCAACCGATTCCTAGCTCATGGTAGAACATTTTAAAATGTATCCTCTAATTGTATCGTATAATAAA
The DNA here is from genome assembly GCA_030704895.1 of Henosepilachna vigintioctopunctata. Taxonomy (NCBI): domain Eukaryota; kingdom Metazoa; phylum Arthropoda; class Insecta; order Coleoptera; family Coccinellidae; genus Henosepilachna; species Henosepilachna vigintioctopunctata. The sequence continues at coordinate 351,990 of JARQZJ010000008.1, read as the reverse complement.
AACACTTTGTTAGTTCCATAAATTTCTGCAATACCCTAGATATATGTTTCGGGCTACTAAATCATTATCAAGAGTTATAACTAAGTTGTGGTTTATTGAATTCTTGATAATGAGAATTTCGTGGAATTCAGCAAAGTGCTTTTAATTATTATATACATGTAGAACTTCAAACAATGCTGTATATTCAACAAATAATTATATAGGTAGGTACATAAAACATAGGTTATATAGAAATTAATCCAAGAATATCCAGCTACAATCAAATTATAGACCACGATTATTTTTTTATTAACAACATCTAAATGAATGTCAAACGAATAGTCGCAAAAATATTTTACAGTTTCTTATGTAAGTATTTAATAACAAGAAATAAAATACAATGAACGTATCGATTGAATTAAAACGAAATAAAATAAAATAAATACAATAGAAGATATCTTAAATCCTATCCAAATCGCAACTTAAATTCCCTATCCAAAAGTCGAAGAAAAAACGATGTTTAATTTTAATGTTCTCATCTGGCTGACTGGATGTACGGGAAGAAGACTTCCATTTCTGGCAGTATCAAACCAGCGATTCTGCATCCGGTATACAAGCCAATATTAACGAGCACGTGCTATAAGGGGAACTGGACCACCCTCTTTAATCCCTGAAAATTATCTCGGAAATAATGCTTACAACTGGGGGAGAGATATATTCAAGCAGGGCGTTGCATTACCGATTTAATCTTAAATCATGGGTGCCGAATACAGGGAGCCATCTGGCTCTATAAATATCCAAAATAAACAGTAAAATCTATATACGTACACATCAATGATTTGTCCAAATCCAATGAATTAATTCAAGACATTCATAATCATGAATTTTAAAATACATAACTAAATGTTGCTCACACTTTAAAAAGTAATTTAAAATAAAAACATAACATGGCATTTTGCATATGATTGAAAAATAACTACTTCATCATAGGAATACTATTCACATTTCTGGTTTATCATTTTTCAATTGTCGAAATCGGCATTATTTTAGCGAAAAAACCGTTGTTAATTATATTGAAACGAAATAAGTGAAAAGTTAAAATAACTTTTAACAAGTTTCAGAACATTTTCATTGTTTGAAGGTGTTGGGCAATGTATATTCTTCACTATTCGGTCGGACTTCTATTTCCTAGAAATTTAACTTCAAATTCTGAAACGAGGGCTATGATTCAATGAAAAATCAATTGATAAATTAATGGAATAAACTTTAAAAAAAAACAGATTAATGATTAGTATCCTGAAACCTGAAATGAAAATATAACATTAAAATAAAATCATATCATATCATATACTCCCCTAACCCTAGGGTGTCGGGTAAAAAATAAAATAAATACCAAATAAAATAAAATCAATAAATTCTTATACAGATCTAACATTTATTAATAATGTTCTTATACGATAATGTTTTTCTTACCGTTCTCAAGTAAGAAATGAGAACAACAGTTTCAAAAAGTGAAAACGTTTAGAAATACATAACTAACCGAAACGTCATGTGAATATTCAACCCACGGTTTATTAAAGAATTTATTCATTTTGTTTCATTTCATCGCAATTTATTTTACTTACTTCAATATTTTATTTTTATGTTATATTTTTGCTTCACCTTTTAGGATAATAATCATTAATTTTTTCTCAGTTTTTTTCAGTTCCCCACGATCAATTTATCATTCAATGTCTTCATTGCTCTTGTTTCAGAATTTAACTTAAATTTAAGAGCAATGGAAATATGACAGAATAGTTTTCTATATTTTGTAGTTAGTGTCTACGTATTATATTTATGTTAAACATCCTATACAACATATAAATAAAATCACTTGGCTAGGGTTTCACAAAATTTATAATAAATAAAAACTTGACAATTGTTTCTGGGTGTTACGCCATTTTTAAAAGTTAGACCTAAGTCTAACCTAAGACTTAAGAAGTTAACTTTTTTGAAAATGGAGTAACACCCCGAAAAAATTGTCAAGTATTGATTTTTTATTATAAATTTTGTGAAACCTAGCCAAGTGTTTTTATTTTATATATCAAACAATGTTTCAACAAGAGATCAGCCAACAATCAGTCAACTTTATCCTATACAACATTCAAGAACTCTTAGACAATTGCTTTTCAACTTTTTCTTGGAAATTACTTCCCCGATTTCTGTTGAATGACTAACATCTAACACCCATTTTTTATTTTCAATTTTAAAACCAAGTTTAAACAACAGAAGGTCCATTTTCAATGGAATAATTACTGATGAATGAATACTTTTTGAACACAAATAAGTGGAATAGTTAACTAATATTGACAAAAATTAAAAACAGGAATAAATAATTTTTCATTTTTAATTGAATAATTTAATTAATTTTCAAAATGTAATAAAAAATTATTAACTTGACATTTCCAATTTTGGAAAATGAATGAAAATTAAAATAAACCGAATACTTGGAAATACATACTCCTTGAATCTTTCCAATTTTTTCTCAATTCGGCACTGTAAAACTTCCCTTCCAAAATGCACGTGCAGTATATTATGAATAATACGCTAGAGACTAGATTAATCCACGATTTTTAGGAGTATTGTCAGCGAAGATTGCAAGTTCTTTAATGGGATACTATGTAGCATTCATTTTAAAAGGAAGTTCTAGAAATATTAGCACATCGTCATAAACGATACACAAGGAATATAAATTCTAATAATAATAATTGCACTTGGTGTTTATGTTTAGCTAACCTAAAATATCTAGTTTACGATCCTTACAATAACATATAAATAGATACGGCATTTATTTCATGATTTTCCAAAATAACCACGAGTTATGAATAGAGTTTTTAGTCGAATTTCTTCATTTATTATAGTTTTTACTGTCAGTGTAGTGTTCAATCCCAATGATGTTCAATTTATGATTGCATAAAAACTTCGAGAAGATGCAAACCCCATTTTGGGTATATTGTACTAATGAAAGTCACTCCAAAAAGTCCCAAAAAAATATTTGGCTGACATAGGCGCTACTTATTATTGCGTTTCCAGAGAAAAGTAACAACTATAACATTTTTGCAGTAACTAAGTAAATGAAAAAAAATAAATTATAGATTGAGAAAATTCAAAAAAAAACTTATCCAATCCGAACTCAAAGTAAAAAACAATTCTTAATTATTGAGTTATTAGCTTTATATACTCATCAATTACGATTAATTAATTTGGAATGATATTGAGATAAAAATTAAGTTATTAACAAAATAATTCAATAAAGAGTAAAACAATTGGTAAGGAAGGTTCAAAAGTCTCACAAATGAAGGTTTCAATATAAAATATTTTAATCTAAAAATAATTATTATAATTATTTCACAGTAAGAGATAAGGTTAAGATTTTGAATTTTCAAATCATATCTTATTATAAATTTGTCAAAGGCATTGTCATGGTGAACATAATAAATATAGTTCGAAGAGAATGCCGAACCGCTGTCTTACGTTAAAAACATTAAAACATTATAAATGTTGTTTTTTTAGAGGTAAAGAACTTCAAGTTGGTATCACTGTTGAAAATGGCGATCGATTTAACAGCTGAGAAGTGATTTATTCTCAGTTTGGTTTGGCAATTCAACATAAATAGAGTCACGCCTGAACAACGCTTGCAAATAGTGCAATTTTATTTCGAAAATAATGGTTCTGTGCGGAATACGTATCGCGTGAATTTTGTTTAGTGATGAAGCGCACTTCTGGTTGAATGGCTACGTCAACAAACAAAACTGTCGCATTTGGAGTGAAGATAATCCTCAAGTGTATGTCAAAACACCTTTACATCCAGAAATACTGACTGGTGCGCTTTATGGGCTGATGGAATTATTGGTCCGTACTTTTTCAAAAAAGACGATGGCCAGTACGTTACAGTCAATGGTGATCGGTATAGAGCCATGATTACTAACTTTTTCAATCCTGAATTGAACAACCATGATGTCCAGGAGCTGTGGTTTCAACAAGACGGCACAGTATGTCACACAGCTCGTGCCACAATCGATTTATTGAAAGACACGTTTGGTGACCGCATAATTTCACGTTTTGGACCTGTGAATTGGCCTCCAAGATCTTGTGATTTAACACCGCTAAACTACTTTCTGTGGGGCTGTGTGAAGTCATTGGTCTATGCGGATAAGCCACAAACTCTTGACCATTTGGAAGACATTATTCGCCGTGTAATTGCCGATATACGGCCACAAATGTTGGAAAAAGTCATCGAAGATTGGACTACATCCGAGCCAGCCGTGGCGATCATATGCCAGAAATCATATTTAAAATGTAATGCCACAAGTTTATCTTTCGAATAAAAAATAATTCTTGTCAATCGAATGATTCAACGTTGTTTTATAGCAATTTAAAGTTCTATACCTCTAAAAAAAACACCCTATAGGTTCAAGCTTTATTATTTTGTTTTCAACTGTTGTAGGGTAACACTAACCTGGTCTAGGAGTACGCAACACCAGAAGACGTGAAGTTGTTTACGATACGCGGCTAACGTCAGTCGTAGTTTGATGTCAACTGTGGTTAAAAGTGCAGTGCGAAAAAAATCCAAAATCCGAATGAAAACACAGAAATTACGTAACTCTAAAGATTTTCACTAATAATATTGAATATTTTTACCATTTTTGAAGTATTTTTAAGACAAGAAAGCAATTATTTTGTAAAAACGAAGTAAACTGTAGTTTTGAAAGAGGATTCCTAACGAATACAGCGAGCGTAATTCCTGTCAACGTTAAAAGATGGTTCTGAATTTTGATCGTTTGATTTGGCTAGTACGCAGTTATGTACCTTATAAGAGTATGTGCATACTCTTATACATAAGAGTACGCGCGTACTCTTATACACAATTATTTATATTTGCTTCATTTTTTTTACTTGTTCTTTATATATATATATATATATATATATATATATATATATATATATATATATATATATATATATATATATATATATATATATATATATATATATAATTCAATAAGTTCAATTGAAGTCTCAAGGTGATCCTTCTAAGCTGCTAAACTGATGGTTTCAACAAAGTCATATTTCATGCATTTTACTTTATTGTGTGAAAATTTCAACATACATACAGTTGTGTAGATATAATTAATTATATTTGATAATATGTTAATGTAGTTACAATTTGTTTCAAAAGTTGTAATCTATATATTTGTTATTCACTGTTCAATATTAGTAGCACATTCAATAATATCATTTGTATGTAGTTAAATATGTAATGTTCAATCATTTTGATTCTTATTTTTGGTATAACTTATTTCTTGTCACATTATGTAATAATTTCTCGGTATACCTAATTCTCATATAATGTGTTTGTAAAACCCATTTCCAAAATTTGATCATGAAATTGATCTAATTTTCAAATCAATAACAAAGAGTAATTAATTTGGAATAGTAACTGTTAAACACAGACATTTTATGAGGGTCAAGGAAATTTTATTTGCCACCTCTGCAAGTAAAAAAAGTAATGTTCGACCCGCGTACTCTTATCGACGTAGACGCGTACTCTCATCCAAAAGTACTTATAAGAGTACAAAATTCCCATTTCTGTTTATATTTATAATTTTGAGAGAAAAAGTATAATTTTGGTTTTTTTGTGTTATTTTATGAGATATGTTTAAATTGTAAATGTACTAAATGCCTAGTTGATTTCCTAGAGTTCATTTTTATTTTTTCGAATATTTTAAACCTTAAGTGCGTACATCCTAGACCAGGTTGCTCTATATAGTAAAGAAATTTTCAAAAATTTTGGAAAAGTCAGCATATGTAACGAAACGTCAACTTCTAATAAATTATTATTCATTTCTTAAGTCTTCAAAGGGTGTTGTTACTGAGAAGTTACAGAATAAACAAACGCTCTCTTTGCAATATATTTCGAAGGTGGAAAATTAATTTTCAGTTTATAGGAACGATAATTTTCAAATTCATTTGTAGACATCATAAATATCATTGATAACTTTCTAAGATAAAGTATTAGTTTTAAACACTAAAACCATTCATAAATCTGGTGACGCGAAAGATATGTCCTTTCGGCTTTGGTAATTACTTATTTAGAAACACGAATAAGAATAAGACGAATGTCAAACTGGCAGCTCACTTGTGTAACACGCATAACTATCCGTGACTTTCTAAAAATATGTCCTCTTTGACTAGACGGTCGCATTTAATTGTGAAAGCGGCACTTTTTGCGGCGCAATCTATTTTCTTATTCTCATTAGAGACATGGTTATCATTTTAACTTTTGGCGTTTGTCTCGACGGCAATTTATATTTTTGTAAATGAATGTTCTTTTAAAATAATGAACATTTTGAGTTAAATTGATATAATATATGGAGTATTTAATCATATTATTGAAGATTAAGATATATTTGATACTGATTATTACGGTAAAATATTGCAAATAAGACTCAATTCTATTCAAATAGAGTCTAAATTAGTGAATCTTTATAAAAATTGAATATAATTTACAAATCAAATCATATTTTATCAAATTTAGTAAACGTGAGTTACAAGACCTCAATCAGCAGAAAATGAATCCAGGGTATTCGGTCTATTCTGAGATAAAAAAAAAAAATTTTTATAGAATAATAATCTTTTTTTCATCAAGAAAGACTATTTAATATTAAGTAGGGTAATTCCGGATTGCTCAATGAATGAGACAACTTGCAACCATTTTGCAAGTCGTTGCTCTTTTAACAGTTTATATTCAGTACTTGCTTTCATAAGCGGGAAATCAAAATTTTTCAATTTTGGAATAGGTACCATCACATTTGTTGACCAGTAAGTATATCATTATTTATCACATTTTTACCACTTACTTTTCAATTTGTCATGATATAAATTGTTATTTAGACGCTTTGGGACGAATAATGAGAGGTTGTCGAACTTTATGAATTTGTTGTGCTTTTTTCTTTCGGTGGGTCATCTCACTCTGCAATTCCGACTGTATGCAAGAGAAAGGCGAACGGTAATAGGACTGTTTGGATAGAGGCTCAGATGCAAAGAGCAGTAATTGCAGAAAAAACAGGTATAGAGGTTAATGAAGTTTTTAGACAATTTCGGTTACTACAACCTACTTTAAGGACTCATCATCCCAAAAATAAAGAAAAACAAAAAAAACTTTGACATTGAAATACTAGAGTCTAGTAATGAGATAGATAGAAGATTAGAATGATAGGGAGAGTGCTGAGTGAAGAAAAATATCAAGAAACTTATGTTTGGATTTAATGTGTAAATTGTACTTTTTATTTTCACGACCGATGTTCAAAATATTTAAATCTTCGTAAGTTAAGTGGAATAATTTCAGCTGAAAAGCTTTAGATAATACGGCTGATTGTTTGGGCGAGGTGACCCAATGCTTATTTTTTATTTTATTTCTTTTTCCTCGTTTTTGATATTTAAATTTTTCACAAATGTCTTTGTTTATTTACCGTGAAAACATTTCAGTCCAAATGACACGGAGGTTTCGCTTATCTCTTGGTGAAACATTAAGTTTAAAAATTATAAAATTAAAAATTAACAGAGTTGACTTAAGTTTCACTGAATATATTAAAAACTCTACATATGTTTCGGGTGGTTAACCCATTATCAAGAGTATACAATATTACCGAATTTCAGTAATATTGTATACTCCTGATAATGGGTTAACCACCCGAAACCTATGTATAGTTTTTTCCATTATCAAGAGTATACCATATTCCTGAATTTCAGTAATATTTTATACTCTTGATAATGGGTTAACCACCCGAAACATATGTAGAGTTTTTAATATATTCAGTGAAACTTAAGTCAAGTGTGTTAATTTTTAATTTTATAGATTTTAGTCCAATATAAATTTTAATGGTTTCCTTTTTTTGTTATTATTGTGAATTATAGAAGGATATGTCATCTCTACCAGAATTACCCTAATAGAAGATTCTTCTTCTGCAGTGGCACGTTAATCCTTGGTGGACCTTGAACGTACAGAGTATTTTCCATGTCTGGTACGCTGTGTTTATTTTCTATTATATGCTTCACTGTATATAGTAGCCAAAAGTAAATAACCTATAATAGTAACAAATTGGGATCTATCAAAAGCACAAATAATACTACATGTTCAAATTTATTTTATCCAGAAGTTTCACCCTAAAGCGCCCTTGAATCCCAGTCGACTTCGACAAACAAGCTCACTGAAATGTTATATGTCAAGCCCGATAGGGGGAAGCCTTCGTGAGACAAGAGAGCGTGACGAAAAACCGCAGGCGAACACCAATCAATCAAGGACCAATAATCGCCGACGCGCAGCCAATTCATCAAGTCGAAGCCCAAAGATGCTCACGGTCTGTGAAATTAATTAAAATCTCAAACAAAAGATATCCGAGATCGATCCATTTAGAATGCAAGGTTCACACAGAGCACGGACAAGAGGAAATGTGAATTTACAGTACCGGAAGAAGGCATTTATATTCATAGACATGTTGATTTCAATTCAATTGATCCAATTTGATTCGAAGTTTCGTCCCGATCCGACAATAAATGCCCCGACTGGAATGGGGTGCCCGTGAATAACACAACGAAAACAACGGGCTTTTAAATAAATTGACCAATAGCAGCTGCCTTGGAAATTTTTATTGTTTATTTCATCAGTAAATACTAAAGAATAATAGGCTAGTTTAGATTTCGAAAACCGTTGACTTAAGTACATAAAGGCTGAATCAGGTAATTTACAAACTAAACTCTATATAACAAACAATATTATAAGAAGTATACATCGCCTACTCCAGTGTTTTTCAAACTTTTTCGTGACACGACCCCCTAGTATGAAAAAATATCTCGCGACCCCTCTACCCTTCGCTTTTTGATCATGTATGTTATTGTGTTACAAATATTCATACCATACGATATTTTTAAGCATCACCATGATAAGGATTCGGATAAAACACATAATTCATTTTTCATAATTTATACGTTAAACAGTTATTTATACGTTAGCCAATTGATAAGTAACGCAATGTACATTCGTACGTGAATTGCTCATTTGAATACGTTTAATTGCTCAAACAAAAAGCAAAGAAATCGCCTAAATTTGTAAAACGATTCAATTCTTATTGGAGCCAAAACAGATGCAGCATAAGAGAAATTAATTAATCAAAAACAAGTATAATTTTTGCATTAGAATGACTTATGATTTTATTTCTTGTTATACTGTTTGTATTAACTTACGAATGTTTACGAATACGAATTACTGTTAACATTTCTAAGCAAATTCATCTTTTCAAACTTTATTGTTTTTTATTGAAGCAGTCCCCCGACCTTTTGCAGTCCCCCTAAAGAACCTCGCGACCCCCATGATGAAAAACACTGGCCTATTCGATAAACTAATGAGAAAATTCGAATAAACCAAGAATACTGAAATTCTTACAGACTTTGAAATAATTGTTATGAATGAATATGCTAACGAAGTGTTTAAGTAAAATACATAAATGAAATATTAATTTTCATTCTCTATCGGATTTTTCAAATTTACATTTTGCAACTAGCTAAACGAATTATTCCAGTTCTATTTTGTAACTGACATATTAAAATTTATATTTGTTCCGTTTGTCTCTTGCCATGGTAGTTCGAAAAATTGCAACCTTCATCAAGATAAAGCTACATGCCAAAAATTCATTATAGCGTTATGACATAATTATTATCTAGTCATGCCATTTTTATTTTGCTCAATATATGAATTTTAAGAAAAGAATTGAGATTTAATAGGAAATTTCTGTGATTGACAGAGAGAATTGTCGATTTATTTTCATTTAATCTCAATTACACCCTCAACATGGTGTTAGAACGAAAAATCATGAAAATATTCCATGCTTGCACCTGGTCTAGACGTTTTTAATTGTGGTTTATCGAACGGCTAATATAAACCATAAAGCACTTCATGTTATGGTGGGGTAACACCCATAGTTATTCAATTACTCAATCATAAATACCAGGGCATCCAGTCCACACATTAGAATTGATCTTGATGAGTTGGTCAATTAATTAATTAGAGTGGCCAGAGAACGCTTTTAAATGAACACTGCACCACATTTCCGTATTAAGGCTATTTTGCGATCTTAACCCTTATATAACATAATGAAAAATGTTTTCTACAGTTTCAGTAAAAACAAACGTTATAAACTTTTCTAGATTAAACCTGTATTAAGCTTACACTAGTCATTCTTCTAGGAATAACACTAAATATTTTGGCAGAATTTTAGAAGTAGTGTGAACAGTAACAACAATTATAAGTTTCTAAAATTCTAATCACACAATAAATAAAAACTAAAAGTCAAAAAAATTTTCACTTCAACTGAACTTTTGATATAGAAAAATAGTTCGCAGTCTTAAAGCAAAATGTTCAAGATTACATCAACTCAATTGACATGCAGATCTTCAGTCATTTATAACAATTTGAAGTGTCATGAAATGTTTACTTTTAAAAACGCGTAGATGAAGAGTAGGAAGTCCTCGACGTCCGGAAAATGCAGGTTACAAAGCTAAAATTCCTTATGTGAATGAAGTATTAACATATGGGAAATGCCACAACCCCTCTAAACAGTACATAGTTGGCTGTCATCAGAAAACATCACCATGCAGATCTTCGATAAGTATAACTTAATGTATTATAAACCTTAATGTATTATTATTAAATATTAGAGTGCGGAATTCTCATTCGAGTGAGTAGAACCCCAACTGATTTTTCCTAAAATATTAATCGAATTTGGAAATAACGTCTTGAAATATCACGAACTTTCTCAGATATTCTATACTATGTTCACTCCCAAAAGCCAACTGAAGTTTAAATAACTATAATCTGAATGCTTAGTTCGACTATACTATGGTCGTTTATGTCAGTGGCCTCTTGGCAATAGAGTATGAAATCCAGTGATATGTAAAATGTATATTTTTTTAATGAAATCAATGACATTCAACCTTAATATATATGTTTTTTCAAAGTGTAGGTATGCCTTATAAAATATATACATAAAATATATATTTTATGTATACCAATCGTGTATATATAATACTGCATTTGAATATTTATTATAAATTTATGAACATACAATTATTGCTTAATTGTTATTATTTTGCATAATAATTTTAAAAGGGATATTTGCCTGTGAAATAATTGAATGGTTTCTTGACATTAAACTTTATGCAAAGGAGAAATATTTATTCTTGATCACTGCCTATCCATTTTATATAGGCAGAGAGAAATTACAAAAACACTTGGCTAGGTTTCACAAAATTTATAATAAATAAATACTTGACAATGGTTTGACAGTAGACAGTCTAACTTTTGAAAATGGGGTAACACCCCGAAACAATTGTTAAGTATTTATTTATTATAAATTTTGTGAAACCTAGCCAAGTGTTTTCTATTTAATATATTAAACAATGTTTCACCAAGAGATCAGCGAACACTCACGTCAACTTTATTAAAAACGCAAGCAACGAAAAACTCGCTGTTTTTATAGACTAGTTATAAAATTATTATTAAATATTAAATTAAATTAAACTCTTGGCTTAATGTTTCACGATTATATTTGTTTGATTGAACAAGTCTTGAAAATGAGCTCACGCTCGAAACATGTCGACTAATTCATGTTGTTAACTATAATCGTGAAACATTAAGCCAAGAGTTTAATTCAATCTCAATCATAAAGTTATTAATTCTACGATTCCGAAATTTTGAAAATTTGAAGAATTTGAAAGGGTTTTTTCAGAGTTTTTAGTCTTCAAGAGTCAGAGTTCGTTGAAGTTTCGAACCTTTCTTAGATAAATTACCTTTTCAAACAATTTTGTGAATATACAATTATTGCTTAATATTTTATTATATGTACATGATAATTTTAGAAGGGTATTTGCCTCTGGAATAATCAGATATATTGTCAACATTGAACCTTATGTAAAGGATCAATATTTATTCAGATATAGTATTTTTGAATGATTAAACCAATATCTAATAATTCTTGAGTATTTTGAAGATGCATTACTTATTGTAGTTTTAGGTTATTTGCGACTCACATATTACGACTAGAAAGATGAAAAATCAATAGTTCATCTTTTTATGTGCCCTTCAACGTAATAATTAGTGGAGCTAGAGTTTGATTTTGCACAAGAACATTGAAATTTTTAAAACAAGCTTAACTTTTATAAGGCATCACTTGGCTTTTCATTAGAAGGATACAAATCGTAAGGGATTGTTTCCGTGAAGTCGAACAAAAGGATTCTTTCTTCCCTGTAATATGCACTCTTACCGCAGATTTGAACTATAAAGCTTCATTAGGTTATTACTTTATCCGGCTTTATCACCTACAGGATGTAATTTGAGAGGTTCAATATTCATTAATACGTGTTGACCAGAGGATGATAGGAAGTGGAGGGATGATTTATGTATGTTGTAGGTACATTACTTAGGTTCATTTCATACGATATTGGAAAAATTGAAATGAAATTATTACGAATCTTCAATTCACGGAATCCAAAATTTTTCATGTAGGCGTATACTTACATATATAGAGGTTGTTTGTTGAGAAAAAAAGGTAATTCATTATGTAGTTTTTCTCAAAAACATTTAATAAAGAAGCAATATAACCTTCATTTAAGTATTTACGTACAAAGAAGAATAAAACCCTATTTTTTTCAAATATTTTCTGAGCCAACTCGAATTTCAAAATTTAGGAGTAATAAGACATAAGTTATAATTAATATAATTCAATTTTGTATTTCATCCCCCGTGAATTGTGAAAAGGTTTTTAATGAGAAGTTTCACATTATTATCATATAAGTTTCAAATTTCATTTTCAAAAATATTCCTTTCTATCTAAAATTGTCAAGGGAAACAATTTTGAAAAAATTTCAAAAATGTTTCAAAATAATTAAAAAGAATTCTTCAACTTTTGCTGTACTCACAATGAAGTACATTAAGTAATATCCTATATTCACATACAACAGGAGTTTATTTGTTATCTCAATTTTGGACCAACATGTATTACGTTTGAAATGTACTGCGGAAGAAATAGCATTATTAGTTCAATATGAAGGAGTAGCCAACAGGAACCCTTCGAAATACTTACATATAAACTACTTCACATTTTTTGTATAAGTAATAATTTCCAAAAAGGTATTATTATTATGAAGTATGAATAAATAAAAACGAAAATTAATAAATTACCATTTGATCATACTTGAAAATTGTGTACTTATTCTAGGACAGCAATCGTACAAGATATGCTGATATACTTTGATAATAAACTTATGGATACCTGTTGAAAAAAGTATATCTAAAGAAGTATTATTTCCTATTAAATATTCGTCATTTGGAATATATATCTTCTGTTGTTGAAGTACCTTCCTAAATTTAATTTTTTAACGGCCATTCTCGCTTTTTTGCAATAATTTTACTTAGTCGGGCTAAATTAGTTAAAAGTTCTTTCGGTTCCACCTTTAATTTCATGGTTAAATCAGGAAAAAATATATTCGAATAATTTTCATTTAATCAAATAACAAAACTCGCCCTGAGAAATAAAGTTCAGAATTTTCAAATTGAATTCATTAACATTAAAAGAACAAATACACATTTATAACAACTTATAGCATATTCACATATCCATAACATATAATATTATCGAGAATTTTCTGCCCTGCTAGTGTTCTGAACGATGCTTGAATATAAAAATAGCCAAGGATACTGTGTTCGTAAAGTGCATTCAAGAACAATATAGCGTCCCTTCTGTCCCCGACGTCACGTAGTTGAAAGTGACAAGAATTCGCCGAGAGCGGTGCTCTTTCATCAATCAAACGCACATTTTTGCAGATGCACGTACGGTCTGATACGCATAATTTAAATGTACACAAAGACACCAAAGTAGATGGACAGTGTTTCATTAATTCCGCGGTAGATGATATCATTACATTTCTATGAGTTAACAGCGGACCAGCTTGCAAAAACTGAGTAAAAGAACTCGACTTACAACATAAAACGTCTCTGAATTGGACTTAACATCAATGCACGCTACACGCGATCGGAAGGTGTCTAAATTCTGATGTATTCATAGTCATACAAATTTACGAAAAAATTACTAAATTACTATGCGAGATAATTGTCGAAGATCAAAAATCGAATGATCGAAAAATCACTATCAACAGTCCTTATTTAATATAGCGTTAGAGTGTGCGCTAATAGTAAGTGAAATACAATTGAATGGTTTAATATATTACTGCAAAATATAAGTGCAATAAGCTGATGATATCTTAATTCTAGCAAGAACAAAAAAAATTGGAATGGTGTAAAAAGATTAGAAAATACAGCGAAGAAAAAAGTAGTAAAGGGAGATGGAAAGAAAACAAAATCAGTTTTTGTAACAATGTAACAGTTTATGTAAGAAATGAGAAAATAACAAATGACAGAACACGATTTTGAAAAGTGAGAAAGTTTAACAAACTGGGAGTAACAATAAACAATATTGGCAGATATTTAGATTTTTTTTAGATTCTATAATGTTCGAATAAAATGTCTACAAACCCTTACACTCGCATTACTGTTGTCATGAATAGGAATCTAGAACGCTAGGGAGAGTTTATACGTTTTTTCTCCGTCAGAGGGAGCTCACTTGAATTTTCTCTGAGAACTATTCCCCTCATTCTGGTATAGGACCTATGAGCATTTTGAAAGTCATCAATTCTTGACTTATAGATTAAATATGGACTGTTGATTCATAATAATGGATGAATCTATTGTATCCTATTATCATTCAACAAGATCGATGAATTTGTCGAAACGCACTTAATATTCACTCTCGAAAATGATGAGTTCGTTCTCGTTGACAACATTTGTGTAGTCAGGTCCCTGAGAGTTTTATTTGAAATATTTCGATTAAGTGTCTCAGTATTTAGTAGTATGAATTGAGTAACTAGTAATGATTTATATATACATAAATGAGAAATCCGATTTATAGATTGACAACTAAAAAACTTTGATATTCTGCAGTTATTAATTTATAATCAATAAAATTGGCTATGAGGATTTTTAACCATTACAATTGGATGCACCTTTGAAAGCAGCTATATTCTGGTTATTGAGTTATAAAAGGCAGGAAAGCATTTTTTGACGAAGAAGATTATGATATTCGAGTTAGCATAAATTTATTTACGGATAAAGTTATTATTAATAAAATGCATTATTCAGTAACAATTCGGACGTTCATAGAGAGGAATTAAATCCCAATAACGAAATAATTGTTTTCTTGAAAGTTTACTGAAAACCTAGAATCAAATATAACAAGAAATTGGTTCTCGCTGAAGGTATAATATACAATTAAATTATTGGATACATAATTTTAAATTACATGCCAAGTTTCAAGAATTTCCATGAAATACGATTGAATTCAATATTATAGCTAGTCAATAACAAGAAAGTAGTCCTCCCTCAAATTACTGAAATGAGGTTATGTCGTTCAAAATTCCATTTTACGATGTTTCAAACTGAGACATGATATACTTATTTGGCTTTCGAATAATGAAATGAAATTTTGAGTTACGAGACTGAAAAAAAAAAGAAGGTGCATTAGAAACTTAAATTTCTCATAGATTCTTACAAAAACCCAAAATAATATCGACTAACCTAAAAGGCATAGAAAAATGCTCTAACTTTAGCAAGAAAAAGAAATGAAGAATTTTTAATTAGGTAGGTACACCGATTAAAAAGCGTCATGAAAACGTAACAAAGTAACGGTGTAATGAAAATAAATTGAAATAAATAAATCACAATGCTTCCATTTCTGAATTAACGAACTGAAGTTTCTTGATTTTATTCAATTTGTCCCCATATTAATTGTTTATTCATGAATTAGGAATTCATGTTTTTGAGTTTCCAACTCGAAATGAGGTGAAAAAGTTACATTTTCAACAACATAGTTATGACAATATGCTGAATGATCTATTCGCTGCATATCGGTTGCGATATGACGAAAACATAATTATAATTCTTCATCAAAAAATGTATTATCCAAATAGAGGAGAAAAAATTATAGGACAAGAAAAAAAATGCCCCAAAATGAAAATATTATATTTATAGGTAGCAGAAATGAGAAGCTAGATTTATTACTATATAATAACCCTTAAATAAGTACATGTCGAGCGATGTCAAACGCAAAATCGTTTGTGAGGACAGAGCTATTTATATCATACAATAAACTTTCCACCACAATATGTTAGTTAATTGCCGAACTATAATTAAATATCATTTCGTCAGAGATCAAGAAACCAATCTCGAAAAACTTTTAATAAAAACGATTTGAATTGAACTTGGCAATCACACACCTCTCAAAATAACTTTGAGAGTTCATTGGCCAACTCGAGAAAGCCACCTTTTCGTTCATAATAGAAATATTTCCTATATCGACACCTTCAAAATTCTGCTTTAGTATATAGATAGTAAACTGACTATCTGTATGAATTTTCAACCCCTTGATAAATTTGGGCCAGGTACAAATATGAGAAAAATCATTTAAAATAAAGAAAAGGAAAAAGTCTTACCTAAATAGAAACGCGAGAAATACACCAACACATCATTTTCCTTACTCCGGAAATTATATCAATAATAATCAGCCGCTTGTGATAACAAATAAAAAAAAGGAAAGTCTTAAATGAAAAAAGGAAAGTCTTAAATAGAAAAACGAAAGATAATTTCTCTAACTAGGGAAATTACATCAACAATCAGCGGATTGTGATACCAAATGCGGATGAATAATAAAGAAATGTTTTAAATAGAAAAGCGAAAGATAGACCAACTCCTAATTTTCCTAACTCGGGAAATTATGTCGATATAATCAGCCACTTGTGATACCAATTGTGTATGTATTGATAGATATCACAAGCTCCATATATCGTCGGAGCTAGAATGAAACGTGTTCAACAATACTGCTACCTAGAGACCATCATAACTGAACAGCGGGATAATGCACAAGAGATGAAATATCGTATAGGAAAAGCCAGGAGGATATTTAACAAGTCTATATACAGCGTGAACTCTATATAACGACACTGAAGGGACTGTACATTTTATGGCGTTATCGAGAGTTGTCGTTAAATGGAGGGAAGAAAAATCAGAATTATGCAAAGAAAAAGTTTATTTCAAGTAGTTATGTATATAAAAAAATAATCTTATTTGAACACTATTGCGTATATTCGTTTATTTTTGTCTGACGTCTTTTGCTGTACCAGTAATTTTCCTGTATTTTTTAAATTATTCTATTCACGTCTTGCGATATTGAGGAATCTTGGTGATAAACGAAGTACTTTTCGTATCAGTATCAGTAAAACTTTTTCGTCAATAAAAGTGATTTTCTTTTACTAGCCATGTTTACAGTTTGAAAATTTGTGAGCAACTAAGAATGTGATTAAGTCCACAACTCCTACTTATTACTGATGGTCAACACCAGTCTACACGTGCAATCTCAATTTGTGAACAAAAGAAGGAATTTCTTTATAAGTTTGATTTGCATGATGCCGAAAGTCGAGTTTATTACGGGATAAAAAAGCGACAAAAGCGTACACAGCTGCACGGATTTCACTAATTTTGGCAACTTAAGAGTAGTTTTATTACTTAATGTTGTCGTTATTGAGAGTGGATGTAACGCTATATAGACTGTATCATTGTATTGAAAACAAGCTAATCCAACCAAAGACGAGTGATTTCAACGCTTTAGGGAGTTTGTCGTTAAATCGAGTGACGTTATATGGAGTTTACACTGTATTTAATATTTAGTGCTTTCAAAGTCACAACATACCCCTAGAAAGGAAATTAAGGCACTTGAGATGATACATCTTTTATGTTTTGTTGTATGGAGTGGAGTCACAGAAGCCACCATTAAAAAAGCAGAAACATTTTAAATGTGGATGTGTAATAGGAAAATGCTCAGAACGCCATGGACAGCTGACGTTAAAAATATGGAAGTGCTAAGAAGAATGAAAAAAGATCTAGAACTCATGTACACCATTTAAAAAGAAAACTAGAATACCTTGAGCATACCAGTATTATGAGTACTGAATATCGATACTCCTATTGATAAACAATATACACGGTTATTGCTGTCTTTTGTTTTGTGGGTCCTTTAAATGGTGTGTCTTATTATTGCCCTCCTTTATTGAAGAAAATGATAAACACCGAAAACTTCTGTGAACCATGATCTAATATTTTGTGTAGCATTTAGTCATGCCGTAAATACTTGTCTAGCAAATTAAAATTTTATAATCCTATCTGGATTTATTTGAGATGGAATTATTGAAACCTTCAAAATGATATAGTTACCAGTACTTAATGCGAGTAGCCCAAGAGATTCGTTGAGAAGTAATTTCGACATTCCATTCTAATATTCTTGAACAAAAAAAGGCCTGCGGCAAATGGCTTTTCACATGTCATAATGTAATGACATCTACAATAATTATCAAGTATAATATATTCGAATTAATCAAAATGTAAGAATACAAGATGATAATGACTTTTATTAATTCTGAAGAAATAAATGAGAATAAATGTAACTTCTGCACACATTTAATTGTTAGAATATTTTCAGAAGAATGGGAAAATTATATATATATATATATATATATATATATATATATCACTAATCGATTGGGCCGATAATTGACGAAAATTTAACATAATTTATATTAACAACACTAAGTAATAGTGAAAATTACAAATTTACTTAGTTTTATTAAAATTAAAGAAAATGTTAGCAGGTTTATTCAAAAAATTAAAAAATAAAAATCTATCAAAAGGATGTCATAGTCGATGTGACTATGTGAAAAAAGTACAATATGTCCATACATTCATTAATGTTGAAGGTTATTGAAATTATTGAAATCGTTCCCTGATTGATGGAAACACAACTCCGAGAAAAAGCTCCTGGTAATATATGCTTCAAAATTACACATATAGGAATCAATAAATCATCATTCAGATCATAGAAACACCAAGCACCGAATGACCAAACGTCCATACCTATAGGTATCTACTTTGAGTTGAAATGCCTCTTTTTTTATTAAGTGGACCTAAAGTTTAACACTGGTTCCGAACAAACCACCATGCCTTCACCAGGGCTCGAACCCGAGTTCTACCGCACCATAGTCGGGTGTTCTCCCCAGTAACCTATGGAGACCTGAAATGCCTCTGTTCGCAAGTATGATCATAATCATATGATACTTTATATGTGTTACTAAGGGTAATAAATTTACTGCCGCGATCTTTCCGTATATCAGGGCTGATTCGCCGAAATACTTGTGAAAAATAAATAAATAAATAAATATATATATATATAATATATATATATATATATATATATATATATATATATATATATATATATATATATAGATAGATAGATAGATAGATTTTATTCGATCAAATACATATTACATGTGTAGATCTTGTCAAATACAATACAATTTAATACAACTTTAATATAATTCAATGCCATTGATCAATTCTTCGAAGTTTCTTTCTTCTAGGAATTCGGTTATACTATAATATGCTTTGCTTATTAAAAATTTTTTCAGTGTGGGTTTTAGTGAAGGTCTTGATATACTCTTAAATTTTCCAGGCAAAATATTCCAGATTTTTAATATATTGTGCGTTACGTTTTTCTGGAGGTAGGTATAATTCAGTTTCTCTTCAGAAAGATAGTTTTTTCCTCTGGTATAATGATCATGTTCCAATCGTATACTACTTAATTATACTACTTATTATACTATATATATATATATATATATATATATATATATATATATATATATATATATATATATATATATATATATATATATATATATATATATATATATATATATATATATATATATATATATATATATATATATATATATATATATATATATATATATATATATATATATATATATATATATATATATATATATATATATATATAGTTTTAAGACTCACTCAATCATTCATACTAGTGAATACTGAGACTCTTAATAGACAGATCGAAATATTTCAAATAAAATTCTCAGGGAGCTTTCTACACAAATGTTGTCAACGAGAACAAACCCATCACTTTCGAGAGTGAATATTGAGTGCGCTTCGAAAAATCATCGAACTTGTTGAATGATAATAAGATACAATCGTTTCATCATTATTATGAATCATCATTCTTATGCTCTAAAACTAAGGCTAAAACTCTCACAGAGATTTTTATTTGAAATATTTCGATTAAGAGTCTCAATACTGACTATACATATATACGAGTATATCAAAAAATTTCGGTGCGTATGTCTGGAAAACTACATATTTTGCCCCTACTTTGAGAACTTAATCCTCAATATGTACTGGTGCTCTTGATGAAAACAAAAAATTGTATGGCGTTAGTGGATTAATTCTGTTAAATGTCCATACTTGACTTTCTCTTGACGTAAAATTTATATCTGCAATGTTTTGTTCAGTTCAATTGAATTTTACTGCTTATATGACGTGTGAATATTATTTCGATGTTGGCCCTATGAAAAAATTTGTCTAGTATGGACAATATTAATAACCGACATTGAATAGGGTATTTGACTGCAATAAAAATATAGATCAAAATGTTGTTAGGTTTAAACCAATATAGCCATTACATCCTTTTGCAATATATATGATTTTTAAAAGAAATCAATAATAAAATAATTAAAATTCATCACGTGATTGAAAACGCACTGGATTGGCTAAATCGCGAGTGACGTCACCGTGCAGGAAACTATTCCAACAGCCAACAACGGCTAAGGTTCATGTGTTTATTTCAGGTTTTATTAGCTATTTTATTTGTTAGAGACAAAACAGAGAAATTATTTTGAATAATTATACTTAAATATATATTATATAAGGTACGATGGAGAGCAATTTTGTTAAAGCTGTTTCTTGATCAATATTGGTTTTTAACCGTTTGATATACGCTGTTCGTAGCATGGTAGGGTCTGGCAGTCTTTTCTTGCGATCAAGCTGACATTCGAACTTAGATGGCATAGCCCCTTTAACCATGATTATTGCTTTGCTGAAATCATTTGATATTGTGTATAGTTTGCCATATCTTTTTCCATCTGCAATAACAATTTTATCATCTTTAATTGACCTCTGGCTAAAATATAGCTCACATACAATAAAAAGTATTGAAGTTTTATTATTTTAAATATTTTATTATACCAAGTATAAAAATACAAAGATAGGAATAAAATCCAGTTTATTCCGTTCAAGATCAACAATAAAATACGTACGTAATTAATAACCTCAAAATATAGTAGAATGTATAGAGAAGACTATAACGAATATATAATAAAATCAACTCGTTATTTATGTATGAAATATAGGGTAGGAATTATTTACTTACGTTAAAGTGATATTCAACATGAAAGCGTGAGATTTTACAGCTAGATCTTTCGGGTTTCTACGAGAGAGAATTAACTACTTTTTCCGAATTTTAGTGTTTGTCGGAAGGTTCACAAACATTTTCTTCGGTTTTAATAGATGTGTTAGTACATTGTGGCACTACGCACCATTTATAATAACGCAGTAAAGTTATGAAATTGTCAACAATCACTAAATTTAATAATCGACAGTCGTATTACAATGTGACGGTTACTGTGTTTATTGCATCGTGACGTCACCACATTAATTAACCTGTATAGCAGTGCTTTGGCGGGTTTCTTATTCATTCGAACTTTCTCTGTCATTTTCATAAAAATTAGAAAAATTTAAAGAGAATTAATCAAATGGGAAATATGCATCATCTATAACGAATAATTTGAGATATTTTTGAGGAAACAGTCAAATACCCTATTCTCTTTACCTCTTGGTGAAACATGATTTAGTAAATGATACTTTAAATTAAACACTTGAAAACACGATTGTGTTGAAGAATACATAATACAATAAAATTTATAACATAATTTAAATAAAACTAAGTAGTTTTTCGATTTTCACTATAATTAATTCAAAAACGTATCGTTATCGTTACTTTTATGTATTTAATTATGTATTTATATTTTCATCAAGTATCGGCCCAATTGATTAATGAAAATTTATAACGTCGAGTCAACATTTTATTGTATTAATTTTCAATATTCGTGAAACATGAAACCAAGTGTTTAATTTAATTTAAATGAATATTTAGGAATTAAATACAAACCTCATTTTATTCCATCCATTATCAGATGCATCCGAATAAACTTAAAAAAATAAACCTTGAAGTTTTGATAACAAAAATTTGAAATTTATCGCAATATTACAGAATCTCCAAGTATACATTCAAGCCGTCTGAAGAATACTGCTCTAAATTTATTTGTAACAGTAAATAGCAAAAGGACGTATCTTTCTCTATTCAGATCAAAAGCGTGACATCATTTCTCATTGTTATTCAGCGACACATGCTCGAGGGTAGCAAATAAACAGCTGTACTTATTGGCGGCAGTTGCACCCCCTCATGCACAAGTACACGAGGGGTAAGAATCGGCTCTCAATGGAACAAATAGAGTTAGATGTTGGATTCTAAATGTGATCGAATCAAACTCCTTTCAAAGGATTCATTTGCGAATTCCGTTCATCAATCAAATTAGTAGGAAATTGAATCCTAATAAGCTGAAATGAACCTTAATAAATTATCGCCCTTGTCTCCTCAATTCAATAATAGGTTTTCTCGAATGAATGTCGTAGCATCCATGGGGAAAAATCAATCTTCGACTGAAAATACTGAATTTGAGATTGAAGTAGTAATATTAACTAAATATTACTCCAATAACTAATTCAGTACGAAAAAGTTGACGTCTTACATAAAAATATTATATAAAACTGAATAGGTAAAAGAATTTATATTTAATTCAAAGTTTCTACAATGAATATAGGAAAGTAGTCCCTAAAGCAAAGAAAATTTCTATATTGGTCAGAAAAATTCACTATTGCTGCAACAGCGATTGAAAATTTGATATTATCCCTTTACTAGTATCTTCATTTCTATAATGTTCCTAAGAAAAACTTATTTATTGTTCACAAAAAAAGTTATTGGTAATTTATAGATATTCTTACAAGTCTATTTTACCTTCCATCATAACCAAATTTAGTTTATTCAATTTCCTCAACCATGATTGATATCTTTTATTATCTCAACAATATTTTGATTCTATTTTCATAAATATATTATCATAATTTTCATTTAATCTTGGGATCTTCGCTAATTATAGTCTAGATCACATTGGCCATGATAACTAGTTAAATACTCATTGTATTACTTGTTGAGTTACCTAAAAACTTAAGTAACTCAACTAAAAAAAAAGTATTGACAAACTCGGTGGACGTTTTAACGATTATGTCATGAAAGATTACCATATTTTTTACAAATCATTGTACTAAAAATCATAATGAAAGAGATTTTGATTTTTCATCAGTTGTAAAGAGACCATATCATACAATTCAGTGTAATTTAATTATTCAGGGCAGGAAAACTAATTCTAAAAATCAAAATCAATTTTTGTTGTATGTCAACAATTTAAAGCCTTTTTGTCCAAAAATGTTCAGCTTTCCCTACATTTTAGAGACAGGATTCGTCTTTTTTATTGCAGAAGTATGTAACAAAAGTTATTTTTAATTCTAAAAATATTCAACATTTCATATTCTAACTAGGTAAATAGTATTCGAGAAATTCAAACAATATTCTCTAAGAATGATGATCATAATATTAACTACACAGAATATTTAAACATTCTTAAAAAAAACAATAAATTCTATTCAATAACTTATATGTAAGTTAGAATATTACTAGATACACCTGCTGCATAAGATTTCTAAAGAACATCAGTTAATTATTTCATGACTCATAACAAATTAGTGAGACATTATTATTGTGGTCATTCCAGATAGGTTAAAGAATTTCATAGGTGACTTTAAAATGATTTAGAGTATAAAAGGGCTTCTACTTGCCGAAACCAATAAAAGTATATATGAGTAACAAATTATCGAATTTCTGCAAACAAAATAAATAGTAACCCTCGTTTGAAAAAGAATATAAATTATTTGAATATATTCAAAAGTGACAAGTGTCTGCAGATTTTAAATCTTGATATTATGGATTAAAAAGGATTTGGTACATCATACCTAAATGAATTGTATATTATTCTGATTTTTTATTCGAAAACATTTACCATGCGAGAAAAAAGCAGCCGCCTAAATTTCTTAACTAGGTGACCGCCCAAAAGGTAGTCAACTTACCTATGAATGTATTGTAAAGTAATTTGTTTACGTCTGTTCCGTAGAAAACTCGATCTAATAATTAACCTGATAACTCATAACTTTACATAAAACACAGTACACATATTAATACAAAAATTAGCTACCGAAATACGCACTGTAATTTATTAGTCATTTCATTAAAAACCGTAGTGTTTGTAGAAAATAAAGCGACACACCTCCACCTATACTCTTAACGTAACGTCGCCGACCTTCACTGAATCTCAAACATTAAACGCTATTCTGCTACCAATATCACTTGGGGGCCGTTCAAATATTACGTAAGCAGATTTATTACAATTATTTACCCCCCATCCCCCTTTTCAGCAAAAGTAAGCAAAGCTTTTACCCCCTCCCCCCATGCTTACGTAAACATTTTTCAATTAAAAATGTATTTTTTTTATATTATAATTATAATTTTATAATTATAATTTTAAAAATAAGAAAATTGATTTAGAATAGAGATGAGATTTTACTGATGCAGTAATCAACATTACAGTAAGGGACAAAAATATTATAATCTTACGAACATAACAAACTTATTTTAAATTTTTGGTACACATATTAAATTCAAATTAACAGTCTTCAGTCCATGAAACCCGAATCCATGATTCTAAGTTTTCGATGACATTGGATTGCTTGGATTGCTGCTCAATGTTGTGAGTCTGCTCACTTTCATCCGATTTTGGAATGTCTACGTCGTTCTCATCGAGCCATTCAACATCATGGTGCTCTAAATTTTGAATGATGCACATCAGTTCATTAGCACGACGAGCAGCGACTCTTACAGGTCTAACTTTCCTATCAGTGTGCGTGTTTACTTTTTTATGGATCTTCTCGATGTGACGATTTAGTGACTTGATGGAAGCATGATAAAGACCACACGTTTTGCATGTTCGACTTGATAGCCTCAATTTTACCGTCGGACAAAAATAATCGTAGGGCATTTGCAGAAAATCTTTGAGTGAAGCACTTAAGCGTAGAGCTAAATTGACTGGAAGATCAAGAAATTGCCCTCCTTCATCCAAAACCAAGTCATCAACTGTTTGTTTTACTTTTACAGGTGGTGGAAGAAACCTGTTATCTAGTAATCTGAATAGACCACTTCTTGGACGACAGCATTCTGTATTTTTACATTTTACAATTTGAAGCAAGTATTGGCTTTCACGCACATGTTCTGAATACCATTTAATGTCTGGAAATACAGGAACATCTTGTTGACCTGCCCCAACATATTTTGCAGTAACATTATAGCCATCAATTTCCATTGAACTCCATACTTCAGCTAATACATTTCCTGCAAATTCGAAATTAGATCTTTCTAAATGTTCATCAATTGTAACGCCACGTTCATCCAAATGAGACCCAAAATGGTCATGAGGCAATATTAAACCAGCCAGTTCTCGACTAAGAGGAGCCATTCTGCGCTCTACTCTGTTGTACGCACTTCTTCCAGGAGCATTGGTAGCTAAAAACAATGCATCGAGATCATGTCGCTTAAAGTGTTGTATAGCAAACCCTATGACTTTTTCATAACGCGGATTTTCATCTGGCCCTCCATCAACCGTCATGATTACCACTGGTTTTACTAGTCCATGGTCAGTTTTAGCTAATGGTCGAAACTCTTCAAGTTCGAGAAGCGTCTCGAAATCCTGAGCATGAGTATTAGCAGTAGATGAACTATGCTTTCCACTTCGAATAGCGATGTATGTTGGTCCAGAATATCCAACGGCTTGCGGTTGTCCTAGCATACTGGAAGTGATTTTGATACCAGCATAAACAGATGGTATTAATTTATGACGCTCAGCGATTACCCAATCGTGGTCAGGTAATTTGATTCTATATTCCATGTGCATTAGAAGAGGTGCTTGCTTATTTGCCGCAGTTACGCCTATAGGGACTCGAGCTTTATCATCTTGAGATATGAAAAATACTTGATCTGGTCCAAGTATGGATGCTATGTTCTCTAAATAATGGATTGATGTTTCAGCGAACTTGCTATCTAAGTGGCTCTTGTGGTGATCAGTTTGAGCCCGAATGAGCTTAACAGGGACTGTCGATACATGTCTTCGTCCCTCTGCAGAATTAGATTTTCTGGGAATCAAACGAAGATATGTCCCACTGCGACTAATGTCAAATCCTATTTTACGTAATTCTTGTGTGAGTTCATCAAGAGTTTTTACGCTGCGAATAGATTCCGTTCGTCTTCTATCATCTGCTGCACTCCCAAATAAAGCTATATCCGCAATTGTTTTCAATAGTGATGGTTGATTGCTTTCAAGATTAGGACGTCCCACTGAATCCCTCAGAGATAGTCTTTTTTTTATTTCTGGATTTTCATGACAAATATCTTCTAACTTTCTTTTCATACCATCCCTGTGTTTTTTCTGGGCAACTGCGTTTTGAATCTTCCTGTTTAAAGACTGTTTTGCTGTTTTTATTTCCTCACGCAACTTAATGATCTGTTTATCAACTTCAGCACGGCTTGGCATAGTATCTCTGGCAGAATACAAAGCGTTCAGATTTTTTTCGAGTAGAGCAATCTTATTTTTCATAGCTTCCTGAGAAGGTTTTGCTCTTTGTTTATCTGCATTTTCATTATTTTCGCGTTGCTGTTGTGATTCATTACCGGGTTTTATTTTATCTTCTTCCTGTTTTTTAATATTTGAAGCTGGCTGTATAATTTGTGTTTTTTCTGCAGGTTTACAGGTAGTCGTTGCCTAAAAGTAAAAACTTTCTATTGATTCTGCTAAAGATTCTCTTATTAAACTACATAAATACAAAGTATGGAATAAAAACTGCATTTAAAGATTATTTAAAGCCATAGCCCGTCATTTGGCAACTTCGTCACTCACCTTGGAAAAAAATGTAGTAGATTGGATTTATTCTTAGTCGCCGCTTGCAATTCTTCTTCAATTCTCTTAGATACAATGATATCTAGTTCCTTGTCGGACTTTGCTTGTAATTTATAATTTCGCCACACTTCGTTAACTAACTTTTGTACATTTTGTACTTTCGTACTTGTATGAGATTTTTTAAAACTTTCAAACAATTTTTGGTATAACTTGGATTTGTCTATTTGAAACGACATCTTATTTAAACGTTAAACTTTGGCTAATGGAATCAACGGTAACACAAATGTTGAATTGCTTTGCTATGCTTACAATACGTCTACTCGCTATAGTATCCGAACAAAACAATACACTGACAGAAGAAATTTAGACAAGTGAACAGCGCGCGGTAATTCCCCGAATCGATTCTAAAGCGAGTGCCTAAACGTATGCGTGTATATTTGCGGGAATCCCCGAAAATGCGTTTCGTTTTCAAGCATAGACAATGTGAGGATTGCCATTCGTGTAAAAAAGTAAATAACTATCGATGACGTAATCATCATATGGACTCCCCTACCCCCCATGTCATCCAAAATAAGCAAAACAAAGACCCCCACCCCCTATAGTGCTTACGTAATACTTGAACGGCCCCTTGGAATAACTTTGTGATAGAGACGATTAATTAACAATAGCGAACTCGCAATGAAAATAGAAATTTTATATAAAAATTATCACTTGGAATAACTTTGTGATAGACTGAAAATATATATTTGATAAACAATCTAAATTATTTTTTCAGGGAATAAAAGTCACTCTACTTATCATTACTTGATTCGATTTTCACGTAAGCTTTCCTAACATCTTCACCAACTGTTGAAAAAAATTAAATACATTTTCCAAATGCTAGGTGAGAAATCTGGCAATGGAATTACCATTAAAAATATCAGTACAGTATGCAATTATTAAAATAAGAACACAGAATGTCATTCAGCGATCAGCTTATTATATAGACATATTAATTTTAAAATTAATAGTCAAAAAATGTTAATTTATGGGTGAATCCCATGATCACAAAATTCCGAATAGATGTTCTTCAGGTTATTCACATATAGTTTACACAAACTAGAGTTTTTCTTAGTATATTTCTACTCAACTTCTATGCTTTGTGATAGAATGTAATATTTTTCTATCCGAAGAAAAAATTATTTTGTATGTTGATACCTTATTGATCTTTAATAAACAAAAAAAGAGGGATGAAGGGTTTCTTTGTTTTCTGATTGATCACTTGTGCGACGATATAAGTCATATATTTACAAAATAAATTAAGCTTATGTTCATTTCTTTTCTTAACTTTCTCCAAACGTACCATTGTAAAATCAGAAATAAAACTAAAATACTAAATTATGAATTTGTGATCCAATATATGAACAAAAAGGTTTGGGCAGTTTTTGTGTAGAATTAGGATTATAGCAAAATGGATGGAACATCAAAGGCCATTGTCAAATCCTTACAATATGTGCATCAAAAATTTATTACTTGAACTCAACAATTTACTAAATCCCAGAAAAAACATTTTGATTCCTACATATATTTTTATATTATGAACGAAATTTTGAAAATCATGAGGTTTACTAGAAATAAATTATAAATTGCTTTCAAAACATATCCATATCATTATTAGAACAGTTCAAATCCAAAAAATCTTCATCGTAACTTGTGAGTCCATCCTTGTTTTCTATAGATTCTAATTTGCATCTAACATTTGTTAGATTTTCAATACCATCACAGCTTTTTTCGTGGCCATCTGTTTCAGGTGTTGGAGGGGGGTTCACAACAGAATCTTCATCTGACTCTTTCAAACATCTATTTTCCATCAAACAATCTTTGCGAGTTAAAATATCAGGCAATAATTTAGCTCTTTCTGCAGCTAAAAATAAAAAGAAAAAAATTTAAATAAAATATATAACAAATATTTCAACCTTAAATTGAATATATGGGCATGGAAATTTTATACAATTGCTGTGAATGAGCACTGAACATATTTACTGGACAAAAGTATGTAATATTTGGTTATCTTCAAAATGAGTGTTCAGTTCAATGAATGAATAACAATAAAATCTGAAATTCTGAAAACCAATATATTTGTGTGTAAATTTCAAGGAAACTTTATACAATACAAAATTTTAAACTTTAAATACTGTAATAAATTAACAAACTATTATTTATCAATACTGTAACAAAATCACCTGTTTGTTGCTTCAACATTTGTAACTTCTTTCTTCTTTTCTCTTTCAAATTTTTTTTATGTTTATTTCTTTCATCGTTGAATATTTCATCTTTCTGCTTTCGAGTAATAGACTCATCACATCGTACAAGATATAAAAATACGCCTCCAGGAGTTCTACGTCTCGTTTCATTCTGAAATTCAAAGTATTACAAAACACACATACACACATAAATATACAAGCAGTCGAGTTCGAAAACTTTTGAAAAATGTAATTTCAATTATATATATATATATATATATATATATATATATATATATATATATATATATATATATTAATAATAATTTATTTAACTCAAAAATCAATTCTACATTGCAATATTACTAGCAAAAATAGAAGTCAAGTAAAAAAAAGAACAAAATTAACATGAGTAAGTACTGGAGTTTGCTTTACAAAAAACCACAAATTCATTAAGGGAGTATGGTTCACAGTCCATCACAAATTGGTAAACTTTACTCCTAAAGTGCCTTGTGCCAGAGCTGAAGTTGCCAAGGAAGAGAATTGAAGAGACAAATTGCCATGTATTTAGTTCCCTTCTCTCTCATCATTGATCAATGTATAGGATACAAAAATTTGCACATTCTTCGGGTTACGTTCTTATTTTTTGGTTGTTCAAAGTAATGAGACTGGAAATTAAGGAACATAAGCAACTGAGACATACAGTCCATACTCTGTGAGAACAGAATACATTCTGAAAAGTCCTCTACATGATTGCCTGTACCGAAGCTTGGCAATTGTTCTCAAAACCCAGTTTTGTGATATGAAAATATTTTTCATATATTGAGATCCTTCCCAAAAGATAATGCCATACGACATGATGGACTGAAAGTTTGCGTAGTACAACATCTTCAGGATATTGAAATGTACTTGCTCTCTGAGCGCGAACAGAGTATAAACAACACTGTTAAGCTTCCACCTAAGGTACTCTACATGGTGTCTCCATTTTAGATGCATATCCATAATGACGCCAAGAAATTTTACTGAATCTTTTAATGAATCACAGAAATAATATTATTTTCACCACATATTTCTGTGGGGAATAAAACTTTCTACCTGTCAGTAATGAAAAATATACACTCAGTCTTTTGTATGTTAATCAGCAATCCATTGTCTGTACACCACTGGTCAACAAAACTCAGCGCCCTTTCCGAGTCAGTCAATGCAGAGTCGACATTCATTGACCTCACTAAAAAATTTGTGTCTTCTGCATACATGATGGGGTTACTGTTCACAACAGAGCAAGTCGTGGAGAGAGTATTGATATATATCACAGAGTAGAGGTCCCAACACACTACCCTGGGGAACTCCTCTTTTTAGTTCTGCACCTTTAGACACCCGTATTATACCTCCAATCGTCATCTTAACTCTCTGTTTTCTGTTGCTGAGATAACTTTCTATCACTCTCAACTGGTTGCCCCTGACGTCACTAGCTTCTAGTCATTTGACCAATATGTGATGATCGACAGAATCGAAGGCCTTAGATAAATCTAAAAAATAGGTATTTTTTAGATTTATTATATATTAAATTATATATATATAATTTATATATATTTTAGATATATTAAATCTAGTCCAATAGATATTTCCCCTCTCTCAAGAGATTTAATCACAGAGTCAATCAGCTCATAAATTGCTGTTTCTATATTTCTTCCTGTAACGAAACCATGTTGGCCTATATTATCTTGGATATTATCTCAAATTTTGCAAAGAAACTCAGAAGACGATTAGCTGCAATGTTCTCAAATATTTTAGAAAAACAGGTAAGTAAATTAATGGGTCTGTAATTTCCTAAATCTTCTTGATCATCTTTTTTATAAATAGGTGTTACTGTGGCTATTTTCAACTCATCTGGGAAAACTCCATCAATAAATAATCTTTGAATTATATGAGCCAGAGGATTAGATAATATATTGATTGCAGCCTTTATGATCTTCATGGGTATTTCATCATGGCCATAGGAGTACAATGTACAGGAACCTGGAATGTCAAAGATTTTCCAAGTAAGGATAGTTTTTTGACCTCTACATCTTCAGCGCCTGTGATTTTTTGAGATGATAAAATCCTTTACAATGGACTCTGTTACTGAATATATATATATATATATATATATATATATATATATATATATATATATATATATATATATATATATATATATATATATATGAACATGAATTAATTCAAATAATTACAAATAAATGCATTTATATAGCCTATCATGGTCATCGCACACTATAAATATTAAATATATGAGAACATACTCGTACATTCTTCAAACAACTTTTTCAATCAATCAAAAGACTATCATAGCAGAGCTGCAATATTATTTTGATTAATTCAAAATATTTTTGAAAAGTCCTATTGACCAGGACATTCCTAGGATATAGTATATTCTCACATATAAAATATGCACATTGAAACAATAACAATAGTTAGTCTTACCATTATCAGCATACCCCCATTTGCTTCAGTTTCTTTGGTTTCCTTAAAAATGTCAAAGCATTTCTCTTTACCAATGGCACTCAAAACTTTTACTGTGAAAAATTGAATGAAGTATTTTAATTGTTATTTGAATGTAATAAAAAGATGAATAAACCAGAATTATAATGAACAAAAGAAATGAATATCTGATAAAATTTAACAATATTTGATAGGTTGATTTTCATAAAATTTTTAAAAACATTTATCAAATACAACTTATTTTGCAAAATAATACATCATGTCAAGTGTATATTTTTTGTATGTATAGATGCATATAATCTTTGATATTACATTTCATATGAAATCAATTGAATGAATACAGTAGGTAGACGATTGCTCAATGAATACCCCTGAAAAGATGTAATTCGTAAAACAAATAGCAAAATTCCATTGTTTCACCATTGTTGCAATTAAATATATATTATTTATATATCTTTATATTAATATAAAGATATTTCACAAGAGTGGAGAGAAGAAAAAAAGTGGAAAAATTAATAGATATTCATACCCTATTCATACCAAAATTATATCAATTTTTTTTTGTAAACATTGAATCTGCATTCAAAATATGAGCATTATTCAACAGAAGGCTATATAAAAACATATAATTAATGTTTTCGTAATTAATAATAAAATAACTTTTTCAATCATTTTTCTAGTGTTTCTCATTACAAGTATGGTTTTGAAACGAATTTTTATCATTGAGAATCGTTCCAATAAATAAATAAATGAAAACAAACTATATACACACATATATATATATATATATATATATATATATATATATATATATATATATATATATATATATATATATCTGGGAATACATCCGTTGATTTGTTGGATGCCTGTTAGAAACTGGCAGTCGTTTCGTCAAGGCTTGTTTCTCAAGGAGGCTTCTCGACCTTATCAATGCTTCAATTATTTCAGTCGCCAGATTTCGAGCAATCGACAAATAATTGAAGCATTGATAATGTCAAGTGAGACCTTGATGAAACATCTGCCAGTTTCCAACAGGCATCCAACAAATCAAGGGATGTATTCCCAGACCAATATACCATATTTTTTCCATCTGTGAATCTTTACGTTCAAACATAGATATAAATATATATATATATATATATATATATATATATATATATATATATATATATATATATATATATATATATATATACTCACATATCAATTCTTCTTTTTGTTCATATAACTTATTTGCTATATCTCTGGCAATCTCCTCAGCTGTATTTTGTAAAGTTGTAACAAGATCTAAAATTTTCCGGCTCTTTCCTAAAACATAGAAATTGTGTGCATAATAAAAAAACTGAAAAACTAACTAACTAAAACTTTTCTACTCTGTAGAGTTCATGAACATTTTGTTCAATTAGCTTTTTCGTTCTAAGCAAAAGTGCACTACCAGATTAATCACATAATCTAGAAAATTAAACAATATTCCCATATAGTATTTGAAAAAACAAGCAGTTGAAAAAGGATAAAGTTGTATAGCGATAAAAGAAAATATCAGATATAAAATAAAAAGCTTGAAATATATTTATACCAGATGAACCTCTACACAACTGTTATAAAAGATTTTCTTCTATAATATTTCTACTAATATTTGAGAATTGCAATTTTACTTAGATTAGATATGAAATCTTCAACATAAGTAGTCATTATTTTTTATTCAAAACTAAGATTTCATTTCACACAAATAAAAAAAAATATATATATATATATATATATATATATATATATATATATATATATATATATATATATATATATATAATCAATATATATATATATATATATATATATATCCATCCATCCTCACCTTTATTATGTTTTTCGTTTAAATCATTTCTTGTGCCTAGTCTAAGGTGGACATTTCTCCTATCATCCATTGTTCTCTTATTGTTAGGCCTATCAGCCATTCTTCGATATCTTAAACCTCTTGTATGATCATAACTCTCAACATCCCTAGATCTATCTTTAATGGTTACATCACAGTTATTTAACGTTTCTGATAACACATCCTCTTGTACTTTTGTACACCAAATATCATATTTCTTTTTTTTAGAGACAACTTTAGGCAATGCTTTTCTTTTCAATTTAATTTTGGGTTTTTTATTTTTTTTGACTTGAGATCCAGAAGAATCTGAATCACTTTCCACATCACTTGATTGGTCCTCACTCTCAAGTTCCTCTGCATCTATTTGGAGAGCCCTAGAATCACTCTTCAGGTTTGAATAATTGTCAGGCCGCTCTAAAGGTGTATAGGCATTATCAGAATCGTTGGACACCTAATAACCAACCAAAATATAATTTAGATATATCCAAAATTTAAGATGAACATGAAAACTATTATTATTAACAAAGAATAACATACCTCCCCTTCTTCGAATTCCTCCTCAATAATTTCATTTTGTACATTCATGTTTCTCAAAAACAGTATTATACCGAAATTGAAATTTATACAAGAAACTCTAAACTTTGTCAAAATAAATATATACTTTCAAATACTATACTAATACCACCTAACTAGTATTGTATTTATCATTTGCTAATAAATGTTGAGGTTAAGTTTCAAATACATTTTGTACTCTCGCAGCCTCAGCTGAGCGGGTTAACCAGAGAATAACTTATAGTTTTACTAACAAAGTGTTCAATAGTATTTTTTTAACTCTTAATTTAATTTTGTTGCAATTTTGCATTACTCGAAACACGACAGAGTACGAGCAGTTTTTATGCGAATTCCTCACGTTCTGTGTCATTTACGATAATAAATAAAAAACAATTTTGTCTTGTATGCATTTTTGAAACACAGTCTTTCGAGACTACGGAGGACTGTTATATCTAATCTTTATAGTTTTATTCGAAACGACTATATTCCTCATTCAAAACATGTTGGAATGAGATAGATATCTGGCTGGTTGTCTGCGCTTACCTTGACTTGAACCTCATATTGCAATGGAATGTTCGTTCTGATGGGTTTGTTTATTTCAGCTGAAATATTGAAAACCTGAATAATTTGAAAACAAAATTTAGGTTATTACATATTTTCTACTAAGTAAATTTGTTTCTATTCTATACCTGGAATCTCAGGTTCTCTGCTAATACTATTGAATAATTAATTAAATTAATTATTTGTTGTGTAAAATAATATTAAATTAATTCACGCTTTATGAGGTATTCTCATCCTGCCTTTATAATCAGAGATCGAAATAAGTCTACTTAAAATGCGCAACATTAGAGACTGATTATGAACATTTTATTTGTAGCTCAGTTGAAAATACAACATTGAATCCCTCTGAATTATGGCCAATTCCTTTTAAATAATAAAGGTAACTCTCGCGCTTGCCAGATAAAATAAAACATAGTGAAAATCACCAGAAAAATCCTAAGAAATAATTTATACAACTTAATATTCAATTAATAATTGAGATAAGTAATAATTGAATTCGGCTCAAGATATTATAATGTATTCGTAATGTATTTTAGAATTAACCCAAATATTCACGAAGCTCCAATCTGTGCATCTTGTGTTTATATCTGTCCTCTTTTTCATAATCTCCAACGGTTGCTACCAAGGGATTCAGCTTGGCTGGAAGGGCTGCGAACATCGTCCGTGCAGTCCATCTGATAGTCACCATAAATCTCGGTTTCTGTGGATCTGCAAGTTTCCCACGTATTTGGGCGTCAATGATCATCAATGTGAGTTGTTCTGCGTATCCTGAAGCTTTTGAGTATGTTTGGCTGCATAGTCCCAAAATGTTGAAGCATACGTCATGGTTGGAAATAATCGTCTTGTAGAGATGAAACTTGGTGTAGCGCTGAGCAACAACCGAACTCTACTTACAGTTAGGTTGTGGCTGAGCTTACTTATCCTGTTGATCAGTGGATAGAGATGATCAATATGGAACTTAAAGACTTGGTACCCAGATACTTCGCCTTGTGGGTCTAAGGGATTGATCTGCCGTTTAGTTGATTTCTTCGCCTGGACAGTGTCGTCAGGAATCGCCCAGGAATAGCGCCATGTTTTGTTTCGGTATTAACGGAAATGCACCATGTCGTGAATCACTTTTGCAAGTAGTTCACGCCCTGTTGTAATCTGTGTGACACTATGAATCCAGCATGTGGTCTGCTGAAGGTGGTGGTGTCGTCGATGTAGAGGGCTAGGTTGGTATTTTGCGTCTTTGGTACGACCCTCGTGAAGAGATTAAGTTCCTTTACAAATTCTTGCTTAGTTATATAGACTGCCAACCTCTTTGTAGCTCACATCGAATTTCATGTACCCAGACTATGTGCATCATCAAAACAGTTCTTTCGTTAAGTACTCCAAAAACCAATTGTCTAATACAGTCACCTATTAGATACATGTGTTCATTGTTCGGAAAGGAGTTAGTAGTTGTGATATTAACAATGATTTTTTCAATGCAATTAGCCTTATCTTCCTGGATATATACAGGAAGACCTAAGTGTGTGTGTGTGTACATGTATGAGCACACATGTGTAGTTATATGTATGTTTATAATATTACAATATGTTCAAATGAAATACTTATGTATTCTATTACTAAATCACGTTTACATCTTATTACGTCATATTTTTCTGTTTATACTAAATATATATATTTTTTAATTTAGATATCTATTTCACTGCCTAACTCTACTTACAAGCCATGAACTAAGAAATCATTCTTTCGCGGGCGTTCGAGTAAGCAGCATGCGTTTTACCGGGTTCCTGTGAAATCATCGATTGAAGTGGTAAAAACAATTCGTAATTAAGTGGAATTAGGACAACTTACAACATTCAATTAATAGATCGAAACAACGAAAAAACAATTTCTGATAAGTTAATAGTTCCACTAAAAAGGGATATTAGTGAAACTAGCACTGCCACGGCCACCTACAATGAATCAGCTCAATATATATACCCGGTTATGCCTCACACAAAATATCCAAAAACGTACAATGTAACATCTGCATCTCGTTTTACAGGTTACTGAAAGTACAGAAAATTTGACTGATAATGAATATTTTAATTATTTGCAACGGGAGGACTGAATATACCTAGAGATTTAGTTAAAAATGTCTTATTTCACATGTGTGCCATATTTGAAAAAATTATTAATGACATTGCTCTTGAACAGGCCTTTTTGAATAATATGCACCAGAAAGCAATTTTGTGTAATCTCACTATTTTGAGCGTGTCATTGGATGAGTCCTTGAAAGATTTTTATTGTTGCTGTTTATGTGGTGAAGACAATAAAAATATTCTGAACATGCTGTGTTCCATTTTTTCGAATATCTTATTGAATGACTACACAAAAAAAATAATGAAGCCGGACACAAGAAAACTGAATCAAAAAATAAACGAAGAAAGCTCAATACTTTCATAAAGTAGTTTGTTGGTTGCGCTAATCAGAAATATAATATTTATTTATACTTAGGTAAATAATTCAATTTGAGTAATTCCTAAAGCGTTTCTTTCAAGGTTTCTATTCTCTCAAATAATTCAATAAATTTGGTTAGGCAACTTTTCATGTAAATAAATCCCACTGACTATTAGAAGTATTTTTTACGCAGTGGGGCTTTATCGAAAACATCGTTGTTTTCTTGAAATAATAAATGTTTTACATTTGTCTGTTACAGAAATATGTGCTCACAATACCCAATATAATATTAGATATGTTATAAATACGAATAATATTTCTTATTCGTTTGCAATATACAAAAAAAGTTGAAATAATGCTCGAAACTTTGGAACAACCGACTAGGGGAGTAGACCACTGAGCACAATTTGGCAACACCGAGGGACTACGTTCTTCATAGCCTGTATTAAAGGTGGCCGTGGCACTGCATATTTGTAGTAAGGACAGGGATTTACAATAGTGTAAATTGATACGGCGAACGAAGAGAAGATATAATGCGTAGGTTGTAAATCTCCAGGAACCAAAACGAGAAAACTAGCCAGCTGCGATGATAGTAAAAATTTTTATTGCGGAAGATGCTCTGGCTTAGGTACAGAAGAACTGAAGTACATGCAACAAGAAAAAAGAAACTTAAAATACCATTGCAAGGATTGCTTGGAATTTTAAACAATTCGACTTCTGAAATCTACTATCGAAGACAAAAACTAAATAATACATTTACTTGAAGAAACAGAAAAATGATTCAGAAAAAAAATAAATAGAGCAGAGACTCAAATCTCTTACTCAAGTATAGTTAAAAGCGGAATTATGGAAAAGATATTAGTCAATAACACACCTTACATTCTCATAGCGCCGAATGATTACAGTCATACAACAATACAAAATTGGAGATGGAAAATATAATTAATCCATCAAAATT
The DNA here is from genome assembly GCA_030704895.1 of Henosepilachna vigintioctopunctata. Lineage (NCBI taxonomy): Eukaryota > Metazoa > Arthropoda > Insecta > Coleoptera > Coccinellidae > Henosepilachna > Henosepilachna vigintioctopunctata. Next base: position 313,688 of record JARQZJ010000008.1, on the reverse strand, counting down.
TCAGTTTTAATTAGAAAGATCACAAATTCAAGAAACGGATCACTGATTATAAAATGTACACAAAACAATCAAAAGAAAAAATTAAAATAGAATTGGAAAAAAATTGGAAGGAATTACGAAATAAAAGGAACCAAAATGAAAAAACCTTCGGTTATAATATCTAATATTGATATGAAAACTAAAGAACAAAAATTGATTGAATGAATAAGAAACCGAAATCATTTCATGAAGGAAGAAAATATTCTGGAATGCAAATTACATCGAAAAACTAGAAAAGGTGACTCAAATTGGGCGGTCATCGAATGCAATGGTTCCGCTTTCCGAAAAATTATTGCCGACGGAAAATTAAACATCAAATATAGTAAGTGCCCTGTATATGAAAATATATATGTACCAACATGCAGAAAATGTAATGAATTCTACCATAAAGCAGAGGAGTGTACAAAGAAAATCTCGTTTATGAGGTCTGCAAAAGAACATGCAGAAAATAACTGTAAGAGTGTAACAACTATGTTCAAGTGCGGTAATTTTGTTTTATCAAATGAAAAATTTTAAAACATCATACGATGTGAATCACGGTAGCTTAGAGGTAAAGTGCTCATATTATATCCGGCACGTAGAAATCATTAGGGAAAGGACGGACTATTCCTAACAGGTTATTTTACTTTAGTTGATAGACCAATTAATTAGGGACTTCAGTTATAATATAATTGATACACTTGTGTGTGAAAGCACACAATACTATGCAACTCTAACTGCCAATATTCCGTAATTATTCCATAACAATATTAGAAGTAACTATATCTAAAAATTTTGATCAACTACAGGTTTTTTCACATGAAACCAAGGGATATGACTGTATAGTATTAACAGAATTATTATTTCTTGCAGATTTGAATTTATTTGATTTGGAAGGGTTTGATTTAACAACGGCGGAAATTATAATAGGAATGATGGAGTTGTAGTTTTTATCAACAAAAAATTTTGTTATGATTATGTTAAAATTACAACAACGAGCGACAGGCAATAAAAATAAACGTTATTCTACGTTACAATTTCAAATTACAAATTACGGTGATATATAAATCGCATAACGTATTGACAGATTAATTCAATGAAAATCTTCATGAGTACTTGAAAATAAATTGCAGGAATAATTATGATCATATAATAACTGGTGATTTAAACATACGAGTAAATATAATAGAAGAGAATGAACAAAACATGAATTGACTGAGATTGAATTCTCGCTTAACTCTTGGTGAAACATAATTAAATATTAAATTAAATTAAACTCTTTTATTATATTTAACAACATGAATTAGTCAACATGTTTCGAGCGTGAGATAATTTTTAAGACTAAACTACAATAAGGAACGTATAACAAATTTATATCTATACAATCGATGTAAGTAGAGAGGATAATTGAAAATCTACCTGTTCATTTACGATTTCTTCTTCTTCCAAGAACTGCATATTTCAATTGCTTCTAAAAGGTCTAAACGTTTCCCTTTATTGCCTACGTGTAGGCATTTGGTTTTCTCAAAGTCTATGAAGTGCTTGGAAAACATGAATTACCTCAACCTTCTAGCAGAGGAAAATTTCATCAGAGTTATTAACAAAATTACTACAGTTTAAAAAAAAGTTCGTCGTGTATAAACCACATTTTGATGAAAGGCATAGAAGAATATTATACTCCGATAATAATTAAGCAGCATGTAACTCATCAGTCAAGAGTACCAAACAACCAAAAAGAAAATGTTAACATCAACTATGTGAAACTCAAATACCATTTAGTGAAGGAAGATTGGACGAATATTATGAAATAGAGCCTGTTGAGTTAACAGATGCACTGGTTAACAAAATAATGAATAATATTAAATTATGTTAATATAAAGTCAAATATAAATAAAACAAAAGAAAACCCTAGATAACAAATAGCCTATTGAGGTTGATCAATACTAGAAACCAATTTAACAAAGCATGGGAACGATATAAAAATGATAGTAACTGGTTAGAATTCGAAAACTTCAGAAATAATACACATCTCTTAATAAAACGTGCTAAAAGTTATTACTACATGCAATTTATACGATCGAGAGGTGATAAACCGGCACAATTATAGAAAAGGATATTTGATGTCTGTGGCAAACGGAGAAAATCGCAAAAAATCGAAAAAATAGAAATAGGAGAGAAAACTATTGTCAACCACAGCGTCGGTAGGAAGTTAGTAAAAAAATTAAATATACCCATACTACAACCTGAAAACAAAAGAACTAAAAATCTGAATGATTTTTCTCCCACGCCCACAACTGACGAAGGAGTAGCCAACATAATTTTGAATCTCAAGATAGAAAAGTAGAGGAATTGACAGTATATCTTCAGATGCTCTAAAAATTGGAGTTCATTCATTAACTCCATCAGTTGTACATATGATAAACATGATTTTCAAAACGGGAAAATTTCCAACGCCTCTAAAACAGCGATCATTGTGCCCTTACATAAAGGTGGTAGCAGAAGACGATGTGCAGACTACAGACCTGTATCTATACTTCCCATACTGTGAAAATTGTTGAAAAAATTGTAAAAATTAGACTACAAACTTTTCTGAAAGCTAATAAGATTATTTTTGACATGCTATTTAGCTTTCAAGAAAATAAGTCAACTGTAGACGCTGTTATTGAATTAACGACTTATATTTATGAATCTTTCGACAATAGCGACGTTGCCTAGTGTATATTAATAAACTTAGCAAAAGCGTTCAAACGGTTGAAAATACTACACTTTTGAGCCTTCTAGAGAAAATTGGAATTAATGTTGTCCATCTGAGATTATTCAAAAGCTACTTATCAAATCTTCACCAAACAGAGAAGGTGAACAATACTTTCAGTAATATAAGGATGATAGAATATGGGGTACCTCAGGGATCAATATTAGTTCCAATTCGATTTACAATCTATATGAATAATTTTTTGTTGTCGGAGAGTGAAGGTAAAATAATCAGTTTTGCAGACGATACTGCGATAGTTTACTCAGGAGCAAACTGGAGCGATATCAAAGCCAAAGCTGACTCTGATTTTCTGAATATCTAAATTGGTTGAATCCTCATCTCATAACTATCAATATAGATAAAACAAAATACATTTCTTTTGCTGTAGGTAAGCTCTTTCTTTCACCCAGTAAACCACTGATAATTAAAATAGCAGAAAATACATTTACCATTTCTTTCACATACGAATGTAAATACTTAGAAATTATGCTGGATTCTCACCTTAAACTCCTTAAACTTCTGACTCACGTCAGAGGCTTAATCGTTAATCTTAGAGCATACATATCCAAATTTAAAGAACTCTCAATTATTGTAGACGTAAAACATATAACAATAATTCACATAGCTCTAGCGGAGTCTTTGATACAATATGGTGTGCCTACAGTAATAAAAAAGCTCGAAATTCAACAGAAATGGCTGCTGAAAATCCTTCATAAAAACATACCAGATATCCTACTACAGCTGTTTGATCAATCGCTGCTAAACTTCACGAAAAAAAGATAGCGAATACCAGATATAGCAGGAAATCTTTATCAATTCCGCAATAGTGTAAATCCATATGTCTCCGTAGCTACTCCTATTTGGCACCAAGATTTATAATGAATTGCAATTTGAATTGACAACTATGGTTAACATTAAAAATTCAAATCAGCCATAAATAAAGGGATGAAAAACTGGAACAAAGGACAGATACATCATTCATCACGTGGTAAACATTTAAAACCTAATATGGTTGTAAAACAAAATATGGTTGTAAAACAAATTTTATATCATAAAACATGAAAAAATGTGTTAAGTAGGTATTAAACATTCCAAAATTTTTTTGTTTATAATATTCAGATAGTATTTATTATTATTATTATCCTTCTCCACAAAATATTGTTATCAAAACTTTTTTAAAAAAAATGGCATATTGACCCTGTGATAGGTTTTTTATAATATTGTTATTCGCTTCTCCAAAATATTGTATTGAAATAGATAACTTATTGATATGTATGTTTGTAATATTGCAGAATATAAATAGACATTGTTCGTACTCACCACATGCTACAGTCTTTGTGAGAAAATGAATCATCTTTGTTTAGGCAGCAAAATTGACAAGATAGATTTTAAAATTAGAATGCTATTGTTCCATCTATATAATTGTATCACGAGAACCTTAAATAAACATTATTATTATCATTATTATTCTCAAATCTGGCAACATCTACATAGGTCCTACAAATAAAGATGCTCTAATGGCGTTGAAATGATTTCTCTTCATTGCTGCTGAATAAATTGCTATTTAACGGAAGAAAAACCTTCAAATCCAAACATAAGTTGTGAAAAGTGTTATTGTTTGAAGTTCTGAAGAAGAAGCGAAAGAAATTTCTAGCAAATTTCATATATATTAAACAGGAATAACTGTTTTGTTTTACGTTGTGCTTTTTTTTTGGTTGTATCAGGAGAGGTAGAAATAATATCTAACTTTTTCAATCTCACAATTGTGTAAAAACAATAATCTGCGGTTTAGTTATTTGTATTCTGTAATGTATAGTGTATAGAAAGTATTACTGTATTTTTTTCATCATCAGACTCATGAATACCTTTGAAAATTGTATGTAAATAGCTAAGAGCTTTACTGAAGTTTTGAGTAGGTAGTTCAGTCATTATCTAAAGTATTATTTGCAAGATTTTTCCTTTATTGAGATTAGTATAGTTCTTTGTTAGATTTGGTAGTTATTTAGAACTAATCTCTTTTGTTACATACCTAATATAATTATTAATATTAGATATGTAGGTACTTATAAAAAACATTCCACATTCAAAGAAATGGTTCAAAGCTGAAAGCTGAATGCTGAAAGAACTAGAGCATTGAACGAACGTTGTGAGCAAGAAATTTAATGAAGCCATTGAAAATTCAGATTTAAATTGAAATTTTGTTGATTTAACACATTCAATTATTAAAATCAGATTTTAATATGTAAGTCATTGGAAAATAAAAATTTTTGACAACAACAGCATGTTTTTTCACACTCCAGATTTTCCATCAAATGTAACCGAATAGGTATTCACAAATAAACAGTATACACATAATTAATCAGATTTTAGTAGATGCAGACATACATGTTAATATTTTTATTAATAACAATAAACTGTCTCTTAATGATTTGAAATGGGTATTACCAATATTTACTAGAAATTAACTAGATGGCCACAACTGAAAAAATTTTTTTCTCATTATAAATATCAAATGTCAGAATAAAAATCGATTTTTAACCAAATTAAGAGCACCTTCAAACAATTAGTAGATACTACAAATCCATAGTCCTTCCAACCTATGCAATATTGAATTGGAATATCTGTTAATATCTTTTGAAACTTTCGTAACCACCTAAAGATAGGCAAGTGTTGTATGTTTTATCTTTTATTATTTAAATTGTTTGAATCTTAAAGTGATGGTTGGAGTATAGGTTACATATATTTCAATACAACATAAGTTGCTTAAACTTCGTATTTTCAAGCTAACAAAAGTTTTTACTCTTAAAAAAACGTGTATAAATAATTTCTATAGATAATTGTATGCTCTACAACTTTAGTTAACATTATTTTTTTTATATAATGTACTATTAAGCTGAAAAATTTTCTGATCGTTAATCATTCGTTAAAATCATTACTTGAAGCTACCTCGTTGCTCAAAGATCGATCGGTCTACTGGAATGAGCCGATGCGACGTTGCCAATTCTATATTCATGGCTTGTAAAAAAAGTTAGGCTGTGATTACAAGATTTTGATTATTTTGTCCAAATTTTTTTTTCTTTTCTATTTCTTCACCAAGATTTTTTTGGTATTAATTTTTTTCCATTAATATGTCACTGAAATATAAATTGTTACTTGCTACTTGCTATTGTTAATTGTTGCTTGCTATTGTTAATTGTTTACTTGTTACCTGAATGAAAATGAAGATTTATCATGATTATTCTCACTATTAATATTTAAAAATTGCATAATTCTTAATATCATTATAACCATGTTATTGCATACTTAGAAAGTACTTTATCAATAATCTCGAACCTTTCAGTATCTGTTATAGCACATTAAATGTTTGTCCTCAAACATGGTAACAGAATCATGAGATATTTGAATCCCTTCGAAATAATAAAGCGTCATCGATTTTGCTAACTGATGCCTCGGTAATCATCGATGCACATAGCCTCTATGTTGCATCGATAAACTATAGAATCGATGTATTTTCTGATTGGACACCCTTAGTGACCGTGAAATGCGTCAGAGGGAAAAATTTGTTATTAAATGTAAAAATATTGACTCATAATAAATAAATATCCTCATCACCAAATCCTATCTAAAATCTGTGTCTGATGTTTACAGTTATTTCCATGTAACTTAATTATGCAAGTGCCTAATAGGGTATACCCCTAATAGAAATAAAATGAGACGGATAACCTGAGTACCGATTGGGAATTTTCGATAACGCATCTCTTATCTAATGCAAACTTTTACAAAGCGTTGAAATCGAATATATCTTAAAATTACAGAGCATGTACATTGCATGAATACACATAAATAACGAGTGCAATACGCATATCAAATCCACTCCTCTCTGATGTAAGTTGCCAGAAGCTTAAACACATCATAAATATCCTTTCAATAAGTTCAACTTAACTGAATTCTCTTCAAACTCTTCAATTTATTGATATTAAGTGTAGTTTAAAAACTTAAAATTTCAGTGGAGGTATGGTGTTATCTGAGTCCAAGCTCTGTGTGTTTCAGACTTAAGTGAAATTGATGGTTGGTTGGTTGGTAACTCATGTCTAACCAAATACATACTGAAACTTGCATTAACAGTCAGATGAAATATAAGCAGACTGATATTACTAGTTATTTTGGAGTTGTGAAAATGAAAAAATACAACAAGCGCAAACATTCCAATAAAACAACATTAATAGAGGATTCTGATGGTTCAGATTTTGAACCGCATAGAGTAGTTACAACCAACAAAACTAGAAAAAAATTGAAGCTACCTTATCCTTTAAGCGGTGATGAATCTGCTGTGGATGGTAAGAGTATTATTTTTATTCAAATTCTTCAATATTAACAGAGGGGAGGTATATTGAAATATTATTAACTAATTCTCCAAGAAAATTTAAAATATATTTTGATATAAATCACTATGATAAGTGAATTTCTAAATCTCAAATGTTAAAATATTGAATTTGAACATTTGAGATATAATATAAAACATATGAATCTGTATATTTCACTACTTAAAACATTTTTGTGTTGTCAGCTGATAAAATATTTTAATTCATTGATATTCATGTAAATAAACCATCCAATAATTATTAGGCAAATGAACAAATGAATTTGACACTACAATGGATTAGCAGAATAACATATATTGAATAAAAATATTGAATATAATTGAATAATTTTTGGTAAAATCTAGTCTAGTGTTTTAAATTATATCATGATACTTTTTGGCAATGTTCTGTCAAGTTTTTTGAGAGGTCAAGTTGCACTGGAACACAATTCTTTTAATGGTATTGATGCTAATACCAAAATTATCATCCATCTCTATTATTCCCAAAATGCCTAAGTATTTGTCTTTCATCTGATCCCACAATAATCAATAAGATTCAAATGAGCATCTCTGAAGATTTTATTCTCCCTATGATCTAAAGAAAGTTTAATTTGCTTGTTTCTAATACAAGACAAATTGCAATAAGTATTTATTTGAATCATTCAATATTGTGGATATAGCCTTGACTATAAGAGTAACATAACTTTCATACAAAATTGAGAATAGATGCAAAATTTCAAGTTTCAAAACAAATGTCATATAAGATGAAAAAAAAGGTTTTGCTTATCAAGGACCTCATAAATACTGTTCCTTTTCATAACTAGTTTTTGTTATGCATTGACTTGGAATGCTATATGATCCTTGTTGTGCCTGTACCATTATATAATTTGTTATTTTTATTAATTAAATAGAACAAAAACCTTGCAGATATCTCATTTAATTATTAAGCAATAATAAGTTGAAATTATAATTTGTTTCTAAACATTTTTAATGTTTCATTACTCATTTGTTTTTTGTTTATCAAAAATTGATACCAATCCTTTGAATATTTTTATAATAAATAACGAAATGCGGAAAATTTTCACTAAAAAATGGTTATTTTTTGTTATATTTTTATTTATAATGAACATGAATAAGTATTTGAAAGATGGTTGCTTCTATTTTAGAAAATTCAATTGATGCTCAAGTCAAAACTGGTAGACCAAAGATGCTAGTAAGAAAGCAAAAGAAATCTTGCAAAAATAAAAAAATACTCCCAGCAGCTACTTCAACACCACTTAAATCTAACATACCCAAAGAAAACAACCAAAGTACTCACAGATTTTCAAAAAATTCCAGTGAATTTTCCAATTTTAGTACAATTCTAAATCAATCATCGTCAAGTAATTGTAGTCATCCCAAAATATTACAAAATGTGGTAATTTCTCCAAAGGATAAAAATGAAGGTGAGTATTCTACAGAATGACTAACTACTCTGTTTTCATTCAAATGTATTTTTTATTTCAGTAATATCCACACTTAGTAACATAAACATAGTAACATAGTAAGATAAACAAAATAATCTTCCTTAAGTGTTTTTATTCTGCTAATGTTTTAATACTTCTATAAATAATATTACCAGTTGTTATTTATATTATTATTTATGATTTATACATGGAATATCTGATGGAATTATGATGATATACTACTCTACTTCATACTTTTCAACTTACTTTACCAACTTTCCTGGCATTGACTTTGGGGAAATAAACCTTCCAGTCAGCTATAAACATTGTTCTTTGAAAATTTATGAATATTAGCAGAGCTTTTAGAAGCTTTTCTGCTTATTACTAATTAATGCTTTTATATATATATATATATATATATATATATATATATATATATATATATATATATATATATATATATATATATATATATATAATTTTTATTAATCCTATTGATTAAAATGCAGTGTTACAAATTTAAATTGAAACAAAACACTTTTAACATGAGATTCGTCCTAAATATTACATGGTAATCCAGAATAGCTTTACACAAAAATACAAATTACAAATTTAATGAATAAATTCCAGTATTACATAACCTCCAGATAGTCTCACAGTTCATATGGTTTCAACTGTATCAAGAAAGAATAGGTCAGCTTCTTATATAAATTAAAATTTCCACTTGATTTAATCTTTCTTGGTAGTTTATTGATGGTTATTGCAGAATAGTAGGAGCCCTTCTCATATGCTGTAAGTCTATGTATGTTTTGGTACTTCATAATTGAAAACACGGTTGCATGTTGTTGGGAAATTGAACAGGTATTGAACATTATTGAACATTAATATTTCAAAGAATGTATACTCCTGTAACTTTTAAAATGTTACTCTTTCTGAAGAGTCCCCTACAGTGTTATTCAAACCCAACATAATCCTAAGAGTTCTTTTTGTATTATGAAAAGGTCTCCCACTAATGGGCTACGACCACAAAAAATAATTCCAAACTTTAAAAGCAAATAAAATTTGCCTGATCCTTTGAACTTCTTGATTGACATATGATTTTAAAAGTATCATATAGAAAACATTACATTATTACACAGTCTCTTATTTAATTGCTCAATTTGTTTGCCCCATCCCAGATTATTGTCCAGATGTAAACCCAGAAATTTACAAAGATTTCCTTTGACTCATATAAGATCTTATTGTTTTGAAAAATACACTTTTAGTTTTTGCTCTATTCAGAACTAGTTTATTTTTTTAATAACCAATTTTTCAATTCATCTATAGTTTTCTTATGACTAATCAACAAATCTTCAATATCTTTTGACCTTATGATCAAGTTTGTGTCGTCAGTAAAATTTACTAATCATCCTGAGTGAATATACATCAGTATCGAGTTCCGATACATCATCTGAATAATTTCCATTTAATACTACTTTTCGAGTACGATTCTTTAAAAAATATTGCATCCAAAACAGCGCAAAACTTCTAATGCCGTACCGCTCGATATTTTGAATTAAAATATTGTAATCTATTGTTTCATATGCATTTGATAGGTTCAAAAATGAACCTATTATGTATTCCATGTTTTCAAAACCTAGTAGTACTTCCTGAGTAAATGAGTGAAGTGCAGTGTAAACTGATTTATTCTTCAAATAGCCATGTTGACAATTGCTAAAAAGATGATCTGTACCTCGGAGGGATACAACACTATGTCCATTTTCATAACTTTAGAGGAGAGGAGTTTTAAACTTTTTTTCAACAAAAAGTGTTATTGGCACAGCTATTTGGTGTTGTTTTAAAACATGCTATATCAGGTTCTAACTGGATTTGGACATAGTGCTCTATTCCTCTAAGAAATATGAGAAAAGCTGATTTTAACTCTGTAATAAAGTCAATATGGGAAAAATGGACATAGTGTTGTATCCCTCCGAGGTACATATATATATATATATATATATATATATATAAACTTATAATATAAGTATTGAATTTTTTACAATGCTAATGAACTTCTAGTAACAACCAAATACTTATAGCAACCACATCAACTTCACCGAAAACTAATGAACAGGATGATAATGATGAAACTCTTCAGAACATTTCTAATAATACCAGTACTTCTTCAAGTGATACCATAATTCTAAACAAATCGGCGACAAGTTTTTTAAATGTGGAAAAAGTATTACCAAATCCTGTGCTTTCTGTGGGAGATAAAAGTTTGAGTGAGTATCATATTATTAGAATTAGATTAGAATTAAAAGTGAAGAAGGTGGTTTTAGGGTGAATTAGGCACTAGTAATCCCACAGAAACTATTTATTAACTGAACTTAACTACAACAGTATCACCGCTACTTGGTTTTACGCCGAACAAAAAGAGACTTGTACACTCGTTCAGGTACACCGTAATAACAATCGAACACCTCGGAGTCAACACGTCATCTCTAGTTCTCCAAGCTCGAAAGCGACGGCATAGTCATCTTATCCGATCATCGTAACATTCATGAATCATCTCGTTGCGTACCCAGCAATGTATATGTTATATATATAGATATATATATTTATATATATATATATATATATATATATATATATATATAATTTCTTTATAAAAATTTAATTATTTGCTTTTTAATATGAAATCTTTCCTAAATGGATAGACAATCAAATTATTCTTATAATTTCAAAATCTATTTTTTATACAAAATCAAAAGATGAAGGATACAGAAAAATTCATTTGAAATCAAGAAATTTAGTAATTAGTGTTTTTTTTGTTTGATCCTATTTTTGAGATAAATATGTTTATTCTGTGGATTTTTTATCGTAATAACACTAATAATATATAATTTAATAATAATGGAATAATAAATATTTAGCATGATGTGCAATATAAATCTTTCCTAAATGGATAGGCAACAAATTATTCGAAAAATGTGTAACCTCTAGTTAGTATAATCAAAAAGATGAAGGATACAGAGTTCATTTGAAATCAAGAAAACTAATTAGTGTTTTTTTGTTTGATCCTATTTTTGAGATAAATATGTTTATTTATTCTGTGGATTTTGTATCGTAATAACACTAATAAAATTTATAGGTATCTTTTTATAAGGTTCTTTCATTTTAGATTGAAACGGTTGTTTCAAATGAGCATTTTCATTTTCCTGTAGATCTTTATGATCTTGTCTATTGTACTTCATTTTTGTTCTTAGCATTATTTACTACCTGAAATATATCTTTCATATTCTCGTGATACGTTTGTACGTAGTCCGCTATTATTTCTTGTGTTGTTTTTTCTAAAGGAATTGAATAGTTTAAATCACCTTTAATAATTTGCATAGGTGTGTATTCTAAGTTAGAATGAATATAATTATTATAAGTCATTGTAGCTCTGTTGATTCGGGATGTAAAAGGAACTTTCTCTGAGGAAAGACATCGCAATTGTTCAATTAAAGTAGAATGAAATCTTTCGATTGGGGCATTTGAGTTTGGATTCAAATTAGTTATATAATGTAGGACTATTTTAAGTATTTCGCAGAAATTTTGAATTGTTTATTTTTAAATTCTGTACCGTTGTAGCAAGTTATACGTTCAGGTACTCCATTGTTACTTATAAAAAAAATTAATTTATCCATTACTTCATTTGATGTTTTATGAACTAAAGGATAACATTGTGCGAATTTTGAAAATGAATCAATTATTGTTGAACAATTAGTATCTCTATTTTGAAAGTATCCGCATATAAATAAGAAAATGGTTTTGTGCCATCAAGCATGCTTTTAAATATCATTTTAGTAGGTGTACGTTCATATTTATTCTTTTGACATGTTTTTCATGCGTTTACGTATTTTTGGACAGTAATGTCTAATCGAGGTCAATAAAATTTTCTTTTCAATGCTTGAATGTTTTCTTGAAGTCCTCTTTTCTTGAATGTCCAGATTTTGTTTTGTGATATAATTTTACTTTTCCTAGTTGGTCAACTTCTGTTTCGATATCTTCGAGGAAAACATTTGCTATTTTCAAATCAAATGATTTAGTTTTTAAATTATTTTGAAGGATATTTAGGAAAGGGATTTTTAATTCATCATGTTTGAAAAATAATGATTTTCCATGTACTAAGTATTCTTTAATAAACACTGTAAAATCATTCATATCACTTATCGAGACCGTAAGTCTATTTTATATATTATTTATTAATATATAAATTATTATATTTATTAATTTTTAAATAATTTCGATTTATGTACGAAATATGTCTTAGAAGTATTGACAAATATTATTTGATTTTTGTAGTGATTTAAGGCACTTCTGATATTGGATTTTCAATAGTACTATGTATTGTTTCATTCTATGCTTCAACATCTTCAAGCATTTTGATGATTTCATCTAGTTCATTGTTTGTCATCTCTAATTCGTCTACAGTTACGTTAGGAAACAAAGAATCAATTTCATCTTCTAAGATATTATCTTTCGATTCATTTAATGCAATATTCTTATCTATTTCCGTTTGTACATTGCAATGATTATGACTCTGCGATTCATTATTATTTATTTTTAGCTTGGATAAATAATCTGCGTTGTTACTCGTGCCTGGTTTAAATTTGATCTCGATATTCTAATTTCAATTTCCATCGCATAAGTCTGGAATTTGTTTCTTTTAATGAATTTAACCAAATTAAACCTTTAAAGATCCGTAAAAATTATGAATTATGTACCATATAATTAAGGTCTAAAATGTTTAGTTGTCCATACAACGGCTAATAGTTCTTTTTCAATTGTTGAATATTTTATTTCGTGGTCGATTAGCGTTCTCCTTGCATACGCTATTGGTAAATCGGAACTAGGAACAGTACCTTGTGATAAAATTGCTCCAATCCCATAATTAGATGCGTCAGTGATTGAATTGAACGTTTTTGAAAAATCAGGGTATATTATTTATTTTATTTTTTATTTTTTATTCATTTATTTATTTAAGTATATATATATATATATATATATATATATATATATATATATATATATATATATATATATATATATATATATATATATATATATATATAAATACCTAGTGAACAGGAAACCCCCTTTTAACATTATTGAAATTGGATGGTTTATTAATGCGTTTTTAGAAGTTATGAATGCTTATACTTTTTTATAAGTCTTAATAATTTAAATCTGTCACGTCAATTTTGGCATCTTTCTTTAGGTATTTCGTCATCGGTTTTGTAACTTTTGTGAAATTTGGAATCAATTTTCTATGGTAACTACACATTCCTAAATATGGTTTGATTTCTTTAAAAGATTGTGGTAATGGAAATTTCTGGATTATTTCAATCTTTCTTTTATTAGGTTGGATACCTTCTGGTATAATGACTTGTCCTAAAAATTCAATTTCTGTTTTGAAAAAAGTAGATTTATCTAATTGAATTTTCAAATTTTCCTTTTGTAATAGCTCTAGAATATTATATATATCGGCTGAATGCGATTCTATAGATTTTGAAAATATTATGTCATCCTTGTAAACATAACAACTTTTTCCTATGAAATCTTGTAAAATGTTGTTCATTAAACGTTGAAAAGTACTTGGCGCGTTCTTCAAATTAAAGGGCATTCTTAGGAATTCATAATGTCTATTGTCTACTGTGAAAGCTGATTTTTCAATACTACTTTCATCAAGTTGAATTTGGTGAAAACCAGACGCTAAATCTAAAGCAGAAAAATAACTACCTCCTTTTAATTTGTCTAATATAAAATCAATCTGAGGGATTGGATATTTGTCATCAATCGTTTTTTTATTCAAGTGTCTGTAATATATTGCCATGCGCCATTTTTCTTTACCTGATTGGTCTTCTTTTTTCTTTATCATAACTACTGGAAATGACCAGGGTGATATACTCGGTCGAATAATATTTTTATCTAAAATATCTTTTATTTGTCTTTGAATTTCATGAAGATATTTTTCTGGATATCTATATATTTTATTGTATGGAATACTATGTATTGGAATTTCATCTTTTGTTCTTATGTTGTGTTTAATTTTTGAAGTGAAATTAAGAGATTGTTGTGGTAATTGTAAACCTCTTTCCGTATTATTAAAAATTTTAATTATTTGATTTTGTATTTTCATCGGTAAATGCATTAAATCTACGGGATAAGATAATCTTCTTGGAATTACTTTTTGAAAATTAATAGGAATTGTACAATTTTCACCTATTAATAAATTATTTTGTAAATCGATTGTGAAATTATTTTGTTTAAGGAATTCAAAACCTACTAGTGCTTCGTATTGAGTGTTGAATTTATAAAGTACAAATGGATATTCTTTTTGTAATCCAAAAGAATTAAGAGGAAATGAAACTTTTTCATGAATTACATCATGTCCATGCGGAGTTATTAAATCTGTATCTTCTGAATAAATTAAATGAGGAATATTATTATAAGCAATTTTAGGATCTATCAAACATACAATACATCCACTATCTAACAATAATTTGAATTTTGTAAATTCAATTTCAATATAAGGTATATGATTTTTTCTTATTTTATTATTTAAAAAATTTATGTCAATGTAGTTTCCGAGCCAGTTATTTGAAAATTTTCGGTAATCATATTTTCATTTTCTTCTATCACATTGTGATCTTCTTCAAATTCTCAATTTTCATAAAATTGGTCATCATCTGTATTTTCTACGTCTAAATTAGTGAGTTCTTGTGATACATAATTAGGCGGTATCTGTTTGTAATTTTGGAAATCATTATAACCTTGCGAGTTTCTTTCAAAGAAAGTTTTTTGTGGCATTTGGTTATTACATATTTTGCATTTGTCGTCTTTGCATTATTGGGTTAGCTGTTGTTGTAGACATAGGTGTAGGTCTATATTTTGGTATGAAGTTTTTATTTGGTTTAAATTGCAACCTACATAGGACACATAATTTTGTGGAACCTAAATAGGACTCATATAGTCCCGGAAATTTAGCTCAAACAAAAATAAGAGGTGAGTTAGTTGGTATAAAGAAAAATATACTTGATAGGGTGCCACGATATTTTTAATAAAAATATATCAAAAAAAATATATACTCTGGACTTATTATTAGTATGTATAGTTTTAAAATTTTCAATCTATAGAAATGTGGCAAAATAAGTGGATTTGCTGTAAAGTATAACAATATATTTTTTGCAAATTGATAAATTAATATTTTCCGGAAGTGATCACTTTCGTTCACAAATGCTTTTATAACAAATAAATGAAGATTTATAAAATTTAGAATCCTGAATATATGAATATTTTGAGCTTGTAAAAGAAACTTACAATATGTTATTAAGTATATACCTATTTTCAAACGATCGAGAGATTCAGATATTACTGAACATTTTTTGTTACCACAAATTTAAAGTCCAAAAGAGAATACTTTTCAAAAATAAAACTAAATTCCTAAGTAGTACAATTTTCAACGTCAATAACAGAGTTTATTGTACGTTACCGCCCTGAAGACAGAAGAAGTCCAACGAATCCGATGATAGAAAAATTACTCCTACAGTTTCAGTTTGCTGGTATCTCCTTAGGGCTGATGTTGAGAATAGCAAATTCGTGGAGGTTGCCAATCCAAAGGAAAACAATTTCTCTCAGTAGCGGGATAAAACACAAGCTACGAGTAATTCGGCCTCTTCGAATATGATATTCGAAATTAATATAACAAAGGAAAAATACTTAAACTCTGACCAAATACTATGTATAATTATAAAGCACTCGAATATTCAATTCACATAAAGAACAAATAACTGAATTGGAAACAAAACACATTATATTCTTACAAAATATATTCGATTAATTGTTAAATTTAGGTCAATGACACTTCTGAGGCTGTTCTTTGAAAAATTTCGCAAATTTTATCATTAATATCTCTATATATGAAAGAAAGCCGTGTTAGTTACACATTTATAATTCAAGAACGGCTGAACTGATTTGGCTGAAAATTGGTGGGAAAGTAGCTTAGAACCAGTAGAAGGACATAGGATACTTTTTTTCACGTTCCCGTGGGACGTGACATAAAACGTTGTATAACAAAACAGATATACCACAACAAGAATAATTATGTCGGAAGGCATTTTACATCAAATTTGTGTCAGTTCAAGAAATCCCGATCTTCAGATGAATGAGCAGATATATAATCAGGCTTTGATATTGATCGAAGACGTGTGTTACCTCATGTTCGGTAATTTATTAGTCAGGATATGAATGAAAGCGACAAATCGTGAAATGAATGACGAATTTAATCAAGAATTCGAACGGGAACTTTCCCGTTGACTTGAATATGATCACCAGGAATTAGATTCAATAGTTCAAACGAATCACCAACAAAACGAAGTTTATGATACATTGATGAACGAAATTGATGATGGAAATAGTGGTTTATATTTCTTGGATGCCCCTGGTGGAACTGGTAAGACATTCCTCATGTTAGTAGTTTTAGTCACTGCTAGTGCGAGATACAACATTGCGTTTGCAGTTGCGTCTTCTGGAACAGCAGTCACATTACATTGTTAGAAGGATGCCGTACGGCTCATTCACCATTAAAATTGCCGTTAAAACTTCAAACTATTGAAGAACCAACATGTAATATTGCAAACACTCCGCAATTTCCAAGGTTTAATCAGCATCTGAGACGAATGCATAAACGTGCATTGGAAGCACTTCACCGAACATTTATCTACTATAGAACAAAGATCTACGCAATGATTGGAAATGTTTTGGAGTTGCATTGCTGAACGATACATCTACTGATGATTTCTCTGAGCAATTACTGATTATCGGTAATGGTCGAGTACCTGTCGACGAATCGACTATCTCTTTGTCTCATCAAAAAATGAACTCATCAACAAAGTATTCCCAAACTAACCACAAAAATAATGAATGGTTGAGTGAGCGAGCAATTTTGGCGGCTTGGAATAAAGATGTAGATGACTTAAACTTCATAATTCAGAACGAGATCATTGATACACTGCATTCTTTCAAATCAATTGACTGTTTAACAAATGAAGATGAAGCCCCGAACTATCCAACTGAATTTTTAAACTCCTTGGATGTGCCGGGCACAATTTACGACTAAAGGTTGGATCCGTAGTAATCATGCTTCGAAACATAAACCAACCAAAACTATGCAACGGAACGCGGTTGGTGATAAGCAAATTGATGAACAATTTGATTTACGTGACGATACTCAAAGGAAAATTCGAAGACGAGGAAGTTCTCATTCCAATGATCCCGATGATCCCAACCGACATGCCGTTTGAGTTTAAACGACTTCAATTTCCGATCCGACTTGCATTCGCCATGACATTAAACAAATCACACGGCCAATGCTTAAAAGTTTGTGGTCTGAATCTAAAAAATCTATGTTTTTCCCATGGTCCATTACTAGTATATGTGGCATGTTCACGGGTTGACCATCTGTGTTTTTTGTTCTTGCACCTGATAATAAAACGAAAATGTCGTCTATCACAAGATGCTTCACTACAGAGTGGAACCCATTCACTAAAGTACATGGCCAATCATTAAAATACTTGCTTTTTTAATTTACATTAATTTATCAAATAAAAAATTGAAATTTAAAATATATATATATATATATATATATATATATATATATATATATATATATATATATATATATATATATATAAGAAAATGAACACTAGAACATTCATTTGAAAAATTGAAATTGATCAAGAGAATGTTATAGTAGAGCTAGATATGTGAACGTGTACGATGTGATGTCTCCATCATCCTTCAAGGGATAAATGTTAGAGAAATATTGAAATCGATGCCACACCTGATGGAAGTGCGAGACATATATGTTTCGTTCTGCAAGGAACTCGTCAGTCGCACCACGTCCATCGAAGTGAGGCAACGATTTCAACCTCCAAGCATCTTCTTCTTCATTTCATTTCATTGTTCATTTTCTCAAATATTTCATTCAGTGCCATAAGCACAAACAATTTTCATTTCATATATATATATATATATATATATATATATATATATATATATATATATATATATATATATATATATATATATATATAAAACTCATATATATATATATATATATATATATATATATATATATATATATATATATATATATATATATATATATATATATATATATGGTGTTTCTCTCAGCTAAAGATTCACCTTTTATATAATTGTGAAATTGTTTTATTTTTTTAATTGGGTTCATATAAAATATAGGTCCCAGAAATTCGAAACTTCTATATATATATATATATATATATATATATATATATATATATATATATGGTGTTTCTCTCAGCTAAAGATTCACCTTTTATATAATTGTGAAATTGTTTTATTTTTTTAATTGGGTTCGCGTGCATATTATAAAATATAGGTCCCAGAAATTCGAAACTTCTCTTGCCCAAATTTTTACTTACTCTTCGTAAATTTATACCTCCATCTCTTCTGGTTATTATATTCTTCATGGTGTTGGCTTTATAGTGTCGCGAAATATCGAAGTAGAAGGGAATAAGCATACAATTGTCAGACTGAGAGGATTCCCTCTATGTTGTACAACTCCTATGTTGTGATTCCTTATATGTTGGATAAGTCGTACTCCTCCTGTACAGAATTTTGAGTATCCATTTCTGAATCTTCTCAACTTTTCCGTAATAACAATCAGTCAATGAATCCTACGTGGTAACAGCATACGATAAGTGTAGATGAACTAGTCCATAATAAAGTTTGTTTTAATTCCATAATGGTGCGCACTTTTTTTATCTTTGATGAGAGATTTCTTAATTTTTCGGACTGGACGTCCCACCTAAGATGGCAATCTATCTCAACATCAAGATACACGTGGTATCTTAATTTTTTTAATATTGATTTAGAATCTTCACCTGAATCTATGTGTAATGAATTCTACTGAGGCAAGTAATTTCTGTAGCTAGTAAAAGGTATACATTTTGTTTTTTCCATATTAACTAACAGTTCTTTTATTTTAAAGAAATTTTGTACACTAGAAAATCCCTTTTCTGCTTTATGCTTCAGTTCCGCCCATGAAGTGACTGAAGAATATCGATGTATCAGCAACAACACTGATGATTTTCCTTGCACATGGTATATAAATCATTCACATAAAGCAAAAACGGTATCGGCCCTGAGGTACCCCATGTTATTTTCCTCTCACCATTCATGTATGCACCTATTTTGACAACTTGCTTTCTGCCCACGATATATATTTTCATTTAGTTAATTCTCTTTATTCGCAAGATAGTCTTCGAAAGCTCGGATTGTCGTTTTTTAAAACTGCACACGAAAGTGTGTAAACACCTTCTCATCCTCCCAGCTGTATTAATTTTCCTTTTTGAACCTGAAATTTTTTGAAGTGAAATTATTCGCGCTAACCACGTACGTACGGTATATATATATATATATATATATATATATATATATATATATATATATATATATATATATATATATATATATATATATATATTGATTTATTGCCTGTTTAAGATAGTTTATTTTCACTGCTTTTAGCAATAACAATTTAAAAAAAAAAATAAGTTTGACGTTTTGATATCTATAGTAATTCATGAAAGTCAATTATTCATTAGTTTTGATAAAGTTGTGATATACAACGTTGTGAAACGTCAACGAAAATAAAGTTTTTAACATTAAAATAAGCCTGTTATTGCTCTAAAAACATTGAATATATATATATATATATATATATATATATATATATATATATATATATATATCTGTACCTCGGAGGGATACAACACTATGTCCATTTTTTCCATATTGAATTTATTACAGAGTTAAAATCAGCTTTTCTCATATTTCTTAGAGGAATAGAGCACTATGTCCAAAACCAGTTAGAACCAGATATAGCATGTTTTAAAACAACACCAAATAGCTGTGCCAATAACACTTTTGAAAAAAAGTTTAAAACTCATATATATATATATATATATATATATATATATATATATATATATATATATATATATATATATATATATATATATATATTATATATTAATATATAATTAGTTTAAATACTAAAGATTAATTAAATTTCAGATAAAAAACAAACAAGTGAATCAGTTGAAGAGTTACCACAATCTCATTCAGTTTTAGAAGGTCATTTAAATATGAAATTAAAAATTAGTTTATCTGTAGATCCGGAGATACAGCAAAAAAATATTGGAACTGGTCTAAATATAATGCATCAAACTTCAAATTTGAATTTACTTACGGAAAAATCAAAAGGTACTTCTAACATAATCAAATTATCGCCCTCTACTTGTGGAAAAACAAAATCTTCCACTAGAAAAAGTTCGACTGTGAAAGCAAGTAAAAACTTGTTAGTTTCATCTACTAGTCCCAGAAGTCCAACTTCTAAAGATAATTCATTCAAGACACCATTAAAGGGGACTGCAAACCAGGTAACATCAAAAACATTATTTTCTTCAGCAGAACCTTCTCTATCAACTTTTCAATCAAAAACTAATGGTTTACAACTGAAACCTGAGGAAGAAGATGAGAAATTGAACTTCAAACATTTAGACTGTATAAAAGAACTTTTTAAGAATTCATTAAATGATGATGATGAAAAGCAATTGTTATTGGCTACAGATAAAGAAATTATTAAGGAGTTTCTTGAAATGAATGTCCACTATCAATATCTTCTTATGAAACTATTTCTATACGTACCCAAATGGTATAACATAATTAAATTATGCACAAAAATTAAGCTTGATCAGAAGATATCTGTCAATGAAGTTACCAAAATGTATACCTATTTGAAGGATCACAAATTTGTTGACTCAGGTAAATCAGTACTATAATTAACTAATAATAAGTTATGATGAAGCCCATAAAAAGTTTTTCAGAATAATATCATAAATCGGAATCCAAATAGAACATCATATTAAATCATGTTTTGTGGTTTTATGAAAAAACAACCTATCAAAGGCATCAGTGCCTAAATAATAAACAACCACTATCCTAAAATGGGGAACAATTGTTTTTAGAAAAATCTTTAAAAGTAATTTTAAAAAGTAAATTTTTAAGCTATTAAACATTTCAAACTGTATGAAAGTTCTCATAAAAACTAATTATTCATAGAATTTAATTAATAAGAAATAGGAAAAAGAGAAAATTTTATTAGTTCATAGTAAACAACATACATCTAATAACAATAATTTAATTCCCTTAACATTCATTTTGAAGTGAAGCACAAATATTATACCTCATAATGACACAAAATCAAGTGAAATAGCTTTATACAAAATTGAATAGTGAAGCAACTACTGCAAAAAAACTCATAAAGTCAAATTACTATACCAAAAGAATCATCGAATAAATAAACAGTAACTAATAATTATTGTTTAATAGTGTTGGCGTTTACTTGATGTAAATCCATTATAATTGAATATAAACTTAAATTCAAAGACTTGAACTTATGATTTACACTTTATTGACTACATAGCATGACGCGTTTCGTTGTTACAAACGACTTCTTCAGATGCTTACAGAATAATAACTGTTATTATTCTGTAAGGATCTGAGAAGTCGTTTGTAACGACGAAACGCGTCATGCTATGTAGTCAATAAAGTGTAAATCATAAGTTCAAGTGTTTGAATTTAAGTTTATATTCAATAATAATTATTGTATGCATTTTCTAACTTGGTATACTAAAAATCTATTACAATGACAATTTTTTATAAATTTATTTGATCATGAAAGGTAAAAGTTTGAAATATCGAACTCAACTGGTTTACCATGAGTTTTTTTTTTTTTTTGAGTGAAAACGAATGGAGACTAAAGTTTTATTTTTCTCTGCATTTTAAATATGCTTCTATTGATACACAAATTAACATGTTTGTATTATACTGTTGTTGCATCTTAATCTTAAAAAATCTCAACAGGTTTTGTTTTTTTCAGATATCAAATGTTTAGAACTAGATGTATTGCTGGACATGCTACTTGTAGTAGATCTGAAGCGAATTTGTGCAAAATTTAGACTTGGAAATCGTAGCAACAAAAAAGATATAATAGAAAATCTGAAAAAAAATTGTAGAACACAATCAACACTTTTTACAAAAAAATCGACTGAAGATTTATTGAAAGATGCTGTAGTGGATAAATTAGGTTATTGTGTAAAATTGCGAGAAGATATTAGAAAATCGTTTTATAAAGCTTATTTACTGCAAACTTTCACAAATCCATTGTATTTAGACCCACAAAAGTATTTGAGTGATATGAACTATTTAAATATTACTTATCCAGATTACACTATAGAACGATATAATCCCTTTGCTTATAGAGAGCAATTTTCAAGGTAATTTTAGAATGATAAACCTTATTAACAATAAATCCCTTACATAGAATGTTTCATTACAATAAGAGGATATACAATCTGTAGGGAGCATAAATGACCTTACATAGGTTGGTCCTTAAATATTATCACTTACCAATCTAGCCAATGAATAAAACCTAGAGAATTATATCAATATAAACTATAAACGTATACTTTTTTATATAAAAATTGAATTAGAATTCAACATTTCATTATTAACATGCATTATTATTAATATAATTATTCTTAATGTTGATTTTTTAGTTTCTATGAAGCTCTTATATTGAAGAAAGCTTATTTTGATGCGTCTGATAAAAAGAAAGTCGTCATCATGAAAAATATTTGTGATTTGGCATTTGAACGGCTACGGAATTTGAAGAATGAAGGGTAAGTTTGCACTACATGAAACATATGTACTTGTATTGAGATTCATAATTTGAAGAAGTTTTCTAACATTTATCCCTTGAAGGATAATGGAGGCATCACATCGTACACGTTCACATATCTAGCTCTACTATAACATTCTCTTGATTAATTTGAATTTTTCAAATGAATGTTCTAGTGTTCATTTTCTTATATATATATATATATATATATATATATATATATATATATATATATATATATATATATATATATATATATTTATTTATAAAGTTTTTATATTAACAGGCTATATGAAAAAGTTTATTTCTGTTGACGTTTCGTTGTTATATTACAACTTTGTATATGAATAATTGAATTTTATTAATGAATAAATTTTATTAATGAATAAAATTCAATTATTCATTAGTTTTGATAAAGTTGTAATATAACAACGAAACGTCAACAGAAATAAACTTTTTCATATATATGTTATATATAAATTTAAAATAAAAATATATATATATATATATTCATATATAAATTTATTTTTATATTGAAAATTGAGAATCGAAATTACACCTTAAATGTTTTCGACCTCGATCGGAATACAAACCTACGTCTTCAGGTTAACGTCCTTCTGCTTTGACCACTAATCCAACGAGGTCTTACACTTTTTGAGATGTAATTTCGACTTATATCTAATTACTCTATTATTCGCAAGATAGTCTTGGACGCTCGAATTCTTTCAAACTGCAGGCGACAGTGAGTAAACACCTTCCCATTCTCCCAGATGTATTAATTTTCCTTGCTGAACATGACATGTTTTTGAGTAAAGTAATTATTATTTGCGCTAAGCATGCACGTACGGAACATATTGTTAAATATATATATATATATATATATATATATATATATATATATATATATATATATATATATATTATAATGAAACTCAAGGCACCAAACATTTTTTATCATTATAGAGTTATCGTTATATGGAGTAAAGGAAGAAAAACAACTTAATTTACAATATTTTTCAATATGAATTGAACCAAATAGATAATCAAATTATTCTTAGTACATATATTCTATTATCTTTGCCTGCCGTTTTTTGCTTTACCAGTATTTTTTTTGTATTGTCTTACTATACCTATATATCCCTTGATTAAACAGTAAAAATTGTTTATTATCTTATCGGCAGCAAGTGCTTGGGGTTCCAGAATCAACACTTCATCAACAGCAATTTTTTTCCTTACCTTTTGATACTAAATCAAGAATTTGTTCATCAGTAAGTGAAACGCTTCTGGCCAAATCGTCGTCTATATTTTCGTTTGTTTGTAGATCTTCGTTAATATTTTGTGGTAGGTATTTTTTACCTTTTTTCCATTTATCCATTCATAAATTGTCTTTCCTTTCAAACTTGTCCGTTTCTAATGTTTTACCTCTACATGTGAGGAAATGAATGCTGCTTTATATCTTTCCAGGCTTTTGGTAAATGCACTGCTTGTAGCATCACAATCAAGGTTTTGCCGTCGGTTACGATCAGATCCATTAATATTTTCCTTCTGTAGTGGCCCTTTAGTCTTTTAATCACACTCTGATCCATTGGCTACAATATACTGTTTCTATTATCTGGGAAAGCTGCTTACTATGTTCTATGTTTCAATATTTCTAAGATTTGATATAAGAGAGTGAGCAGAGCATAGCACTACATGCTATGTAGTCAATAAAGTGTAAACCATAAGTTCAAGTGTTTGAATTTAAGTTATATTCAATTATAATGGATTTACATCAAGTAAACGCCAACACTATTAAATAAACATTGCTTGATCCACTTCTTCGAATGTTGGCTTCCTTAATTTTTTGGGAGATTTTCTTTCGTGGCTAGGAACACATTTATTCATAATATAGAATGGTTTCTCCGTTTTGACGAGTTTACAGAGTTTATCAATGTGTGAGATTTGAGACAACTAACCAAGTTGTGGCACTTTTATGTATATAATGAGAAATTTATTCAGCAAAAATGCTACATATTAAACTAATAACATTTTAACAAATAAACATATAAGAACATCTAAGAGTCTATATTGTTCTTTCAATCTTCACTAGTCCTGTTTACTCAAATATAAACTCCTAACTTTCACTTTAAAGTTTTTTAAGTCTAAATTCCGTATATATAACGGCAATTTATTGTATGCAATCAAAGCCTCAAAAAACACAGAATTTTGTGATGCCTTCGTCTTTTTATGATCCAATATAAATTTGTCTCTGTTTCCTGTACTATACCCATGGATGTCACTAAAGGTCTTTAATTTATTGCGCAAATAGTTTGGTGCAAACTGAAGTTTAATTTTATGTATAAATATTAACACACTGACCACCAGCATATGATTCAGTTTCATCCATTTCAATGCCTTTAGCTTATACTTGCCTCTCTGTTTACCTTTAAGATTACTATCAGTGCTCTATTTTGGAAAATTTGAAGTCTTTGTATATCTGATAATTTGCACAATTATGAGACGGTAGTCCCAAAAGTGAGGCAATACTATTGTATTATATACAATTTTTCTAGTTTCCATAGAAAGGTAGCACAAAGAGCGATATAGTATTCCTATTTCCTTAGCTATTTTTTGCAGACATAATTTATGTTCATTCAATTTAAGGTTTCTGTCTATTATTACCCCTATATATTTTATTTTTTCTACTAATTCAATAATTAACCATCTATTTTTATAGAAACATATTTATCATTCGAGTTTATCAGTTTGTCTTTTCCAATTATCATTCCTTTTGTTTTTTGCACATTTAATTTTAATTTATTCACTTTAAGCCACCTACTGACTCTGTCCAAATCCTCATTTAGTTCTTCTTTAACCTCTTGCTGTGGTCAGCAAAAATATGATAAAAGAATAAAGAGGTGTGGTCCTAAAATGCTTCCTTGAGGAACTCAAATTGAGGACTGAAATTCACTTAATATGTCATGTTGAACAGCAAATTCCAATAATTGTATATATACAGACTGATGATTGATGAGGCCGATACTTGGAGAAAATTAATATCCATAATGAAACAATATTTAGAATTTTATCATAATTTAATACAACACCAATACAGCATCAGTATTAATTCAGCATTTGATAAATAAGTAGTATGTACTTCGAAACGTCGTCATGCGTATTTGTATGAGAAAATTCTAAATATTGTTTCATTATGTATATATACAGTCTTCTCCAATATCTTAGCGAACGATGGCAGCGTATTAAGTGGTCTAAGTTGTTCCATATTTATGGTTCTAGTTATTTTTGGAATTAGCACATTGGTGGCAATTTTCATTCTTTCCGGAACACACCCTATTTCAAGAGAACTGTTAGCATTATTAAGAAACATATCTTTTCCAGCTTCAAATGACCATTTTATATATTTAATTAAATTAAACACTTGGCTTAATTTTTCACGATTATATTTAACAATATCAATTCGTCAACTGCAGTCTTGAAGATGAGCTCGAAACATGTTTACGAATTGATGTTGTTAAATATAATCGTGAAACATCAAGCCAAGTGTTTAATTTAATTTAATATTTAATTATGTTTCACCAACAGTTAAGCGAGAATTCAATCTCGCTCATTTTATAATTTCCATAGAAAAATCATCCAGGCTGCCTTTATTTGGTAGACCATAAATGATTTTCTTCAAAGTTTTTTCATCTAATAATCTAAAGCGTACTATTTTTGCTTCGAAGTTATTTTCAATATCTCCATTACCATCTTGGACTATTGTTGCCAATATTTTGTTGATACTCTCTATATAATATTCATTAAACTTTTCTATAATTATATACTTGTCGCTATATACCTTACTTCCAAGTTCAAAGTTTTTATACACATTTCTAGTTTTTCCAGAAACTATATTTTTTAACGTTTTTGTTAAAGTTATAGAGAGTTTAACCTTAAAACTAGTATAGTGTGCCAATCATATTAGTTTTGACAAAGTTGTAATATAACAACGAAACGTTAACAAAAATAAACTTTTTCATATCAAAAGAAGCCTGTTATTGCTAAAAACATTCAAAATAATATATATATATATATATATATATATATATATATATATATATATATATATATATATATATATATATATATATATATGTATATGTACTCTACAGCTCAAAAGTATTTGGCCACCTAATAAAAAACATTTTGTAAAAGTCAATATATATATTCAATATATGAATTTTATAAATTACTATGGATCGTGCATATTAAGTATTTGGTAATTTTATCATTTTAGGAAATACTCGAGATATCTATCTGTTTACTTACAAAGGTTTTCCGCTGAATATCAGTACATTTCTCTGCTCAAAACAGCTGCCAAAAGGCTTATAACATACAATGAAAGTGTTAAAACATGGCTACAATTTTTACTAGAAAACTATCCATCACATCACGCTCTTGGATTTTGGTACAAACAATTAGCCCATATTCTTGTTAAATATGAAAAAGATTATGAATCGGTAAGTGTTGAATTTTAGAAAAAACTTATAATTATAATAAAAAATTATAATAATATTTTTTTATTTTTCAGGCAGCCAAAGTTGTAATGGAGGCATTTGAGTTAAACAAGAAACAAAATATTTTCAACTTAGTCGAATTATATGATCTGAATTTATTAGCTACTAAAATAAGGACAACTAAATCTTACAAAGTTGACATTTTATTCTGTGATAAACTAGCCGCACTATCTGAGAGGACTATTGAATATGAAAATTTCCCAAAAATAATTATCGCTGGGCAAACTGATAGGAGGTGAGTCAAAAGATGAATATTATTAGTGAGATGGATAGTGTTAGTGTTACGAAAAAAACTGTTTGCGTAGCGTGTTTGAAATGGGACCATATAAAAGTTTCAAAGGTGTTTTCATAAACAGAAAAATTTGGACTGTTATTAGTTTGTATATTTTAGAATGTATAAGTTATGATGTCAATAATCTCTTCGAATATTTTGTGCCAAATCACAAACATTTCACTAGAAATAAGATGAATTTAGTATCTGAAAGAGATAGATAGATAGATAACTGTACTTTATTAATGATATACATCATCATCAAAAGGCCATTGACCGGAGTCCTTCAGCCCAATGAAAGATATAATTTAGCATATCTGCTGAAAAATACCGAATGCTCAATTAAAATATATATATATATATATATATATATATATATATATATATATATATATATATATATATATAAAATTATCGCCACCGTGCTTTACTCGCCAGACCTATTGACTATGAGACAAATAGCTCCTCAATTCCGCAGCAAATCTTACTAAAGATAAACTCACTTTAAATTTTTGAAGCAAAACATTCATAGTCCTGCATATGTCGTATGTAAAACTCTTCTGAAAAATGGCAGTACGGTGTTGTGGGGGGTGAGCAGTCCTCTGCTTCTTACATTCAACGTATGCACATCCGAACGGAATCTGATTTTATTATAAAGATACGGAGGTGTCTTATACTTTATAATTTTGAAATACAACATCGCCGAATGTAGCCTACGCCGATTCTCCATGGTGAGCCATCGAGATACCCGCAGTTTATACGTCACTCTGTCAAATTTGCGTATACCCCAAATGAACCTCAAACAGCTACGCTGGATCATCTCAACACGTTTAGCATCGAACCTTGTCAAAAATCGACCATAAACAACATCGCAGTAATTGAAATGGGACAGAACCCATGCATCACAAATAGTTTGTTTCAAACTCTGTGGCAATATGTGTCTATGTGGAAACAACATTTTCAATTTAACAAAGGCAGCCTTCAAACATTTATTTATATGGTCGCTAAACTTGAGTTTATTATCCATAATCAAGCCCAAATTTTTGACACTTCTTACTGGTGTTAAAACATCATTACCTATACTGATTTCTAGCTGTGTATGACACGTCGTATCATTGAAAATGATCAATTTGGTTTTACCTGCATTTATATTGAATCCGTGCTTCCTGGAATTAGACAGAATAATTTGTAAATCAGCATTAATTCTTCGTGAAGCCAACTCAGACTCCTTAACTAGAAACGAATGATACAACTGTACATCGTCAGCATACATGTGACACCTAGATGTTGTTACACCCTCTATCACAGCCCTTTCTGAAACCTGACTGATTTACAGGTAAAATACTGTATCTCTCCAAATGAACCTGTATCTGATCGAACATTATTTTCTCCATAACCTTAGATAGTGTGGGCAATAAACTTATTCCACGTAATTCACTGAACAGCGTTATACTCGCCGACTTCGGTAAAGGCACAACTCTGCTGGTTTTCCAGATTTCTGGATAAATGGAACCTGTAAGGCATGTATTTATGATATGCGCAACATACGGCAAGATATAAGGACAACACAACAACAACATGGTGATCGAAATATCATCCACTCCAACAGCATTCGATCTTATTGACAATAATTTCTGAAATATCACATCTTCATCCACGCATTCAAACTTAAACAACACTTTGAAGTCAGTCTTCAAGTTAGTCTGATAAAACCGAAAGAGGGCCGCATCGAAATCACCATGGTCACCCTGGGTTGCCGCCAAATAATCATTTATTTCATCAGGTTTATTGAGTTCGCCTGGCAAATCCAGATTCTTCTTCCAACGTATCTGCAGCTCATTCAAAGATTTCCACATCAATTTGGAGTCAATTATATGTTGCAGGTATTGCTTTTTTTCAGCCTTCACAGCTGAATTAGTTAAATTTCTGATAGACTTATAAAAATTCCAATCAGCTTGCCTCTTAGATATTTTAAATTTCTTCAGAGCCCGGTCACGTCGTGTCACCATTTCTCTTATAGTATCGGTCAACCAAGGCTGATATTTTCTTCCCAACACAACTGTTTTCAGGGGTGCATGAGTATCAAATAGGGCTAAAATGAATTCATTAAATAGTGTAACCTTATGATCAATATCAGTTATATAGAAAATACGCTGGAAAGGTGTAAGCCTCAAGTGATCATCAAATAGACCACGATCAATACGTTTGAAATTCCTCAAGGTTATAGTCTCTGGAATTCCCTTAACACCATCCTCTCCACATATACTGCAAGATACTGCAAAATGATCAAATTTATTTACATCATCACTGATGTCGAAAACTTCTACTGAGCTGGATACCAAACCATCAGATAACAACACAACATCTAGCAACGATGCGCGTGTCTCCGTGACTCTAGTTGGCTCACCAACAACCTGCCTGAGACCCAATGACTCAACAATGTTGCCAAAATTAACCTGCGAACTGCCATCCGTATCCAGCATATCCACATTAAGATCACCAACGCATACAACCCCATCACAGTTCTCACACACTACCCTAACGACGTCCTGAAAACTCTCAATAAACTCTAAAAAATTCCCACGAGGCTCTCTGTATAAAACTCCAATTGCTACCTTTTGCTTTTTCAATACTAATTTAATCCACACTTCTTCTCTAGAGTTAACTCTTTCAAAATTCATAACCTCAAACTTGAATCTAGAGTGCACATACAAGCATACCCCACCCCCTCTGGACCCACGATCTGTTCTAATCAACCCATATCCAGGTACATCCACATCACTATCACGAATCAAGTGGGTGAACCACATTTCCGTTACTGCCACAACATCATACGATTTAGAAATAATTAGGTCTCTAACTCTACTGAAATGCGGAACCAAGGATCTGGCATTTATGAGAGAAATAAGCATCATATAGTAAAAACAGTAAGAAAAATTAGTCTTATATTAGAAATAGCCAACACGTCATCAAGATCAAGCTCCACCAATTCATTTCAGAATATTTCTTCATCAAACTGAAAAAAACTGGATTGAGAGTGAAAATGTTCACAATTTAAAATAAAAACAATAGAAATAATCAGTCCCGAGAAAAAAAAATTACTAATAAATTTATATTCTCTATAGATAAATTCAAACTGTGGTGAACTAGTGATCTGAAGAAAATTCAGCAAGGCGCAACAATTCATACAATCTTCCAAAAAATGAAAGAACTATATCAAAAAGCAACAAACTAAGCAATCAGTTCCAAAAAAAAATTGATAAAAAATGCCTTATTAAGTATAAAAATTAAATATATATCAATAATCAATTTAATATATTTAGCTTAGCTGAAACAAAATCGAGATCTAAGTAGCACTCTACCCCTCGGCCAACCAGACATCCAATTCACTGCTATCTCGCACCTCCTTCTTAATATATATATATATATATATATATATATATATATATATATATATATATATATATATATATATATATATATATATATATGAGACTTGCCTAGAAAAACATTAACATTTGTTAATATATTCAAGCTTTTTCCATTAGAAAGCATTCTACCCATTGGAATTTTTTTTTACTTTTTACATGTGACAAATATGGTATACATTATATTATAGTGTTCATTGAAGGATTTAGACTTGTTTATTAATCATAGTAGAGTATTTTTATGTAAAAATGTTTTTAACAAACTTTATAACATAAATTTTCTCGTTCAAAGTCTCGTCATTACTGTTTTGTAAATATTTGAATGTATTATGGTCCCATGCCCCTTCGGCTTTTGTTATGTATATATATATATATATATATATATATATATATATATATATATATATATATATATATATATATATATATATAGAATGAAAAATTTTTCTTGCGGGAAAAAGTACAAACAGCAAAAGTAGAATTGGTATCCAAGATATCTTCTTATACCAAGAATTCTACTTTTGCTGTTTGTACTTTTTCCCGCGAGAAAAATTTTTCATTCTTTGTTTACCTTCTCGGTTCAAGACTCCGTAAAGGATAAATAGCAGCCACAAAGGCGATACGTTGACCAAATCTTCAAACCCGGAGAGTTCACGTGGAGGACTACCAGTGGAGACTTCCTTTACAGGTTTGTTCTGTGTTGTTGATTCCATCTCCAGGTTCCTACATCTTGAACTTGGCTACGCCGTTCTGGGGAGAGCCCCCCACTTGTCAACGGCTGCTCCTAATTGAGTTGCGGACTATACCAAGAATACTACTTTTCCTGTTTATATATATATATATATATATATATATATATATATATATATATATATATATATATATATATATAATAGGAAAAATAGATTCTCCATTATCCTCATGGAAAAAATGTTAAAGAATCTTGAAATCGCTGCCTTCATTTATTGAAAACGTGAGACAGTATACTGTTTCGTTCTACAAGGTACTCATCAGTCACGCCACGTTCAACGGATGAAAGACAAAGATTTCAATCCTCACATACCCTCTAGTCGATTTCAAGACAGAAATATAAAGTAAGTCTATGCCTATATAATGCATAGATTAACGTACATCTCAAATCTTAGAATCAATGAAAAGCACATGAAGATGAGTACCTTGTAGTACGAAAGAGTATACTGTCTCACGTTTTCAATAAATGAAGGCAGCGATTTCAAGATTCTTTAACATTTTTAACACTTTAAGAAGGATAATGGAGAATCTATTATTCTCTAACATTGATCCCTAGAAGGGCGTTTTAATGTACACTTTGATAGCGAATATATATATATATATATATATATATATATATATATATATATATATATATATATATATATATATATATATATATATATATATATATATATATAGTAAATACTGAGACTCTTAATCGAAATATCGAAATATTTCAAATAAAACTCTCAGGGAGCTGTCTACACAAATGTTGTCAACGAGAACGAACCCATCACTTTCGAGAGTGAATATTAAGAGCGTTTCGAAAAATTCATCGATCTTGTTGAATGATAATAGGATACAATTGTTTCATCATTATTATGAATCATCAGTCCATATTTAATCTATCAATCAAGAATCGATGACTTTCAAAACGAACATAGGTCCTATATTGTCTGAAATGTGTACGAATGATCCCATGCCTAATCGCTCCAGATCACGCCCAGGCGGGCAAAAGTGTAGCTAGTTCAAAGATTCACAGGTAATTCAATACTAGTAAATACTGAGACTCTTAATCGAAATATCGAAATATTTCAAATAAAACTCTCAGGGAGCTGTCTACACAATTGTTGTCAACGAGAACGAACCCATCACTTTCGAGAGTGAATATTAAGAGCGTTTCGAAAAATTCATCGATCTTGTTGAATGATAATAGGATACAATTGTTTCATCATTATTATGAATCATCAGTCCATATTTAATCTATCAATCAAGAATCGATGACTTTCAAAACGAACATAGGTCCCATACCAAATTAAGAGAAGTCCTAGAGAGTGAAATACTCACGTAGGCTCCCTCTATCGGCGAAAGGACGTATAAACACTCCCTAGCGTTCAAGATTCCT
The DNA here is from genome assembly GCA_030704895.1 of Henosepilachna vigintioctopunctata. NCBI lineage: Eukaryota > Metazoa > Arthropoda > Insecta > Coleoptera > Coccinellidae > Henosepilachna > Henosepilachna vigintioctopunctata. Next base: position 279,906 of record JARQZJ010000008.1, on the reverse strand, counting down.
ACTCATGACAACAAGAGTGCGAGTGGAAGGCTTTGTAGATATTTCATTCGAACACAACAGAAAATTGTCTGAAATGTGTACGAATGATCCCATGCCTAATCGCTCCAGATCACGCCCAGGCGGGCAAAAGTGTAGCTAGTTCAAAGATTCACAGGTAATTCAATACTAGTAAATACTGAGACTCTTAATCGAAATATCGAAATATTTCAAATAAAACTCTCAGGGAGCTGTCTACACAAATGTTGTCAACGAGAACGGACCCATCACTTTCGAGAGTGAATATTAAGAGTGTTTCGAAAAATTCATCGATCTTGTTGAATGATAATAGGATACAATTGTTTCATCATTATTATGAATCATCAGTCCATATTTAATCTATCAATCAAGAATCGATGACTTTCAAAACGAACATAGGTCCCATACCAAATTAAGAGAAGTCCTAGAGAGTGAAATACTCACGTAGGCTCCCTCTATCGGCGAAAGGACGTATAAACACTCCCTAGCGTTCAAGATTCCTATTCATGACAACAAGAGTGCGAGTGGAAGGCTTTGTAGATATTTCATTCGAACACAACAAAATTGATAGATTAAATATGGACTGATGATTATCCTATTTATCATTCAACAAGATCGATGAATTTTTCGAAACGCTCTTAATATTCACTCTCGAAAGTGATGGGTTCGTTCTCGTTGACAACATTTGTGTAGACAGCTCCCTGAGAGTTTTATTTGAAATATTTCGATATTTCGATTAAGAGTCTCAGTATTTACTAGTATTGAATTACCTGTGAATCTTTGAACTAGCTACACTTTTGCCCGCCTGGGCGTGATCTGGAGCGATTAGGCATGGGATCATTCGTACACATTTCAGACAATTTTCTGTTGTGTTCGAATGAAATATCTACAAAGCCTTCCACTCGCACTCTTGTTGTCATGAGTAGGAATCTTGAATGCTAGGGAGTGTTTATACGTCCTTTCGCCGATAGAGGGAGCCTACGTGAGTATTTCACTCTCTAGGACTTCTCTTAATTTGGTATGGGACCTATGTTCGTTTTGAAAGTCATCGATTCTTGATTGATAGATTAAATATGGACTGATGATTCATAATAATGATGAAACAATTGTATCCTATTATCATTCAACAAGATCGATGAATTTTTCGAAACGCTCTTAATATTCACTCTCGAAAGTGATGGGTTCGTTCTCGTTGACAACATTTGTGTAGACAGCTCCCTGAGAGTTTTATTTGAAATATTTCGATATTTCGATTAAGAGTCTCAGTATTTACTAGTATTGAATTACCTGTGAATATTTGAACTATATATATATATACATATATACATATCTTTTTAAGTGAAGTTATATATCATTTCAGTGGAAAATGTGGAAGGAGAACTTATTCTTTTCTTGATGAGAATGGCGAAGAGAATTATGGGAATGTTGAAATGATTGTACTAAAATATTATGAAAAAGAAGAGAATTGGGAAGGAATTCATTGTGAGGGTAGATTGATAGCGAATCTTTTCACATTATTTTTCTGGGATATCATTTACTGTTATTATGTGCCAAACACTTTCATTTCCAAATTTCAGAATGCGCCTCTGGATATGTATACTGATTTTTTTTATAAAAATCGGAAAATAGAAATTGATGAACGAATGCAGGATATTGCACAAAACTGGTCTTCAGAAAAAATTGAAAAATTTCTGAAGGAGAATTGGGACTACCATTCCCAAGAAGAAACAATTACAAACTTCAATAGTGTTACCACTAGTTTTCAAGAATTGTTGAGAATGGTTAAATGCATCGATAGAAAAGTATTATCAGACATTTTCAAGAGGCTAGTGATCAATTTTAAAATATTTCATAGTGGTTTACCAGATTTGTTTCTGTGGAACTCGGATTCAAATAAGGTGAGTGTTAACAATTTCTACAGAAATATGCTTTATGCTTATAGAACTTGTACTATGCTAAAGTTATATCTATTCTCTTCATTTGTTTTTGCATTTTGATACTGAAGATTACGAGGAATCAAACCCATAGCACCATTGAACGGAGAGCGTATAGGGTCGCTATACCGCCTGGCCACTGAGCCTCTATATATATATATATATATATATATATATATATATATATATATATATATATATATATATATATATATATATATATATATATATATATATATATATATATATATATTATATATATATATATATATATATATATATATATATATATTAGAATTTAGGTTTTCTTGGGAATGCTTCAAAGTAGTAGTTAATACTCCATTAAAAAATGTTTTATTTCAAAACGTTTCGACCACCACATGTAGTCTTCTTCAGTTACTTATAAATATTACAATCTACGGAAAAACAGAAAACTTACAGCTTTCACAATAAAATGTGACAATATTGTTTTTCACAGAACTCACCAGAAAAGGAAATCTCCACTTCGACGATTTACATTTATTGGACCTCTTAAAAAACAGTAACCTGTAAAATAACTGAATGTTTTTCGCATAATTCTAGAACTTGATTTTTAACAACTAGTTCTAGAATTTTTTCATATGGTAGAAGAAGATTTGTAGGTCGAAATTCCTCGAATTTTATAGTGTTACAAATTTTAGGCACAGGTATTATCAATGAACATTCATATGGAAAGATTCCATGAGTCAGTGATGTGTTTATCAAATCTAAAAATCTATTTCCAGAAATGTCAAACGCATCTTTTAATATCTTAACAGTTATATCATCTTCACAACTACCTGTGTTTTTCTGATTTCTCACAATATTTTTCAAACCTGTCATATCTATTTTTTTGAAAATATCCTTTCTTAATAATTTTGGTATAAATTTCATCACATAGTCATGGTTATGTTTCGGAACTATAGAATCAACTATTTGTTTTGTTTTATACTGTCAACAAAGTATAGATTGAAACAGCGAGCAATATGGTGATCATCCCGGATTATTTCATTATCAATTTCCACATATAATATATTGTTTGTTTTGGTTGGTAATAATTGTTTTTAATTTTTCCATAGTTGTTATATCATTTGTACAACTTTATTTCTTATCGTTTTATATTCCTGCCATGCTTGAGGTGAATAATTACAACACTTTTATATTTACTATCTCTGTCTTTGATCTTCGTTATGAGTTTACTTGTAATCCACCCATTAACTTGATAGTTGGGAAAATTCTTAACTATTTTCACTTTTAAAATTTCGCTAAAAATTTTATTTATTGGATTTATCAGATTGTTTGCTAAACAGTAGATACCAAGAATAGAGTTATTCGATTCTTTTCTACAATTGTTGAATTTTTTCTCACTGTTAACGATAGGATATTATGATCACTTATCTTAGGCGTAAGAAGTACCTCACAATTGATTGTTCGTCATTACATAGTCACGTAGAGTTCTACTATTATTGATTATTCGTGTGTAGTCTTTAACAATCTGATATAATCCACTATTTGATAATAACAATTTACACTTGATTATTTAATAGCTTTGTGCTTTATAGTTATAGTTAAAATCACCCATGATAATTTGTGTCCCTGTGAAATCGAGTAGATTCTCAATTAAATTCTCAAAATTATCTATAAAAATATTAAATGAGAGGTAATAATGAGGTAATAAAAATCACTGAATGAACAATTCTTTATTCGACTAGTTTCGCCATTTACGGCATTATCAAGAATGCCATAATATTCTTGATAATGCCGTAAAAGGCGAAATTAGTTCAATAAAGAATTGTTCATTCAGTGATTTTTAGACAAGTTTTTATTACCTCTCATTAAAATATGAACTATGACAGAGTAGATTCATCGTTCATTGAATCTATAAAAATATTATTTGGTCCTGATGGTGATCGATATATACCGGTTAATAATAAATTATGTTTTTTAATTTTCAAACAAATTGACAAGAACCATAATGTAATATCAATTCCGTTTATAATATAAAAGGTGATTGCACCTGTTCTACTCTTTATACTAAAGCAATTCACAGAATTATAACCGTTTACATCGATTTCCTTTTTACATATATCTTTTATATACAATTGAGAAATCAAGTCTGGGATTTGTTTGAATAAGAACTTTAGTTGCAATGTGAGTGGATTTATGTATGGTATTTTTCTGTATTTCATTGCAAGTCGTTCTGTAGGTTCTGTAGGAGCATCATAGAGTTGTATATAAGAAACTTCAATATATGTTTCGGGTATCCATTGTTAAGAAAAGTATCACACAGTATTTTCAAATTTTTTTGCAGGAACCTTTCATGACTTATATGTGTTATTCTGTTTTTCATAGGAATAACTGTATTGTATTTTTGGTTCTTAGGATGATTTGAGTGGTAGTTGAAGAATCTACCAGATGATGTTGCTTTCCTATACCAGTCCAGAATTATATCACCATTGTCAAGTCTGATCATTTTTGTGTCAAGGAATGGTACACTCAGTTGTACCATTGTTTCTGTCTCTATCGTAAATTGCACATGGTCATTGGCAGAATTGAAGATCTTCAGCGTCAATTCTTCTTGGTTATTTGGAATTGCTCAAATAATATCATCAACATATTTATATATGAAGGGTAGACTATATGGAAGCTTAGGGATGATCTTTTTTAGGAGGTGATCTAACACTATTTTTGCCAGAATGTTACTTACTAATAGGAGATCCCATAGGGGTGCTGAAAGTTTGTTTATAATGAGAATCGTTGAAAATGAAGTACGTGTTATTGAATATGAATCTGATTATATTCAGAAAAAAATTATAGGGTTTTTGGTTCTCAAAATTATTTATTAAAAATCTTCAGCACATTACGTTTCGGTCCATTTTTTTGGGCCTTTTTCAAGTTAAGTTTTATCAATATATTGTCATCAACTAAAAAGAAAAAGACGGGCATGTATAAAACATTATACGATAAAAACTTACCACGCAAACAAAAACAATACTTATTACTATAATGTGAAACAATATTCAAATGAAGGTGGTTTCAAATAATTATTACTTTTAATAAAATTATGTTACTTTTTAATCGATACGATGTCGTTCACACCATGTCATATTTTCCTGATATATATATATATATATATATATATATATATATATATATATATATATATATATATATATATATATATATATATATATATTATAGAATATGAGATGATAAACATTCTATCTATTTCCAGTGTAAATTTGTGGAGGTTAAAGGAGAAGGTGATAAATTGTCCCATAAGCAAATCCTATGGATACAGTACCTTATTGATATAGGAGCAAATGCGGAAATGTGTCATGTTTCAGGTATGACGCGTAGTATCTCATAACATAATATTTAAGAATTTTGCAACCTAGTCTTAAGTACTTAATAGTACTTAGATGAAGAATATTAGATGATTGAGTATATGAGATAATTTACTATTTATAATATAAACCTCTACTGAAAAATAAGAAGTAATTTTCAGATTTTAAATAACCTATCAAGCCGAAAAATTCAAATAAAAAGCAAAATTCTCAAAATAGTAGGTACCTTAAAATGTTTCAGATCAAAACTCTTCATAAATCTGATTGAATATTCTCTGATGTCTTGGTGAAACCTTGTATATAATGAATAAGAAATGCTTTCCAGTTTAACTTTTGAAACGGGAAAAAAACTCAAAAACAATTGCCTGTCAAAAAAATATAATTCTGTGAAACTAAGCCAAGTGTTCTTTATTCAATATAAAGACTTCAATTACATTATATGGTTCAGTATAACATTCAAATTATTTTCAGGTGTAGGTTCCCGAAAGTTGAAGATAGGGGAAGTTGATGACTAATGAAATCATTCAAATAGCTGCACTAGTTCTTAATTTGTCTTTGACATCCAAGGCGTTGGCTTATTTTTATCTACTTAATAACTCAGCACTTGAGATAGCAACACTGTGAATGTGAATATTAATGTGGACATTCTATTTCAAAGTTTTCTATAGATATTCACTATGCAACTACATATCTTAGTTTTAGGAATGTTTGTAAAGCAGTTTTAATAATGAAAATGTATATGAGGGGTTTATTTTACAAACAGAAAATACCAAAACTACTGTATTCTCATAATAAATCTTGTGGGTAAGAAGACATATAAAACCTAGCACAGAACTCCTTTCTCTATTTGATGTATGGGGAAATATATACTGACTATATTTTTGATCATAATGCATAATAAGATGTCGAATTTTTATTTCATAATTGTAGCTCTTTTATATTTCTTTGCAAAAATATAATTTGAAACTTTTTACTTTGTGATAAAAAGAGAAAATCCATTTGGTGGTACAAGCAGATCTTCCTTTTGCTTCAAAAGTTTTGGATTTTGAGGTTCATTTAGTTATTATTTGTATACTTGTCTATTTAATGTTGATTTGTATATGTAATTTACCATGTAAAAATCTATCTTATTGCATCATAAAATGTGTTATTTTGGATTTGTCTGGTCTTTGGAATGAACTACTCATATACATATGAGGATATGAGTATATATTATAAAATCGATGTGATATTTTTTTATATATTGTATATATCTTATAAGAAAATGACTTCAATTTAAATACTGTGTAAAATCGAGGTAAAGAAAAATTTTAATAATTTTTATACTAGAAATCAGAAAATAATGTTTGAAAAAATTTGCTTCAAGTTTGATGATATTATTCATATTTTTGTAATGTCAAATGATTGAAATTTTATATGTTATGTTTGCACATATGGTTCAAATATATAATGTTTTAATAATTTCAACTTATGGATAAATATGTTTGTAGTATAGGGTGTAGGATGAAATGACATTTTTTATACCATAAAAGTTGGAAATTATGTTTTGCGTTGCCATATTATATGTTTAATTGAATATTTTAAACTGATTAAATCACTTTTTCTGTATGAGTAACGATTAAGGTTATATATTGTTATACTAATCAATTATATATTGTTATACTAATCAATATACTATTATAAATACTTAACATTTGAGTAATATTGGCATTTACTTGGTGCAAATCCACCATAATAAAATATAGGGTAAATTCAAACTCTAGAACTTTTGATTTACACGTTTATTGAATAACACATAATGCGTTTCGTCGGGTTATCGATTTCTTCAAACGCTTACAGAATATCAGTCAATAACTATTGGCTTGACGCGTTTCGTCAGGTAAACGTCTTCTTTAGACTCATAATATGTGTTATTAAACTCATATATCTCGTGTGTTATTAACTCGTACTCTGCATGCGTCTGAAGAAATCGATAACCCGAGAAACGTCAAGTTACGTAAACACATTAAAAACAATTAATATTTCAGAGTCATAAGAATCCAATATTCATATAGGAACAGCTAACGCTAAAGTGGAGAAGCAAATGATTTAGGGCGACGATTCTCATAGTTTCACGATACACTCATAAATATATCATACCTAGTCATTACCACCTAGAATATAAAGCCTGAGCCACGGCCACCTACAAACGGGCCATGAAATGCACATGTGTTAAAACAAGATAGTGGTCCAACCGTCCCGCCTTTAGTTAGGCAGGTATACTAATGCAAATAGGACGCTTCCCAAAACTTTCGCAGTTTGAAGTTAAATAATTTGAGCTTTTGCTGTAAATTCTATATTTTTCAATTGTATACAGTGTAATACAAGTGTTGATGTTGATAATTTGATGAAATCTCAACATCAAATTATAAAAAACAAAGTGTTTAGTTTGTTTACAAATTTCAGTGAAACGAAATCAATTTTGTGTTGTTTGAGACTTTCGTAGTTTGAAATTGAATATTTTACGATTTCAGTTTCAATCCTCTATTCATCAATTTTCTATAGTGTTATTTAGGTAACAGTGTTGATAGTTTGTGGATAACATAACATCAGATTATAAAAACGAAGTGTTTAAAAGTGTAAAAACTGTGTGAACCGATTTAATCGAATCGAATTTGTGTTGTGTTTTGAGTACGGATTACTTACAAATAATTTTTTTGTGAAATATAGTGTAGAGGATAGGTATTCCGTAGATAATCCAGTAAGTTTCAAGCTTAGAATAGGTGAGTTTCTAGTAAGAATATTTTCTTAAAATGACGAAAACTTGTTGCATTCCTGGTTGTAAATCAAATTATAACAGCGCCCTGCGAGCGGGTGGGAAAGTAGTATCGACTTTCAGTTTGCCTAAAAATGAATTTTTAAAGAGTAAATGGATGAAATCTATACCACGAGATAATTGGGATCCAACAAAATATTCAGTTGTTTGTGCCTTGCATTTTCCTGAAACTGATATCATCAGGGGAAAGTAATTCGTTTCAGCTAGTGGGATTGTAAGCATACCTACAAAAACAAGTTTTGTCTCTCACGCGGTTCCTTCAATTTTTCCAAATTTACCGCATTATTTGTCAAAAATTATGCCCTTACCTAGGAAAAACCCAGAGGAAAGGCGGACAAATTATTTAGCTCGCAATGAGAATTTGAATGACATGTTTGAAAAATCAGATTTAATTGTCAATTTTCAAGATTTAATTCTTCATTACTCCAGTAAAATAAATATTTCTGATTGTTCAAATGTTAAAATAGGTTCACTTAACGAGAAAATTCATTTTTATTTTCTTAATTTAAGTGAAGAAATTATTACCATAAGTAACCAAATTACAGTGAATAAAGACATGTTAGTAACAGTATTTTTGAAAGGAAAAAAGTTGTTGTACACTGATTTAAGTTGGATTTTGCTTATTGACTTCAAATTGGATAGGTGGTCTCAAATAGAAAATTTGTTGATAAGATACAAAGATATTCCAGACAGTGTGGATCAATCTTTCACTTATTTAATCGAGAAAAGTTTGTTATTTAAATGAGGCATCGATTAAAATAAGTTGTGATTTAGTTGAAGATTTTTCAGAAAACAGGGCTACTTGTTTAAATAACCTTCGAATTTTAATTGATCAAATAAAATTATTACTTCCAAAGAAGAAACGATACTCGTCTGATACAATAATTATGTCATTCATGTTATACACTCTTTCTCCTTGTGCTTATGATTTAATGCGGAATTACTTCAATTTTCCGACAAAAAGATATCTTCAATATTTGTCTGCAAATCTAAATGTTGCCCCAAGTGCTTCAGCTCGCGACAAAAATACAAAAAACTATTTACATTATGTGTCTGAGTCTTTGAAACCTCATGAGAATGTGGTAGTTTTATTAATAGATGAAATATACTTAATAAAAAGCTAGATTATAGAGGAAATAGTTTGATTGGTGTTGCTTGTAATGACAATTCGTTAGCCACAACAATTTTGAGGTTCATGATTTCTTCAGCTTTTAATAATTTTTCAGACGTGGTAAAATTATTACCAGTTCATAATATAAAAGGTTAAGAAATGACACCAATCACAAAAAATATTATTGGTTCGGTACAAAATGCTGGTTTCACTGTTTTGGATATTATAACCGATAACCATCGAATAAACAGATCGCTGTTCACAAATCTAACTAACAATAATACATTCTTTCAAAATCCAAACTTTCCTCAAAACAGGATATTTGTAAGCTATGATTTTGTACAAATTTAGATAATACTTTTTCCTGATATCCTAAATTTGAAAAAGAAAAAGGTTTGGGACAGGTAAGATATGCGAATCTTATCAGGACATTAAAAATCTCTACATGAAAGAAAAAGGTATGGTAATAAAAAAGGCGTACAAGCTTAATTACAAAACTGTTTATCCAAATAACCTTGAAAAGCAAAAAGTTTATTTAGCTGATAATATCTGTGATTATTCCACAATTTCGTCTCTAAAAGAACTAGGATATTATGACACTGCTGACTTTTTAGAAATTATACGACATTTATCACAAAAATAATAAATACTGTCAGCCGATTTATAGAACAGATGATTTTCAAATCAAGTTTTTAAAACAGTTTATTTCGTGGTTAGTTAGATGCATGTCAGAAATTCGATAACAATGGCAAATTAACAAATGACACCTATTCTGCCCTTCGTCACAGTACTTCGGTATTTTTAGATATAATAGAGTATTCTTTCAAAACATTCGAGATATCTTATATCTTACCTGGAAAATTCACAACTGAAAAATTAGAGAAAAGATTTGGCAAATATAGGCGGGTCTAATATAACGTTAGTGTCGACGAAGTTGTAAATGCTGAAAAAAAAATTCGACTTAAACATGTATTCGCGAAAGCTTCTAGGAATGAATTTTCACTTTCAGATATACAAAAAAGAACAGCAAATTGTGATGAGACTGATCTTAACTTTGACTGTCCCCAAAATGCGGAATGTGACGAGTTTACTGTTATTTTAACTACGAATTATTTGAGAGAATGTGAAATAGATGAATCAGCTCAAATATATGTATCCGTTTATGCCTCACACAAAATATCCAAAAAAGTACAATGTAACATCTGCATCTCGCTTGTTACTGAAAGTACAGGAAATTTGACTGATAATGAATATTTTAATTATTTGCAACGGGGAGGACTGAATATACCTACAGATTTAGTTAAAAATGTCTTATTTCACATGTGTGCCATATTTCCAAAAATTATTAATGACATTTCTCTGAACGGGCTTTTTTGAATAATATGCACCAGAAAACAATTTTGTGTAATCTCACTATTTTAAGCGTGTCATTGGATGAGTCCTTGAAATATTTTTATTGTTGTTGTTTATGTGGTGAAGACAATAAAAATATTCTGAACATGCTGTGTTCCATTTTTCCGAATATCTTATTGAATGACTACACAAAAAAAATAATGAAGCCGGACACAAGAAAACTGAATCAAAAAATAAACGAAGAAAGCTCAATACTTTCATAAAGTAGTTTGTTGGTTGCGCTAATCAGAAATATAATATTTATTCATACTAAGGTAAATAATTCAATTTGAGTAATTCCTACAGCGTTTCTTTCAAGGTTCCTATTCTCTCAAATAATTCGATAAATTTGGTTAGGCAACTTTTTATGTAAATAAATTCCACTGACTAATAGAAGTATTTTTTACGCAGTGGGGCTTTATCGAAAACATCGTTGTTTTCTTGAAATAATAAATGTTTTACATTTGTCTGTTACAGAAATATGTGCTCACAATACCCAATATAATATTCTATATGTTATAAATACGAATAATATTTCTTATTCGTCCGCAATATATAAAAAGAGTTGAAATAATGCTCGAAACTTTGGGAACAACCGACTAGGGGAGTAGAAAACTAACTCATCTTTGGAACGCCGAGGGACTACGCTCTTCATGGCCTGTATTAAAGGTGGTATAGTGCCTGAGCGCTCGAGCTGGACCCAGCCACCAGTAGAACTATAGTAGTTTGGCGCACAGAGCATTCACTAGTATTTGAAAGTAAATATATGAGATTAAAATATAGCGAAACAATACTTATCCAGATATTTTAGGGCATCCTTAGCTGCACCCCATTCGATTTTTTATTGGAGACGGATTTTCAAAAGGAAACAAATACTTAACAGATATTTCAAAAACTGTCAATATTTCACATTTTCAACAATACTTTCTAAATTAATACTATTAATTACTCGCTGTTTTCAATTTTATTTCGAACTTCTTTTAGCTTCGTTGTTGTTTTTGAGGCAATAATTTTTCAACAGTGTTTGCCGTACAACATATGATCGTTTAAATAATTATTTCAGCATGACGACACTGGCAATTTTGAAATAATTTTATAGCAACGTCCATCATATTTCGCATAGTTTCATTTACTAATTTGCAAATAAACGATCTTTTATCAGCAATTGAAAGGAAATCTTCCTCGTTTTCTTCTAATTTATTGAAGCACACTTAATAGTCTAAGAGCCAGTAAACATCTGACGACACATAAATATGAAAATTAGGAAAGCCTAAAATTTTCTCAGTGAGACAGTTGTACCTGCCATACATGAAATGGGACTTTAGTTTAGCGAAGTTTGTGGTAGGTTCGGTACGGCCCAGGTATAACAGATGTGATAATTTGGAAAAAAAGACATATTTCAGGAAAGCTGAAAGGCTGACCATTTGAAAATTGAGAAAAAAAACTTCTTCTGACATATTTTAGGAAACTTGAAATTTTTATGTTATTCTTGATAGTATCAGTAGCATATATCTCTCATAGCAGACCACTCTGGCGGTTGCTTTGGTCCAGCAGACCGAAAAACACTTTTTCCTGCGCAAATATTCTTGTGTATAGTAGGTATATCCGTAGTATACGAAATGAAGGTATTTTCGTTTTCTCTTTCTTCTTCCTTATATATTACTGTCGTATTTCTTCTCTTTCAATTCTTTTTGACGGGCAAAATTGACATATATTAAGAAAAAACTAATATGAAAACAATGTTTTATCTTTAAACGAATTTGAATTCAGTCGACTGGTCAGCATTGCTTACTAGGCTCGATATTAGATCTTCTACATAATTTAAAATTACATTTAGGATTTTTTTTTAATTAAGCAATTAATGCATCATTTCCAACAAATAGATCGCTCATTTCATTGATATTTTTGCAGTAAAATTTATTTAAAGACATTCAATTTAATGCCATGTAAAAAAGTTTCTACCAATAAATTTTCATCAATTGTTACTGCATATGTAACAAGTGTACCTGGGTTATAACTCGTTTTAAATATTGATATATTATTCGTACCAACGATATTAGAGCTGACATTTGAAAGAACAAAAAATTTTTATAAATTCACCCAGAATGTTAAAGCATGTTGCTTTATTATATTCAACTGCCTCAATTTCACTCTGTTATAGCTTCGAAAATTTGAGCATGTTTTAGAATCTCTAATTTTTCTTCCCTACTTAGACGATAGTAAATTTTAAATATAGGCGACAATTGGGTACAACTGAAGTTACCTATTTGATTTGAAGTTTATAACTATTAATTCTCCAGTTTTTTTATTGAATTCACTGGAACTTTGTTCTATTGCTTCTTTCCAAAAATGTAAATGCAACCTCTTAGTACTCTTATTTGAACTGAAATTTGCTCGCGGAATCGCGGCAAGACTTTATTTACATTTTACCTTATTTCCAGTTGAATAATTACCTTTACAACCTGGAGCAGAACACTTGTATGGCATCTTGAATCTTTCGTATAATCCTTAGAACAGTATTAACCTATCGGATAAACAACACTTATGTGTTATTCTTTCACGATAAACGAACACACAATTCTATAGAATTTTGAATACTTGCACGTAATAATTACACGTGCATAATACTCACCTTTAAATGAAGAAAAATTTTCAATATACAAAAAAATACACTATACATATCGAAGTTATCAATTGAGCGTTAGATAATACTATATAAAACAACTAGAGAAATAGCGAATAGTCACACATTCTACATAGAGGTAAAACTCTGACTAAAATTAGGAAGTTATATTTTACAAGTAGGGATTGTTGGCATCAGTCAACCTATAGAACCAGTGCTAAGGAATCATCGTGGTTTTGAGAATTAGCACTCAAGCCTTATTTTGTATGAGATAATGACCTAGTCTATAACTTTCCTAATACCTCTACAAACTAATAGGAAAGTGAAAAAAAATAGTGAAATCTGCTCAACGGTTTTTATATGGTGCGATAACAAAGCAGAACTTGATTTTATTTATAAAAAGAGATAGCAGATATAAAATAAAAGGATATTAAAATGAAAATCAACTCTTCATTAAATTCTTTATAAGTATATATCAAATGTTTGTAAAATTTCTACTTATGTATTAAATAATAGGTTTTCCTCTTAAGAGTTTCAAAAAATGTTGTATTAAAATACTTTATTTTTATAATATTTGAATAGTTATAATCATTATTTAACATTTTAAAAAGACAATAAAAAATTATTAATTTTCAAGTGTGTTTATAGTGCACCTATTTCCTAAATTATAATAAAAAACGGTTATTCTAAAACAAATATTTAAATGAATACAAAGCAAATTATTCATAAAATTCTGTAGTTTTCAAAGAAGAAAGCTTCAGACCTTCAAATGAATTAATTGATTTCTCTAATGACAAAATATTGATAACCAAAATTGTGAAAATCGGATAATTTTAAGAATGTTTAAGAAAAAAATTCAATAAATCTTTGTTAGATAACATATAACAAAAATTAAGAATTACTTTTAGCTAAGCGCAAAACATGTAATATTACTTCATCTACAGTCTGATTATTCAGCAAAGATTTTACAGCTTCATCATCAATGACAACAGTGAACAATAATTTTGCATTTTCTCTCATTCGACTTATATAATCAAAATCTTTTTCTGACGCTGGATCATGACCACATCTTTGAATTACAGCATCTAAAACCTTATCAATGGGAGTATCTGGGTATCCAAGTTCTGTAAGACATTCTTCATCAACCAATAAAGTAAGTAATTCTTTTATTGACTCTGTCAATGTAAATTCATTCCATATAACACTGTCTATGATACTATTTTGTCCCTTTTCAGCTGCTTCAGATATAGCACCCAGCAGTTGTTGTTGAAGACGTTTCTTTTCTTCATTGGCCATGAGATCTTCCAAAATATTACGATGTCTAGCTCTCATGTGTCTCATTAAGCAGTCTTGTCGAATGAATACCCTACCACAATATTCACAACTACATGGAGGCTCTTTATTGTGAGTGTTTTTGTGGATTTTTAGAGAAGACTTTACAGAGAAAGTCTTGTCACATTGATCACACGCAAAAGCTGGAACAATTTTTTTTGTTATATTTCAAAACTAATTTTCATGTAAAATTGTGAAAAATTTGGCTTAAATGATGATAAATAATAATCAAATACCTAATAAATATAATACACTTGGCTTAACGTTTCACTATATTTATTTTATGTTTTGACATCACTATGTTGAGAATGGTCATCTCATCATCTGGAATGGAATCAGTCTTGAAGATGTCAAAACATGTCGATGATAAAAATGTCAATTAAAGTAGAATATTAAGCAGTGTATTTTATTTATTGAATCTTTATAAAAATTCAATATCACATAATTTCTGATAAGAAATGAGTTAGATTAATATTGCCAGTTAATATTTAACGACCAAACGTGTTTAAATTGAATTGTTTTTAAAAAGGTTTGAAGCATTGATCTTTAGTCATGCGACCATGAAAATATTTTTCTGCTCGATCATATTATCTCTTCAGGACATTTTGGTATCACGAATTTTTATATGTTCTACAACTTTTATGAAGTAAAATTTTCGAAAATTTAAAACAAAAAATACTCTGTTCAGAGTTCTTCTATTATAAATAACCATAATTTTCAAGAGCATTACAAATAATTCTCAAATTCGGACATCTTAATGACTTTATTTATCAAGATTATTAAAAGCCGTCCCAAATCCCTGATTGTGCAAAATAATATAGGATAAGTATAAATACTGTAAAATAAAATATGTGCCTATAAATTTAAGCTCAATTAATCCATTGTCTATTAATTTAACTTCAAATTCTGAAACAAACTATGATTAAATTTTATTAATTTTTACCATTTAATCATATTTTGTTTCAAAATTTGAATTTAAATTTACAGGCAATGGAAGTCCAACAAAATAGTAAATAACCTACATTGTCCCACACCTTTAAACAAAATAAGTTTTATACCAATAAATAAAATTCATTCATGTGAATTTTGAACAAGTAACGGTTACTTGAGTGCAAAACAAACTTTAGTTTTTATTTTTGCAGAAATAGATACAATTAGTTTAGAATTATAAAGTTTGTTGAAAAATATTACTTACGTCTTTCCCCAGAATGAGACACTGAATGTCTTGCTAAATCCTCCTTTCTAAAAAATTTCTTGTCACAATCTTTACATTTTAAAGGATCAGCCCCTTCATGCATAAATTTAATGTGAGTTGTTAGTCTCAGATTTCTATTGAAAGCTCTGCTACAATATGGACACACATATGCATTTTCTCCTGTGTGATGAAAGATGTGCGCTCTTAGTTGAGCAGCCTGAAATATTTTCCAATTTTAAACCCCCTCAATCTATTTTTAGATATTAGCATTTTCATAATAACTATTTATTTCATAATAAATATGATCAATAAAGAATATTAATTGGTATTTTTTAGGAACAATCTATGATAATAAAAATAACATATTCAACATTTTGTAAAAATATTAAAATGAGAATGACATTCAATCTATTAACATGAATATAAAAATATATGTTGTTATTTTTATCAAGTCATTCACCAAAACCAAATTTTTGAGTTTCTCACACTATCATAATAAACCTACTTGTATAAACGATTTTCCACAAAATTGACAAGAGTGGGGTTTATCCCCTGTATGAACTCTAATATGACGATTCAATGTTTCCTTAGCAGCGAATCTTTTCCCACATTGATTACACTCGTAAGGCTTCTCTCCAGTATGCTTTCGCTGATGTTTTTTCAAAGCTCCACTTGCTGGGAATTTCTTGTTGCATATATTGCATGGATAAGGTTTCTCGCCTAGAAAATGAAATAATTATGTGGAACTTCAACTTTAACTTTCTCTTTCCCTCATTTTCTCAATATATAGATACGATATATATTTCTTAGACAATTTGCAGTAATGTTTGATTAATACAGTACCTTGACCTAAGTAGACAAATACCTGCAAATAATTGATAGGCAATAAAACTGCCAACAAAAAAAACTGAAAAAAGACCTGAAGCATAATTATATCTTTTGAAAAAAAAGTCATGAAATTAAATGTACACTTAAGCATAATCATAAACAGAAAGTACTGTACATAATTATTTCTAAACTTCAATGTTAATAATAACTCACCTGTATGAGTTCTTGTATGAATATTCAGTAGTGCCATATTTAAGAACTCTTTTAAACAATAACTGCACTTGTATAACTGTTTCTCTTTTTTTGAATGAGCTTTCATATGAACCCTCAGGTTGTCTTTTCTATAAAAACCTTTCTTGCAGACCTAAAACATTAAATTGAAAACCTAAATAATTTCATAAAAAAGAGTGGAATAAAATTATATTTAACTAAATTAAAAACTTGTCTTGACTCCATTTGGAAGATTTTACTGTAGCATTGAAAACCTGTGATTTTTCATGTTGAATAAATATAGTTTTGATGAAACAAAGCTTAGCGAATTTTATCTTTCAAGGATACTTTGTGGAGTATTGAGAGGGAAGTTGACTAAGGTTTACTCACATCACAGCTATAAGTAGGATCTTTTTTGGTACCCCCACAACCAGAAATTTGGAGATGTCGTTCCAAGTGGTACTTCCTTGTAAATTCTTTATTACATATGCACTTTACCAGTTTGAAACTGTGGCTCTGTAAGTGTTTCCCAAAACCTGATTTTTCAGTGCAAACAAATTTACATTCTGAGCACCTATAAATTTCATCTTGAGGATGCTCAAGACTTGTGTGGCGATCTAAAATGCTTTGTTGTGGAAATAATTTACTGCATATTGTGCACTTATAATCTCCTACCTAAAAATTATAAAATTTTTATACATGTATTAACTATCTTATGTTAGGACAAGAATGTTATTTATAATAACATATATATATATATATATATATATATATATATATATATATATATATATATATATATATATATATATATATATATATATATATATATATATATATATATATATATATATTAATAATATATATTTTATTGTGAAAAAAGAACTACAATCTTTCTAACAAATAATCAAACAAAAAACAAAAATTATTCTATTCACAATAAATAAGATCGTATTCAGTTAAAACTGATCTTCCATACGACCTTCTCACCACAATCTTAATCAGAAAAAGGAGAAGTTCCATTAATCTGACATGCTATCTTGCCGCAACAAAAAGGAAGAAACCAAAACAGAAAATCAACAAAAAATTATCGCCACCGTGCTTTACTCGCCAGACCTATTGGCTATGAGACAAATAGCTCCTCAATTCCGCAGCAAATATTACTAAAGATAAACTCACTTTAAATTTTTGAAGCAAAACATTCATAGTCCTGCATATGTCGTATGTAAAACTCTCTGAAAAATGGCAGTACGGTGTTGTGGGGGTGAGCATTCCTCTGCTTCTTACATTCAACGTATGCACATCCGAACGGAATCTGATTTTATTATAAAGATACGGAGGTGTCTTGTACTTTATAATTTTGAAATACAACATCGCCGAATGTAGCCTACGCCGATTCTCCATGGTGAGCCATCGAGATACCCGCAGTTTATACGTCACTCTGTCAAATTTGCGTATACCCCAAATGAACCTCAAACAGCTACGCTGGATCATCTCAACACGTTTAGCATCGAACCTTGTCAAAAATCGACCATAAACAACATCGCAGTAATTGAAATGGGACAGAACCCATGCATCACAAATAGTTTGTTTCAAACTCTGTGGCAATATGTGTCTATGTGGAAACAACATTTTCAATTTAACAAAGGCAGCCTTCAAACATTTATTTATATGGTCGCTAAACTTGAGTTTATTATCCATAATCAAGCCCAAATTTTTGACACTTCTTACTGGTGTTAAAACATCATTACCTATACTGATTTCTAGCTGTGTATGACAGGTCGTATCATTGAATATGATCAATTTGGTTTTACCAGCATTTATATTGAATCCGTGCTTCCTGGAACTAGACAGAATAATTTGTATATCAGAATTAAATCTTCGTGAAGCCAACTCAGACTCCTTAACTAGAAACGAATGATACAACTGTACATCGTCAGCATACATGTGACACCTAGATGTTGTTACACCCTCTATCAGAGAACTCGTATATATGCTGAAGAGAAGTGGTCCCAATATAGAACCCTGAGGAACACCACGATTTATTCCTTTCACCTGGGACTTTCCCATTGAAGTCTGCACATATTGCCTTCTTCTCAGCAGATAAGACGATACACAATTAATAGCGCCGTTGGAGAATCCACAGTAATGCAGGATGGCCGTCATCAGCTGATGAACAATCATATCAAAGGCTCGGGAATAATCAATCAAAATCAAAGCTGTAGCATATCCCTTATCAATTGCTCTAACTATATCATCAGTGATGTCGAGTAGTGCAGTAGCACACCCACAGCCCTTTCTGAAACCTGACTGATTTACAGGTAAAATACTGTATCTCTCCAAATGAACCTGTATCTGATCGAACATTATTTTCTCCATAACCTTAGATAGTGTGGGCAATATACTTATTCCACGTAATTCACTGAACAGCGTTATACCCGCCGACTTCGGTAAAGGCACAACTCTGCTGGTTTTCCAGATTTCTGGATAAATGGAACCTGTAAGGCATGTATTTATGATATGCGCAACATACGGCAAGATATAAGGACAACACAACAACATGGTGATCGAAATATCATCCACCCCAACAGCATTCGATCTTATTGACAATAATTTCTGAAATATCACATCTTCATCCACGCATTCAAACTTATATATATGTTGATGGTTAGGTTTTCACGGAGAAAATGATATGCTTCCGTGTGTTGTCTCGTTGGAAATCTTTGTTAAGGCGACGTTTCGACAAAGTCTCATTTGTCATTATCTAGCCGGTCGTTTGTCTACAAATCGTGAACTCAGACTGAGCAATTCGCGTTACTTCACTCATATTTATAACTTTCGCTCGCGCAAGTTGTAACGACGTTCCTGATTGGCTGGTGCGGTCAATTGTGTGAGGACTCCGCCCACTCGATCTTGTGTTTGCTGCATTTTACGTAACATGTTTTTCTTGTTCGAACTGTGAATAACAACTTTCCATGGTTGCGGTAAATTTAGAGCATCGTCTCGTTTATTAAAATTAGGAAGCTTTTCTATCTCAACGGCTTCTCTTATTATTCTTTTATTAAAATTTGTTTCCCCACAGATTTCTTTTGATTCATCAAAATTGATCTTGTGATTTTTTTTCAATATGCTGCACTATTGCTGAGGTTTTCAAATTTTTGGAGATGGCTAATTTATGTTCTTCTATTCGGATGGATATTCTTCTATTTGTCTGTCCAACATAAACTTTTTCACAGGATGAGCATGGAATGCAGTAAACGCCTTGATTTTCTAAGGGTATATTATCCTTCGGATTTTTCAAAACACTCTGTATTGTTCTGTATGGTTTGAAAATAGGTTTTATATTCCGCTTCGTAAGTATTCGTCCGATTTTGTCTGTTACACCCTTGATATAAGGAAGAACCACGATCAGGTTATTTTCTTCGTCTGCTTTCTTGTTCGGTTCTTTGGTTTTTAGAGCTCTATTTATTTGAGAATCGCTGAAGCCATTCATCTTGAAAATATTCCTGAGCGTTGCGACTTCATCAGACAATTTATTTTCTGCTGTCAGTCGTTGGGATCGTACTACTAAAGTCTTTAATACTGCGTTTAGCTGAGCCGGATGGTGATGTGATTCAGCATGTAAATAACGATTCGTGTGTTTCTTTTCTGTATATTGAGTGTTCCAACGTTCCGTTCTTCTGTCTTTGCACTGAAATATCGAGAAATGCTAATTTGTGGTTTGGTTCCTTCTCTATTGTGAATTGGATTTTGTGGTGAATGCCATTCAGATAATTGAGAAACTTTTCAAGTTCGTTCTCTCCATGTTGCCAGATAATAAATGTGTCATCCACATATCTCAACCAGAGCTTTGGTTTTAACTTTGCTCCTTTCAAAGCTTCTCATAATTTGTCATAAATAAATTTGCCAATACTGGGGACAGTGGTGATCCCATTGGCGCTCCTTCTACTTGTTTGTATCGTTGTTCATTGTGAATGAAGTAAGTGTTCTTGAGACAGTGTACCGCAAGATACATTATGTACCCCGGAAAATCGTGATTCATACTGATTGTATCGATTGCTTCATCAACAGGGATATTCGAAAATAAAGAAATGATATCTAGACTTGCCATGATGTCGGTTTCTTCTAATCTGATGTTCTTGATAATTTCTAAAAAGTGGGTCGAGTTTTTCACATATGATTCTGCCTTTTCTACTTCTGGTTGCATTTGGTTTGCCAGATATTTAGCAAGTTTCTGTACCGGTGACCCAATGCTGTCTTCACAAATGTTGTCAACGAGAACGAACCCATCACTGGGTTCGTTCTCGTTGACAACATTTGTGTAGACAACTCCCTGAGAGTTTTATTTGAAATATTTCGATACGATTAAGAGTCTCAGTATTTACTAGTATTGAATTACCTGTGAATCTTTGAACTATATATATATATATATATATATATATATATATATATATATATATATATATATATATATATATATATATATATATTTATATATATATATATATATATATATATATATATATATATATATATATATATATTTATATATATATATATATATATATATATATATATATATATATATATATATATATATATATATATATATATATATATATATATATATATATATATATATATATATATATATATATATATATATATATATATATATATATATATATATATATATATATATATATATATATATATATATATATATATATATATATATATTATATATATATATATATATATATATATATATATATATATATATTATATATATATATATATATATATATATATATATATATATATATATATATATATATATATATATATATATATATATATATATATATATATATATATATATATATATATATATATATATATATATATATATATATATATATAAATAGTATATATTATATGTAGTATTTTCTATATCTATTATCTATATATTGTATTAAACAAAGTGGAATTAGTCACATCTAGAATATGGCTGAATTATTTCTTTAATTTTCAGTTTATTGGATTTCATTCCAGGATATATTTAACTTGTGAATAAAGGAATGTGAACTAATGCTTGTAAGATATATATATATATATATATATATATATATATATATATATATATATATATATATATATATATATATATGCAATAAAATTTGCTATTGGGTAAGTAACTGTATAATAGGATTGGGTATAAATATTACTACTCACTGTGTGTGTATTAGAGTCAAGAGGTTCTCCACAACATGGACAAATCTGTAAAGTCAATGGGTCATCTTCTACAACTTCTTCAATTGAGTGACTTATACTTTTATGCCTCTTCAAACCCTAGAATATTAAGTAGGAATTCAAACATATGTATTTATTATGTCAATTTATACATATATGACTTATATTAGTAGATATACAAAAATTATAAGACAAGCGGAAATAGAGAAAAAACTATCCCATAAATGTAATGATTAAAATTGAATAATTCGAAATTTGAAACAAGAAAATTTATAGGATTAAAGGTCACTATAGAAAGGATTAACTGTTGCAATAATATTGTTTTGACATTGAAAATAAGCAAATATTTCAGTATTAGGAACTAAACAACTGATATAACATAAATTATTATTACATAATAAAACTTACACACACACAAATATGTGTGTATAAATATAAACATATTAAATTATGTTTCACCAAGAGTTAAGCGAGAATTCGATCTCAGTCAAGTATAAACATGATAAATTAAAGAAGAATTTCAAAAACTAATGATTGGTTAAAGATAAATACCACAGCTGTTTTGAAAGTTTTGTCACACATGTCACATTGGAAGTCATCTGAATTAGGAGTTTCAATATTATTATGTTGTAATATAAGAAGTTCTTTCTCTTCTTCTTTATTGTCAGATGTAAGTTCACATGTGCTCTCCTGCTCATCATTATTTTCTATTTCTTCAATATATTCTTCAACAACCATGCCTTCCTCTTCTTCAGATTCAAGTAAATATCCCTGCATGTCTTCAGAATCTACCACTGAAGAAATAAAATCTGTTTCCCTGAACATAAAATGTGTTTATGAAGTATATATAAAATCAATAAATTAAAATTAACACACATGGCTTAAGTTTCACTAAATATATTAAAAAACTCTACATATGTTTCGGGTGGTTAACCCATTATCAAGATTATACAATGTTACTGGACTGAATGATATTCAGTTTAGCAACATGTAGGGTATAAGTCGAAACAAAATAAGAGGGACATTTGTTGCATAATTTTAGTTCTGTTATTATCACTGCATAAACTCTAATTCTTGTTTTTTCTCCTGAAGAAGACATGAGAACTTACATGTTTCATGTTATCGACATGAAATAATGTAAGATTTTTGTGATACAAAATATTTAATACTTTTCACTACATCTACGGGCAATTCAATACCTTGGTGAAATAGAGTGATACATCACCATGTAATATTTGTTTATAAAAATATGTAAGTATAGAATAAAACAGTGCACATACATTGCACCCATATATTCACATTTTGTGTATTTTGTCAATTTAATCCAATTATTCAACCAACTGCTCCACAGATGTTATGGGCTGTTTTTAAAGAGCCATAAAGTTTCCATGCCCATTTATTGATTAGTTATGAAGCTAATTATTTACACTGCCAGTAAAGCTATTCAACAGAATAAAAAACAAAAAACAATAATGTCTTCAATTCAATATCAAAAGGATAACGAGATCTCATATTAATCTAGTGTCTTTGAGACCTATCAACTAAGTATTCCTGCAAACATTGAGGTAAAATTTTATTTTCTATTTTAAAAATAAATGAAACACTCCTCATATCTATGCTTTGCTATATCGATAGCCACCCAAGCGCTTTAATCATCAATTAAACTGGGGTATTAGTTGTATAGCATATTACCTCATTGCTTTTTTTTGTATCAACTGGAGCCTATGTACATCTGTCTTTGCACATGATCATAACAATGCAATAATTAAAATGTGAATATATTATGGCATTATATATAAGACAACTCCAGTGATTAAGATTTTCCAATGTGTTCAATTTCTCAAGACAAGGCACTGTGAATTTTCATAATAACAACAATGGACTGATATAAATTCACGTGCCACAAGTATAACACCTTTTCAATTCTTATTAAAATTTAAAAGGCATTAAAAACATTCATTTATTAGGGCAATTTTGCCTTCCTCAACTATTGACTAGTGGGACAAATCTTCAGATATGTGGTTTATGCATTATTGTACTCTTCCATATAGTGCAGTAAAAAGAATTTTTAAATAACTCTTTCCAGGCATTTGGATCAGTGCCAGGATTATTTGAAAGCACTCCCTTTCACAACAATTTGTAACAATTCTCACCTTTTTGAATGTATTTGGTAATCCATTAGAAGTCTAGAAGAGATACTTTGTTCATCTGCTCTAAAATGTAATATTTTCTTTTGATCATTTTTATCACCGTGCTATTGCGTCAATTTAAATAACAAAAATTTCAAGTACTTTGTATCTCACTGAAGACAAAACTTTTCAAGAATGTTCATAATTACTATAGCACAAACCATAACTCTTAACTTTTTGGGAAATATAAAAGCAATAGCACATATATCATCAGATTACTACAATCCCATATTACCATTTTTTACACAGTCATTCTAAATTACTTGAATTTGTATGTTTTTCATTGAATAAGTTTAGGTAAAGTTAAAAAATTTTAAAAATTAACTCTTAAATAATCAGTAATCTATAAAGAACTAATCATTTCTAATTAGAAAATGAAAAATTTCTCCAATATTCTTTATTGTAAGAACTAAAGGCAATGCTAATTATTTTTTTCAAGAAAATTTTTTATGGATATTGCAGTATTGAAGTAGCTACTTAACTGAAATAAAAATTAATAAAAAATAGGTTTTACTCACCTTAAAATATATGTCTGTAAAACTTGTTTTTCACTGTTTATCTGCATATTTCCATCAGAATTATCTCCATTATAATAACCAAACTCTATTGTTTTAGATACATTGCTATTTTCAATAGGAACATTTTCAAGCACTACTGCATGATATTCTTTATCTTCAGAAAGATTTGTTTGTACGAGGGTTTGTTCTTCTGAATCCACTTCATTTTTAATGGTTATAACTTGTATATTATTATCTTCATTCTGCATTTTTATATGATTTCTATTATATCATTTCACGTAATAAACTTTGATTTTAGCGGTTGGGATGTATACCTTATCATTTACTTCAACCAAATTTTTGGATAGCCTAACTATATTACTTCCTAGTTAACCAATATACATTATATGACTTTTCAAACAGCCACGAATATAGGTAGTAGTAGCAGTTGAATTTAGAAAGTAACGGAGTACGAAGGTTATTGGCCCTACCTCAATTGTAGCCTATATATTTCATTCCAAGCACACTATCATTAATTTATTATAGACCGTTGATAAGAGAATTTTTTTAAAAATTCTCATATAGTCGTATTTTTTCCTTCGGAATCAAAACAAAAAAGTATATAACGCCCCTAAAATCTGTAAAGTGGACAACCTGAATTACTTAGCAAAATGGTGATAGAATATATACACCCTGATCAGGCGCAAATAACTTGTCACCTAACCTAACCATAGATATTGGCAGATTGTTCTTCTTCTCCGGAAAGGGTTCACACTCTAAGTAGGAAGCCCATATAAAAGGTAAGAATGTCTCTCAAGTTTTAGATGCCCAACGGCGATCTATTACATTAATAAATATATTTTGATGCTATTATTAATATGATTATATATAATACTAGTGACCCGCCCCAGCTTCACACGCCGCAAACGCTACGCCCCGCAATTTTTAAATCTGTAATATCTTCGAAAATATTCACTTAAATCATACGGTGTAAAGGGCCATATATATTTATATTAAATGAACAATGTATTCAAGGTATTTAATTGGTTAAGGATTAATGCTGTATGGGTTAAAATCGCTTCGAAAATTATCCATTATTTGTCGCAAAAAGTAAATGACAAAAAAAAGTTATTGTGGGTTATCCATAAGAGATAGACATATACCATCACGGACTTTTCTGTAGACCTTTTCAATGTGTACAATACTTAGTACATTATTTTGATAAAACTCGTAGGGTTCAGCCTGCGTTTGCAATGTAAGCGGAAAAAATGTAATTATTTACGACATCACATTAGAAATCTCAAAAATAACAGTACTTCTCCACTATTTAGTGGATGTTATTATACATATAAACCTTCCTCTTGAATCACTCTATCTATTAAAAAAACCGCATCAAAATCCGTTGCGTAGTTTCAAAGATTAAAGCGTACAAAGGGACAAAGGGACAGAAAAAGCGACTTTGCTTTATACTATGTAGTGATATTGATTAATCTATTTTGCACAGATGTGCAAAATATGTTATGCCAGTTGAAGGCAATATATGATAAAAAATGAGATCGTAGAATCTCTGGTAATTTGTAGATATTATCTATAAATATTTATATAAATCATTTTCTATCATATATCTACAATATATGATAGAAAATGTAGTTGTAGAAATTCTTAAATGAGGAAGCTTACCAGCAATGAAATTAAGGGGATATAAAAGCGATACAGGAAATATTTGGTACGGGATTTAAAACATAAGTGAATTTGGTTTTTCTTCATTGAAAATTATGACATTTTTCCATATATTTAAAAAGAAAACAGAAATTAATCACTAGAATATATTTCTAATGTTCATCCTAATATTATTCAGATTATACTCTCTTGTCATTGTAGGTACTATTTTCCGGTGTGTTATTATAAAATCAATTTTCAAAATTCCTGACTTCTGAGGATACTCGGATATATACTTTGCTGTTCGAATTAGGACAAAGGATAAAAAACAATATTTTCGTAAAATCTCACCTTTTAATGAAATGCATACAAAATAGCGTAAATTCTTCATATAAAATATGAAGTATGTACTCCTTTCGCAGAAATAACTTCTTGAACTCGTCTAGGATTCGATTCCACTAGCGTAGCGCAGATTTTCTTCAATTCGTCATCATGAAACCACACCTAAATTGCACTTATAATCATCTTTTCTTTTGTAGTGCAATCCATTTTTGCTATTTGTTTCTTTAAAATATTCCATAAACTCTCAATGGGATTGAGATCAGGTGAATTCCCCGCCCAATCGAGTACTTCTATTTGATTCTCACGCATAAAGGCCTGCACTTGTTTGAAATTGTGGCAGGGAGCCAGGTCGTGCTGAAATGTTCCATCAAACGTTTCCATGAATGGGAAAATCATGGTAAGCAATATTTTCATATCTTCACTGAATTCATCATCCCTGTTATAGGACCTAATCGTCCAGTGCCATTGGTTGTGAAAAAACCCCAAAATATTTGTTTCGAAGGATGTTTTACTGTTTGCTGGATGTGATCAGGCCGCAAAGTTTCCCCATCACTTCATCTAACAACACATGATTTGTACCCTTGAACAAACAAATGTGTCTCACCTTCTTCCAGTCGTCCACAGTCCACGCACGGTACTTTTTGGCCCATGCCAAACGTTTATTCATCAAACCGGTCAGAATGTAAATGATGGTCAAGGTCGACAACAAGGTAAACAAGCACGTGTGAGGGTGTTTGATCTACCCCCCTGGTACTCACATACTTATTAAAGTAACGCAAACGAAAAAAAAATGTTTGTCCCAATTAATTCGAACAGCATAATATATATTATTCCATGTCTTTTACTGTAATTCAATGAAAACGATCCATCAAAGTTTCGATAAAGCTAAAATTTATCTCGCAACGTCAACTAAAAATTAAAAAAATTCCATTTTAAGGTCTGTCATAGCTAAAAATTAGTTAAAATTAATTTTCAGTTGAAATATAAACAGATAAGAAAACTTCCAAGAAAAAAGTATATAAGATATATATTATATATATATATATATATATATATATATATATATATATATATATATATATATATATATATATATATATATATATATATATATATATATATATATATATATATATATATATATATATATATATATATATATATATATATATATATTTATTCCATCAGACATTACATAATGTATAGGACATGTCAATTTATTACAGATTAACAAAACTCAGTAGAAAAATATTCACTTAAGCTATAAAAACAGTAATGTAATAACAAATTTTTTACTTCATTTTAGAATTTCCGTAGATTCAATACCTTTAATCTCTTTGGTAGGTGGTTGAATAATTTAATTCCCATATACATAGGTTGGCGAAAATTCAAACTTTGTTGTGGTGTGAGTCGGTACACAGATAGTATCCCTATTTCTCGTATTATAATCATGAAAACAAGAAACCTTATCGAGGTATCCTAATTTATGAAGAATAAATAAAAGACAATTCAGAATGTAGATTCCGAATTGATTCTGATTCTGAACAACGGAAGAATCTTGTATTCTCTGAATGTCGGTCTACATGACTCCTGAGGCTTTAAAGAAAAGATCATACTTTTTTAACTCTTTTGAGCTAAAAAAATTCTACCACTGCCCGATGAACCGCCCCACAGAATTATATTATAATTCATGTGAGAGAACACAAGAGCGTAGTAAACTGTAAGAAGGCTCTCTCGTGGTAAAATTGTCTTGAGGCCAGTAATAGCGCACAGAGACTTATTCAACTTTTTGCTTGAGTTCCTCTACTTGGCAGTGTCATCTCAAGTACCTGTCGATATAAATACCTAAGAATCTCACACTATCAGCAGATTTTATTTGGTGATCTTACAACTCAATAATCAGAGGAATATCGAGGTAAGACATACGTAATTGGAAATGAATAAATTCAGTTTTCTGCATATTCAATATCAGAGAATTTTTGAAACACCATTCCGAGAAATCTTGAATCAGTTTCTCACACTTGGTCTTTAGCTGGACCAGGTCCTGGGCTGATACTGCGAATGATGACATGCTCAAGAATGTCGTTGCTGAACATCAAGAAAAGTAAAGGACCCAAAACCGAGCTCTGAGGAATGCCCAGAGTTAGTGGATATTTTGCTGATTTTGCATTATTGTAATTCACAAATAGAAAGCGATCATCCAGAAAACTACGCACCCAGTCAAGCACCACCCCTCTGAAACCCACGCTGTAGAGTTTGTCGAGTATAATGTTGAAATGGAGATATTCAAATGCGCGAGACTCGTCAAAGAATAAACCATCTACACAAAAACCATTATCGAAGGACCTGTACACAAACTCGATAAAATCGCATGCTGCCGTTTGAGTGTACTTATCCCTTCGAAAGCCATGTTGGGATCGTGATATGATAGAGCACTTGTCAAGGTAGTTTATCATTCGGCTGTAAACAACTTTCTCGAACACTTTAGAAAAAATGCTGAGTAGAGAAATAGGACGATAGTTGGCTATATCAGTAATATCCTTCTTCTTGTGTACAGGAATGACTTTTGAAGTCTTCAACTGTGTAGGAAAGGTACCCGATTCCATTGATGGGTTAATTAGAAATGCAAGATGCACAGAAATCTGAGGTGCAATCGCTCTCAAAATTTTGGAAGATATGCTATCAGGACTATTACAAGAATTTTTCAGGGTCTTAATGACACCCAGAATTTCATTGGATTCAACAGAATGGAAAAAGAAGTAATTATTAAATATACTCTGATGTGTGCATGAGGTGGATCCAAAATCACCGTAATGTTCCTGTAAGCTCAATTTGTACTCAACTTGTAGGCTCGAGATTTTTTATATTGATATGTTGAAGACCTTTTTGGAACTCTTTTAGCCACTCTGTTCCGCATTTACCTACTCTTCATAATTATATCGAGTAGTTTCTTAGGTATTCTGGACTGTTTCATTATATAGACATGTGCATAGAACTTTGCTCATCGTTTTCTGATTTCTTCCGTTATCGTATTTGTCTTTTGATACAGTTCATTCTGAGGTGTTTTCATCGAAATGCCGTTTCTATTGATTGACCCGTAAATCTTTCTGAGAATTTTTCGTTCTTGTTTTTCTATTTCTCTAATTGTTGAATGACCGTCAATAACCATTGTTTCAGATGCATAGATTGCTTCTGGAAGAATCATTATGTTATAAGGCCTCTATTTGGCGACTCTCGAAATGCACTTTTTGTTATAGTACGCCCATGTTGTTTGTAGCCCCTTTGGAGCTTGGTAATTCTCTGTTCATTATCGATTCGGTTTAAACCTGAGGACTGTATAACTTCTCCGAGGTATATAATATGGCCGACTTCCAGAATTTCACCATGTTTTGTGATAAGAGAGGATTTATTTTTTGGTCTTCTTTCCATGTAGGTATTTGGTTTTATCATAAGAAATTTGTAACCCGGTTTTCTGCGCAATTTCATGTAGTTTTTCTACGGCGAGAATGGCTTCAGTTTTGTTGTGATGATAGCAATATCGTCTGCAAAGGCGAGACATTTGACATTTATTCGATTTTCTTTTTTGATGCCCACTTGTATGCCCTTCACGTGAAGTTCCCATTCCCTAATGATCTTTTTTGAAAATATATTAAAAAGGATTGCAGAAAGTCCATCCCCCTGCTGCGCACCGGTTTTGATTTCAAAGGGATCTGATATGGTCGCCCATGAATTTTACCTTGGAAGTTATACCTGTAAATCTCTGTTCTATAATATTTCGTATCTTTCGATCAATCCTAAATTCTTCCATGATTTTAAAAAGGGTTTCGCGGTCTACAGAATCATATGCTTTATTGAAGTCAATGAATGTGATCACAGTATTTCTACATTTCCTCATCTGTTATATCATCTTCAAAGTCCAAATCTGTTCAGCACATGATCGACCTTTTCTGAATCCAGCCTGGTATTCCCCAATTAGTGATCCGCTTGGTATTCTACTCTGCTTAGGAGTGCTTTAGAAAGTAATTTGTAAGCATCCGGGAGTAAGGAAATTCCCCTGTAATTATTGATATCCATCTTGTCCCTCTTTTTGTGCATCAGGATGTATCAGCGCGCATTTCCAATCCTGTGGTATCTGTTCCGTTCTCCAGATTTCTGATATTAAATGATGAAATTGTTGCATCAAAGTAGTATCGTTCAGTTTCCAGAGTTCCTCAATAATCCCATCTTCTCCTGCTGCTTTGTTGTTTTTGAGTTGCTTGATAATTGCCGTAATATCTTCCATATCAGGAGCTTGTGAGTCTGGATGCGTAAACACCGAAAAGTCGAACTCAAGTTTTTCTTGGGGTGGATTGCAGTTGAGAAGGAAGTTGAAATATTGGGCTAACATTTTGCAGTTATTTTTTGTGTTAGTTTCCAACGTGCCATCGGATTTTTTGAAGCAAAGACTGAGCTCTTGGTATCCCTGCAGGTTTTCCCTGAAAGTTTTATAAAAATCTCTGGTATTGTTATTCGTGAAATCCTTCTTTATTTCGTGACACCTAATATTATCATATCGCCGTTTCGTCTTCTAATTGCTTTGGAGGCCTGTTTTTGAGTTATAAGGAAGTTCTCCCAGTTTTCCTCATTTTTATGGCCGTTCAATTTTTTCCATGCAGTTATTCTCTTGTCGACTGCTTGGTCGCAACTTGTGTTCCACCAGCGATGCTTCCTGGTGCGAGGAGGTTGACCTATGTAATGGCTTTGTGAATATTCTTTGTAAGGATTTCCCAATTTGTCGATTATTCCTGATTTATTTGTGCAATGATTCTTTCCTTGTGAGGTTTCAGATATTCAGGATCCGATCTGAATTTTTGGGCTGGAAATTATTATTTTTATTGGGTTGAATTTCTGTTTTTATTTGGAGGAGATGGTGGTCCGAATCAAAGACGCTTTTGCGAGTTCTGACAATTAAAATTTCCTTTACGTTGTTCTTGGAAGTTGCGATATGACCAATTTGATATTCACCCTGTTCGAGACTGGGCGATCTCCAAGTAGCTAACTTATGTGCAGGTTTTTGAAATTGAGTTGTCATGATTTTGAGTTCGAAGTTCCTACAAAACGCGATTAACCCTTCGCCATTCTTGTTGGTACGTTTGTGTTTGACATGGGGACCCGAAGTATCTCCGAATTTCCTTTCCTTACCTAGCTGTGCGTTAAAATTGCCTAGCAAGATTTTCTCGTGGTGTTTTGGTATTTTATTGGTTGTTTCTTCCAATGTCTCCCAAAAATCTTGTACGCTTGTCAACGAGACTCTCTCGTTGGGCGATTTGAAATTAATCGCGAATCGGGTACCTAAAAGCAGTAATTTGTATTAATTGCTGCAATTTCTAATTGAATTTCCCGTGGAAATCCTAATTAGAAGAAGAAGAAGAAATAACCTATATTTTTTCAGGACAAGATGTTAAGAAAAAATTTGGATCAGTTAATTGAGTACGGTAAGTGTTAACAGTTAAAACTTGCTCTAATAACTTGAAATAGGAATCGACTTGTATTCTTTTCAATGCCTAAGATTACGTAGTGCAATATCAGGGTGTCTTTTCAAAAATATTTGCATCCAATCATATCCAGCTTTTTCAATTCTTTTGTTAAATCTGTGAGGTATGTTTAGTCATTAGCATGGTTTTTATATGAGCAACAAGTTTTTGTTCATTTGCATTTTGCATTCAATCATAGAAGATGGTCGCATAGGTTCTTTTTTATCATTATAATTTTTTAATCTTCGTTCCAACGCTTTTCGTGTAATGCCATAGGTTTTTTATGCGGAATAAATAATCATTGCGCCATTTTCAACTGAATGGATAGCTGTCTTGAGTGATTCTTTTGTCCAATAACTGCGCGTTGTAACTGCTTTTCTTTTATATATATATCTGCAATAAAATCTCTGCAATAAAATAGTGAAAGTTTATATTAAGCATTAGAAACAAAATTAACAATAAGGTCATCTTTACCGGAACACATATGGCCATCTCTCCATGACTGACCGGGAGAGACGGCCATATCAATAAACATGAAAGACTAGGCATTGACTAAAATTTTGAGGTTAGAATACAAGAGATCGATCACCCTAAACATAATAAAATATAATTATTAATCGGTTTCATTGAATTTTTTCACCACGAGATAAGATGTAAGTAAAACCGTTAACATTTTTTTCTCTTGAAAACAAATAAACTAAGATGTAGGTAAGTGAAACCGTTGAAAAATTTTTTCTCTTGAAAACAAACAAACTGCTTTTCACTTACTTTTTGATTTAATTTCACTCTTACTTTGCACATACTGCTGGTGGCCTCCGCTGACAGAACCGAGCTGAATAAAAACAATTGCCATATAGGTATTAATTACTTCCGAGAATAATTATACTGGCCATCTACCTCGGACCTCCCCCGGACTTACCGTAATTAAAATAATTTTGATATATGAATAAAATGGGACAGGTAGAATGATGAAAATGCTTGATTTGTGTTTAATTTTATTAAATAAATATCCGAATCAATTATAAATATTTATGTACAATATATTCCTGAAAGAAGTTATTTCCAAAATAGTTATCTAATTGATACTAAATTATAATTTATCTTGTAATTATAAACTAATTCTTTAAACACAGTAATTTCATTTCAACCATATAGGAGAAGATGGTTGTAGTATATATTTAACATGTCCTCCACAAATGTTTGAAATGATTCTTGTCAAATTTTACCTTGGCCATACTCAAATATATTATTCTCTTTTCAAAATCATCTCATCTTTCTCATATATGAATGTAAACTTAGAATACATTACATTGAACATTTGAACAATGAAAACTGGATGTGAAAGTTAAATTAATTTATAATCAAAATATTGTAAGTCAACTGCTCTCAATTTATGTGAAATAAAATATTTCTTTTTCAAATTTTGAACATTCTTTCTATTGTAGCAGCAGTTAGGCAGAAGAGCATTGTTAGCTAATCATAAAAATAAAAATGATTTTGTTTCCAATCTTCTAGAACTCATCCAGTCAGAATTTTAAAAATGATGAATTACATTTTCTCTGAATTTTATAACTACATATATTCCGAAACGAAATTTTTATAAAAAATCATGAAATTTCGAACAGGTTCAAATTTCTTTTTTAATTGCAAATATATGAGACTTAATTAAATTGAAATTTTCACAACAAATTCGTGAAATTGAAAAGTAACAGAAAAACGAAAGTTAGGATATCATAAACTGACTACATCAGTATTTAGATTTAAGCTCATAATAACATAGTATATAATGGTTAGAAAAAGTCAGAAAAATGAAGAGAAAATAGTTAAAAATTATAAAAACTGAAAATTCATGACATCTCTGTTAGTATTTTTGTCACTTTTCCATCATTTAGTTCAGTAACCGCTGAAAAAATCTTGTAAATTCACTTTTCAACCTGTATTTTTACTTTTATTTTTAATCGTTTGCCATCCTCATTTGTATTATTTATTACATCTCCTCCAATCGTCCCAAACATTACTATCGATATTGAAATATGTATGTATTCAAATTTTTTTTATTGAAATATAGTTCCTGCATTTCTCTCGCTTTTTTATAACAGAAATAGGACTTCTTTGATAGATCGTATACATTAACCTTATATATAGCCTGAAGGGTTATTTGATAATGTTGAATATTCATTGGATAAAATTTCATCATTCTGTTATATAAATTACCCTTATTTTAACAATATGTCATACTAAAATGTACACTTTTAATTATTGGAATAAATTATTTTTATAAAAATAGTCCATAACGGCACTTTTCTGATTTTGGTTTAATTTATGTTTCCTTTGTGATTCATATAACCATTGAAGGAATGAGGACCCAACATTTTGTCTATGGCAGCCTTTCTCATTTTGGTACAAGTAGCCAAAAGAGCACATCCTAGTAAACACATCGCAGTTCCTCCTATAGCTAGAAGTGCCGAAAACCAACCAGTTTTCATACAAACATTGTTTGCATTTCCCTCGTTTACTGAAAAAAAGAATAGCCATGAAATACTCTAACTGAATTTGTTGAATTATATGTGTTAATTGATGTAGTTAATTCAGTTTTTTCCGACAAATCATGTAATTCTTGGGTTCTCAAAGTTTTCTTAGGTGGGGCAATTTAATATTACCGAAATTTTTGGCTAGATAAAAAATAGAATAAAATCAATTCTGTTTGAAAAGAAGTGTTTCCTTTTTAATATATTCGACCATTACTCATTTTTTGTTAATACTAATTAATAAAAGTTTCACTTTCGAAATGAAGTGAAACTTTGAAATCGAATCCATTTCAATGGTGCAAACTGACATAATATTTTGAACATTCAAGCAATATTTAAATAATCCCAAAAAGGTCCTCCTGCTGTCTGCACCCTAGACTATAGTCTAGACCAGGGCTTCTTAAACTGTGGGTCGCGACCCCCCTGGGGGTCGCGAGACTTCTGAAAGGGGCTCGACAAGATCTGATACTTTTCAATCATTATAAATAAAATTAGTATACACACTACGTACAAATATAAATACAAATAAAAATCATACAAAATATTATTGTAGTTTTATTATAACTATTTTTTGAAAAAAGTGGCAATTCAAAACTGTTATATAGGGTTATAAATGAAAATATGGAAGTAGCATTCAAAATAATAAATACAACGCGCTCCTCGATTTTCAACTGAACGTTCGACATTGATGTCTGGCCACCGGCGTCAGTGTTTGCAAGAAATTTAATAAACGATGAAAATTTATTACGATCTGCAATAACTCAAATTGAGCCTAGATTTAATTATTTGTGTAAAAATAAACAATCACATCAGTCACATTAATATTGTTTGATGTTAATAATATGTTTTTATTAAAAAAATTGTTACAAAAAATTTATTTTTTCTATTGAATATATGGATATAGTTTTATGTTTTCTTATAAAAAAATTTTTACAAAAGTTTATTTTTTCTATTGAGTAAATATATATATAGTTTTATGTCATTCTATTTATTGTGTTTTATTACGACCGATATGCCGTCAACGTTTCCAATTATATATATATATATATATATATATATATATATATATATATATATATATATATATATATATATATATATATATATATATATGTGAAATGAATGGGTACATATTCTTTAATCCTTATTTTATTTACATTGTAAAATAGTGCGATATTACATCTACATCTACGGTTAATATATATATTAATTATATGTATATATAATATAATATATTACATCTACATCTACGGTTAATATATATATTAATTAATTAAGTACATATTCTTTAATCCTTATTTTATTTACATTGTAAAATAGTGCGATATTACATCTACATCTACGGTTAATATATACATTAATATATCATTATATGATGGAGGGGGTCGTTTAAAATTTCCTAAGCTTGAAGGGGGTCGCTATATAAAAAAGTTTAAGAAGCCCTGGTCTAGACCAGTGTTTCCCACAGTGGGGTCCACGCTCCACACGGGGGCAATTTGATTGTTAATGGGGGCAATTCGATAATGCACTCGACACGAGTCTAACCCTTTCGCATTTCTTAATTTTCATTTTTCATCCTCTTAGGGGGACATAAGAATTGCAGAAAGTCTAAGGTGGGGGTGGTACCTGGTACAGAAAGATTGGGAAACATTGGTCTATTCTCCTAGAATCTAGATACTATATTGATTATAGCTTCCTATTATTGAAAATGTAGTTTCATTTTCTAATGTAAATGTTAAATGATGTACCTTGTTAGTTTTCACTAATTTGTGTGTGTTTCAATAATATTCCTTATTAAAATATCACAAAAAAGTGTAACTCTCTTAAAATATTTTGAAAATGCCAAACCCGACTGTGGATGATGACTGTGGGCTGTTGGAAATGAAGAGATTCTAAATTGTAAGTTTTAACTCTTCCTCCTCAACAAGTTGCCATTGCTTGGATCTAAACTAGGAATTTTCTATAATAAGACTTGAAAAATCTGGAATGAATTGAACACATTGCTTAGCTTAGAGCTGGGAGGCAAAATGAAAATATGCCTCTAATAGAAATTTTCTGAGAACTATGGGAATATTACTATCATCCGTTGTGCATACTCTCAATTTTGAATGCAGTGCATTGCAAACTGATCAGCGCTCAGCAATGCACACTAAGAATTGATGATTAATAAATGAAAACTGATGTTGAGCAAAACAGATTCTGCTTATAATTCTGCTATTAAATTAGAAGTGTAAAATTCCTTAATTATTTGTGTCTACAATTTATTATCAATTCATGAGCAAATAAAGCTTTGCGTGTTTATTTCTTTTATGAAGCAAACATTTTAATTGCAATGTCTTAATGCTATCATGTTGCATTTTCTCACCAGAAATTGTAAGGTTCCTTTCTTCGTCGGTTTCGCCTTCTTGTAATACTCGAAGAGACTGAAATAAGTTGAGATTTTCTGATAGACTCGGTGGGGTTGCCAATGTTGAGTTATTACCAGCCGTTGATCTCTTTTTCAAATTTTTTACGTTTCTCCAATGACATGGTTGGCTCTGTAAATTATGCAGAATAGAACGTTGTAGATATATTTAGCACAAACAAGAATTTTCAATTTTTTTTTGATTTAGTGAACATTTTAGGAATTTTCGTACAGAATATGAATTTTCAATATTTCGAATGAAGGGTAGGAAATTTCTTTAAGATATTATATTATTATCATTATCTAGATTTCGATGCTGAGGCTGAAGCAATAATAAAACATACATAGGAATATTAGATTTGTAAAAATTCCTAATTAACAATAAAATCATATTGTCAATGGAAAAGAGAATGTAGTATAAATCACTCACCGGACATCTTCCATGGCACATTCTGACGTCACATTCAATATATAGGGCTGGAGAGCCTGTGAATCTGAAAGTTTTCATATACGCAAATACTTGCGTTTCAAAAAGCCCTGACTCTGACCAAGAACCTCTGAACCTCGAAATTAGTTTATCATCCACAGGACACCTGAAAACAAAATAATTATTCGGTTTCGTTACATATTAATGGATATAATATCGAAAACCTCAAAATATACAAATTCGTTAAACGCAACGCTTAAGAACGGCTCATATATCTTGCTTGCACTTATCTGCACTTCATCTATGCTCATTGCTGATAATTAAATATATACTGAAATTCTGAAGAAATCTAAAATATTCCCAATTATGAATACCTCGATTAAATTAATCGCCCACAAAAATAATTCAGATTATTTTGAAGATTATATATATATATATATACATATATATATATATATATATATATATATATATATATATATATATATATATATATATATATATATATATATATATATATATATAGTTAGTAAATACTGAGACTCTTAATCGAAATATTTTAAATAAAACTCTCAGGAAGCTGTCTACACAAGTCCCTGTCCCTGGTGTCCCTGAGAATTTTATTTGAAATATTTCGATTAAGAGTCTCAGTATTTACTCGTATTGAAAGACCTGTGAATCTTGAAACTGAATATATATGAAATATATATATATATATATATATATATATATATATATATATATATATATGTGTGTGTGTGTGTGTGTGTGTGTGTGTGTGTGTGTGTGTGTGTGTGTGTGTTTGTGTGTGTGTGTGTGTGCGTGCGTGCGTGTGTCCCAATCAAAGACTTTCGAGACTTTTAATCGAAATATTTCAAATAAAACTCTGAGGGAGCTGTCCACACAAATGTTGTCAACGAAAACGCAACTTATCACTATCGTGAGTGAATATTTAGTGCGTTTAGAAACACAAAAAACTTGTTGAATATAATATAGCTCCCTCTATTGTAGAATCAAGATAAACTCTCTCGAATGTGGTAAGACAGTGTTTGTGACAAGATAAATGCTATTCGAGAGAGTTTATAAAAAACAACTCCGCTTTTTGAACAATGATAATGATAACTAATTTTCAAGAACTAGCATCGAAATTACATATTTCAAAGAAGAAAAAGTTACCTTACTACAACTACATTCCGGAGTAAATTTTTGAGGAATAAGCAGTTCGAACTCTACAGGGATCGCACGATCCTGGCTGATCAAACAGTTCCTCACAATAGGCCTGACCTTGTCCTGGTCGATAAAGGAGCAAGGAAAGATAAATTATGTTTATCGAGCTAGACATTCCGATTTGCGAACAATCTATATGAGAGAATGATGGTAATACCCATAAAATATCTAAATATCGGGTACTTGCGAATGCAGATGCAGGGGCACATGAACGTCTTCGAGACTGTAGCAATCCTCTCAGGGTTTACTAGTATAATCCCAAAAAATCACCTGTTAAACATCAGAAAACTAGGACTCGGCGAATATATCTATAAAGAATTACAGAAATCGGTGCTGCTCGGCACAGCAAGGACTGGCAGGAAGTTTCTAGGACGTCACGCATTTCACACGTTTCTGAGATCGTCGCCACAAGGGCTGACGCCATGAAGATCTCCGCCATGGGGTCCAATGCCATGGGACTGATAATTTCGGAAGAGCTCGAACAAAGCTTAATATCTCTTATAACGGGTGTCCAGAAAGGGTAGGGGGTATTTGTAAGTTCAATTAAAACCAAACCACAAGTCAGAAATATATATATATATATATATATATATATATATATATATATATATATATATATATATATATATCAGAGTGAAAACACTACAAAAAAAGGATTCTGTAGTTCCCGTGCTACGTTATCGCACTTGTAGATAATACTACTTATAGATATTCGCTATCAGTTATTCTTTGAATAATTCGTCAAGAATTATCGAAAGAACGTTATAATGTACTTTGATAGTATATATATATATATATATATATATATATATATATATATATATATATATATATATATATTAAAATTTAAGCAGATATTGGAAAATTAATTGGCAAAGATTATGTTTTCCAAATGTTGACCCTCGCTTTGCTGGCATTTCTCTAAACGAAATCGGAAATTATCCGCCACGCGTGTACACATCTCTCCGGAAATAGCGGCCATTTCGGTACGGATGTTGTGCTTCAGTTGCAGTAGAGTTCGTGGTTTATTTGTGTACACTTTCTGCTTAAGGTATCCCCACATGAAATAATCAAGGGGTGTCAGATCATGGCTTCTCGGAGGCCAGTTGATGGTTCCTCGACAAGAGATCACTCTTAACTAAACTGGGAAAAGTTGATTGACAACCGCAAGCGACTGGTTTGAAGTGTGTCAAGTCGCCCCATCTTGTTGAACCCATGTGTCCGCATTAAAACCTCAAAACCTTCAAACTCCTGTAATTGTAGAGCCAAAAAGTTGCGCAACATGTCACAATACCGCTCACTATTTACCGTGAGTGCTCGCCCTCGCCGGTCTTCGAAAAAATACGCCCAATGATGCCTTTCCCAGACATGGCGGCCCACACGATAACCTTTGGACTATGTAGTGGTCGTTCATGTTTCTCTCTCGGATTTTCGTTGGACCAGAAGCGGCAGTTTTGTTCGTTTACGTGTCCGTTTAAGTGAAAATTCGCTTCATCACTGAACAGGATGTTTTCAAACGTTTGGAAGCGTTTAAGCATTTCA
The DNA here is from genome assembly GCA_030704895.1 of Henosepilachna vigintioctopunctata. Classification (NCBI taxonomy): domain Eukaryota; kingdom Metazoa; phylum Arthropoda; class Insecta; order Coleoptera; family Coccinellidae; genus Henosepilachna; species Henosepilachna vigintioctopunctata. Next base: position 239,505 of record JARQZJ010000008.1, on the reverse strand, counting down.
TTTGCAAAATTCAGTCGAAGAGGATAGTCGGTAGGTTTCAGTTCCTGCACGAGCTGAATTTTGTAGGCTGTAAGATGTAAATCTTTCTTCAAAATAGTGTGCATGACGATTTTTTGATTTTAAGGCCTTGACTTCGTTTGCGAACTGATTGAGACAGATTTTGACTCACTGAAACTCTCACTTCTTCAATCGCTTGTTGGGTTCGAACAGAGCGTGGGCGACCTGGATGGTGAATTTTCACACTCAAACCGGTATTCTCAAACATTCGAATCCATTTTCTGATGGTCTTGTCCTTCGGTGAATTCCGTACATTAAATTCTGCACGATATAAACGTTGAGCTGACATTATCGAATCACCATTGCGATAATAAGCGCGTATGCAAAACCACGATCGTTTACCGGGTACGCTTCCATGGTTACTGAATCTCCAGAGAATGGCGGAGCAAGCAATCCGAGATGTGGTGGAGGGGGAAGATATTCCCCCCTCCACCACCAATCACGCCATTACTCGGACAGCGCCGATACAAATACCCCCCACCCTTTCTGGACCCGATATTATAACATCTGGAATAGTTCCATTGTGATGGTCCACTACAAGCGAAGTTCCATTATAAATGATTCAATATTGCCCAAGTATTGTACATGTGTTCAATTCTGGACTTGAAAATCAGTTATCAATTCATTACATGTGAGTTTCCATTTCAAACGAGTTCCTTATAAATATACTATACTGTAAGTAGTATTAGGAAGCACAGCAAATACTTATACATACTTTTTTTTAGCGATAGCAGATAGCGATAATGAGATATGTTTAAGTTCTCAACATTCAAGTTACTTATCCAAACTCTGTCAGAACTTTGGAAAACCCTTGAAGTAGAAAATATGACTAGCAATTATTTTCAATTGATATTTCATTCCATATATTCTTCAAATTAAATTAAAAATAGTATTGAACCATCAACCAAGAATCAGAAAATGTTAGAAAACGTGTATTACCCGTATTCGTCAATCAGCTGAATTTTTTTCGTGGCACCATTATGAGCGTAGCAGTCATTGACTACAATATCGAATCCATCTGAAAATATATATTTCTACAATATAAAAGGTACGGTTAAATTAATTTCTTTTACCATATTTGCTCCGCATGTAAATGATCAAAGTTAGTGGATCTCCTACTCGAACTGCACCTGTTACTCTATTTCCTGTAGTTCCGTAGCCATATCTTATTTCCATATAACATTCCGGAGGTGTAAGCGTAAACACCACAGGATTTCCAGTCGCTACCCTAAAAATTATACATGCTGTTAACAAGGAAGCAAGTCGATAATTTTGTAGAATATACTACATTAATAGTCAATATTGGCGAAGAGTTACCTACTCTGTGAATTATATTCATAGATATTATTTTTCAGGTATTAGTTCGTCTTAACAAAATAAAAAGTTGTGATGTTTCCAAGGAAGAATAATTATATCAAGTCGAAAACAAGTCACACAAAATTTCGAAATATACAAATTACTGACATGGTCACTCATAAAATTAATGATAAAGAGGACCTATAGAACAATAGTTTTGTTGTTGTCTGAAGTTCATCTATATTCGTGTTTTCGTCTTGACATATCAAACCAATGCATCTTAAGTTCTATGCTCGGTGAGGTTCTATACACTCTTCTATTGGTTCGATTTTCGCTTCTAGAACTTGGTCAGAAATATACGGATTATGTTCCTATAGAAGCATAGGTAGTGTACTGATACTATCATCATCAGCATCTTTCTCTGATTTGCAAATGACTTCTGCTGCTTTTTTCCTCAAAGATATTGTAGTAACCCAAATAATAATAATAATATTTATTTGCATAAACAAAACACAATTTTATCATGCAAAAAGGTAGGAGTTTGCATTGCATTCTTCCACTCCACCTGTTATAACTTGAAGAAAACAACTGTAACCTGCTAACCAACATTACAAACAAAACAATCAGAACATAATATTAAATATAAAAGGAATAATTACAAGAAAATTACAATAATCATTGGATTCTAAATAATATTTTTTAAAAATAATAATCGCAATGAAGAAAACGAGTGATCTTGCTAGGAGATTTTAACGCACAGCTAGGAAAAGAAAGGAAATTCAGAGATACTACGGGTGCCCATACCAAACACAAACGTACCAACAAGAACGGTGAAAGGTTAATCGCGTCCTGTAGGAACTTAAAATAATGAGTACTCAATTTCAAAAACCTGCACATAAGCTAAATACTTGGAGTTCGCCCAGTCTCAAGGAGGGTGAACATCAAATTGATCATGTCGCAATTTCCAAGAACAAGAACGCAAAGGCATCTTTGATTCGGATCACTATCTCCTCCAAATAAAAACAAAATTTCAACCCAATAGAAATAAAAATGTACACCCAAAAACGTTAGGTCACAAGGAATGAATCACTGCACAAATCAATCAGGAAGAATCAACGAATTGGAAATCCTTACAAAGAATATTCAGAAAGCCATTACACTAGGGTAACCTCCTCACACCAGGAAACATTGCTAGTGGAACGTAATTTGCGACCAAGAAGTCGGCAAGAGAATAACTGCATGGAAAAAATTTAACGGCCATAAAAATGAGGAAAACTGGGAGAACTTAGATTCTAGATTTTAGAAGCTAGATTCAGAAAAGACCGATCATGTGCTGAACAGATTTGGACTTTGAAGATGATATAACAGATGGAGAAATGTAAAAATACATTGATCACATTGATGACTTCAAGAAAGCATATGATTCTGTAGACCGTGAAATCCTTTTCTGAAATCATGATGGATGAAAAGTGAACTGTATCAAAAGATAAATACGATTACGGAAGAAATCAGAAAACGACGAGCAAAGTTCTATGCACATGTCTACAAAACGAAACAGTCCAGAATAACATAAGAAGCTACTCGATATAATTATGAATATTAAATGAGGAACAGAGTGGCTAAAAGAGGTCCAAAAGGATCTATATATAAAATATAAAAAATCTCGAAGATCGCACTCAATGTCGCTATAAAATCACACATGTGAAGTTTGAGCAAAAGTCAAATCGTCAACGGAGTAGAATGGACAGATGAACGGAAAAAAGAGCATTCAGAGAGGAGGAAGCGTTTTTGGGAGGCAAAAAAGATGGAGCAAAAGTCTCCTCATGGGAAACAATCATAATAATAATAATAATATGAGTGATGAGTGATATATATATATATATATATATATATATATATATATATATATATATAAATATAAAAAATATAAATGTGCAAATATAAAACAATGTTGATAAAATAAACTGCCTCAACTGAAATATCAACATTGTAGGATTTACCAGTTTATTAGTTCGGTTGAAGATGATAGTGTTAGTAATTCAAAACTTAACAATTTCTCTTTTTTTGATTTATATTATGTAAAACATTTTTTAATTGTTTTGAATTTTTGGTAGTGCATTCTTATAAACCAGCCACCATGAATAAGAGAGCAAAAACAGGTAGAGAACACTCTGGCTCGAGAATCAGAATTAAAATGGCAATAATCATGAAAGCAGGACACATAATTCGAAAAACAGTAGGAATACTGATCAGGAGTAGGCATACTCAACTCTATAAGTAGACTAATACCAAAGCAACTGATGAAATCAAACAGGCAACTAGGATCAATGGGAGGAGAAATGCACAGAACGAAGGAGGGTAGCGAAAAAACGAAGGACATAGGTACATCATAAACTGATAGTTATATCACAAACCAGTAAACCAATGTTCACTCTTTATACCCCCTCCTTCAATCCGACTTTTATTCAAATCAGATCCACCAAGAGAAACACTTATGTCGTCTGCAAATAAAATCGCTGAGTTTGAGGCAAGAAACCCAGGAAGTTCATTTATGAAAACCTAAAATGTAATATGACCTGCAGTAGATACCTGAGGGACTCCTATGGACAGAATCCTCTAATCAAAACAACCTCTTCAAGAGGAGACTGACTGACATCTATAAGACAAACACCAAAAAACCAACGCAACGATATCCTCTACAAAACCAAACTTTCGGAATGTCCAGAAAAAGGCCAATGAACTACGACTCAATATCTAACCACTCAAAGTGTTTCGTTAGAAACTCGTTTCGTAGAAAAAACTCAAAATGGTCTTTGTAGTTACGAGATCTTCTTGCAAACAATCTGCGTCTGTCATTGAACAGCGAATTCGATTCGAAGAACTCAACCATATTATAATCGTATAGAAGAAAGCCGTAATGTTGTTGCCACATCTCAGAGGTAACTACCAGTGGACAGAAACATTCAGTTTTACTGTATCTGAATGAAACATATTAGGGACGACTTTTGAACATTTTGTCGAAATATATTAGTTCAGTTCATATGTGAGGAATGTTCATTATTTTTCCAATTTTGAAAGTTTTAGTCCTATCTTTTTAGAGAGCATCTGATTTGTCAGACATAATGCTGAAAAATGTTTGGTTATACTCACTGTGTATATGAAATTGAAATTATCCTTGTTATACAACAACAAAGCATTCGATAGGTAAAGGAGTTGGTTTTGAAATATATGTGCTTTTTATTCCGTCTTGGTGTTATTTAACAACAGTACCAAGTAACAACAGTACTTTCCCTCTCACGTAGTATTACTTATGCTACAAGTGTTAAAGGACTAAATTTGTTTTCAAAAAGCTAATTAACAGTAAAATATTGAGATGTTCAACTATGAATGTATGTAAGTTTATTAGAATCAAAATAAAGACCTCGTTGGTATTCACCTACTCCGTCTATTAAAATAATATCTATAACACATTTCGTTTGTGATTTTTGGTGAGTTAGAATGACATTAACTCTATAAAAATGGTAATTTTCCTCGCCTATTTTGATATGAATCAATTAAAAAATAACTTATACTTACTCTACATCCAAGAACGGAAATGTAACTGTTTTCCAAAAATCGTATCCATATTCGCATGTTACTTTGAAATGTTCATCATATTCTTCTTCTATTAATGGGTTATATTGAACCGTTACTGTATTCCACATGAAATTTTTCTAGAAACAAGTACCGATAAATAATGATTATTTGAAAATTTAAATTTTTATAAGAAATAATCAGAAGTCAAAATATTACCGTAGGAGCCTTTGTGTCATCTTCGTGATGGGTATTTTTCCCAAGTGTGCCGCATCTGTTGAGTTGAATATAAAATTCATAATAATCCCTGCCAGTTCCATTTATATACATGCAGTCAGGATCATAAGCATAACCTGAAATTTCCATAGGTTTGTGATTTTTCTTAAAAATACGATATTCTCGAAATTCTTACCAGCCGAGTAAACAAGTCCTGCGAATGTTCCATTAAAACCCACTCTGATTTTCATGTAGTCATCTTGACACTCTGCCTCGATATCTACATCAAAAATTATGAATTAGAATCAATATAAATTGTAGATGAGCGCAAATGAAATTATTTCAAGAAAATCAATTCAATATTTATAAAGGTTTGTAAGTATTAATAATGTATACATTTTGATTCCTATAGTTTAATAATGAGTGCTTTTTTAAGCGTAATTTTTTTTTAATCGAATAAAACACTCAATTTGCATTCTATATCCAAAATTTTCAATGGAATCAATAACTCAGCCTTTGCCATTTACATTTTGAAGATAACTTCATGTAAATGTTGTCCGCGGCTCGGTATCAAATGGAGCATGTTTGAAAGTGGGAGCATGCCGAAATGCTTTTTCGAGCATTTCGGTCTGTATCCTACGAATTACGCGTGTTATGTTATCCTGTAAGCCTTCAATCGTGTTCGGCTTGCCCACATACACTAACGACTTTACATAACCCAACAAGAAATAATCCAGAGGCGTCAAATCGCATGATCTTCACAGAGCAAATTCGAGAGATAAGCTGCTCACCAAATTAATCATTCAACATGTCCATTGTTTCACAAGCTGTGTGATATGTGGCAGCGTCTTGATGAAACCACATATGAACCAAGTTCAACTCGGCCAACTGGGGCAAAAAAAGTTGCGTATCACGGCTCGATATCGTTCGCCGTTGACAGTAACGTTTCTTCCAAGGTCGTCTTTGAAAAAAAATGGACCGATTCGATGATGCCACCAGCCCATAAACCACACCAAACTGTCGTTTTTTCGGGATCCATCGACAATTCTTGTATGGCATGTGGCTGTTCATCCACATGTTCAAGCCAGAAATGAACTTCATCGCTAAACAAATTTTTCGATAAAACAGTGGATTTTCGTTAAGCTGTTCTAAGGCCAATTCACCAAAAAGTAGACGTTGTGGTAGGTCATTCGGCTTCAATTCTTGCAGAAGTTGAATTTTATAGGCTTTCAAAACCCAAATCAACCCTCACCATGTGATTGAGTAACACATGCCCAATTGCTGAGAACGGCGACGACTTGACATTTCACGTTAAGGCTGTACGTTAAGGCTGCAATATTTTCTTAACAATGGTTTAATGTCCAACAAAGTGAACTTGGTGGGAAATTTGGTGATAACAATACGAATTGTTGATTCACCAGGTCGATTATGACGGCCATGACATTGTAGTAACAACCGATACACATTTTTCACAGAACACGAATTTTGATAGTAAATTTCAACAATTTGCAATCGTTTGTAAGTCTTTCCATGATTAAATAGCAGATTATATTGAATACTTTTCACTTTGCCAGATGACGTTTGGATGCAATGGCAGTGGTAATGACCAACCAGTGGCGCCAACCTGAAAACTTAACTCTTAAAAAATCTACCGTTAGTAATGATGGAATCAAAAAGGATGAATGTTAAAGTGCTCTTGACAGAGCAGACATTTCCAATAAATTATTCGCTAATTATATTATATTTTCCTATAAATTTCAATCAGGACTGGTAGCAATATTCTAAGACTCTTAAGATTCTTAAGACTCCAATGGAAATCATATTGCTGGAAATGTCTGTGCGGAATCTACAATCTATTTGCTTCAAGAACTCATCAAAAAGATTAGATATTCAGTGACTAAGATTGTTAGTCACCGAAGACATTTACTGAGATTATTAGTAATGTCAATTGAGATATTAATTTACTTTGTGAGCTTGAGAGAATATATAACTGAAATATATATGAATATTTAACCAGCTAACTCAAAAATATTTTGATCTGGGGACATAATAGCGATAGTGGAAAACTAAAAATTCTTTAGATTTTTTGAAGCAAGAAATATGTAACATAATAACTCAATAACTCAGACATCCCTATAATGATTGAAACATGTTCCTATACGGATATATATTCTGCTAAGCTGTATACAATTGGAATTAGTGGTAGTCTTCTGGGTTGGTTCCGCAGCTTTTTAACAAGCAGAAATCAGCAAGTAAAAATTGGAACTCATTATTATCGAAGTCCTCTCAGAAGTGTCAAAAGAAAGTCACTATGGACCAATATTATTCAATCTGTTTGTTAATGATCTAGAACTTACATGAAACATTCACATTATTTTTCAAGTTATTGTTGATAAAAGTGATTGTTTTCAGCTACAAATTGATATCTACAGCATTTATGAGTGGTGTAATGCCAATGTCATGGATCTGAACTCTAAGAAAATATTTTTTAATAAATTTCAATAGAAGTCAGAATGTCAGATTATGTGTATTCTATCGTTACAGTACTTATCAAAGCAGTTTCTGATATTGAGGACCTTGGTGTGTCATTTGATGAAAAGTTTGCTTTCTCACAGCATTCACATAATTTTTATTGAAATCTCGTAAGGTCCTTGGGTATATTCAACGAATATCTAAGGGTCCTTCTATAAATTAATACAAGACTATGTATTCTGCTATCGTTCGTTCTAATTTAGAATGTACAAGTGTTGTGTGAAACACATATTCTCAAGTTTACATAAAAAAACTAGAACAGTTTTTGAGATTCATATAATGGATTCCTACCATATCGTTGGCATACAGTCCATTACAGTATATGATTAACTGTTTAATCTTCAACATCTGATGAAATTGAATATATCGTGTTCTGAACAAAAAAAATCGAAGAACACAGTCTGATTTGAGGAATAACATTGTTTCAAAAGATAATTCAACTCTTTATGTATATAAGGTATTCTAGATGTCTAGTCAGCTAGATCTCGAAATACATTTCATGTTTGTTTTCATAGTAGAAATTATGGATTCCATAGTCCTTCGACCAGAATGGCAAGAGAAGCAAATCAGATTGGTATTGATTACTGAGGTGGCACATAGTCTCAATTCAAGAAACAATTAGTGGAAAATCTCCTGAATATTTTCTAAGATCTTTAGAATGTTTGATTATATGTTGTCTGCTTAAAAGAGTAAAAAAAATATTTTTTTAAAATTTTTTAATTGATCTATTATTCGAAATTGTGTTGCTGTTTTCTCGAGCAAATATTTTAATAGATATTAGATAATGTAATTAGCTTACAAAGTAGCAGATATTATGTGACTATGATATATTTCAATTTCAGTCAACATCTATACAATACAATTTTGAACTGTGATATTAACAATTGAGTTTCAAAACTGTAAACTATAAAAATTAGGACGTAACTAATCCACCATACATACCGGTGCAATGCTGATTTCATGAGTAGTATTTTTATAATTTGATGTATGAAGCTGAAGTTTTGTTTCATTTTCATTAATATTGCGATAGTAATTTGGTACTTACGTTGTACTCTAGTTGTATTGTATCTAAATCTTCGATATTCTCTATCCCAAGAATCAACAGGTAATTTCCAATCCACATTTTCAGGCGCAGATGGTAGATCTCTGTCTCTTAACGGAGGCAAAGGGACATATCCTGTGGTATCCCCAATGAAAACCACCTGTATAAAAATATAATTCTTATTATATTTGTATAATGTATACTGAAACGAAATTAATGTTTAAAATTCTAAACGAGCAAAAAATGATTATTACGGTAATTTTGGTAAGTTCAAAGATCTAGTTGTAACGTTTTAAAAAATCCATTCTCTGGCTAAACAAATATCTGCTAAGATCGTATGACATGGAATACTCATGGTTCGAAATGCACCGATGTAAGCAGGAGTATTCCGGTTATAAATTGTATTCATTTCGATATTGGATTCTCGTTGCGAATATTAGAACTGAAGTCAGGTTTTTGGTTGTTAAATATAATATCTTTTATCTTTATAAATTTTAAGTGCGCATTCTCCTGTAAGCAATATCTCCTGGAGTTTCAAGTTAAGGTTTCACCATATCCCCAGGAGTTACAAGTTAAGGTTCCATCAAATGTCATTAGTGGCTCTCTAGGAATTTTTATTAAATTCAATAGTTTCAATTATAAATTTGTAATCGTGAATCAAAAGATTCTCAATAAAAATTTTACATGAAATTATCTAGTTTCAGTATCTAGTCTATATTGTACATAAATCAGGTGAATTTATATACGTCTCCCAAATTTTAGGGCTAGCCATGTTAGTTATCACTAACATTTTACAAGGTAGTACGTTATTTGGTCTTGCAAACACAATGGAGAATCGTGATGTTTTTAGTCACTTCTGTTGGTTTCTGCGCAATTTAACGTAGTTTTTATACGGCGAGAATCACTTCAGTTCTTAGTCCAGTCAAAATAGACTAAATTATGATTCAAGTTTGCATTGATTCCCAGCAAGCTGGATTTTTGTGCAGGCCTTGAATACGTCATTACAAATGATATGTCGAAAGTCCCCATCGATCTCGCTTGTGCGTTGTTTTTTACTCGAGGTCAAAGGTCACAAATTTGCGGTTTTTTCGTATATCTCTGAAACAACGAGAGTTATCGAAAAATCGTTCCAACAAAGTTTGTAGATCGTGAAATTGTCTACAAAAAATAATTCAACATTTTTCTTCTACAAAGCATTGCTTTCGAGATATCGTGACTTTAGACCGCAGGAAAATCGAATTTTAGATTATATGCACACATTTCCGCACCACCTCTGAGGTAGTGTACACGGCGCTTTTTTTTAACGTGGTTTTCCCAGTAGGAATACTCCACAATATATTTTGATCGAGTGAATGTAATGGGACACTATTTTGTAGATGAAATTTTTTTTTATTCAAATTGAATGAAAATTTTAACAGTAAGAAAATTACATCATCATTCATCATCAAATTCTTCATAGTCACTCGTTTCTTCCTCTTCATTGTCTTCTTCCTCTTCTTGCTCGATTTGTGTAGACTGCTCCAATAAGAGAGATATATCAGTTATATCCTCATCAATTTCGAAACAATCTTCATCTGTTGCATTTGATTCAATGTTGGTGCAAAATTGGCCTTGACAATTGGTACATACCGATGAACAATATAATCCAAATTTCTGCACCCGCAATTGTTTTTGCAGTTACAAAAAATTGTATTGAGTAATTTTTCTGGAGCAGGTGGCAGTAAAGTCTGGATTGACTCCAAACTATTATACATCAATTTCCAGCCTCAATTCTCAGGATTTAGTGCATTGCCTAGCCACACTTGCACTTGGTAGAACACAAGAAGCAAGTGTTGATTAGCAGAAGCAGATGTTGGAGGGAGACAAGATAACTGCACTCTCTTATTGTTTCTTGTATTTTCCACAAAACTCAAATGTCTGTACTTGTCTATCGAATCCATTTTTTTTGGAGCTCCATACATAGCAAGGAGAACACGAATTCCATTGGTCAGGATAACATCTGCTGACGAGTTAATATTTGTAAATACTCTTGCGTTATCAATCAAGTCTTCACGTTTTTCAAACAATTTCAATACTGTATTTTTGCCTCTTTTAAAAATTGCTGAAGTCGTATCGCAGCCAGTTATCGCATGAAGAAATAATATATGAGTCTAAAATTTTGGATATGCATTTAAACTTTGTGAAGGATAATTTTCGTTTGAACTTGAGCTCTCTCAGGTTTTAATAATAATAATAATAATAATAACTTTATTCACCCAATGATTTACAACTATTATCAAAGCAATTATCTTACCATCTAACAAAACATTTACTTCCTAAAATATAAACATATGATCAGGGTAAACAAAGTGACACTAAAGGATTGCCTTTCAGAAGCACACTATGCTTGTACGAAAGTAAAAAGTAAATGATCTTATAACTATGTGTTCGTGCAGTTAATATTATTAACAAATCTACATCTTCTCCAACAACGATAGTTGGATTGGTGCTACTGAATTGTTCAATTGCGGTTTCAATAATCAGGACGTCAGCGTCATTTTTAGCTTGTTTCACAACAATATTGGCAGCTGCAAATTCTTCACAAAACATCGAAATCAAACACGTCAAAAAGAGAATATAATTCACAAACACGTCTATTCACTACGGAAACCGTTCAAAACTGGCTGCATTTACTAGAGCTATGTCCTTCGGAAAGCAGGTATACGCAGGTTTCGACCCGAGAAATGGAGTGTCGCAGGCAGATTTTTCTCAAGGCCAACCGCCCAATAGAATTAGGGACGGACGATGACTCGCTCAGAATTGTATATTTTTCACTACTTGTGTGCATGGGGCAAATAAAACTAATGTTCTAATATTTTTTGTGTAAATGGTACACAAAAAACCTGATATATCCGATGATGCATACTGGCCAGGTATGAGTGCATATTCGTGTTTTCTATGTTTAAAATAGCCATAATTCGAGAACAGTGCACCGTACAAGAAAAAGTGTTGAGATATTTTTTTGTAGACAATTTTACTATCATCTGTTGTCTGTGATAATAGCAATATCGTCTGCAGAAGCGAGACATTTGACATGTTTTCGATATTTTTTTTCGATACCACTGATATGTCCTTTATATGGGGTTCCCACTCCTTATTGATGTTTTCTAAAACATTGTTGGAAAGAATTCGTGAAAGTCAGTCCCCTTGTCGCACACTAGTTTTGATTTCAAAGGATCTGACACTTTACCCATTAATTTTACTTCGGAAGTTGTACCTGTAATTGTCTGAGCTCTAATTTTTCGGGTCTTTGGATGGGTCCCAATTTCTTTCATGATTTTGAAATGGATTTCGGGTCTACCGAATCATATGCTTTCTTGAAGTCAATGAACGTAATCAATATATTTTTCTGCATTTCTTCATTTGTAATATCATCTGTAAAACCAGCAGATCTGAATAGATCTGTTCAGCACATGTTCGGCCTTTTCTGATCCAGCCTGGTTTTCCCCAACAAGTGGATCCGCTTAGTGTTTTACCCTGTTGAGAAGTGCTCTAGAAAGGATTTTTGTGAGCAACCTGAAGTGAATATACTTTTATTTATTCATATTATTATTATTCAGAATGCGAACGACAGAGAGTTGACGTATAGCTCCGATTGGATCTACAGTTCAATACCAATTTCGATCGGCCAATATTAATACAAGAACATGGTAGGAATCGAATCCAGGGAGCTGAGAGCGTATAGGGTCACTCAACCGTTCAGCGACTGCGCCTCTTATAATTGTTATTGAAAATTTCAGTTTCTTTTCTTTTGAAGAAGCCATAAAAAATTTTAGAATTTTGAAAATTTTTCAAATCAACTATGTTAATGTTGATCATATGATACTAAAATTCGCAAAAAAAAGTTTAAAACCCACTATTCCTCATCTAAAATTTAGAAAATTCCCCGGAGCAAGACACCCGGTATGGATCCCGCAATAATTTCCAAACATTAGTTCACAGACGGATTATTCCCGTTACCAGATTCGATCATACGGTCGAGGAATTACTGATTATACTCAAATTACTCAATACTCAAATACGTTTTACTAAAATTTTGTACCTATAATTCTTAATTAAATCGACTTTGGGTTATTTTCCAAAACTTTCTCAATATCTCAAATTACCAAATTAGAGATATTACGAGAGAGATTTAACATTATTTGAAAAATCGTCTTTCTTATACATCATCAAATTGCAATTTGTGTTTTTCCAAAAAGTTTGTATGAGTACATATTTGCGAACCTTGCTACCCGGAAATATCACATATCATGTCAATGGTTAGTTCCACAAAGTGTGAGTAATCGGGTAATTTAATGGTCTAGTTTACATTGTTAGTTGGAATATGAAGATTTATTCTACTTGTAGTTTTGAGTTGTAAGTAAGCCACTAAGCTATTTAAATCAGATTTGCAGAGACGAGAAAACAGATTAATTAAATTTCATTTTCTCGAAAGTTGTGAAGACCTTAGATGAAAGTATATGTTTCAGATGAAGTTTTCTTCTAATGATCGATCATTACGAATAAGATATAGTTTATATTTATATTTCAAACCATAAACCTCGCTATTACACTATTATATTAAACATTTTCTTTCCCTGTTCCGAGGTAATAATTTCATAATGGACCAAATTGTTATTTACCTTATTCTGGATTTGTCAATGTCAGGCCTCTGTATGAAAGCTTATAATAATATTAATTCAAATTGAACACTTCGCTCAATGTTTTACGAATGTTAACACGAATTAAGGCAATGTTCAATTAAAATTAATATTTAATCATGTTTAACCAAGAGGTAAGCGAGACATCAATCCCAGCTTATAATAATGTTCATTGTAGGATAATTATTCATGAAGAAACCGTAGAAAATGTCTTTTATCTATTGTTCCATTAAGTTATCTGAATATAAAAGCAATAAACTAGGGTGTGGATTCAAATGTTATCTGCAAAAAAAGTATTCCTTTCAAAAAAGGCTACTTTCGTCAACAGGACATTTTAGTCATTACTTCTTATACAAATTTTTGAATATACTAGGGCCACTTAACAAGAATTTATCATTGAAAAAATGTAAATATTCGGTTTTTTGTGACATTATTACATTTCTTTTCGGAAAAAATACAGAACTCAGCTATACTTAGAGACATTTCATTGCTTGATTTATAATAAAATTATGATTTTCGTGACTATTTAGCATTTACTGGGCCCCTTTAAGTCTCCAACAATAATCTGCTAGCATTCCCGCACAGAATTTTCCTTGATAGCGTTTTTCCACTGAAGAAACGTCCTGATGGAACCCCCACCCTGTTCGTTACTCACAGCACCCAAATTTGCGGGAAGAAAATCCAAATAAGGATCCAGCATATGTATTTTCAGGGACATGTTACACCCCAAAACTTCATATTATATTATACCTACGTTCATTCATTAATTTTTGGTAATTTTCTTTAAATAAAAAATTTTCATACCGAGAAAAATTCCTTTCGTTCAATCGAGACCCCTCAGCTTGTATTTTAGACAGATTCAAATCACGTACTGAATCGTTCAAATTACTCTAAGTCAACGTTCTTTCAAAGTTGAGGGTTCATAACGTTGGTCCCTTTCTTGAGATACCTAATCGTGCTGACACTATGTGGGCCGATGATAATTTTGGATACTGGATTGTGTGTTTGGAATTGGTTGTTATGCCTTATATTATGTTTGAGCGAAACAAAAAGAGCAATCACTTCTATAATCCTTTGGTTGTGTCTAAATCATAACTGTGGCGAATAGAAAATGCCTAGATTCGCGTTTAACTAACCTAATGAAAGTCTCACACACCTTACACAACGTTTATTTACATGAGATCTATTTTTTGTTGATTGTAAAGTATTATGAATCCTATTCTTAGCTTTTTTTTACATGAAAAACGGAATTAATAAATTCAATAACGTGATATTCAGTTGACATTAATACTGATGGAAAGATTTACTAATGTCAGGTTTCTTGGCATTTCATCGAATCGGTACAGAGAGGTGATTATCAAATTTTCATAGAAGCATGCATCCATTTCGGAAACGCTCCTGTTTATGTATGAAACATGGTAAATCATTTTGAAGGGATTCTGGGTATTTTTGGAACGTTCCTTAGTTTACTTTGTCTCTAATTAAACTGAGGAACTTAGTGTCTCTTAGTGTCTTTCTCTCTTTCACTGATCTTTCTTTCTTTGAACATAGCAGTGTCGCATGAGCCTAGAGCAGCCTTTCCCAAAGTGGGCGATAACGCCCCTTTGTGGATGCTGCAGGCTTAAAGGGGACGGTAAGAGACCCAGAAAAAAAGGTGCGTTGTGTAGAGGGGGGCGATTTGAAATTTCATCTAGCTAGGAAGACTCTTAGACACCGAATGAGCTCTCGACTCCAACTTGTGAACATCAACTAATATTCAGAGATTGCTAATATAAAGAGATTGCTCGAATTCGGTTCGATATTATATGTCCTGTTTTATTCAATAAATAAAAGGAAAATCCTGTCAATCGTTTGCTCCGATTCGAAATGTAAGTAGACACAAACGAACAAATAAAAAGGCAATGGACATACTTTCGCATTTTAATGGTTTAATAGCTAATTTTCGTAGATAATAGACTGCGGGCATAATATTTTAACAAGTTTTTGTTCAATAACCCGATTGTGCATTCCTGTATCAATCGGCTTGTTCATAGAATACTTGTTCTTTCTTGTTGAGTACGATTGAGCGTCGAATGAAATAAACGAGTTTATGCCTGTTTGACATGTGGCGACTTGCGGTTGTTCTTTAGTAAATTGGAACCTGATATCAACAAACTTATTAAACAGCATCAGATTCATCCTTCACATTAGTTTTTATATAAAAATCAATTATGCTTGTTTTATTTTAAATAAAAGATACTCTGTCTGAATACTATAAAATTACATTTCAATAATCATTCCCATTGGCAGGTGTACCCGTAAGAGTTAACTTGAGACCTGAGCGCCGTTGTGTACTAGCTACTGCACTCAGGTCTCAAATTAACTCTTGCGGGTTATAGTAACAGTCTCATTTAAAATGAATGTTTCATCCTCGCCAATATAGTTCACAATAATTAATTAATTTAATTTGAAGTTATAGTTGTTTTAAATTAGGTAACAAAATGGGGGCGCTAAAAAATAATTCATTCTCACGGTGAGCAGTAGACAAAATAAGTTTGGGAACCCCTGCCTAGAGCAAACGCACATCGAATATACAGCACTGTTATATCAACACAATTTTAATATTTCTATTTTAAATAACTCAAAAGTGAAATAAATATATATAATACGAGGGCAGTTTGATAAGTCAGTGACTTTTTGAATTTCCCACGCAGTTATTCCAAATGCAACAGTGCTGCCGTCAACTGTAATCTATTAGTGGGCAACTTTCAAATTTTGAGCAAGCTACGTCATGCAGTTGGTGTTTGATAGCCATTCAAAGCAGACAACCTCGTGAATTCTTACGAAAATGGAAAAAAGTGAATTTCGTGTGCTGATTAAGCATTACTTTTTAAGTAAAGAAACCATCACTGAAACTAAGGAAAAGCTTGATAAATACTACGGGGACTCGGCACCATCAATTTCAATGGTAAAGAAGTGGTTTACAGAGTTCCGTTGTGGTCGTACCAGCACTATTGACGCCGAACGTTCAGGTCGCCCAAAAGAAGTGATCACGCCGGAAATCGTCGATAAAATCCATGAAATGATATTGGATGATCGGAAAATGAAAGTACGTGAGTTTGCTCATGCTGTAGGTATCTCAACTGAATGGGTACATCATAGTTTACACGAATATTTGGACATGAGATAACTCTCCACGAGATGGGTGCTGCGATTGCCCGCACTCGACCATAAGCGCAATCGTGTGACAACTTCAAAAGAGTGTTTAGCGATGGTCATGCGTAATCAGGACGAATTTTTGCACCGTTTTGTTACTGTGGACGAAGCATGGATACATCATAACACGTCAGAGACCAAGGAACAATCGAAACAGTGGGTGGCTCGGGGTGAACGTGGACCAAAGAAGGCCAAACAGAGTCTGTCAGCCAACAAGATCATGGCCACAGTTTTTTGGGATGCATGCGGTGTCATTCACACTGATTACCTCGAGAAAGGTAAAACAATCACCGGCGAATATTATTCAAAGCTTTCGGACAGATTTGACGTTGACTTGAAGCAAAAACGGCCGTGTTTGGCGAAGAAGAAAGTGCCGTTTCATCAAGACAATGCACGTGTGCACACTTGTTTAGTCACGATGGCCAAAATCCGCGAATTGAGATACGAACTTCTACCCCATCCAGCATATTCTCCAGATTTAGCCCCCTGCGACTATTATCTGTTTCCAAACCTGAAGAAATGGCTGGGTGGTAAGAGATTTGAGTCTAATGAAGAAGTCATTACCGAAACAAACGCGTGTTTTGAGAGCATTGCGAAAATCTATTATTTGGAGGTTATTAAAAATCAGAAAAACGATGGACTAAATGTATCGAGCTGAAAGGTGATTATGTAGAAAAATAAAATGTTTATTTGCCGCAAAAAAATTTTTTATTCAAAAAGTCACGGACTTATCAAACCTCGTACATTAGTCAAATTTTATTGTAAAAATCACGGAAAGTGTTTAATAAAAAATTGTTTATACATTAAATACATTGATTTCAATTTAAAATAAATAAAAAAATATTATCAATGACTATGACGACTTATTTATTAATTATTGAATAGATAATATTTACTTGTTTTATAATTAACTGAATAGTAATTATTGAAGGAACTAGCGTTCCTACCTCGTGTCCCGCGGTCTCATATTATTTATTTATAGAAGGTTTGTTCTTCAGAATATGTTTTAATATACATGATATCCTATTTGAAAAAGTGATTATTTCAGCATTTTTGTCCCAGCGGAAACACAACGAATTCTGAATGACCCCGTTTTGCAGAACTGATGAACAGCTCATTCCCGAACAGCATTCAGTTCAACTTTCTACGAATTCAAACACCATCAAAATAAACATTTCATTGTAACCATGTTTTGGCTGAACAATAACGAAATAATAATTAAGTATTATTATTATGAATGTGGAAGGCCGATGACCAAGGCCTTTTTAATCCTAATTAAATAAACATAATGAACACAATCAATTGATTACTCGAAAAGGCTGAAGATAGACATAGAAATGGGTGTTGCAAAAATAATCTAGAATGCAAAAATGTAATAATACACAGAGTAATAATGTAATAATATACATTTGAAATGCAGAAGTTGCTACCAATTTTCGATAATAAATAATAATAATAAAGTTTATTGTCATTACAAACTATCAATTATTCTATGTCAAAAAAAACCATAAGATGCACCTATTATGAAAACAATGATAGTATTTAACAAAAATACAGTACGATTAAATCAAACTGAACATATCATAAATTTGACAGTTCCCAATATAAATGCATCGAAACCACAAAGCCAGCGGCTGTCTGTGGTCTACTCATCAATTCACATTCATCAAAAATACAGGTTAAAACGCTATAAAAAAAGTAAGTCCAGTCAGAAATACAAAAGAAAACAGAACTCAAATTCTATATCAAACATCAAAAATTTTCAGACAGCTCTAGTAAAACTCCTAATATTTCTTATACTTCCTAATCTCTACCGGTAACATGTTGTAAATCGGAGGCCCAAGATACTCTGTGCTTGGTTGACCGAATGATTTGAAGGAAAATGGGGTTTCATTCGGTATACCGACCTGACGAGTGCTATAACCGTGGTCCACGTGTGACAAACAATATTTTGATTTTTAAAATGTTTTTAACAGTACCAGCGCAAAAGTTTTTCTCAGGTTCAATACTCCAGTTCAGCATATAGACTCTCTGAAGGGTAGGTATTTGACCTCTATATTATATATGTATTCGACACCTATAACCAGCCGATCCCTAACCAAGAATTCCGTAGGTGAGTCTCGAATTTATTAGCCCATAGTATATGCTTGAATGATAACTGACGTCAAATACATCCCTCAGTTATCTAAAACGATATTATATCATGCTGCGTAGTGTACCTGCAACATTTTTCAGGTGGTAGTTCCATTTTAAATGTGAATCGATAGTTACGCCCAGGTATTTCATCGTATCTAATATATGAATATTTCTATCTGAATCCACATCCAAAGAATCAAAAGGCCGCAAATTACGAGAGTAGCAGGTAAATGCAAGAAATTTTGATTTATCGTAATTTATAGTTAATCGCTTCTGGTACATCCAGCAATCTATTATTTTCCAGCGAGTATTATTTTCATATCAATTTCAGCTTTTTGCTTCACAACTTCCCAACTAATTTCATCTTCCCAACTGTCTCCATTAAGAACTAATGCTATATCATCAGCAAAACTTATGATTGATCCAAATATAAGCAAAGACGCAATGCTTTAAATATTTCAGATCGATAGATTCGAGTCAGCCATGCAAGTAATGCAATTTTCAGAAAAATCGAATGTTACTTTTTCCTCAAACGTCTAAGGTAAAATACACGTGAATTATATAAGTATATAATTTTGTTTAACACCTGAATTTTAAGAACATATTCAAATTCAGTGAATAAGAGACCTTGGCGTTTGAAATTTCACGCTTTCCTCAATAATTAAGATACTAAAATGAAAGGAAATTGCAATATCTGCGAGGAAACTGGCAAAACGATTCGAACATCAGTTTTTCATAATCACAATTATTCAACATTTCATAGATGGCAGAGATATGTCAAGCGTATAAAACTATTTGTCGGCTCTTTTGCGTACGTGTGATAAATAGCGAGGTTTTGTAATTATTGTTTCAGACATGATCTTTGAGATGAGGATGTATCCTAAGAGATTATTTCCACATAAATTTGCATGTTTCAATATGCGTATACAAAAATGCAGAACAATAGATGGAGATTATCATCTACCTATTTAATGAAGATTTTTGGCTATATTCGATCTCAAATAAAGTAGAAATATGCGAAGATTCGAATGAGGAGGCTGAGAAATAACAAAAAGAGACTAGTTCAAACTTTCACTGCCTTATGTGAAACGTTTAAAATAGATAACAGTAGAAAAGAACATAGGTTGAATTCGACCGTTATTTTATAAATTCATTGTCATAATAATAAAATAATACATGATATTAATAAAAAAAAATAAACTGAACTTATTATCACTGCATTGATGATGACTTTATGAATAATGATCAGTGGCGGTGACTTCATGGGGCCTGAAGGGGTCGAGGCCCTTAAGAAATTCATTGATAATTTGAGAAAATTAATAATTATACTTTGCAACAATCTCAAATTAGATTGGTAGTTTCTATGTTAATGTTGATCATATGACACTAAAATATACGCAAAAAAAGTTTAAAACTCACTATTCCTCATTAAATACCTCAACTAAAATTTAGAAAATTCCCCGGAGCAAGACCCCGGTATGGACCCCGCAATATTTTTCATTCAGATAATGATTATAATACGAGTATATTGATATTATAATGATTACTAAAGATAACTACGAAACCGAAGTAGATAGTTAATGAATACAGTAAATGACACACAAAATATATTTTTTTCGTTAATAAAGAAAAAAACGACAAAAAACATCTATACACTACTGGATTCACTCATCATTTCTTGAGCTATCTGCAATGTTATTCTAAATTAGATAATGCAAATTTTTAGTGATGTATATTTTCAAATTTTGTAGGAAATATATATATTATTTCTAAAATTTAATGAATCCGTTAAAATTTAATATTACGAAGCTTGAAGGGCCAACTAGTTTCAGTAAAATATTGGATATTTGATCTTTAAAAAATCTTGTCAAATATTTCATTTTAGTATATTCACCACATACAAATTTAGAAATGACATTTCTGATCAATCTCCTAATATATTTATAATTAGGAGAAAGAACTAAACCATATCAAAAATTATTCAAAGCAATTCGGCAGTACATTTATTTAAAAGATAGACTCCAAATCAGTGTATATCTGAAAAGTTGAAAAAGTTTAATAAAATATTGTTTTGTTATGTTTGAAAATAGATATGACGTATAACGTATAACCAAATAGCTCGAAACGAGTGGGGGTGTAATGGTGATTTTCTACAATCTGGGTGAAACTGAGCCCATAAAAAGTTGAAATCAAGAAAAAAAAAATTTAAAAACCAATCAATGGTAGATTTATCATCTCCAGTAAATGAGTAGGAAACCTGCTTCACATCGACGCTCAGTTTTGATTTCGATTTTTAGGGAGGTACCTACACCAGCGGTTCCCAACCTGTGGGCTGCGGGTAGTGTGGTGCTAGACCGCGGGTTCTGGTCAAAAGAATAATAATAAACTATCCAGTTTCAATGCCGATATTGACTCTCTCGTAGGTGACAAACAATGACAAAAGTCCCATTGAGTTTTTTTTTTTTGCTTTGAGCACTTGTATTTAAGGTTTTATAACAAAGTAAATAAAATAAAGTTCTTTTATCTATGAAATCTTAAAATTGTTGTTTGTTTAATCCTTGTATACATATTTAACTAAGAGTTACACGTCATAGATCATAGATAGGATATATTGGTTATAATATATATTCTCTTTATACAAACAGTTTTTATTTATTTTTCTTGTGTATTTAGTAAATGGGCCTCAAAGTTTAATTTTCAAAATAGGTCGTCCCACCAATTAAAAAGGTTTGGAACCGCTGACCTACACCATAAAACTACCTATCTAACTAAACAAAGTTTTTACTTTTTAAATGTATTATGTACCTAGAAGGCTCAGGGTTTGATTTCAAAAAGAATATAATGACAATATGTATTTGACCAAATGTTTGATTCAATAGTAATACCATAATAATAAACCATAATAATAAATAATAATAATTAATCATAATTATAATAAGAAACGGCACACGCGGAGAACACTCCTAGCTATTCCAGATCAGGTTATTTCAACTTTTCAACAGATGCCAAACATTAGAAACAATAATACTTGCACCAACTGAATACAGAACTGAAAATGAGGACAGAAAGAAAAAGTGTCCTTCTACAACTACATTACGGAGTAAGTTTTGGAGAATAACAAGTTCAGACTCAACAAGGAATCTCACTATGTTGGCTAATCAAACAGTTCCCATAATAAGCCTGACCATGTCCTGGTTACAGAAGAGCCAGGGAAACTACTTATATCGAGGAAGCCATTTCAAATTCAAACAACCTAGGTGAGAAGAATGCTGATACAATCTCTGACTATCGAGTACTTGAGGTGCTAGTGCGGAGTAGTTGTGCATGGACATCGTCAATGATGTTTCAATTACTTATCTATAATTAATTATATTATAATACAATTGGCTCCACTGGTATATTTCCAAAAAACCTTCTATTAAACTTCAGAGAACTGGAATTTGGACATCACCATAAGAAATTACAGAAATCTGTGCTTCTTGTCCAGCTAAAACTGTCAGGAAGTTTCTGGGAAATTACCACGGATATCAATGCCATGAAGGCTGCTGCCTTGAAGAAGACCACCGCTATGGGCCTGATAATTTGAAAAGGTTTCCCACAACATTCAATAAAACGCTTCTGTAACTGCGATTAACAAATCTTTCTACTGAATATATTCACAATGTGAGAGGTTTATTTATATACGAGGGTGGAGTAAAAAGTTTCCGGGCTGGCCAAAAAAAACGGTGTTTTAAAAATTTTTTATGCTTTATTTATCAACATAATCCCCATCAGACTGATACATTTCTCATAACGGTATTCTAATTCAGTTATACCAGTTTTAAACGTAGATTCGTCCAGCTCCTCAAAATACTGATTTATAGTTTCGATAACTTCTTCGTTGCTCTCAAATCTTTTACCGCCAAGCCATTTTTTGAGGTTAGGAAACAGATAATAGTCGCTGGAGACTCCCTACTCTGAAGAGTAGGGAGGATGCGGCATCAATTCAAACTTCAATTAGTGAATTTTGGACATGGCAACAAACGACGAATGCGCTGGTGCGTTATCGTGATACAAAAATTTTTTTTCGTCAAATAAGGTCATTTAATTTACACCTCGTCCTTCAAATGATGCTATAAGCCTGAGTGGTATTGATCATTGATAGTCTTACCCTTTTCAAGATAATCAATGTGTATAAACCCTCTCGCATCACAAAAGACAGTAGCCATAACCTTGTTTGCCGATAAAATTGTTTTTGTCTTCTTTAGAGATGGTTCCCCCTTTCCAACTCACTGTTTTGACTGTTTTTTATTTTCAGGAGTGTAGTGGTGAACCCAAGTCCCATCAAAAGTTATGAATCGACGCAAAAATTCGTTTGGATTACGCCCATACAGCTCCAAATTTTCGATAGAAATGTTTTTTTGAATAAGTTTTTGGTCGAGCGTTTGCAAACGCGGCACCCATCTTGCACACAGCCTTTCCATGCTCAAATGGTTGTGCAAAATATTTCGCACACGTTCAGCTGACATGCTCAGCTAACTCATGCACTTTCATTCTGCGGTCTTCCAATAATTTTTATGGATTTTCTCAATCATTTCTTAAGTTGTGACCTCAACATGGCGTCCTGAGCGAGGCTCGTCAGAGGTGCTCACACGACCCATTTTGAATTCAGAAACCCACCGCTTAATAGTTGAATATCATGGGGAAGAGTCTCCTAGTGTTGAATCCATCTCTTATTTTATTTATTTTGGTGTAAAACCTTTCCAATAGAGGTATTTGATGACAGGACGTTTCTCCAATTTTTCCATTTTCACGAAAACAACGGAAGCGTCTCCCCAATGTGCTCTCAAATGCAAACTAACTTAGCGATTGGGCTTAAACTTTACATACAAGCTCAGTAGGAACGGTACTGTATGACTACTCTCCAAAAGTACACCTAGTGGCGCCACCTCTTGGTCAGGTCAGAAACTGTTCCCCCCACCCTCGTATGTGTCTCATTTTATTTTTTATTTACGTTAGACTGCATAGAACGAATTTTTGCAATGAAATAAAAATAGAGAATGATATAATATTAAAATATTTACTCACAGATTCACTCGCATCCTGATTGAGAGCTTCTCTTGAATGATTTTTAAGGTCCACGGACGAAGTTAGAGCTGATTCTTCTGCAATCATACTGTTATTTGATGGAGACTTCGATTCTGGTTCAATAGTTCTTGAAACACTACTGATGCTATAGTCCATAGACGTTGACACTTCAAGCCCTTTCATCATTACAAGCTATAAGAGTTTGAAGAGGCTTTAGATTTTTTTTTCAAATAATATTCTCTCAACCTTAGTGAAGTCAGAACTAGTTACTTACATTTGGCACTGTTAGAATTAGAATTCCCACCATAACAGATGACTGCCATCTGAAACAAAAAGCAAAGTTGAATGGTGTAATGAAGTAGAAATTTTTATTTGAAGGAAATTTACTTGACATTGAAATTAACTTCAATTTTGTCGTCTCCATTTTGAAGACGTTGGAGTGGAATCCTCCTTATAAGAGATCTGGGTTGATATAATATGATTTTGATATTATATAAGGTGATAATATAGTTCACTTATTTCAACGTATATTTATATATAATTTTGATCGTGAGTAGTATTACTAGACTACTATCCTAATCTGTGAACTGAAAAAATGAGAATTTTGGTTCAAATAGAATAGAGGAAAGTATTTTTATAAAGTGTGCTATGAAAAGTAGGGAAGTCGAAACGATATAACTCCATAAAAAGTCTCCTCAATAAAGAAGCATGAGATGCTTGATACCCAGTATTTTACTTAAATTTTATTTGTTCTTATTTTCATTCAGCAGTTTTTAAACTTGGACCAACAGTTCAACACTAGTTCCGAACGACCAAGTTGTATATTATATATCGAGGAACTTTTTAAATTTGTTTGTTTTTCTCTACGACATTGCCATCTTCCTCATGTCAGTTTGATCATATATGATTTAGACAACGGTTTTTGTGTTTATATTAGTGTACTCAATGCATTTATTATTGTGTCTCTATAATATGTGAAAATCTGTTGTTGAGATGGTGTGGTTGTTGATGAAATTTCTGACAGATTACCTCAAAAATTGGTTAGGCTTTTACAGGCGCTACCCAAAGTCGAGCAATCTAAGAGCTTTAGCTGCCGCAGTTTCAAAGTTGCGATACACATTCTCAGTTATCATGGCGACTAAGTCTTCAAAGAAGTTCAAGCTCAGAGTTCCAGTTGAGCGAGAACGTCTCCACATTCCATGTAATTACCGAGAATATCTACCTTCGCTAGAGCAGGTTCCTATACCTACAAAATACCAATACCTTATAGAATTCCCTGCAGCCTCAGAATAGTAGTACCCAAATTATATTTCTATACTACTCCGAGAAACCATCGATAATACTCACTCTTACGATATTGATAAGGGTTTGTCGGTTTTTAAAAACGCTTTTTTGGAGAAAATTATGAAATTCTAAAACCGGTTTTTTAGTAGAAAATATCGGTTTTCAATGTATGAATAACACTTAAATAACACGAAAAGTGGTATTATGCGGACAAATATTATCAAGATTATATAAAGATTACTCTACAGGGGAAAAATGTGATATTCAAAAACGTGATGAAAGCGATATTCAAGAGCCAGACAATGTTTTATTGAAAAGTGCTATGGAAGTGGCAATTAATAAATATTTAAAGGAACCTGAAGAACTGACTTCTACTCAAACTCTATGAAAAGAGTTTGTGGCCCTGGAAGCCACAAATAAAAGGACAAAAAATTTAGAATTATTATATCAGGTTTTAAAAACGATTAAGCCTAGTTCGGTTGCAAGTGAGAAATTACTTTCTATTTCGGGGAATTTTGTGAATAAACTGAGGACACGATAAATAGCAAATCGATAGACGTCCTCTATTTCTGAAATCGTATTTCATTAAACAAAAAAATGAATAGAATATTTTAGTTTGTATCAAAATTGCCCGGAATAGAAAATACTCGGTCCTTTGCGTAATTGTGTTTGAAACCAAAATTGATTTTAATAAGTAAGTATTCATAAACTTTATTTACTCTTGTCTTTCGGCTTTGATTATAATTTACATTATGATACACAGGTATATATTTTCTAATTGGTTTTAATAAGTATGCATCTGTATATAATAACATTGTTTTTAAAAAAATAATATGGTTATTATAAAAATATGAAAATATATTGTTTTTATTTATTCGAACCCTTTGCTCGTTAAAAAAACTCGTAACTCGTTTCACTATTATAAAAATATTTACATCCTTATATGTGAAAATTATGCATAAACAACGAATAATTGTTTTTAAAGTTATTTAATCCCGGTCAATTATTATTTCTTTGTTCTACTAAATTATATAAAAAAAATTTAATATCAATAAAATTGAACAGTAAATAATTTCAGTCAAAAACTGCTTTTAATCACTATAAATTTTCTGTTAAATTTTTTTGTTCGAATGACATATTCCAGAAAAAAAATTTTCACTATTTCGAATTACCATTCGAAAACCGGTTTTCTAAAATGTCGTTTTTTGTATAAACCCTAGTATTGATACTTCTTCATATCGATACTTTTGCATTGTTTAAGACAAGTTCAACTAATATATTAGGATAATGTTTTGGGTATGATTCCGTTTGCATTTAACCTCAACAATTTGATGAATTATCAAAATTATCAGTAACTTATCGAAAACAAACATTTTCAGAGATACTCTCATCATTCGCAGTCCTAATAATGCTAGTAAGAAAACTTACATTGCCAAACTTTCTAGTATATACTGTCCTTTTTTTTCCTTTAGATTGTGATTGAATTCCCACTTCATGTGCCCAGGGTTTATGGTAGTATTAAATTTTCTCTGTGTTTGTGTAACATTATATTTGGATCTATGTCTTTGTTGATTTGTTGAATTGCGCTGTTTAATTGACATTTTTGGTTATGTTTTATCCACTGTTTACATTTCAGTGTTGTTCAGGTAATTGGAGACTTAAATATTTTATGACATTTAATTAACATATGTACATAATATCAATAATATCCTTTTTGATATTTTCCTGCAGAGTCTCTTCAAGAAGTTAATAATTGCACAGGTTTAGAGCTTGATGCATGTTTCTGATTTTATTCTTGATAGCTTCCAGCCTAGTTAACTGTAAGTTGTTGATTTGTATATATTTTTATGTTATTTTTTGTTAAGAAATGAAGCAGGTGGACAATCTTGAAATCTTTTCTTCTCATTGCAGCTTTTCAGATAAGTTATGTAGTTGAGAATCTTTTAAGTGTATATATCTCTTCAGCGTCTCCACAAAAACCCTCAGACTATTTATTATGTGTGAGGGTAATTTTTTTCAGTTTTGAATTATTTTTACCACACAAATGTAATAAGAATATGCACAAATATAGTGATTCTGAAGCATTTCTAAATGCGTTTATGTATAAAAAAAACTTAAGTTTGGCTGACTTCATATTAGAAAAACAACTTTTGGTATATATTTTTCGGTGCATCTGTTTTCAAATTAATATTTGAATATTTACTGAATTGGTAAGTATGTACTGCGTTATTTTCGCTTGTTATACTGTCATTTTTTTGTAAAAATTTCATGACTTTTAGATTGTATACATCTACTTATATTGATTCTCGAAAAACAGTTTTGATCAATATTGATTTATTTCACTAAATTTGCTAAGATATATGAGTTTATCGAAAAAATTAGGGTATTTATAACTAAATATCAAATTAAAATAAACTCTTGGCTTAATGTTTCACGATTATATTTAACAACATGAGTTCGTCAACATGTTTCGAGCGTGAGCTCATTTTCAAGACGCATGAGTTTAATTTAATTTGATAATTCAATTATGTTTCATCAAGAGTTAAGCGAGAATTCAATCTCAGTCATTGATAAATAATTTCAAATCTGATCATATATTGACACTAAATTGAATCAATCAATTGTTGTTTTCAAAGACATAACTAACGTAATACAGCATTCATATTTCTTGATCAAAGTAGTGTAAATAGGAACTGAAATAGAAGAATATTTCAAATCACATAATAGATGCACTTTTTTGAAATTTTTCAAGAATAATAGTTGATCGTTTCTCTGCAACAATCCAAAAAGTGTCTATTAGGTTACTGAGCATTGATGTCAATTGAATTATCAAATTAAACTGATATGTAGATAATAAGGGTATATGGATATAATTACGACCTACAAATTTAGCCTTATTTACTCTTCCATATAAACTGGGCAAAATAAAAAGTTAACACCAAACTGTTTCATCGTTTTTCCTGCTAAGCATGATACTAAACGCTTATATCAATCATATAACTTCAGCGTACAACACATTCATGTAATATGACAAAAAAATTTGACCTTCAAGTCAGTTACAATTCAAGTGACGTGAAAACAATTAAATTACGTTTAAAGTAAAACCGTTTTCGATCTTACCAACAACAACGTTGAAGACTTCATACTCCAGACGCCGTGACGGAGTTCCGTTAAATAAGCACGATATACATATTCTTATAAAGAAAAAATTTTAAATACTAAAAATACCTATTCCGAAAAATGTGTCTTAGAGGCCATAATCTAACAGAAACGAAAGAACGTGGAAACTTGTTCAGCATGTACAATCATATTTCACTACAATCATGCTGATTTAACTGGAAAGCGATTGCAGTTAATCGACCCTTAAATATTTATCAAAAATATCCATATATTTTCAGTGGTTGAAAACATTATGATAATTTAAGTATTTTCACCTTTTTTCAAATTTCCCTCTTATATTTAATTTCTAGGAGTTCTTGTGGTGTTCACTAAGATTTCGAATATAATTCTGCAACAAATTTTGATAATTTAAATTTCTTCAATTTTTTTTTATAAGTATATACGAATTCTGATGACAGTATTATGTTACCACATATTAACTATGTACGAGTTACCCTGGGTAACGATATATAGTTAATATGCAATATTAAAAATTGAACAAAATTGAATCAAATTTTTGCAAAAATATATTCGAATTATTGTTGAAAAATTACAAGGAGGCTAGAAACTAGGAAAAAGCGTGGTTGAAAAAAAAGTTAAAATGTTTCTTGGAATTTTATTTTCACAATTTTTCCAACCACTCTAACTCAAAAGATATATATTGCATCCATAAATATGGATGCAAAAATTAATAAAGTAGTAATATAATAATAATAGTGATATAATGATGAAATTTTAATTAGCATTTTGCTAACTACAAAACTAAATTATCATCACATTGTATCTTATTTTAATATTAACATAATACGATAATAACATATTTCAATACACTTGAATATATTGTTGTTTCAAGTAATAAAATTCAACATACAAATTATATAACATTCTAAACATTTATTATACTACTCATTAGATGCCAGATGTTTAACATACATCAATCTTTCGTTTGATAATGTTGCTTTATTTTGGTGTTGAATTCTGCCATTTTTTCAGTCTTTTATATTGTAAGGTAATTTATTATGAACATATACAGCCTTAAAGACTACAAAATTTTGAGTAGATTTCTTATTTTTTTGATTTAATATAAAATTTTCTTTATTTCTTGTGTTATGATCGTGGATGTCTTCGAATGAACTCAACATATTTATGCAATAATCTGGAAATAAATATTTCAGACTGTTAATTTCTAGGTAGGATGTAATGTCTACCCAGTTTAGTCTTACTAACATAGTGTGTATGCTCGTATACTTGTCGCATCTAAGTATGATCCTCATAGCTCGGTTTTGTAATATCTGCAATCGATTCCCATCAGATTTATTGACCAAATAGAGGATTTTTCCATCATAATTCAAATGAGGTAGAATTATAGTATTAAACATCGTTTGTTCAGTCCATTGCGATAAAAATTTACTACTTCTGTTCAAGAATCCAATTTTTCTTGATATTTTCCAGCATACAGAGTTTATATGCTCTTTTAAGTCTAATCCGCTGTCCAACATGACTCCCAAATATTTGATCCAACTAACTACTTCTATTTTTTCTCCATATAAAGTCACATTTATTTCATTTCCTATAAGAGCCTTTTTTCGACTACCATTATTTTTGTTTTTGTTGCATTGAGTTTCAATTTATTTATCTTCAGCTATTCCACTATTAGATTTAGGTCATCATGCAATTTATCAACTATATCAAGAGAGCATCTTGTAATAAATACAACTGTATCATCTGCAAATAGATGATATCTACAATATTTCAAGTTATAGCCTAAGTCATTAATATACAAATTAAATAACATTGGAACCAGGACCGTCCCGTGTGGTATTCCAATATTGTTTTCTAATGCACTAAATACAAAATTTCCAGATTTGACAACTTGCTTTCTATTCTGCAAATAGTTTCGAAACCACTCCAAAACTGATACTTCAACACCATATTCCTTCAACATTTTGTTTAACCGATCTCTATCAATAGTTTCAAATGCTCGTTTCAAATCTAAAAAAACTACTATTGTTGATTGATCTCTATCTAGATTATGCTTTCATTGTTTTATAACGTACTGTAATGCTGATTCTGAGTTATGTTTATGTCTCTATCCTGACTGTTGTTCTATTAATATATTATGTATATTTAAATGTTGAATGAACTGTTCATACACTAGCTTTTCTAAGATTTTTACTTCACTTGACATTGTGTTTATTGGTCTAAATTCTTCAATCAACTTAGTATTAAGTACTTTTTTGATTGGTTCTACTGTAGTAATCTTAAGTATACTTGGTTATTACATATGTTTCAAGTGAACAATTAATGATATTGATCAAGGGGTTTGAAACCCCTGAAAAAATCAATATTTTAATAATTTTAAATCATTCATATATGTAATTTTTTAATGTAAATTTCATAAGAGCAAGAAATTTTTCGTTTTCATGCACATTAGAATCAAAAGGACGTTTAAACTTCAACCAAAAATCTCATATTGCATTTCAATTCAACAACCAGAAGACTTTTGGTTTTCGTATACTTAAAATATTTATACCTGATATTAGTCTATTTTATGGAAGTGAAACAGAGTCATTTTCATAAAGTGACTTACATTTTATTGAAATATATCCATTTACATTGATTCATTCTTGAAGGGCTAATTTCTTCAACGTTTCTTCCATCCCCCCATCGAGGGAAACACTCATTCTTAAAAGTTAAAATGGCGTTGGGGTAGAGTAAACTTTTTTTGAAAGTTATTTTCATTATTATTGTCTTTTAAATTAAAATATGAAAATTTAAAAAAATCTTTAAATATAAATGATCAAAAATTTCACCCAATAAATAAAAAGAAGTGATGTGTTCAATTTCAAACTAATTTGCAAACATT
This sequence comes from Henosepilachna vigintioctopunctata, assembly GCA_030704895.1. Taxonomy (NCBI): domain Eukaryota; kingdom Metazoa; phylum Arthropoda; class Insecta; order Coleoptera; family Coccinellidae; genus Henosepilachna; species Henosepilachna vigintioctopunctata. The sequence goes on along the minus strand of JARQZJ010000008.1, from coordinate 208,403 downwards.
GCAAATAGTTCAACTGAAGATACTTTTATTACAATAGCAACACAAAGGTAAAAATTTCATTGGAGATAAATATACAACACTAGTCTGATTTCATTATTTCAAGTTTCTCATTGATTTTCAATCAACGTATCTTTATAGGTAGGCCACAAACACACAAAGACCTTAAAGTTGGTAGCTACTAAAGTATTGTTTAGTATATAATCTCAAATTGATCTTGAAGGTTTATTTTTCAGAAAATTGATTTTTTTACTTGTAAGAATGGATTAACTCAATGTTCCATCAAACAAAATTTCAGAGTACACTTGATATTGGTTTCCGGCTGTTAATTAAAAATTGGATATACATTTGAATCATGTATGTCAACAAAAAGTTTTACCATATTTCCTGCCTCCTGTGAGGATTGAACTCACGACCCCTGGTTTACAAGACCAGTGCTCTGCCACTGAGCTAAAGAGGCTTGTAGGTTAAGGCAGAAAATGCGTGTTCTATACCATAAAGAATAAAGTTTGTCTTTTCCAATTGCGCTTAACATTTAAAAACTCTATTCAGATACTGGAAAAAGTATTAATAGCATTATAACTTCACAATATTGAAAATCGTCACGAAATAAACACACGTGATAATGTGTTGTAGAAACTAATCAAACACCTAAATGTATACATTCCTAGAAATTATTCGTTTCTTCAGTAATTTCAATTATGAGATAACAATAAACTAAAGAATTAATAACAACTTTACGTAAAGCCAAATGATGAATTTCAATTTTTGATTTACTAGGTTTCTTCTAGGAAAATACGATTATTTGAGGAATATATATATATATATATATATATATATATATATATATATATATATATATATATATTTTTTTGAAAGTTTTTAGCATAATCTATACATATTATTAAAAAAGCCTGTTAATGCTAAAAACTTTCAAAATAAATATCTCAAACAGGCAATAAATCAATTTCAAGAAATATATATATATATATTAGAACAACAATAAATGGAGCCTGATAAGTTGCTTAGCATATGACAAGGAGTCAATTAATAAATCTAATTGATTCTACATATTTTACATAAGTGCTTGGATTTAATGTAATGTGCAATTCATACCATTATACTCAAAAATCATTATTTTCGTCTGTCTTGATTTTCCATGCTCTCATACAAGCGGTTCAAATCTTGCCGTGTTTGCCTCGTTTTCTTATGCCATTTTCTGGTATCTGGTACGCTTTGCAAATTGAGAATAAATATAGCAATTATACTTATAAAGATAACTTCACCGAAGGGGTTGAGGTTGATACTTCAAAAATTTTGTGATCGTTTGTAAAGCTTTTTGACACCAATTCAAATGAAAAAAATCAATAAATGGTGGATGCTTATTCTAGAAATGGAAATGTGGTAACTGAATTTTGGACGTCACTTTTTATTATTGAACTTTTCGATTGTCATTATTTTGGAATATCGTCATTATAAAGATAACTTCACCGAAGAAGGTTGAGGATGATACTCCAAAAACTTTGTGATCGTTTGTAAAGCTTTTTGACACTCAGCTATTCGAATGAAAAAAATCAATAAATGAAATGGTGGATGCACTAAATCTAGAAATCGAAATGTGATTACTGAATTTTGGACGTCACTTCTTTATTATTGACCCTTTCGATTGTCATTATTTTGGAATATCGCCATTTCGATTGGAATGATTTCAATGAAATTTTAGAGACAGTTTTCCCTAATTAATAAAAGAATTCTGAAGATTTTATTATTGCAACACTTAATACAATGACCTGTATTAGGTGTCAAAAACAAATAATGAAAGTAATGTCAGGAATAATATCATAAGAAATTATGTATTACAAGTCTGTAGTTGATAAAGTATATTATTGATTTATTTGACCCATTGCTCTTTTTTCCTTATATATTCAATTTAGTAACATTTATTGGGTCGTTAAATACTCTGTATTGATGAGTTTTTTTATTTGTAATAGGTTAAATATCTAAAACCTTTCTACAAAAAAGATTTCAAGCAATTTGATAAAATAAAAGCGCAGTTTATTACTCACAAATAACTCTAATATTAATGCAGTTATCATAAAATAGTGGGATAAATTCAAATTTGAATTTTACAATATATAAATCAAACATCTGGTTTCTATTTTAGTTGAAAAATTCACTATCAAGATTTTTACAATGTATTTCCATGATTGTTGCGAAAATTCAATTGATATTATCTAACACTTGTATTCATTTTGATATGGGGTGAAATTAACGATTAGGTACATCCAAAGATATGTTTATTTCTTGCTTGCATGATTTTTCCATTCATGAACAATTTAATTAATCAGTATAAAAAGTAATGTAATAATCTAAAAAACTAAATTTTCAATATTAGAATCTGAATGCTTCAAACATTTTTTGATTTCAAATATATATTTTTCATTGATATACTTATTAATACCAATTTAAAGTATGAAAAATTCAGAAAAATTTTGCAATTGTATGTCAATTTCTCCTCTGATTTTAGGATGACTACTGTTAGAAAAACGAAATAGGTATAGTATTGATAAATAATCACTTAATAACAGCGGAATCATTAATTGTTTAAACAGCACAAATTCTTATGTGTAATTTGTTTTTGCCAATACTAAGTTGCCAAGACAAGCTGTCAAATTTTCCAGCTGAGTACATAGTACTCCAATAATTTTAAATTTCAGGCCGAAGAACTTTGGAGTCGTAGTAATATGTATTGAGCTATTTACGCTGAATATATTAACGCCATTGCGGTAATGTTTAATTATATCCTGGTTTATATGAGCATGGTAATCATCATCCATATAACAGATGTTTCTTTCATTTCGAAGCCGAGTATATAATTTCAACTAGGAAATATAATATTTTTATATATTTATTTCATTAATTCAAATAGAATATATTTCATTTTAAAATAGAAATTATGCAAGCATGAATTGTTCGTGAAAGGATGTTTTTACTCGTTTTGGTATACAGATGAGTTTCTTGAACATCTCAAACTAAATTTTATATTAGGTATAACTAATCTATTATTCTAGTTAGTGTATATGTATCGATCAATTGTTCTCAAAGTGATCTAATTCAAGGTCCATAAAAGAGAAAAAATTTGGTGTATACGCCACTTATAGATAAATATCTATAAGGAAACGTTCACAAATTACGTACTGGCCCTACGGGGGGGTGGGTGAGGTTGACAATCCCTTATGAAACCTGACATGAAGGAAGGGGGATATGATATGATTTTGCGTGCTGACTTTCTGCCGTTTTGAATTGTTTAGTATAACCTATACAACAGTTGGCGGCGGGGGACCGCGGTCTCGATCCATACCGAAAACCTACTTTATGCGGACCTTTTTAAGTCAAAATATTTAACATTATGCACAAACTTTACTCCAAACTTAGGACTGATTAAAAAAAAATTAATAATTCTCGTTAATATTGTAAGAACCTTTGGTACTTGGTCGTTTTTTTAATTTTTTTATTATTTAATAAAATAATGCATACAACCCCGTTTGTTTCAATTGTTCATTTATATCATATATCCATATATTATTTGAAGGGTAGCCTTCATTACCTTCCAGGCGGCGACAGTTAAGTTTTTTTTTTTTTAAACGGTCCCCTTATAAAAGTCATTTGTGACCCATGGTGTACACGGTGCCCTAACCGAACTGTTGACCTTGCACCCTCAGAATGAGGGCGAGTAGGAAAACGAAGACTATTAACCATCAATTCTAATCACAATGAAAGAGGCATTGCGGGAGCAAGGTGATCTCTTACTACCCTTCGCTTCTACACCTTCAGAACCGACACAAGTGAGGATTTCTTCACATCTCTCACAACTAAAAATTCATTGGACAATGATAGACTGAAGGCGCGCACTCAACACAAGATTACGGACTTCTTTTGTAATTGAACATTGGTGAATAATAGCACGGATGTATATAATAATAAATCAAGAATCTGATCATACTTTCGTTTCCCTCTTCTAGTTATTTGAACTTCTGTCATTTTGAAATCTTTGTAATTGAAATTTTTTTCTGGTCCCTTGAGTTTCAAATTATTGAGAGATTGAAAGGCTCTTTTCTTTTAATTTTGGATGAACATTCATTTCAAAACATAGGGGTTGAAAGTTTTAGAAGATACGTGTTCTTCAAGAAAAAATCAATTATTTCATCAATTCATGAGTGTAATTTTTGATGAAATTCAGGAGAAATAATATTGTATTTCATTCTGCAATCAAATATATTTTCGCAATTTTCATTTAAGCAGCTAATGCAATTTAGATAGTGAATTGTAATTGTAGTAGGATTGTTATACACTCATTTGAGCTTTTTGCGTAGAAAGATCTACATTCAATACTATTTTCTTTACTATAAATATTAACCTACATAAGATTTTCAGTCCAGGGACTCAAAACCTACTCGGAAAGTGTATCTGACACTTGAACATCTGTAATAATAGTTGCTGCTTCTAGTTGGTTACTCACGTCGTTGACGTCCATCCATTCCACATCAGCCCCGATGCGGCACAAACTTCTTTGCCTCGCCTTGAATATATGGCTAAAGATTTTTTTTTTCAATATTTGAAATACGGCCCTAAAGTTTTTTGTGAAGTTGCGCTGCCCTTTTCGATGCAAAGTATTCAGTTAGAGCATATTAAACAAATTCTTTCTATAACCGCACCTTGTATTGATGGACAGTAAAAATCGTAAGGAACAGTCTGGAATGGGGCCTCAACTTTCATGTTTAATGATTCTCGCACAAACAAGGATGCAAAGTTATCGGATGCGGAGGAAATATGAGCGAATTTTCACTTCTTAAAGGATATTGTGGAGGAAAAAAGCTTTGTGAAAACCGGCAATCGCGCGGTTGCCCGCGCTTTTTAAAAGTATAATTTTAACATTACGCATTTGTGATCTTTCATAAGAACTATCAAGACTCCCTCCCACTCCCTTGTAAGAAAAGATAAGACATGGCTGACACCCTCCACTCCTAAGTTGTCTTATATAATAAATGAATGTCTCCTTAGACTTAACATAAGTGAAAATTGATTGGGCTCTTCTATTATATACGGTTTTCCCTTTTCAAAGATTAAATGAAAGATAAACTGATATTAAGTGTACGGGGTCTGGTCAAAAGAAAAGGTGAATGCACCAGTGTTCTTGCCAACAAGTCGTCAATATGGTCAATAAGGGCTACCAGTCAATAAGGCTCGCTGCGACTTTTTCCTATTCCGAAAACTGAAGAGACCAATGAAAGGAAACCGTTTTGCCACAATTGATGTCGGAATCGAAGAACGAGCTGATGGCCATATCGAAAAGCGCTTGCTAGAAACGCTGACATAAGTGCATTATATCTTCGGGGGATTACTTTGAAGGAGACAAAATGGATATTAATGAATAAATAAATACTTTTCGAAAAAATTCAAAATTCACCGTTTCTTTTGAACAGACCTCATATGAATATAACTTAAATTCAGACACTTGAACTTATGATTTACACTTTATTGATTAATGAATTTAGTCGTTACAAACGACTTTTACAAAGTCGTTTGTAACGACGAAACGCGTCATGCTATGTAGTCAATAAAGTGTAAATCATAAGTTCAAGTGTTTGAATTTAAGTTATATTCAATTATAATGGATTTACATCAAGTAAACGCCAATACTATTAAAGACCTCATATGTATACTCTATTCTGAATTACTAATGATTAATGAATAGCAATTTCATAATTTTGACAATTTCATTTTGTTATAATTTCATGACAAAAAAATATAATACCTACTAACTGTTTGTATTCCAAAAGCATTTTCAATGTATAAAATTCTACTCCAAATTGTCCAATTATTGGTCGAATAATTCGTAATATTCGAACAAAATGGGAAATGAAAAATCTTTTTTCATTTCGAATTCTCAGCATAAAATTGAAGATAGATTATTTTGAATTTTTTTATTTTTTTTTTCAGCACTTCAAATTGATAAAAAATAACTTGCTAAATTTTGAGTAATCTACTTAAATAAAATTTCATAGAATTTTACTTTCTACTGTTATTTAAACGAGTACAAAATTCGTTCAGTGTACAGTATTCTTCAATTTAAGATTGAATTCCTTTTGTACATATTGTTTTGATGTTTTATTCCATATTTTCAATTTTCTTTTTAGTACAGAAATTTTTGTATTGTATCTACCTATATAGCAAATGTTCATATTCATAAAGAATACAAATATGAAATAATGAATAATTATATGTTTGATTCAAACTCCGATAATTATACAGATAATTCAATTTAGATCTAATCATTCATATTTTCAAGATACCATTAGAAAAATTTATTTAGTAATCTGAAAAACCATACTAAACCATGACAATTTTATCTAAATGACGAAATTTCAATACTCGATATATTTTCAATTAGAAACAAAAGAATCATTTTATCAATTTACTAACATTATTAATTCAACAAGTGAATATCAATTAAGAAAAATATTTTCACATTCATTCCAGTTTTCATTCATGTCGATTGATCATTGTCATCATTATATTATAATTAATCATGAATTATCTTATAACAGTTTTATATCAATAAATGAATTGATTCGTTATGACATAGTAATGTGCGTTGTCGAAATTGTGTGTCAAATTCTTGATTCATTTAGAGATGAAGATTAGAGAATTTCATGTAAGTGATTAATATCATATTATAAATAGAAATCAATATCGTTATTATCGTTTCTATTTTGCTTACTTGTATTGCAGCTGATGTCGAAAAAAAGGGAAAAAAAATTATCATAGTTTCTGAAGACATCAGAATTATTTAGAAACAAGTCGATGCCTTTTAGAATTGAATGACAAATACTTATATACACTCATTGGTAACAAGGAGAAATCTCTCAAAGAAAAAACGAAATTGAACTTGTTTAAAAGGACTTTTAACTCAAAGTTAATTTAAAGAAGCAAAACAAGAGAACTGTCATTAAGATAATAATTCGACATGTATTTCTTATGATATTTGAAGAAATAATCGGCAGAAATATGGAAAAATATCTTCGAGGCAAGTTATCGATGAAAGATATAATAATTTAGTTCATAACTAAATTAATGGATGTATAAGATATACAGCAGATAAAATGAACGACTGTTTATATATTCAAGAAACTTTATTTTCATCAAAGTTAAAAGAGTAAATAAGACATAATATGATATAATGCAACCAAGTAATTTTTTCCACAAATGTAAAATTCATGACTTCATCAAATGCTCATCGGCGGCATAGAATATTGAAAAAAACTATTTCAAAGGATTTAATGATCACTTCATTGCAAAATATACTGAATGCAGCTCGTCATAATCAACATCGATCTTTACGCGCCTTGAACATAGAATAAAACTGACTGTTTCAATTGAAAGTAAAAGTTTGAATTATCATCACTCACCGTATTATGAAATCCATAATCGTTGATATCGAAAAAAGACTTAACACTAATATTTGGATACGATGGGGTTGCAATTATGGAACCGACGTCTAATTGAACACTAATATTTTGAATCAACACAGAATAGCAGCACGAATAGCGTCAATTTATTGAGCGAATGTTTCAACACTTCACAACAAAAGTTAAAACTCTGAAAGAAGTAGGAAAAACTTGAATGATTGATGGTGGAACGTGAAAAGTGTACGACTTCTTTCGCGCCAAGTCGCACAATCTTATGGTACTAAAGTACGGTAAAGCACCGAAGAGATTTGCTCCGATGGGTTATCCCCGTTATCCCCTCTTTCAAACACCTTGAAGAAGACTTCTTCTTTACTTTCCGAAATACTTTCCGAAATATATATATATATATATATATTATATACTATATATATATATATATATATATATATATATATATATATATATATATATATATATATATATATATAATTTAATTCCAATAAGTATTTTCAATACATAAGAAACAAGACAAAATACAGTTACCTAATACAATAGGCAAAAAAAGTTGACAGTTTAAACCATATAGAAATAGTCTCAACTACTACAGGAAACTACAAACTCAAATAGTGTATAGTTCACAATCAATAAGTTGTTTATAAAGTATGTTTTTGAAGAGCTCATAGCTCTCAGTTACCTGCAGACTCTTAATTATAAGATCATAAGTATATAAATGTATAAAGCATGGAATGTTAAAATATTATTAGTCTTAAAAATACCCCGACAAGATCGCCTATAACCCAAACTAAACGTAATTCTATTAGCGCTTTTCTGAGTTAATGAAATATCATTCGCAGAAGGCGAATTACCCCAGAAGATAATACCATATGACATAACGGACTGAAAATTGGCAAAATATAAAGTGCGAACAGCATCATAGTTTATCCTGCTTTTGATGTACACAAGAGTGTATATTACCGGGTTCAATTTTTTTCTTAACTTATTGACATGAGGAGACCATCGCATGTGCCTGTCGAGTGTATTAAACAAGGAAATTAACCATTTCTCCAAGAATGATGTCATAGTCACACTTAATACATAAAGTTGATGGGCAATTCAATTTATATATATATATATATATATATATAATATATATATATATATACAATATATGAAAATATATGTTTGTCGACCATCTATTGAATTATAAATATTGAAATCATCGGTTTGTAGGTCTCTGAGTTTCTTAAAAGGAAACAATTACAAACAAACACAAATATATACATTTATAATATAAAAAACTATATAAATAACCTATCGGAAATTGAGTTGCCTTAAAAGTACACAAACACGTAAAAATTGTAGAAACAGGAACTGAAATATGAGATTCATATTTGTTATAAAGTCAGCAAATGAATTAATTAAACCAGGGAATCCGAATGATTAACACATCGTTAGATAGGGGAGGCGTTGCGCAAGAAGTGAAAAAACATAACTTTAAAAAATTGAAAAACCCGACTGCGTAAAAAGTGAACCAAAATACGTAACTAATAAAAATAAAACTGAAAAGACAGAAACAAGTACTGTAATCTGGAACCAAGGTAATTAAATAAAAAAATAAATCTTTAGTAACTTACACAGTCGGAACCCATTTAAATCTACGGCTCACATTCCAATAATATGGGTCCCGACCGTCTAAGTTACTATAGACTTAATTTTTTATTTAATTACCTATTATATTTGTTAATTCTATTTAATGATAGTTTTTTTTTCATAGTACCAAATTACAGTACTTGTTTTTGTCTTTTCAGTTTTATTTTTATTAGGTACGTATTTTGGTTCACATTTTACGCACTCGTGTTTTTTAATTTTTCAAATTATTCATTTTATTTATTAATTCCATGTCTTTAGTGACACTCGCAGGACTACGTGGAATCGATTGACTTATGAATCATAAAAATCGTCCCAGCAGTTTCGTTTATAAGTATAGTGCTTCAAAGGAACATACAATGCATAAAAATTGCATTGACTACAAAATACCACTGTAAATATTACTCAATTTATTAATTTCATATTTTGAGTTAATGCGAATATGCCTTTTGTTAGTTCAATGCATTCAATGAAAGTCTTTTCTTGTAATTGATTTCCCATTTCAAGATCTTTATATCAGTAAAATTGTAGATATGTTCCCCCAACTCATATGAATCTTTGAGTGTTTTGCTGTCACGTTTATGTTGAGTATTTCTTTGCCTTAGCCATTGTTGGGCTTGTTCAATATAACTTCCCACCCATTTACTGCAGGATACTTTATATACTACGTTCCTACTAAAGATATTTTTTATCTTCAATTTTCGTGAGAATGTCTGACACTCTTAAGATATTATACTCGATTACCTCGTTAAATCGCTTGTTTAAAAACCGATTAAAAGGATTATGTAAGGTTCTAGATGAAATAGAGCTTTTTATAATTTTTTTTTCTTTTTCCATCAATAGCTTCATCGTAACAATTGGAGTTAAAAATAAACGTACTCGGAAAGTAAATCAATGGATACCTATTGTAGAGAAACATCCCATAGAGTTTCCCCAAATTTGCCTGCAAGAATTTCTCGTCACTAATATGACAATAGACAATACTGTGTTGAGCTTCTGCTTTTTTGGATACTTGGAAAAATAGTTCAAAAAACTTCCAGATGCAGTAGGCCTTGAGTACCAATCCAAAAGAATCACATTCTACTCACTACGTATTACTCTTGTGTCAAGAAACGGAACAGTAATTGTTCTTCTACTTCAAAAGTGAACTTCAAGTGTTCATTGAAGGCTTTGAATATATTTGATCTTGTCTCAGTCCACTTGATGGGACTGATATATAAGGTCATCTACATATTTATATAACGCGTGACTTTTTAAGAGTTATGTTTTTCAGGTTGGCGGCACTTTTTGGTAATAGCATCCAAACGTCAACTGTCAAAGTGAAATGCTTTCAGTATACTTCTGCCATTTCATCATGGAAACTTTAATGTCCAACTTTGTTGGACATTAAACCATTGTCTCGCATGCGTACAGTGCGTACTGAAGAGAATATTGCAGCCGTAGCGTACAGTGGTAATGAGGATCGTGAAATGTCAATTCGTCGCCGTTCTCAGCAATTGGGCATGTGTAACTCAACCACATGGAAAATTTTACGTGTTGATTTGGGTTTGAAAGAACATAAAATTCAACTTCCGTAAGAATTGAAGCCGAATGACCTACCACAATGTCTAATTTTTGGTGAATGGGCTTTAGAACAGTTTAATGAAAATCCGCTGTTTTAAAGAAAATTTATATTCAGCGATGAGGCTCATTTCTGGCTTAACGGATGTGTAAATAAACAAAACTGTCGCATCTGGAGTGATGAACAGCCACATGCCATACAAGAATTACCGATGCATCCCGAAAAAATGCCAGTTTGGTGTGGTTTATGGGCTGGTGGCATCATCGGTCCATTTTTCTTCAAAGACGACTGTGGAAGAAACGTTACCGTCAACGGCAAACGATATCGAGCCTGGGGCAAATTTTTTTTGCCCCGGTTGGCCGAGTTGAACTTGGTTGACATGTGGTTTCATCAAGACGGTGCCACTTGCCACACAGCTCGTGAAACAATGGACATGTTGAAGGATGACTTTGGCGAGCTGCTCTCGAAATGGCCCTGTGAATTGGCCGCCAATATCATGCGATTTGTCGCCTCTGGATTATTTCTTGTGGGATTATGTAAAGTCGTTAGTGTATGTGGACAAGCCGAACACGATTGAAGCCTTACAGGATAACATAACACGTGTAATTCGTGTGATACAGGCCGAAATGCTCGAAAAAGTGACGCAAAATTGGACCTTCCGAATGGACCATTTGATACGGAACCGCGGACAACATTTACATGATGTTATCTTTAAAATGTAAATGGCAAAGTCCAAGTTATCAATTTCAATAAAAAATTTGAATATATGATGCAAATTGAGTGTTTTATTCGATTAAAAAAAACTACGCTTGAAAAATCACTATAATGGAACTGCAAAGGGGAGTTGTTCAAGTACCTTCTCCAATAAATAGTACAGTATCCAAAATAGGACTAATAGAAGAACTCGTGAGAGTTCCAAATATCTACCTTGGTATGCAAAGGTGTTGAGAACACGTTGACTCACTGTGTGAAACTGAAATGAACGTGTTGCTATTGAACACGTTGACTCACTGTGTGAAAAACTAAACTGAACGTGTTATTCTATTGGTGGACTATTATGTTCGCAACAAGAAATACTGAGTAATCAGGAAGGCACTTTTTATGTTAAAATAGTAGTATTTCTTTTATATTCATAATTTTTTTTTCTATAGTGGTATTCGGAAAATAAAATTTTTTTTATTGCCAAACGCCACTGTATATATAAATTGTAAAAAAACCTCTATGATATTCATTTGAGAGATCAAAATCAACTAAGAAACTCAATACTTATTTGTAAATACCCCTAGTCAGCTAATTAATACTGCAATGTCTATATTCACATGTACATGTTTAGTGGAGGTATCAGTTTTATTGTACTCTGATACAACTTGGAGGATAGCAAAGAAGTCATCTAGTATGAAATTAAATCGCTCTTTTGTTAATAAATATTAATAAAATAATCTTATGTTTAATTTCAATATTCCAGTTTTCTTCAGTATTTCATACATCGTATAGACATATAGACAATACACGCAGATAAAATATAAAATGGAGAACATTACATTACTAATTTCACATAACTCAGTAAGGTCGATGATTAAATATAAATTTCAAATTTTTAATGTCATGCTCTCAAGGAGCATTTTTTGATTTAAAATGAAAAAATGCATTACGAATAATTTAATGAACCCTCATTTATATTAATGTTACCTTCTGAATAAATAAATAAATAAATAAATAAATATATATATATATATATATATATATATATATATATATATATATATATATATATATATATGTTGTGTGTGTGTGTATTTACTAAAGTACAAATTTTCGAAAAGATATCTCAGTGATAAGCATTCCTTAGAGAACTAAGGAATATACTTATTTTTACTAAATTTTATGATGAACCATAAAGAAATTTAAGTGTAATATATTCATATTATACACATGAATTATTTTTGCAGTTTTAGTATTCTAAATTTTTAAAATCCAAATTACCGAAGTCTTACTCGACTAAAAACAATTGAAAATAGAATTGAAACTAATAATGAATTTAGAAACTTTAGTTTCGCTTTTTAATGAGAAAATGTTTTTTTCACTCATCTTTTACCGAAAACTTGAGATCAGAAAACAGAAGTACCAGTACAAATAAAATTTGCGTTTATATTTTCATTCAAGATTGATGAGTAGGTTTTCATTTCAAACTTAATTAGATGGAAATATCAAGATAAAAAACATTATTTTCCAAAAAAGTTTGTAAATTCCACCCATTGTAAAGTATGTACTCATTTATACAAGCATAAGTGAATTTAAGAAAGTATAGCTTCCTAACGATATTTTTCACCAAGAAATTATTGTCAAAGCTTAACGAGGAAATTCAGTTACAGTTATATAATTATAGAATCACACCAGCGCGAAATTCGTCTCATTGTAGTGTAATGACTTGAGATAGAAGGTGAATATTTATGCGTATGATATACGAATATATACTTTGAATTATTGATTCACAAATACAAATTTTTTGGAAAGGGATTTAATTTAACTATTTTAACATTATTACATACTAAAATTATATATATATATATATATATATATATATATATATATATATATATATATATATATATATATATATATAATAACGATTATTCCCCATTAGGAATAATTGAACATTATTTCCATTCTTCCGTTCAACTGCCCATTTTATTTCAGGCTCGCGCAGTAATTTTTGCTCAAACTAGACATTTTTATAGCGACACTCAAAGCGATCTTCGTGATGTATTATAAAGTTATATTGTAGATCATTTTCGACATATTTCAGCCACTGTGTGCCGTATTTACTCTTTGTTATTATATCGATTAGCTTCTTCGATATTGTGGACTGTTTCATCCCGATGTAGTCATGTGCACAAAACTAGGCTCGTTGTTTTCTGGTTCTGTTGTTATTGTATTTAGTCTTTTGATAGAGTTCGCTTTGAAGTCCTTTCATCCAAAAACCGTTTTTGTTAATTAGTCCTCAAATCTGTATGAGAATTTTTCGTTCTTGTTTTTCTAATTTTTGAATGACCGTCAAAAACTAATGTTTCAGCTGCGTAGATTGCTTAGATGTTAGAGAAATATTAAAATCGATGCCACACCTGATGGAAGTGCGAGACATATGTTTCGTTCTGCAAGGAACTCGTCAGTCGCACCACGTTAATCGAAGTGAGGCAACGATTTCAATCCCCAAGCATCTTCTTGTGACTCCAAGCGAAAAACCGCAGAGTAATGAATACTCCACAATTCCATCTATAGGAATTAGTGGAATATCTCTCAGATATCTCTCAGATTACAGGCACACCAATTTAGACATATATATATATATATATATATATATATATATATATATATATATATATATATATATATATATATATATATATATATATATATATATATATATATATATATATATATATATATATATATATATATATATATATATATATATATATATATATATATATATATATATATATATATATATATATATATATATATATATATATATATATATATATATTAGTTTTGACAAAGTTGTTATATAACAACGAAACGTCAACAAAAATAAAGTTTTTCATATCAAAAAAAGCCTGTTATTGCTAAAAACTTTCGAAACAAAATATCTTAAACAGGCAATAAATCAATTTCAAGAAATATATATATATATATATATATATATATATATATATTTTGAAAGTTTTTAGCAATAACAGGCTTTTTTTGATATGAAAAAGTTTATTTTTGTTGACGTTTCGTTGTTATATTACAACTTTGTCAAAACTAATGAATAATTGAATTTATGAGTTACTATAGATATCAAATGTCAAACTTATTTTTTAGAAAAATCAAATTAGTTTTTTTGTATCTTCACTGATTGATTTTCATTATCAGAGGAATATTTCTGGCTTAGCATTCGCTTCGGAAGTTTTAGTCTTCTTCAGAAATTATATTTAAAAAAATTTAGAGAAATTTTAGAAATGTTACACATTCGTAAAAATTCAGAAAACACAGTAAATGAAAGAACAGACATTAAACATCTCAATTCTATCTACAACAACTTAATAAACCTCACAAATAACTTTCGTAAAATAAACACACGACAATCACCAAACATCACACCTCAGAACTCATTTTTTCCAGATCTACCTTCAGTTTCACACACATAAACCAACAATATACATATTCTGGATAAGTATATAAAAAACTATATGTAATTATATATATGTAAATATGAATCACACTTATTAGAACACCTGGCTTACCATGAGTTTTTCAGAGGTTTCCTCATGGTGAAGAAGACTAAAACTTTCGAAGCGAATTAAATGCTAAGCCAGAAATATTCCTCTGATTATGAAAATCAATGAGTGAAGATACAAAAAAACTAATTTGATTTTTCTAAAAAATAAGTTTGACATTTGATATCTATAGTAACTCATAAATTCAATTATTCATTAGTTTTGACAAAGTTGTAATATAACAGGGAAACGTCAACAAAAATAAACTTTTTCATATCAAAAAAAGCCTGTTATTGCTAAAAACTTTCAAAATAAAATATCTTGAACAGGCAATAAATCAATTTCAAGATATATATATATATATATATATATATATATATATATATATATATATATATATATGTCACTATATATATTGATATATATATATATATATATATATATATATATATACATATATATATATATATATATATATATATATATATATATATATATATAAATTTAAATTAAAAATATATGAGTTCTCGGCAAATAATAGGGCCACTGCAATTGATAACAAACCATTTTATTCTTAATTTAAATTTGAATTATACGGCAATACTCCTTTAAATAACTTATATATATATATATATATATATATATATATATATATATATATATATATATATATATATATATCTTGAAATTCACGAATCATCCATACTTAGTCAATACTGAGACTCTTGATCGATATATCGAAATATTTCAAATTAAACTCTCAGGAGCTGCCTACACAAATGTTGTCAACGAGAACGAACCTATCACTTTCGACAGTGAATATTAAGTGCGCTTCGAAAAATCTTCAAACTTGTTGAATGATAATAAGATACAATTGTTTCATCATTATTAGGAATCATCAGTCTTATTTAATCAATCAATCAAGAAGCGATGATTTTCAAGGCGCCCCCAGGTCCTAAATCCGAATGAGGAGAACATAAGTTCGTGCACTAATCACGTGAGCTCCCTCTATCGAAGAAAGGCCGTATAAACTCTCCCCAAAATTCTAGATTCCCACTCATGACAACATTAGTTGAGAGTACGTAGAGGCTTTGTACTTTGTAGACATTTCATTCGAACACAATAGAGCTTTGTCTGTAATATGTAAGAATAGTCCCTTGCCTAATCGCTCTAGATCACACCCAGGCGGGCAAAAATAGCTAGTTTCGAGATCACAAATCTTTCATACTTAGTCAACTGTAACTCTTAATCAGACTATCGAAATATCTCAAATGAAACTCTCAGGAGCTGTCTACACAAATGTTTTTAACAAGAACGAACCTAAGATCTTCGAGATCTTAAAATTTTGAGCCGTTCCTTGATATAAATTAATTTAGAAAAACGAATAGACTGATGTCAGTTCGAAGAAACCATTGTTATGGCGAAACGACGTCATAATTATTCAATAAAAATATGCAAATCTAGTTGGTGGTTTTTTTCACCATTTAGTTCAAACTCCTCAATCGTTATTTCGAATCAAGCTCGTATAATATTTCCGAATAAGAAATCAAAGATATAACAGTACAAACATTCATTGATTTCTATAATATCAAATAAATATATTTAAAAACCTCTTGCATTATTCATATCAAGTTGCGCATCGCTCTCTTGTTTCATAATAATTAATTCATGTTCCACAAATAATACTCTCAAGTTCAAGTTACATGTTTGTTATATATTATTCCAAGTTTTAATTACTCTTTATCAACGGCTCAATGAAATAGGCGGCTTTTCGCCTCATCGTAGTCTTGTAAAAAGTTTATGTTTTTGCTCGAGGATTGCGCTATCTATTGTGAATTGTAAAATCTGGTAACACTTCCTCTTTTACACCATCATCAACCTTAACATACTTATCTTATCAGTGCACAAATCTAACGATTCAGTTGTAGTTTTCAGTTTCTCGAGATGGATGACTACTTATGTCATTGATAAAATTAATACTTACGTTTTACTCATTTCCTTCCCCAAATTAAATTATCCTAAATTGGTTTCACGATGTCTTTATTTGAATAGAATTTCGTGCAGACATTTGTAGTGATATTTCTATTTAAATTACAAGAGATATGTTCAAACTGAAACGATTCATCACGATATGCATTCAGAATAAATACATTTGAAGTTGGAAGGATTGAACACAGTTATTTCTTGTATTGAACTAAAGAAACTATTGATTTATTATATTGTAATGTTTTTTATTTTCAATTTTGAACGTGACAGATGTCATGAAAATGATGTAGAAGGCTGTTCTGTGGTGTGTAACAAACTAAATGCCTACTAACTCGAGATAAAATTAACATGTGGAGAACCTGCTTCAAAAAGAAAATGAAAAACAAAACGTGAATTGATAAAAAAACATGTATTAACAATATGCGCTTTTATTTGCATTGATGTTGATAGTGATTTTATCGATTATACATCTATAAACCTCACAAACTGGTCTTCGTGGCTTAGTCGGGAGACCACCCAATTATGGTGCGGTAGAACTCGGGTTCGAGCCCCGATGAAGGCATGGGTGTCTAAGTATGTCATGATTTAAGTAATTTAAATAATGATATATGCTGGGTAATTTACATTGATTACAAGCGCAATGGCCGTTCGGAACCGGCGTTAAACTGTAGATCCACTGAATTAAAGAAAAACCTAACAATATTTTATATCGATATAAAATATTGTAAGTATTTAATATGTGTATATATATATATATATATATATATATATATATATATATATATATACCTATATATATATATATATATATATAGTAAATACTGAGATTTTTGATCGAAATATCGAAATATTTCAAATAAAACTCTCAGGGAGCTGTCTACACAAATGTTGTCAACGAGAACTAACCCATCACTTTCGAGAGTGAATATTATGAGCGTTTCGAAAAATTCATCGATCTTGTTGAATGATAATAGGATACAATTGTTTCATCATTATTATGAATCATCAGTCCATATTTAATCTATCAATCAAGAATCGATGACTTTCAAAACGAACATAGGTCCTATACCAAATTAAGAGTGATTCTACAGAGTGAAATACACACGTAGGCTCCCTCTATCGGCGAAAGGACGTATAAACACTCCCTAGCGTTCAAGATTCCTACTCATGACAACAAGAGTGCGAGTGGAAGGCTTTGTAGATATTTCATTCGAACACAACAAGATCGATGAATTTTTCGAAACGCTCTTAATATTCACTCTCGAAAGTGATGGGTTAGTTCTCGTTGACAACATTTGTGTAGACAGCTCCCTGAGAGTTTTATTTGAAATATTTCAATATTTCGATTAAGAGTCTCAGTATTTACTAGTATTGAATTACCTGTGAATCTTTGAACTAGCTACACTTTTGCCCGCCTGGGCATGATCTGGAGCGATTAGGCATGGGATCATTCGTACACATTTCAGACAATTTTCTGTTATGTTCGAATGAAATATCTACAAAGCCTTCCACTCGCACTCTTGTTGTCATGAGTAGGAATCTTGAACGCTAGGGAGTGTTTATACGTCCTTTCGCCTATAGAGGGAGCATACGTGAGTATTTCACTCTGTAGAATCACTCTTAATTTGGTATATGACCTATGTTCGTTTTGAAAGTCATCGATTCTTGATTGATAGATTAAATATGGACTGATGATTCATAATAATGATGAAACAATTGTATCCTATTATCATTCAACAAGATCGATGAATTTTTCGAAACGCTCTTAATATTCACTTTCGAAAGTGATGGGTTAGTTCTCGTTGACAACATTTGTGTAGACAGCTCCCTGAGAGTTTTATTTGAAATATTTCGATATTTCGATTAAGAGTCTCAGTATTTACTAGTATTGAATTACCTGTGAATCTTTGAACTATATATATATATATATATATATATATATATATATATATATATATATATATATATATATATATATATATATATATATATATAAATTAAAAATATATGAGTTCTCGGCAAAAAATGTGTGATCTAGAGCGATTAGGCAAGGGACTATTCTTTTTTTGCCGAAACTCATATATATGATCTGAGAGATGTTTTTCATTCAATTCCTGTAGATGGAATTGTGAAGTATTCATTACTTGATCGTTCTCTCTTTGGAGTCTTCTGGGGATTCAAATCGTTGCTTCACTTGGATGAACGTCTCACAACTGATGAGTTCCTAGTAAATGAAACATTATTATTATGTCTACCTTATGCTTCCATCAAGTGTGGCATCGATTTCGATATTTTTGTCGAAAAATTTTTCCCTTGAACTAAAAAATGGCCGTTTTCGTTTCGAGCTTGTTTGCTCTCGATTGATCGAACAAGCGACGATTTGGGGCTTCAGAATATTTCCGCATTAGTAGACTGAATTATCATATTTTGAAAATACTGTAACACACCGAAACAATTGTCAACAAATCATATAATTTATTTTTCTGAAATATAAAGCCAAGTGTTTATTATTCAATATTTCAAACGATGTTTTACGAAGAAGTCGTAAAATAAGTACATTATCAGTTATAATGAATAAAAAACTGGTTCAGAAATTGTTCGGAAACAATTTCTAATCAGTAAAAAAG
Organism: Henosepilachna vigintioctopunctata; assembly: GCA_030704895.1. NCBI lineage: Eukaryota > Metazoa > Arthropoda > Insecta > Coleoptera > Coccinellidae > Henosepilachna > Henosepilachna vigintioctopunctata. The sequence continues at coordinate 188,854 of JARQZJ010000008.1, read as the reverse complement.
AAATACTTTTTCTGCAGTGAAATGTACATTTATGACAATTTACTAGTATTGCATCGTTATTGAACATTAGAATCCTCAAATGGGCTGAAACTCAGTTGACTCAATAATAAAGTGCTCAGGATAGTGATAATCGGGGTGCTTTCGGTTCTTTTGCAGGTAGCAGCACTTTTCTCTGTTCTCCGTGTATTTTGATTTCTGATTATTTTGATTCTTGTAGAAATTAAACGATGATTTATATTGAATTAGAAGTTATTAAACTGTGAATAATTGTTTAGTGTTGTATAATTTTCTAGGGTAGGTAAAAATATTTCTGACGAGGGGCACCATGTCCCCTCTCCGAGCTATGCCCATACCCATTTAACTCACTCTGAAACAAAAATTTGGAATGGTTAAAATATTAAAGTAAAAATATTAAAATTTAGGTTCTTAGAATTTCTCCTTCTTAATAATCAATAGCAACGAGTTATTCTTTATTCAATATCTTCATCAAAGTCATTCCATTGGAAAATTCAGTAATTTTCTAAATGATTTACTTATTTCAGAATACTTTTTATACAACCTTCATATACCCGGTCTTGTAAGACCAAAAATTAGGGGTAACTTTTCATTAATTCACAACAAGCTGAAAATTTACAGATACGTAAAGGATTCCATTCCTATGAAATCCTAAAAAGTCCCCAATGATCATGTGTGCAAAAAATTTTATTCGAGGTCAATGTTCACAAAAATGGTTTTTTTGGGTTTGTTTTTCAATGAAAATAGCTAAGACCAAAATTGTAGATCAGGTAATTATCTTCAAAAATATTGCACTCACTTTTTCACTATTTATGAGAAAAAGCCATTCGAAAGTTAGCTGGAGATGTGTTCCCCAGCACATAAAATGCACACGTTTCGACGCCACCTGTGAGGTAACGCACGAGGCGCGATTTTCCCCAACATGATTTCCCATTTAGACATACTCCACTGTCTGTTTTACTGGTAAATCATGTCTTATTGAGCTTCTTCTTTTTTCTTTCTTCTTTAATTTTCTTCTTCTCCTTCTCCTTCCTCCTCTCCTTATTTTTCTTCTGCATCCTCCTGAGTCGATGTAAATTGATGTAGCAGCGATACATCATCTGCTTCGTCGTTGATGTTGGTATCTTCTTCAGTTGAAAGTTCAACGTTTGAACACGACTAGCTTTACCAGATGTTGTACAAAATAAACCCACTTTTTTGCAGCTGCATTTGAACTACACCCCTTTTTGCAATTGCAAAAAATTTTGTAGCAGCTTCTCTGATGCAGGTGGAAGTAGAGTATGGATTGGCTACACTATATTAGCTCAATTACTTAGTCAATTAGCTTCCAACCCCATTCTTCTAGATGCACTGTATTGCCAAGCCACTTATTTACCTGGTAATACACTCGATAGAAATGTTGCTCAGCAGAAACTGAGGTTGGAGAAGACAAGTCACTTCCACACGTTTTTTATTACATGATTGTTTAGCAAAGGATAAGTAACGATACTTATGAATGCAGGTGATTTTAGCTGGAAGTTCATAGAAAGAAGACATAGAATTTAAATCTTCGAACTCCTGGCACATCTCACTGAATCCTGTTTCTTGAATGATTTTGGAATTCGTTTTTCCTGAATCATGCTTATGTAAAATCACAGATAGTGAAAACATGTAAGAATTATAGATGGCGTTTACATTTAGAGAAAGTCGATAAACTCTTATTTGAAAAATATTCTGAAGAATGTTGAAGATTTCTGAAGATTTTTTCGGGTTTTTCAGAATTCATCACCTCTTTCACCACATGCGTCAATCAATGTTTTGATGCCATGATCAACAATAATAATTTCACTTGCTGACAAAGGATCTTTAATAATGAAGCAAAGTCCCGACATTTGCTAAAAACTAAATGTAACAAAAACTGAATGTAACTGAGCAGGTAGACGATTATACCCGAGTAGACAATTAAACAGCAGTCAGATCTTGATTAAAGCCACGTGATCGCTCAGATTCACAGAATTACTCAATATAAATCTATGAGTCACGCAAACTTCAGATTTTACAACATATAATTCGTCTTTGAAAGAAGCTACCATTACTGAGAATAAGAAGCTTCTCACTTGAGAAAATTATACTTCTTCTAATCTCTCATATATGATTTCTATATGCTTTTTAGAAACTGCTTATTCATGATATCAACTATTTGGTACTAACAATAACCATGTCGTATGTCTATTCCTATATAAGTTGTTCCTGTCTCGGAGAGATAGCCAAAGTTAAAGGAAGTATTAAATAGTAAGATTTAAAAAAAAAAAAAGTTTTGGTATCCAAGGAAAGAAATTCACCTTTCCCGCATCTCCATTTGGCTCTTCCATCAAGACACCTGAGACTGACCACATGACCAAGCTTGCCAGGTCATGAAATAGAAATAGAAGAAGAAGATTTTACTATTATAATACGCGTCCACTAATGTTCAGAGACAGCGTAGTAATGCATATTATGGAGAATACAGCTCAAGCTAACTTTCGAATATCTTTTTCAAAAAATGGTGAACCTTAGAGAGAAAACTAGAGAAAAGATGTTTGTAGATAATTACCTGATCTACAATTTTTTGAACTTTTGAACAGAACTTTTTTTATAGTCAAACTAACCGTTTCGCCAAAATATTCAAAAACCCATTTTTGCGACCTATGACCTCAAATAAAATTTTTTGCACACACGGGATCAATATGGACTTCTCAGGATTTCATTAAGAGTGATATCCTCTACATGTCTGCAAATTTTCAGCTTTTTATGAAATTATGCAATGGTCAATCTCCATCTTGAGCGGGCTAATATGATTTTCCATTGATTTATTATGGAAGTCAGATTCTGAAGATGAAGAATTGTTTTCAAATGAGAGAAGGTAATACGGAATTTGTAAAATTTGATTAATAATATTTTAATACTCAATAAAATTCTCGTCTTCATTCAGTATTGCAGAAAAATATAAAGTTTTCTAATTTAGGTTTTTTTGAACGTTCTAACGTGAATGCCAAAGAATATAATGAGACAAAAATAAGATATTATAACACTCAAAATTTTATTATTCGAAGTATTTCATTTTTTGCTAGTCTTGGCATAGTAAATCAATGATGAAGAAAAATGTCACGAAGTCTTTATTTGAGTTTTGGTATGACTTTATCAAAGTAAATATCGAACAGACAATTATACAAAAATATATATAACTGGCAATGAAACATAGTCAGTTATAGTGCATACTCCATATGCGATCTTCTGCAATTTAATATAATTACTACGAATGTGAGTGTTCGCACTGTGCTCATCATTAATTATCTGAGATACATATTTTTACTGTTCTCCTCATATAATTGGATTCTGATTCCGTTGACATTTCTGGAAGATGTTTCGATAATTATTGTTTCACGGTATTTTCATGAGCTGTGTTAGGAAACTTTTTTATATTCAACAGACTCTTAAAAGAGGCAGTTATTGAAAATATCTACAGATGAATTTTATTCAAACATCGGTGAATAATTTCACGATAAAAATATTCAGATTTTTTGCAGAACATCAATAGTAGATTTTCAACGGAGCAAGAAATAAAAAAGAATGTTCTTTTGAAAAAAGGTAAGAAAAACTGCTTATGAAAAACAAATTTATACTCTTTTATAAAATTAAAAATTAACACATTAAGTTTCACTGAATATATTAAAAACTCTACATATGTTTCGGGTGGTTAACTCATTATCAAGAGTATACAATATTACTAAGAGTATTCAGAGAGTATATTATTTTTCAAGAGTAATATTGTATACCTACTCTTGATAATGGGTTAACAATATATTCAGTGAAACTTGAATCAAGTGTGTTAATTTTTAATTTTATAGTTTTTAACATAATTTTTCACCAAGAGACAAGCGAAACCTCTTTGTCATTTATTATACTCTTTTGTTTTATTCTTTGTTCAAAAATCACAAACATCGTCAATATAGTCAACATATTCAATGCTCAAGAATACAGTGCGAATATATGAAGAAACTAATATTTCAAAACTCAGGGTATTGATTGCCTTTCTAAAAAAATGGATGCTAAACAGCTTTTGAGTATGGGGCAACACCCCGAAACAGTTGTCGTGCAATTAATATGATTTTTATGAAGCCAAGCTGAGTGATTTTGATTCCGCCAAAGAGATCAGCGAACATTCAATTAACCTTTACAATGAATATCCTAATTATTAATTTGCAACACTTTTTGATGGGTTTACATGTTCAAATTTTAGTGCAGTTATTCTTCTTTTTAATTTACCTACCTATCAAAATATTTTAATATAATTTAATTTTTCAAGTTAAACTTAAATTGTATACTTATTACTCGACTACGATACTAGTGTTAATCACTTGGACATATATACATCAGTTCTTCCAGAGATAAAACACAAAAATGGAAATTAGTCCTATGAATATCCTTAGAATAAAAATTAGCAGACAGGCAGTATTCATTTAATTTTCCAAGTCACATTGTCAAAATGATGACAAATGTCACATTGAGGCAGAAGATGAAATGCAACATAAATCTGAGAATACTTTTGGAAGTATCCAATAAATGTTCTTTCTCTCTCTCTCTCTCTCTCTGAGAATACATTATGAATATAATCTTGAATAATGAAGAAAATAAACATTGACTTATGATAAAATATCCCAACGGTGAGAAACTGTAGTAATATTTGGCAATATCACGATTTTTCGAAAACCGTCACTTATATTAACTATATACATGTCTAATAAAAGTTTTGATGCAATTCGCCTGAAATGTCGTCATTTAACCGTAACCGATATGAAGTAAACTAATGGAAACATGAACAGAAAAACATATTTCAAACGAAAATCAAGTTTTATGGCAGCTCTGCTTATTCCGTTAATAATCTGAGAGCATCAGTGAATGAAAACAGTAAAAATAAACACCATAAACAAGAGTTACTATTGGAATATGGAATATCAGAAACAAAATGTCATACACTATATGGATAATCTGAAACACAGCATTAAAAAACAGTAAAAAAGCTCTATGTAGAAACTCATTTCTTATTATACCTACTCTTGATAATGGGCTAACCACCCGAAACATATGAGAGTTGTTAATATATTCAGTGAAACTTAAGCCAAGTGTTTTATTTAATTCAATTTACTATTATTTAACATCAATGTTTAACCAAGAGATAAGCGAAACCTCCCTGTCATTCATTAAAAAATCATAAGTTTTCTGTTACAATATATTTCATTTTGATAAAAATCGACATTAGTGACTTTTTTGTCGATGATTCATCGAATGTTGTTTTTGGCAGGACTCCTTAAAAACTTCTGGATGCATGGTGAATGCATTGTGAGAGAGTTTGTAAATTGGTGTAAAATGAAAAATCTGATGATGAACGTTGACAAAACTGTATGAGTTCATTTTTGTCTGAAGGGCAATGGAATCAGTACCTTGAATCTTAAATATTGTTACGAATTATGGGTTTCGACGGATACATTTCAATAACTTTTAACAATCAATAAATATCCTTTATTAACAACTGAAAATAACTACAACAAATGTCAAAGTCACTTATGTCTAACCTTATTTGCAAAGAACGAACGGGAGTGACAGAGAGTTCGATGTTCTGAAAATCGACAATACAACTCTAGATGAGCTCTGTGGTCGTACCTACGACGATTCTCAACAGTCTCATCATTTCTCCCAAACATCCATAAACCATTGAGGGCAAATCTGTAACAATATGGAGACAACACTTTATCACCATCCCGATCAGCTTAGTTTCTTATAATATATATAAACAGAAATTTGAGAGGGACAACACACATTGATGTTTAATGTACAAAATTGAGTAACTCATTTTTTGCAATCTCTAGAATTAAGAACAGCGTACCTAGAAACTGTGTTATGAATGTGTATTACAGTCTTCTATATAAAGGTAGTCATCTGAATTATAATTCTCTGCTGTGGGGCTGCTCTACAGAAATAAATAGGACGTTTATTACAAAAAGCGAATACTTCGATTAATATTCAATATTCATAAACGAACATCTTGTGTACCTATCTTCATTAATAGTTACATATTCACCCTACCTTGTTTATATATTTATAAATGTTTGTTATCTGTGAAAGAAAATGAAGATAGATTTATCAAATTGAATAGTAATCATGAGTATTCAACAAGGAACAGTGATGTGCTACTTATTCCTACGCTTTAAACAGCTTAATTTGAGTGCTCTCTCTATTATCAGAATATTAAATTCTCCAAACATTTAGCGTCAAATTTGAAATTACTGAAAGCTCATTTGTTTAAGAAGAGAGTTAAGTCAGTGATGTTAACAAAGGCATACTATAGTGTGGCAGGATACTTCGATGATTCGAATGTAGGCAACTTTCATATGTTGTTTATTTTTTTACCACGAATGTCCCTCACCATGTGAAATGGTCACAAATGTTCAATATTTCTGAGGTAATTTTTTTTCTTCTATTTTCAAATATAGTAGTACATTATTGCGAATATAAACTGAATCAATATTTTTCTTCGAGGTATGAATGGAAGATCAGACTCAAAACTGAATTCAGTCTTTTTGTGAGCATTCTTCTTAGTTGTAATTATTGTATCAATTGAATGAATGTAAATTTACAATGTAAAGAATGTTTCTCAATAAATTTTATTATTATTATTATATTTTAATTATTCGATTTAATAGTGCATGGATTCTTTTTCTATTCGATTTTAAGGCTAATTTTTCTTCTACTTCTTTTTGCTCTCAACATGTAGTTATAACGCAATATAGTGTACATATCTCTCCAACAAAATTTAATTGACTTTCAAATATCGAATGAAAATCTGTTCAAAATATCCTGAGATTCAGTTAGTGATTTCTATAATTTTCTATTAAAAGGAGTATAAACTACAATTGAACAGTTTCTGCATAATGCTTGTAAAAACATACATAAAGAATTTTTTTTTTAGAAATTGTTCTTTAGAAGTTTTCTGTTGCTTCAATAAAATCTATCTCAATAACATCTATCTGTAGCAATTCTATTATATGTATTAATAATATAAGAGTAATGTAAATTATTCATGGTACTTATAAATATTAGTCGTGAAAAATTCATATTTCACATTGAACGCATCCAGCAGCTGTCCTTAGAAGCAAATCGATCTGAACTAATCTAATTATTAACGGTTAACGGAACCCGGAAACCTAAGAATTTATTCAATACAGATGAAGACTCAAGTAACTGTTACGAAATATGTTTACTATACTCATGATTATGTGTTCCGGTGGTTTTTTATTAGTCATTCCAAGAATCGAAGAATTCCTGAAGAGAATGAAATTATGTAAATCAAGAACAATTGTTTTGAGCACCTTAACCCATTTATTCAGGGCCTTGCAAGGTTAGGATAAGAATTCTCGAAGATTCTTCAACATTGTAAATTTAATTTCCTGCCAATTAAATTTATGAAAATAACTACTTATGCCAAACATTCCTTTCCTGATTGTAATACAGTATATTTCAAGATGGTCAGTTATAAGCAAGGAATCAATTGACGTGGTACCTATATATTTAAGCTAAACATTTCATACTTTTTCATTTCTTTAATGTCGAGGACTAATAGTCCTGTCGAACTGTCTTCGCATTATAACTTCAGAGCAGTACAGTAGCCACAGTGGTGGTTTTTTGAGTTATAACCTCACTTGAACCTGTGAAAAAAGTTTTGAGGCTCCAAAATACACGTGGTCTCACAAAATAAAACGAAAATATTGGTTACTGTACTTATAGTAAATAAAATCATAAATGGGAACAAAATAATATTATGGCCTGTGAAAAAAAGCATAAGTTAAATTTTTATTCTCGAAAATATTGAAATTTTCTTTAATAACTATGTTTCTTAGGGTATTCCAGATCTACACGAGGAGGTCTCAAAATCTCTGGTAAACAACACCCTGCCTATTTGAAAATTCTGTCTAAGATAGTGCTTCAGAGGGAAGACAGCGGAATGCTTTTAGAATACATGTTATGTTTGGCATTTTATCAATAATTTTCAATTGAAGAATTTTTGTGCATCTATTTGAAACACAAAAATATCCTTTTTTGTGTTAATATTTGCGGGAAGTGATTCTATAACCTCCTCATTTCGGAACATTCATTATATATGATCTGACTCGAAAAACCCTGTCTAATAACTATCAGAATTTTTTGCAGAAAATTCACATAGAAACGAAATAATCAAATCATGCTTTGCGATGTGGCTAGAATTTAGAAGAATAATAATTCAATACTTGGAATTATTACTGTTTTGTATGGAATTTGAAAATCTGTTTTAGGTTTCTCCAATATAATGTTATTCTTAACTAACGTTGTTTCTTTTCAAACTAAAGAAATATATTAAATTAAATTTCTGTAATTTGTTTTCAGAAAGTTCTCCTTCTAGGATGATGATATAGGATTTTGTTTAAAATTGTGAAATATATATTCGTCAGATTCATTGTAGGTATCTTTTCTCTCGAGCACGTTTCTTTGGGATTTTGTTTTTTCTCAAACAGAAGTGACCACATGTTACAGGCGGTCTATATTCGAACCGGCTAAGACATGTTTGTATCTGTACCTACTACATGTTATTTAAACGGTTATTAATTGAGAATATATTCAATTGGTACTGTAGGTACATAGACTACTAGCCGAATTAATTTTAATTGAAAAAAAGATTTATTATTCAATGTTGAATATAAAACTTACTTATTTCTGTGTGAATTTCACTATATTTTCCTAATAACTATTGTTTCACTAGTACTTTGTTATGAGATTTATGTGAAAATGATACATTATATCAATGGGAAACATTCATTGTATATTAATAAAACAAAATATAAATGTGTACTCAGTCGAAAAACAAAAAATATATTTGTATGAGTACATACTGATTTTAGCATATACTTATTGTAACATATGATTAACTCAATGGAATTGAAACTATTTATTTGAAATACAGTGCCTCAAACAAATATCAAATTGAACATCAAAATATTGTTTGAATATTACACTTAGTATCATAACGGAATTTTTGTCATGTTGAAGTCAACGCCCCTGTGGCCTAATGGATAAGGCATCGGCCTCCTAAGCCGGGGATTGTGGGTTCGAGTCCCACCAGGGGTAACAAAATTTTTTTCACATATTTTTGTCAATATTTTTTATTCATTAATAATAATAATAATAATAATAAATCCTTTATTAGTTCCATTGAAACACTAAGTTGTAGAACATGTCATGTGTACATATATAAAATTATAATTAATAAATGAACAATAAACAATAAATAAAAACATAAATACATTAATTGCAGTATTGCAGTATAACATGTCATGTGTATATATAAAATTATAACTTACAAATGAACAATAAACAAACAACAAACAAAAACATAAATACATTAATTGCAGTATCAGTAAACCATTGATCGATTACCATTATTCTTGACAAAAGAAACTGTCCCATATATATACAATCCATACACCGTCATAATTAACTTTTCTTTGAAGCATGCTCTGCACGATGTCATGTAACTCAGACCCAATATACCTCTTAAGCAACTCTTCTGCAGATGTAAGAGGGACACCACACTCGACGAGTTTCCCCATATAACTATACCATACCTCAACCGGCTTCCTATATACGCATCGTAAGCACTGACAGCAGCCTCCACACTTACAGTTCTAGAGATGTTTCTTAGGGCAAAAACATATCTTGCCATTTGCCCAGATATTCGCTGTAGATGTTCTCCCCAGTCTAGTCTCTGATCTATAGTTAGTCCAAGGTAAGTAATATTTCCTTTGCTGGTTATTTTCTTTCCCCGACATTTGTATTCATTTATATTCGGTTTCCTATCATAGCAAAACTGTAGCATCTGAGTTTTCTCCTCATTTATCTTTAAATTGTGTTCCGTAAACCAGGCTTCAGCCTGTCCAAGTGTTTTCTCCAATGGTTCCTCCAATGTTCCCACACTTGACAATATCACAGATGTATCATCAGCAAATAGTACAGTGGGCAGTTCAATTGCACCCGGCAATCCATTTGTGTATATCAGATATAAAAGTGGTCCCAGGACCGAACCCTGTGGCACCCCCTGTCTCACCACTATCATGTCAGAGTATATCAGTTCTCCCAACACTTCATCCTCATCCACTACACACTGCTTCCTTCCTGTCATGTACGACTCTATTAATCTTAAAGCAATGCCTCTTATTCCCATTTTTTGTAATTTCTCAAATAGAATGTTGTGATTCACCCTATCGAATGCCTTACTGAGGTCTAAGCACATTATGGCTGTGTGTCTACCTTTGTTAATGCTGTCAATGATATTTGTTAATGCCTGGTAAAGAGCTGTCGTAGTGGATTTACCCCTCCTAAATCCATTCTGAGAGTCGGATAACACCCTGTATGTTTCCAGGAAGTCTATTACCCTTTTATAGATAATTTTCTCAAATATTTTACTCATATTACTAATAAGTGATATGGGTCTATAGTTATTTATTTCATCTTTTTTCCCTTTTTATATATAGGTTTCACTTTTGTCCATTTGAGTTTTTCAGGGTATATTCCCGTTTGAAATATTAAGTTTGCCATATAACTAAGAACAGGGGACAATTCCTGTGCTACAAACTTAAGTTCTCTCACAGTTACATCATCCAGCCCAGTTGACACAGTGTTCTTAAGGGTGTTAATTACATTGAAGACTTCAACTGCTTCAGTCTCCGCTAGTACAATTGAATTACATAGTTGATCCATGGTATATGGAGATGTACTTGCCGTCTTTATGTCTCTGGAAGTATTCTCCTGTAATATGAAGAATTTGTTCACTTTGTTCAAGATGTCTTTAGGATTCAAATTTTTATGTTCATTCTGTAATTCCCTAATTATAGATATATTCTTCTTTTTATCTCCAGTGCATTGCTTTATCAGATTCCAGGTTGCCTTGATTTTGTTTTCGGATTTCATTACATATTCCTCACTTTTAATCTTTTTAGCCTCATTAATTACCTGCTTTAGTACACTGCAATATCTCTTGTAGTGTTCCTTAGTTACCAATCCTTCTTTCTCGAGTTTGTATAGTTCCGATTTTGTTTTACAAGACTTTTTAATTCCAGCAGTCACCCAGGTCTTTACCTTCCTTATATTAATTCTCTTTTCTGTGAATATGTTTTTCCTCAGGTGTGTTAGGATGTCCAGGAAGGCATCATACGCTTCATCAGGATTATGTCTGTGCCAAACATTAGACCAGTCCATTTTAGATATCTCATATTTATAGCTTTCAAGTTTTGATTTGGAAAGAATTCTTGTTTTCGTAAGTTTCATAGGTCTTTTATAAGGTGTTTTCATAAGATGACCTATTTTTATGAGTTGTGCTCCATGGTTTGAGAGTCCATTTGGAATGACAGCTGCCATCTGTGTTGTATCATAAGCTGACATCAAAATGTTTTCAGCAGATATTGAATTAATATTATAATCAGCAATTTATTGGTTCTTATTCATTTAATGGACAAATTAAGTCTTTATATATAAATAAAAACTGAAGTACGAATGTGAATTGTAAAAACTGCTTTTAAATTGCAGTACTTTTTTGTTTCTAGACAAAAGTTATTCAGGACATAAATATTCAATCGAAATAAGCAAAGAACAATAAAATTTCATATAATGATTTACATAGATGCCTCAACTAAAATCAATTCTCAAGTTTCTTATTCAACAAATCCTCAAGAGACTGTGAAAGTATTCTGAAGATAATTCAAATTAACAAGCGTTTCCAATGGGAAACATCGTCGATAAAGGCATAGGAAGAATGTTCTAAGTTATGAATCTAGGACCTTTCACGACCATGAATTTCGTATTTCTGTAGTGCAATACTCTATGATTATCACGTTTTGACCTAGAGATGCTCGAACATTAAATCCGAAATAATTATTCCATTCCCAATACGAACTATCTTATTAGACCGGTCATACTCAGCCTTTATTATTGAAATGACTTTACCTGCTTCACCCTTCATTATGTTTAATGTGTGTAAAAAGAGGATACAATAAACCTCTTTTTACATACATTTTTATTAATCAAAAACTTTGTTTTTAAGTAATAAAAAATGACTACTTTATAATTAAAACTTAAATCTCTTTGAAAATCCTATAATTTTCTTGTTAAATCGGTAAGTATAGTTACTCTATGTGCCGACTCTATGCCTTCTCAAATGTTAGATTGGCCTTCTTCTAACAGCGTTCTTTGTTTAATAGATAGAAACTTCCAGAAATGTATTTTTCTAGATACATATTCCAATAATTAACATCCCAGTTATCAGTAATCCCAGGGATCCGTAAACTAAAGAATATAGCAAAGATTTATAATTCAAATAAAAGGATAAACCAGTCTAGTCCAGGAGCATTTGAATATTTGGTCAACCTTTTACTTTCAAGGGATTAGCGAAATGCATCAGAGTTGTATCATCAAGCTTTCTGAAGGTCAGCTTCAACTACTGGTGGAATGAGCGGACAACTGAAAATTGTTATATAAATATATAGGGCTAGCTTGTATGCAAATATGGATAAATATATATGTCAGCTGGAAGGGAAACCTCAGTACCTCAGTGGAAGGACAGTCAGCTGATAATTTGAGCGTCATGACGCAGAAGTTATGCGGGAGCGTCTATGGTCTGGTTATATGCATCAACTGACGAGGATTTCCCCGACTCGCCGTCAGCTGATTTTTTTTATTAATGGACTGCCTAAGTATAACGTTACTTTTCACAATTAGCAATAAACCCAGTATTTATCCAGCATTTGATAAAGAAGTAGTACTTCGAAACTTCGTCATGCGTATTTGTATTAAATTATGAGAAAATTATAAATATTGTTTCAGTATTAATCCAGCATTTGATGAAGAAGTAGTACTTCGAAACGACGCCATGCGTATTTGTATTAAATTATGAGAAAATTCTAAATATTGTTTCATTATGGATATTAATTTTCTCCAAGTATCGGCCTCATCAATCATCAATTTGAAAAAAGCCAAAACTAGTTTTTTGGCCTTGTGGTATTTTAAATTACTAATAAGACCTATAATTTAATTAAAAATATTAGCGGTCACATTTTGATAGGCAACTTGGTAGATCTTCTAATCATAAATATATGTGCCGGTCATAGCTTAGTCGGTAGAACACCCGACTATGGTGCGGTGGAAGTCGGGTTCGAGCCCCGCTGAAGGCATGGGTGCTTGTGTTTGTCTATGATTTCAGAAATTCAAATATTGATATATGCTGGGTAATGTACATTGATTACAAATTATAACAAAAAAATATAACACGAATAAAATTCAACAATTTTAATAATGATCTCAGACATACGTTGCCCTATCAACACCTACCAATATTTAAAAAACCATTAGTATAAACTTACAAACCTGAATATGAACTAATAACATTATCTTCCAATTGCCTCATTTCAAACGATTTTTTCAACGATTGTTTTCCTGTAGATATTATATTATATGCAAATAAATTGTAACTACATCATTCATTAAAATAATAGACTAATTATCGTAAGGCCTTATCGAGCCACTATTTAACATAAGTCACAGTGTTAGCTTTTGTATGAAGCAGGAACTGTAAATAAGATAGATCAATTTATAAAAACATGTGTAATATTAATTTTAAGTATTATTATGTATGTTTATAAATCCTTTGTATGTTTAATTTGTAAATAAATATTTGTTGAGTTGAATTGAGTTGATTACATGCCCATTGGCTGTTCGGAACCGGCGTTAACCTGTAGTATAATTATGCGTAAAAATTTGGTTTTTAGCAAACCTTCGATGAATGCACTAATAGGGTATTTGACTGCAATAAAAATATGGATCAAAATGTTGTTAGGTTGATAGTAAATATTATTTGAAACCAATACAGTCATTACATCATTTTGAAATATATATAATTTCCAAAAGAAATCAATAATAAAATGATTGAAATTTCATATTTGATCACGTGATTGAAAACGCACTGGATTGGCTAAATCGCGAGTGACGTCACCGTGCAGGAAACAAAGCCAACCGCCAACAAAGGTTAACGTTCATTTCTCTGATGTCTTTGTACGTGTGTGTTTGAGTGTTTATATTCATGGTTTTATTAGCTATTTCAATTTCCTCAGACATTTCAGGTATATCACTGTCATCATTCAGTGCGCTTGTTTCAGGAGGCACATTTGGTGCAGCTTTTGTTTCTTGATCAATATCAACCGTTTTATATAGGTTGTTCGTAACATGGTAGGGTCTGACAGTCTTTTCTTGCGATCAAGCTGACATTCAAACTTAGATGGCAGAGCCCCTTCAACTTTGATTTTAGCTTTGCTGACCCCCATTTGATATTGTGTATAGTTTGCCATATCTTTTTCCATTTGCAATAACAATTTCATCGTTATATCATCGTTAATTGACATCTGTCTAAAATATAACTCACATACAATACATTATTGTAGTTTTATTATTTTAAATCTTTTTATACCTAAGTATAAAAATACATCGTTAGGAATAAAATCTAGTTTATTCCGTTCAAGATCAACAATAAAATACGTACGTAATTAATAACTTCAAAATATAGTAGAATGTATAGAATGACTATAACGAATATGTAATAAAATCTTCTCGTTATTTATGTATAAAATATAGGGTAGGAATTATTTACTTTCGTTAAAGTGATCTTCATACATGAAAGCGTGAGATTTTACAGTTATATCTTTCGGGTTTCTACGAGAGAGAATCAACCACTTTTTCCAAATTTTGGTGTTTGTCGGAATGATTCACAAACATTTTCTCCGGGGTTTTAATAGATGTGTTAGTACATTGTGGCACTACGCACCTTTTATAAGACATTTCATCTCAGTAAAGTTATGAAATCGTCAAAATCACTAAATTTGATAGTCGACAGTCGTATTACAATGTGACGGTTACTGTGTTTCTTGCATCGTGACGTCATCACATTAAGTAACCTGTATAGCAGTGTTTTGGCGGGTTTCTTATTCATTTAAACTTTCTCGGTCGTTTTCATAAAATTTGAAAATTTAAAATTAATCAAATGGGAAATATGCATCAGCTATAGCGAATAATTTGAGATATTTTTGTGGAAACAGTCAAATACCCTATTCTGCAGTCGGATCTCGTACTATACCTATAAGCGTTATATATAAAGACAATACATATCTTAAAAGTGTTAACCAACTGCGGAAAGCAGCAATCACAGTTATAAAGAAAATGCTTATACAAAATCCGCGTAGATGATAATAGATATGAGTAATAATGCAATGTAACCTATATAAAGATTATTACCTATGTAATAACTGCACAACATAACCTTCACATCACCCGAATTTCGAAGATGTGCATTAGAATGTCTTTGTGACTGGATTGTACCATTTCTCACTGATCTGATAATGACATCTAGACATCGATCTTCAATAATAATTATTCACGGCTTACGTAGTTCCGATAGGTTTAATTCGTGGTACCGTCGTGTTCTCTGACACGAACACCGGGTAATAATCGCGCTCTCTGGATTTTTACTTCGATGTCACTTTAATGATAGACTCGCTGTTCTGCATAACGGTCTTGATCTTGATCTTGAGAAGAAAAATTATTGGAATTCGATGAAACTGAAATAGGATTTGGTTAGGAAAACTTTATTCGAAAGTTTATTGAACTATGTTTAGCACCATGATTGGTTTTAAAACAAACGCTTTGATTTTTACTACGTTAAATTTTAGAAATAATTATTGAAAATTGGACATTTATTTCAGGCAACTTACCCTTTAACAAAATTTTATTACTACTAATTCAATTCGTGAATGCATGAATCTATCAAAGTTTCGTCACTATAAACTATCAATTCGATCATCACTATAAAATAACTGAATAAAATAATTTTTTTATTTTATTCAGATATCTTAGTGATGTTTATTAAAAATACATTCAGTGGGAAAAAATTATGCTTACCTTTTTCACAAAAATATTAATTCCTTAGACTTTCAAAATGAAAAAATTCAAATGAAAAATACTTTTTTTTTCAGTGTACCTACAGTTCAACGACGTTTCCGAACGGCCGATGGGCTTGTAATCAATGTAATACATCACCCAACAATTATCATCATTAATCTACTTAAATCATATACAAACACATATAGCGATCCCTTCACCGGGGCTGGAACCTGAATCCTACCGCACGCACCATAGTCGGGTGTTATCTCGAATAAGCCGACTAAGTCAATTTTATATACAATGAAGTAAAGTTCATTAGAGTGAGTCAGTTTTAAATCATATCTATACTGCAAGTCTAAAGTATTAAAGTTTGAAATTAAGTTTTCAAAAATTTTGCTTAACACAAAAAATGGTTTATTTTTGAAAAATTTACCACCATGTATCTCAAAATTTAAGACGTTTAAGGCATGAATTTATATGAAACTATATATATATATATATATATATATATATATATATATATATATATATATATATATATATATATATATATATATATATATATATATATATATATATATATATAGTTTCAATAATTACAAATCATTCATACTAGCCTACTGAGACTATTAATCGAAATATTTGAAATAAAACTACAGGGAGCTGTCTACACAAATGTTGGTCAACGAGAACAAACCCATCACTTTCGAGAGTGAATATTAAGTGCATTTCGAAAAATTCACCGATTTTGTTGAATGATAATAGGATACAATTATTTCATCATTATTATGAATCATCAGTGCATATTTAATCTATCATTCAAGAATGGATGACTTTCAAAACGCCCATAGGTCCTAGACCAGAATGAGGGTAATTGTTCTCAGTGAAAATTCACGTGAGCTCCCTCTATCGGAGAAGAGACGTACAATTGATAGATACATTTCATAATAATGATGACACAATCGTATCCTATTATCATTCAACAAGATCGATTAATTTTTCGAAACGCACTTAATATTCACTCTCGAAAGTGATGCGACATTCTCGTTTACAGCATTTATGTAGACAGCTCCCTGAGAGTATTATTTGTAATATTTCGATTAATAGTCTCAATATTCTCTCTCTCTCTTTCTCTCTCTCTCTCTCTCTCTCTCTCTATATATATATATATATATATATATATATATATATATATATATATATATATATATATATATATATATATATATATATATATATATATATATATATATTACGATTATTCCCCATGAGGAGAGTGACTGAACTTGAATTCGCAATCATTAGGAATTTTGCTTCATCTTTTTTGCCTCCCAAAAACGCTTCATCCTCTCTGAATGCTCTTTCTTCCGTTCATCTGTCCACTTTACTCCAGGTTGACGATTTGATTTTTGCTCAAACTTCACATGTGCGATTTTATAGCGACATTCAGTGCGATCTTCGAGATTTTTTATATTGGTCTGTTGTAGATCCTTTTGTACCTCTTTTAGCCACTCTGTTCCGCATTTACTATTCATAATTATATCGAGTAGTTTCTTCGGTATTCTGGACTGTTTCATTCTGTAAACATGTGCATAGAACTTTGCTCGTCGTTTTCTGATTTCTTCCGTTATCGTATTTGTCTTTTGATACGGTTCATTCTGAGATATTTTCATCCAAATGCCGTTTCTATTCATTGGCCCGTAAATCTTTCTGAAAATTTTTCGTTTTTGTTTTTCTATTTCTCTAATTCTTGAATAGCCGCCAATAACCATTGTTTCAGCTGCGTGGATTGCTTCTGGAAGAATCGTTGTTGCCTCTCGAAATGCACTTTTTGTTATAGTGAGCCCATGTTAGTTTGTAGGCCCTTTGGAGCTTGGTAATTCTCTGTTAATTAGCGATTCGCTTTAAACCTGAGGACTGTATAACTTCCCCGGGGTATTTAAAATGGCCTACTTGCAGAATTTCACCATGTTTTGTCATAAGAGACGATTTATTTTTTGGTTTTCTTTCCATGTATTTGGTTTTATCATAAGAAATTTGTAACCCTGTTTTCTGCGCAATTTCATGTAGTTTTTCTACGGCGCGAATGGCTTCAGTTCTGTTGTCTGTGATGATAGCAATATCGTCTGCAAAGGCGAGACATTTAACATTTAGACATTTCTTCTATTTTCTTTATATATATATATATATATATATATATATATATATATATATATATATATATATATATATATATATAGAGGAGACAAAGAGAATGAATATGAACTAAGAATTAAAACCATTTGATTTAAACTCAAGTAAACTTTAATGAACTAAAACATTATAAATATAATTTTAACATTAGCTACTTTTGTGATTTCTATTTTAATAACATATTTACGTGAATGGTATATAGAAATATGAAAATAGCATTCAAAATGCCAGTCTTAGTATTGACTCATTAGGTTATTTCAATATGATAGTTTCCACAATGACAGTAAATTTCACAGATCAGACAATTTGAACCGGGTTTTCTATCTTTAAGCTAGAAAAATGTCTGGAACTGTAAAAATAAATTTCGAAAACATGAGTTTTAACTCCTATAACCCATTGGTCAGAGTAAGGTATCATTGCAGGGTTACCTAAAACTCTAGGACTACCAGGAAACACTATTTTTTGAGAATATCTCCTGGATTTTCAATTTGCTTGAAAAAAACCGAAACCAATTCACTACTTACCATTATTATAACAATTTAAATATACCGAAAACAAAAAAGTTTTTTCAAAAATTAGGAAACTGTTGAAAGGAACATATGAAGAAACTGAAATTGCGAAGGCAACGTTAAAAGGAGTCAAACCTTTTCATGAGAAACTTTCAGTTTACCTAATTAGATTTATGTACGACTTTGAACATTCAGTACAGAATATAACTAATAAAACATTCGAATGAAGACAATATCAAGGTAACAATCCTATATAACATAATATTAAATACTCAACGAAAAATATTTCAAGGTCAATACTAAATAATTCATTTTAAAATCCTTATGAGTAAATGTGAAATAACAATTAATTGCACCAATAGGTACTTTAAAAGGTTTATTTATGACTATATTGGGCCATTTGAAATCAAAATGTAGGTACTGTTAAAGTTATTGTACTCATTTACTTTATGATCATTAGGTATCTTATGGCAGTTGCTGGAGACTGCTTGCACTGCAAAAAATTTGATAATTATAATAGGTGTCAGTTGTATATATATATATATATATATATATATATATATATATATATATATATATATATATATATATATATATATATATATATATATAATCCCATTTAAAATCATGAAAGAATTTGGCATCGATCGAAAGTCCCGAAAATTTATAGAACATTACACTAACAGGTACATCTTCAATCATTTTCAACATTTTTTCAGAAAAGATCATTATGGAATGGACACTTCATACAAAGGGCATAAAAATGGTTATCAGAAAAGAAAATCGGATAAATGTCAAATGTCTCGCTTTCGCAGACGATATTGCTATTATCACAGACATCAGAACTGAAGCGATTCTCGCCTTAGAAAAACCACAAATTGGGAAAAAACCGGTTCACAAATCTCTTATGATAAAACTAAAAACATGGAAAGACGACCAAAAGCACAAAATCTAACAAAAAAATACCTCATAGAAAATATACAGGCCTCAGGTTTAAACCAAATCGCTAACGAACAATTACCAAGCTCCAAAAGTCCTACAGAGGTAATCTACGCAGCTGGAACAATGATTATTGACATCATTCAAGAAATAGAGAAACAGAAAAAAAACGAAAAATTCTCAGAAATATTTACGAATTAATCAAGAGAAACGGCATTTGGATGAAAAGACCTCAGAACGAACTCTATTAAAAGACAAATACAATAAAGGAAGAAATAAGAAAACGACATAAGTAAACTTTTATGCACATGTTTACAGGATGAAACAGTTCAGAATGCCAGACAAACAACTCGATATAATAACGAAGAATAAATACGGTACAGATTGGCTAAAAGAAATCCAAAAGGATCTACATCAGATCAATAAAAAAAATCTCGAAGATCGCACCGAGTGTCTATAAAATCCCACATGTGAAGTTTGAGCAAAAAAAAACTTGGTATAAATAGACAGATGAACGGAAGAAAGAGCATTCTGAGAGGATTAAGGTTTCTGGGAGGCAAAAAAGCAGAAGCCCTAAAAAATGCGAATTCAACAATCGCTCTCCTAATGGGAAATAATCGTTATAATGATATATATATATATATATATATATATATATATATATATATATATATATATATATATATATATATATATATATATATATATATATATATATATATATATATATATATATATATATATATATATATATATATATATATATATATATATATATATATATATATATTATATATATAAGTGTGAAGGTTTCTTGGGAATGAGCACAGTTTAAACTTGATGGAGTAATTATTTATTCGACATATGTTTCGGCTCTAGGCCTTTTTCAAGAATGTTATAGGTTTATTGTTGGTTGGAAATTGACTTCAATTTCACAAATCTTTCTTAAAACTAGTTTTAAGAAAGATTTGTGAAATTGAAGTCAATTTCCAACCAACAATAAAAATAAAAACTAGTTTTTTCTAAAAAAAAAAACTTCTTTCTAAAACTAGTTTTAAGAAAGATTTGTGAAATTGAAGTCAATTTCCAACCAACAATAAACCTATAACATTCTTGAAAAAGGCCTAGAGCCGAAACATATGTCGAATAAATAATTACTCCATCAAGTTTAAACTGTGCTCATTCCCAAGAAACCTTCACACTTATGTTATTAAGCAAAGCACAAGAAAACTAAACGAATTATATATATATATATATATATATATATATATATATATATATATATATATATCTATATGTATTTCCAAGGTGTTTAGATATTAAAGTTGTCCCACTTGGCCATGTACGCGACACAACTGATAAGTTCCTTGAGAACGAAGTATCTTCCTCTCGCTACCATCAGTTGTGGTATCGAATTCAATGTCCTATCCTTTGAAGGAAATTGGAGGCGTTACGACGTACATAATTTTTGACTGATTGTCCCAGTTTTTTTAGTTTTCATACACAATGCCATTTAGAATACCTCAAGGTAATGATAATAACTAGTGGAAATTAATGACTTGGCAAATAAAGGTCCTTCCATTTTCTTGCACTTTACACGAAACAAACAAAATAATATCTAAAAAAATGTCTTAATATAATGTATTAAGTGTTAAAATGAATAAATTAGATCAAAAATAAAAAAGCTACGAATTGATAACCTTTTGAGAAGAGCACAATCAGGAAAAGTATTGTCATTTATACTAGTCAAAAGACAACATTTAAATGCCTAAAAAGTTTCCACAGTAATTATTAGTAATTCTGCATCATCATAACTTTTCACTGGATTATTAAATAAAATTGAGAATCATTTTAAATTTAAAAAAATGCCAATATTGAAATGAAAAAGTTTTAAAACACCTATGAATTATATTGTACTACTTAGTCAACTACTTTATTCCAAGTCTATTTCCAGGCATTCCAAATATTTTCAATCATCGGATGAATTATTTTCTGAATCTATTTTCAGGCATTCCAAATATTTTCAATCATCGGATGAAATGGACACTTATTGATTTTATATGTTTCGCCATTTCTTTTCGTACACTTTAAGAAAAGTACTCCTATATTAAATTAATTCTCGAATTTCAGTAATGTTAAAAATTTGCAAAATCAAAATGGTATTTTGAGTAAAGATTTTGGTAGTGATAATATCCAGATGAATAACAATATACACATAATATCCTAGCACATAATTTTTCGGAAACAATAGTAAGGGAAAAGGCACTTCCTTTATTTTAAGACTAATTGTTTTATCCTAATATCATTCTGGATAATATTGCTCCGCACATTATTGATTTCCAGTTCTTGTTTCTTGATGTCTTGGTTGATTCGCTCTAATTTTTCCAACAGAGGTTTATCCATATCCAGCTTAATCCTAAGACAGAAATCTTTAAATAGAGATTTATATATATATATATATATATATATATATATATATATATATATATATATATATATATATATATATATATATAAATAATAAGAAAATGAACACTAGAACATTCAAACATTCATTCGAAAAATTCAAATTAACCAAAAGGATGTTATAGTAGAGCTAGATAAGTGAACGTGTACGATGTGATGTCTCCATTATGCTTCAAGGGATAAATGTTAGAGAAATATTGATATCGATGCCACACCTGATGGAAGTGCGAGACATATGTTTTGTTCTGCAAGGAACTCGTCAATATATTCTCTTGGTTAATTTGAATTTTTCGAATGAATGTTCTAGTGTTCATTTTCTTAAATATTTCATTCAGTGCCATAAGCACAAAAGAACTTCATTTTCTTATATATATATATATATATATATATATATATATATATATATATATATATATATATATATATATATATATATATATATATATATATAATTCGTTTTCTTTCAACCGTACAATTTATGAAAATTAAATATTTGAATATCAGGATTGCTGAGAGAGCACTCTCGCTCGCCATCGAAGTACTAGTTCTTCCTCCAATGAGAAATTAACAACTGATTTGTTTAAATATATGTCAAAAAACATGAATATTGCTTTATGGATTTTAATTTTCGCTAAGTATTGGCTCCATAAATTATTTATAAATAATTACAATATTTGATTTATGAAAATAATTTTAAGGCAGTTATAGTATAATTAATTAATTCCAAGAATATTTTAAACTGCTAACCCATGATCAAGAGTTGATCCATCAATATAAAAAGTAACAATCGATCAATTCCAAATAATTCATTAAATTTAATTGTCCATTATCTGGTTTCAAATTTTATATCGAATTGAGTAATTTTGTAGACGTTACAATTGTTCTTTATATAAGCTCACTAATTATATGAAAACTAAGGTATTTGAATGGTTTTCTCTATTTCCGAATTATATTCAGTTCTATTTCATATTCATATTTCTGTTTCATATTCAAAGCTAGTCATAAATAGAAAAATAGGTATTAATAAAACGATGAAAACACGAATTTTATGATTTTTCTCATAATACATGCAGTGATATGAATGAAAATCTCCCATACTGCATCTAACTCTTGATAATATATTAGTAATCAGAAAATAAAGGTTAAACAGATGTATTAAGCAATTTCTGTACAAGTGTGTTGAACGATAGGACACTTTTAAAAAAATTTCATCAAGTGTTGTTAGAAAATTCAGTTTACATTGTTGTAGCTTACTTTTCTTGTTTCTCTATCTCCAGAAATAATTGAGATTTAGTTTTGATCCACTGTTGTAACTCTGCATGCATCGTTTCAATATCTTCATGTAAGTAGTTTAATAATTTTCCTAAGGGATTGGCTGTCTTGGTAAAATTTTGCACTAAGTTTCTCAATTGATTCATTTCTTTGCTGGTAGTATCTCTTCCTTTATGATCTGAAATGATTTTTTTCAATTAGCCTTCCTAAATCGACATAGAAAATTGATATATATATATATATATATATATATATATATATATATATATATATATATATATATATATATATATATATATATATATATATATATATATATATATTTGACAATCTATCTGATTCGTGAACCATTTTATTTATATTGTAAAAATTCGAATCTTGGGTTTTTTGGTTCAATTAAAACAAAATGATGTTAGTTTATTTCCAAATTACGTTTCGGTTATTATTTTAACCTTTATCAAACTGATACATGTCATATGATCGCTAAAACAAAACGAATATAAAAATAATGCTCACATACGTGATTTTAAATCTTACCACAATATAAATACCTCAGACACAAAAGTTCATAGGTGACAGGACAGCAACAACAACTATATTGACGATTATACTTAAATATTTAAAATTTTTCCAAAGAACAATCACGTTCGTCTCTCAAGGCATATTACAAATATATGACTGGACTTGAAATTGATCACATCTGCAATATTACATACACACATCAAATGATACATCTTTATGTTTTGCCGCATGTTCTTATGCGGTTAAAATATTGTTATATATTTTACTTAGACCAGTTATGTCGGTTTTATCATTGATGGATTCTGGATTTTTCTTTATATGAATCATTTCCTGGATTTCGCGTTTTTTTATGTTGTTCAGTTTTTAAGATTTTTGTAGCCGAAAAATCAAACTTATGGCCCAATGTCTGCTGGTGTTTTGTGAGAGCAGTGGTATTTTTTTTATCGTACCTATGTCCATTTAACCTATTTTTCAAGTATTGGCAAGTTTGTCCAATATATACTCCTGTACAGTCTCCACATGGAATCTGGTATATTGTGTGGGTTCTTTTATCCATTGGAATATTACTTTTCAGTCTGCTGAAATTGTTTCGTAGCAGATTATACCCCTTATGGCAAACCATAAGGGGTATAATCTAACCATCTATGTCATATTTTTTGAAAAGTTTGTCCAGATTTTCAGATAGGTACGGAATATATGGTATACATTGATGTTGGTTTTCCTTTTTGTCTTCAGGCATAGTAGTGTTAAAATTATCTTGGTTTCGTGTCGAATGTTTCTTTTGTCTTTGTTCAAAAATTGCATTGACTAGTTTTCTCGGATAAGAGTTAAGATGTAGTATCTCTTTCGCTTTATATATTGCGTCATGTATAAACTCTGTATAAATAGTAGAATATGTCTTTCCGACTTTTGAAAAATATTCAGAGAAAAATAAATTGGCGTACAAAGTTCGCCGGGTCAGCTAGTATATATATATATATATATATATATATATATATATATATATATATATATATATATATATATATAATATATATATATATATATATATATATATATATATATATATATATATATATATATATATATATATATATATATATATATATATATATATATATATATATATATATATATATATATATATATATATATATATATATATATATATACTGAGATTCTCAATCAAAATATTCCAAATAAAACTCTCAGGGAGCTTCCTACACAAATGTTGTCAACGAAAACACAACCTATGACTTTGAGAGTGACTAAATTTTATGTGCGTTCTGAAAATCATTGCATTTGCTGAATGGAAATAACATACAATTATTACATCCATATTGGGAATCGTCAGTGGCATGAATCAAAAAAATCAAACAAACGCAATAGGTCTATCTTCAAAGTGAGACGAACATTCATTTGTGAACTATTCACATGATATCCCCCTATCGAAGAAACGACAATTAATGCTAATGACAATAAGCCGAAATGCAAACATTGCATTTCGGCTTCTCGTGACAAGATCAGTGAGTAAACACAAGAAGTGCGTTCCGAAAATCATCGAACCTGTTGAATGGAAATACCATACAATTGTTTCATAACAAATATATAGAATATTCAGTGGCATGAATCCAAACAATCAGGTTTCGATGATTTTTCAAACTCGCCCAGATCATATCTTCTAATCTTCAAGAAACATAAAATTCAAAGAACAGAACTTCATGAAATATAAATTTTTTTGATTTTCTCGTACATTTCATTTTGCACATCTGAGCACAGATGATTGCAAGGATAGAATGATAAACATAGAATTAATACAATAGAAATCTATCAAACTGTTACCAATTATTGTTAGTAGACTTAAAATATCACTTAAATAAAACCCTTTTACTCACTATCATGGTCCCAATGCAATTCGCTATTTTGTTTAGCTACCTCTTCACTATTTTCTATTTGATTCAAAATTTGTTCAACTAGATGACTCTGATTTTTAGCATTTAAGTCCATTGTTTGTTCCATATTCATGGTCTCTTCTGGAGCATTATGTATAACAACGGTTTCCTCGTCATCCACGTCTTTATCGAAATTTTCAACTATCACATTAATTTTTCCCATAGGTACTACTTCTTGAATTGGTATAGAAGAATCTGGCCTAAGTCTTGGAGCACCAGGTCGAGCACTGGAGGGTCGAACACTAGGGGGCCTCAAAGAGCTCTTTGGGCGTGGAACGGTTTTGGTTTGAAGAACTGTGAAATTCATAAATTTTTTCAGTTTCTTTAAACTCACATTGTAATTGTACGTTAGTGATTTTTAACTTTATGCTTACTCACGATTTTCAAGTAATCTAACAGAATATTTGATATTTTTGCAGAACTAAGAAAATTATATTGTTTTATAACTTTTTAGTTTTTTAATTGATAAAATAATTTATGGTAAAACCACAAATTTTTTTATAGCACTTCGTCACATTTTCCATGAATAATAAACAAACAAATGAAAAAATTTTGTGTGAATAATTGAAACATCAGCATAGTTACAGATAATACTAAAATACGAAGACATGGCAGAGTAGAACAATGCAATTTAAGAAATAAAATATCTTCAATATTATCGTTGTACTCCAACAACCTCTGTTACATGTATCGTATAATTAAGAACACTTAATATACTAAACGCCACAAAAATTGCTTTTTGTACTCGACATATGTATCGAAATATTAACACATCATCAAGAGTTCAACACGATTAATTAAAAAAAAGTAGCTATATAAATATTGATTTTGTGTTGAGAATTTTAAATAAATTTATATAAATAATATTTATATATATATATATATATATATATATATATATATATATATATATATATATATATATATATAGAACATTCATAAAAATATATATATATATATATATATATATATAATATAGTGATAATAATTACTTATATATATATATATATATATATAAGTAATTATTATTACTGTATCAACTATAACGTAATTAGTGTAATATTAACAATTACTTTATATTTTATTCTGAAACCGTAAAAACTGTTTGAAACATGCCTGAGATTCAATTTGCTTCAAATATATTTTCCAAATTAAATTTGAAAAAAGTACCTAGTTCTGATCTACACTAAATAAAAGATAAAAATATTCAATGCACAGACTTGCATCACTTATTTTTGCGGAAACGTTTAAAATGGACACACAATAATGTACTAAAACTCCTTATTATGTCCAATAAATATCAAAAGAATATCATTTGTCACTAATTAATAAGAGATCACTCATCTAATTTTACACACTGAACGAAATACATTCAAAAAAATTTTATGCTCCGGTTTTGTTTTAAAATTAGATAAGATTTCTCCCCCTTCTTGTCACACACCTTGCAAATTTGAGAGTAGGAAACCTTGTATAGCATTAATATAAATATATATATATATATATATATATATATATATATATATATATATATATATATATTGATTTTTTCTTGCAAGAGATAAATAAATAATTATCTGATTATCTATAATATTTAACTGGTATAAAAATCTTCTCTTCTGTCGCTATGAGTAAAGTGTATTGACCTACCAATATTGTCACTCACGTCTTGTCTGAAAGCTTTTTCATTTTCTGATTGTTTGTCGTATTTTTCCTTCAATTCTCCACTTTTTGGCCTAGCAGATTTCGGCCTTGCCGAAATTTGTCTTGCAATCGGAGGTTCAATATTTATACCTGATTCTAATACTAAAACATCCGCTTGTTCTTCCGACACACCCTTCCTATCTAACAATATATCTTCAGATTTTCTCATTTCTTCTTTTTCTGTTTTAGAGAGATAACCATTCTGTACATCTCTAGTTCTGGGCCTTTCGTCCGTTTCCTCTGTAAGTACAGCCGTGCTCTCATCTTTATTTTCCGATTCGATTGGAGATTTAGGCAAATTTTTCAAAATACTGTTATCTAAAATCATAGTGGATGAATCCGCTTTATTAATTTCTTGATTTTCTATTAGTGAATCTATAGAAGTTTTGGAAATTGATGGTGGGGATTCATTTTCACTGATTTTTTTAGATAGTTTCGGTTTAACATCACTTTTACCCAACCTAGAACTAGAATTATCTGCTTTTGCTTCCTTTCCTTTTTTTTCAATACCACCTTTCGAATGTATCTTTCTGTCCTTAGATAAATCCCTTATTTTACTTTTACTTCTTATCCCATCATTTTTTTGGTCTTTTGGAGATTTCCCATCTTTAGGAGATTTATTCGTTTTAGATTCCTTAATTGGATTTTTTTTTGTTTTTACTTGTTCATTTTTATACTGAGACGTGTCCAATTTATTATCTATTCCATAAGCTATCGCTTGTAAAAGTAAATTCGTTTCATTTACCTGCAAACCAGCAACTATCTTTGTTGCACGAACTTTAAGATCTGTATTTGTAGTAATTTCTGTAATATAAGAAATGCAATAAATCACAACAAATTGTATTTACATAATTCATATATAAAAATACAGTTATTCTACTCACAATGGAAAATACTTACTAACTGCATCAATTAGTTTGTTGAGGAAAGCTATTTTCGCTTCTCTTTCTTTTACGTTTTCAGCAGTAAGTTCGTCTTGTGTAAATATTCCTTTCAAGAATCCTGTATTTTTAATAACTGCTACAATTATATCATGTAAAAACCTAAATGGAGGTTTGCTCAACAGCTTTTCAGTCAGTGGGGGTTTTTTAATATGTTTTCCCAGAACTTGTTGAGTCTTTTTAATAATATTAAGATCAATTCCATCACTCATTTTTTAACGAAAATGAAAAACATCGATAAAACTGAAATAAAATTGTAGAACTTATGCTCTTGCATTATAATGTTGACAAACACTAGTTGCTAGGCAACATTCAAGGCCGGCGATTTCAATCGGATCAAATCCTTCATTTTAATTTTACCTCCTAAGATAAATCATTCACTTCACAGAGGCGTCAATATTTGCAATGAAACAACAAACTATGCAAATTGCATATATTTAGTAATATTAATATACATATATATATATACTTTTAATATTTCATAAATATTTACATTCAACGTATTAAAATGAGAATAAAAGGAACAAATTTCTGACAAAACAAATTTTTATAATTTAACTAATAATTTTCAAGTCTTCATAAAACAATTGAAATAACAAACATGAGGGTCATCATCCATGTGTGTAAATTTACAACTCATAAAATTCGTCTGTCTTTTGTTCGTGGCGTCTTAGAGACGTTTTCACTTTCCTCCCTTGTGCAATAACAACAGTGTTAGGTGGTTGGGTGTAAACATCATTTATACCATTGTTGTTGACCATCTGCTTCATACGAGAAACTATAGGCTTTCTTTTTTCTATATCATATTCGAGATCTGTTGCAAACCTAGAAATTAACAGAATGTTTACAATACATGAAGAATGTCAGTATTATGTAATGTTCAGCATATATTCAAATTAATTTTTATAATATATATGACGCGAGGGGAATGTCGTAGATATGCAGTGTATTTTGGGGATTGAATGAATATTGTATTCAAATTATTTTTTAAAAAAATGTTTAGTTTAATTTCTAAATAGTTCGTTATGAAATTTTCAATGATTTATGTCTTTTTTCCTACAGAGGTAATACTTAACGAATTTAAAAATTCCTAGAAATCCTGAACTTGTGGATTAAATGTCATATAGAATTGATTATAAGTATTTGTTCATAGCGATATCAATAATGTCAAATTGAAAAAATTTCCATAACTTTTCAATTAACATACCTTTTTGAAAAACTTAAAATATTTCTGATATTATACTATTTTCAGGGGAAATGCAACTACAAAAATGTGGACGCCTTAGTAGCACCTATTTTTTAAAAATATATCAGAAATCATAATAAAGAAAAATAAAAAGAAATCCCTCAGGAACCATAATGAATAGCAGAGATCACGGAAATTATCAAACTACATTCTCAACTAGATTGCACACCAATACCTGAATAAAAATTTGTAATGCTAAAATACCCTTTTTAAATTAACAAAATGCAACCTTATAACTAAAAGTCAAACATCTACAAATTTAAAAAATTATTATGAAAAATTATGAAAAATAAAAAGAAATCCCTCACGAACCATAATGAATAGCAGTGATCAGAGTAATTATCAAACTACATATGTCTGAAATAGATTGCACATCAATTCCTGGTGAATAAAAATTTGTAGTTGCTGAAATATCCCTTTCAAATTAACAAAATGCAACCTTATAACAAAAAGTCAAACATCCACAAATTTAAAGAATTGTTATATTTACAAAGAATATTGAATAGTATTTTCATGAAAATCTTAAAGCATTTAAGAAAATCACTCTAGTCCAGTAGTTGCCATATAAAAAAATCAGATCAAATTACAAAAAATAAATGTGTTCAGTTCATGAAATCAGATTCATTAATGATAGTTATTGCCCTCCCTAAAGAGCAGAGAATAGCAAATGTTATCTCATTAGAATTCATTATTCATCAATGATTGCATTACTTATACAACCAAATGTTTGATTTTGATGAAGGTGAAATCAGTACTTGAAAACAATAAACATAATCATTAAAATTATTGATACCTCTACAATCCAACAAAGCATGCAATTCAACATCAGCATAAATACCTCAAGTAAAAAAAATATACAATTTGTTCTACAAGAAAAACAACTGAACTTTTTCAAAATTTTATTATTTATTTAATGAAAGTAGTCTTTAGCATATGTTTTAGGCATTATATTTGTTAAGATATTAAGATTATTAAAAGTTCAATACATATCAGTTTCACTTTTTATATTACACAAATAACACTCAGTACTATTTCAGATTTGATATATTTGTTAATTTTACCTCAAAAATGCTTTTCAAAGTACAGTGAATCTTTAGAAGTCACTACAATTTGGTTGGTTTACCTTAAAAGCCACACATTGATAAACTCTTTATAATGCAGTTGCCATTCTCTATTAGCAAGAAATGTTTTCATATTTTGATGCAGCAAAAATATCGGTATTATTGTTTAAAAACTGATCTAAACTGACGGCATAATCTCAATTAACATGTTACAGTGAACTTTATATCAAAACCCGAAAAAGAGATAGCAGCAGCAACCATATACCATTAATTTTGTTAAGTGGGCTATGTAATGACCAAACAGTAGAAACTGATCAGTTTGAATTTGAGGACAATCTATCACTGAATTACGGATAAAACAAATTCTTGATTCAGACTCAAAAATTAAGAAAAAACTGAATGAAGTAGAAGATGATCAAGTATATGATTTTGAACCATCACCACTATTCAACAAGCATTCGATGCCGCTTAGTTATAGAAAAAAATTTTATTGCTCAATACACAATTGACAATTCCATCACATATCAAGATATGGATGGAATACATAAAAAAATAAAATACTGGCAATAGAATACAAAAAAAATACTGGCAATAGAATACAAAAAATAAACTGGCAAAGCAAAACATGCTAGGTAAAGTTGACAGAATATATGTTCCAAGAATAATTTGATTAAGTATGTATTTTACCAAATACATATTAAAAATTATTGTTAATGAGGTTGTTTTTTATTCACTCTATATAACGATGACACTCTATAACGACCAAAAAATTGTCAGTCCCTTGAATTTCATTATAAAGAGTTTACTCTGTATTTCAATTTTCATTTTACTTGCTTAGTTTCTTTTTTAATAATGTCCTATCACTGAGAAATTAGTTATAAATGTAGTAATTCCTTAACACAAATATCAGTCCCAATATCAGTACTTTACCACTTTTTTAGCAAATACTGATGAATAATAACAACAGATAATGTAGGAATTCAGCACCAGTTCCGGTGAATTGATATTTTATCATTGTCCTGATATAGCAGTGAATGTTAAAATTTGAATGTCAGTATCGCAGTGAATATAACATATATAGTATATACACAATTTAAAAGCATAAACACAATGTTGAAGCATATACACAACCAACTTAATTGAATTCTTCCATAATAGTAAATTATATTAAAAAGTTGACTGAGTGTTCGCTGATCTCTTGATGAAACATTGTTTAATATATTAAACAAAAAACACTTGGCTAGGTTTCACAAAACTTATAATGAATAAATACTTGACAATTATTTCAGGGTGTTACCCCATTTTCAAAAGTTAGACTCTTTAAGGCAGTCTTACTTTTAAGAGCTAGACAGTCTAACTTTTGAAAATTGGGTAACACCCGGAAACAATTGTCAAATATTTATTTATTATAAATTGATCTCTTGATGTGCAGATTGATCGCAGTAAATGTCGTATTGCAGTGAATATAACATATATAGTATATACACAATTCAAAAGCATAAACATAATGTTGAAGCATATACACAATTTTTTAATATACCCAACCAACTTGATTGAATTCTTCCATAATAGTAAATTATATTATAAAGTTGACTGAGTGTTCGCTCATCTCTTGGTGAAACATTGTTTAATATATTTAACAAAAAACACTTGGCTAGGTTTCACAAAATTTATAATAATAAATACTTGACAATTGTTTTGAGGTGTTACCCTATTTTTAAAAGTTAGACTCTTTAAGGCAGTCTTACTTTTAAGAGCTATACAGTCTAACCTTTGAAAATGGGGCAACACCTGGAAACCATTGTCAAATATTTATTTATTATAAATTTTGTGAAACCTAGCCAAGTGTTTTTTATTTAATAAGTTATATTATTCAATTAATGAAAAGTTTTAAAATATGTCTTGAACTCAGTCTTTTAGTACAGTTTATTCTGAATTGATTGAAACAAAAATACATACAACAAAAATGAAAATTAAGAATTTCTCTCTTCTTCACTCAAGCAATTGTAAGCTTTATTTAAGTGTCAATGTATGATGAAAAGCTTAATAATTAATTAATTAACACTTACTCACTGTTACTTTGAGTTTTTTTTACTTCCTCTTTCGTGGTAGCAATGGAAGCATCAATTTTTCCTAAAAAGTTATCTATGGTATCATCTTCATAACTTTTTTGTGACTGAAGAGGACTCAATGTTGGAGAGGAAGTTGATGATATCGACATGGGTGATAGGTTATTTTTAGAAACATCTAAAGGTACAGGAATTAGAAGATACTCTTTCAGAAATAAACTATCTGAGGCCCAAAGTCTATTAGCCCTATGTATTTGTTCGGTCTGAAAAGAAACTTTCAAAAAATAAACATCAGAGTTCGTATCTATTACTCACAGAAACATCATATTTAAGTGCAATCCCTTGTAATGTGTCTGTGTTGCATACATAATGTTTTATATAATTTTCACATTTTGTAGCATGCTTACTACTAGTGCTGCCATACTTTTTGAGAGATCTTGCTGACTCTCTAATGGATAATTTTTCATAGGAAGTTTTATCCATTTCTTTATCAAAGCAAAACTAAAGGAAAAAAACCTCAAGTCAGCGTTATAGATTATCTTATCTGGTAACAATTTCTGGTGCAAAACTCTTTTCACCTTTATAAAATTATAGCTATATTATCACTGATGTTTCCCTCAATTGGTTTTAACATGGTGAATTGTGGAATGCTTGTAAGCTTAGAGGTATGATGATTGGGCCGATATTGCCTCCTAGTTCACACATCTTTAAGCTTCACTGATAAAGAAAGCAGTTAACCTTTCACCTATTGCGTTCCTCTATTTCCAAAATAATTTCAAAAATTTATTAGACATAAGAACTTTGAATTACTTTGACTGACAATTGTACTACAATACAGAAAAGTCAACTTTTAAACAAAACCTGTGTTTATAAACAAATGACAGCAACATCAATAATAATAACCAGCACAACAGAGAGTCAAATAAGGAAAGATGAAATGTTAAAACCTGAATCCAAGAAACTTATTTATCTATTACTTTCCTAATAAAACATAGAACAGAGAACTTTGCTATACCTTTTTTCTCATTGGTCTAACGGTTTTTTTTTTTACAGTGCAAAAAAAAATATAAAATTCAAAGTCTAGGAGGTAAAGGTGAGCCTATTAATATTTTAATAAAATATTTATATAATGTATATTTATATGTATAAAGAAGATAGCAAATAGTTAGCATAATATCTTCATCTGTTACATAAAAAAATTTTGATTTATTAGAAATTGATAATAGGGTGAAATAAAGTAAATAGTTTCTAATTTAAGGAATAAATAAATGCATTACTTTAAAATAGTATTTTATGGTTTCAACAAAAGGCCATGAACAAACCTGGTCTATCATTTGATAGATAGTTTTCTGTATATAAAATAATGATAAAAACAATATGTAGAATATTCACTAGTGAAATGTAAATATTTAATTATCACAAATCTTTCTGTATATAAAATAATGATAAAAATAATATGTAGAATATTCACTAGTGAAATGTAAATATTTAATTATCACAAATCTTTATACACCTATTTCTACTAGGATATAATTATTTCTACTAGTAAATAAATTAAAACAAATTATAGTTTTTAGTAAAACCAACAGTTAGGATATAGAATAAATGAATAATATAATGTCAAGTGAAATATGAATTAAATTAAGCTAGTTTAAGATACTACATATGTCAATACACACCTTCCTATAAATACTTTGTAAATAAAATTTTGTTTACTTGACTTGACTTAAAACGCCCCATATCTTCTGAAGCTGGTGGGTTCGATTCTCTCCTAATTCTTGGGCCTTTCGGAATCGGCGTTAAACTGTGGACACGTAAACTTCCGTACAAGCACATGAAGCTTGTTAGAATTCATTGCAATATTTTAAAAATTATAATTAAGAAGAAATATGATAAATGAAATATAGTAATATTGTAAGATAATAAAAACAATTCATACGCTATGAATAAAACAACTTAAACCGAGGTTATTTTGATGTCTTGATATATTCTACTTTTTTATTTCTCGTTTTGTAATAGAAACGTGTTCTTCATTGAATAATTTTTTTTATTTGTAACCCGTTTTCAATCGTGAGAAATTCTGTTGAATTTAAAATAACTTTTTCATTTTCGATTCAAAGTCTTTTATAATATATTTTTTTAATTCAGTGGACCTAAGTACAGTTTAACTTTGGTTCCAAACTGTCAATGGGCCTGTGATCAATGTACATTACTCATCATTATCATCATTGAACTATTAAATCATAAACAAATACATACACCCATGCCTTCACCGGTGTTCGATTCCGAATCCTACTGCACCATAGTTTGGTGTTTTCCCGACAAAGCCAAGGAGGCCGTTTATAATATTTAGTCTGCAGTAGAGCGGTCAGTGTTTTTCGTTTCTTGTTAGTTTGAAATGACTCATTTTCTGATATTTTGGATGACATAATTAGAAATAAATGAATAACGTGTACTGTGAGCAAAAGTTGGTGTATGTCTGTATATCCGAGAATGAAGTTATATCCGGATATATTCATTCTTAGCATCTTATTCTCAAACGCCAAACTATCGCTCAAATCGGATCGGTAACTCTACACCATCTATTTTCATGGAATGGAAATGAAGATTATATATCTGTTAAAAAGATGGATATAGTTGTGCCTGGAGTTACTCATCACTAGCCTGTATCATTGTTTTGAAGTTATAGTTAAAGCTGCAATCCATAGCGCTTATGCTATAATATTTACAGCAATAACTACAAAATAATGATAAATAGGAATTGTAAGCAGCTGTCACAGATCAATAATAAATTTCCAATTTATCATTGTTTCAAGGTTATAGTTAGAAATACAATATATTGGACAGCCCTTGTGCTATAATTTTTTTTTTCTATTATCGTAGTTGGTACAATGAAAATCACAGAACATACCAAAGTTATTATATTGAGGGTATGTTCTGTGATGAAAATATAGCGCTGACAACACAGAAAATAACTTAATGATTGTTCTGTGATTAACAATTCCTGATTGAACTAACCAATGACAACTGACAATTTCCCTACACCTATTTATCATTGTCAAGTCATTAAGAAAATAAATAGTTAATTCGCATCTGTGATTAGGGTTGAAATGATACCATTGAGCTATCTATACTTTTACTCGATTCTGTACTCGTTGGTCAAGTATCCATACATATTAGGTATCGATTGAAAAGTATCCATACCATACCTATTCGTATCAAATGTAAA
The DNA here is from genome assembly GCA_030704895.1 of Henosepilachna vigintioctopunctata. Taxonomy (NCBI): domain Eukaryota; kingdom Metazoa; phylum Arthropoda; class Insecta; order Coleoptera; family Coccinellidae; genus Henosepilachna; species Henosepilachna vigintioctopunctata. Next base: position 152,716 of record JARQZJ010000008.1, on the reverse strand, counting down.
GTATCGAAACTTATCGAATCTTTTTTGGAAAATTTTGAGTGAAAATCGTAACAAGCCTTAAATAATAAAGCCAGGGTGGCTTTAGAAATTGTTATGCAAATTAGAAGGTTTGTCACAAGGTCGAACATGTTTGAAGCATTTTTGGAGCTTGCGCTTTTGTCGTCATGTTTTGAGAAATATTGCCGAACATTAAACTTTTTGACAGCCCATTTTCAATCAAAAAAGTAAATTGTTTGAAAAACCAAGCAAACTCCGACTACTGCTAAAGAGAGGTTAGTTATCGAACATGCGAGGAAAACATAACGAATGAATACAATGCCAATGGTAACTAAATATGGCGACGTTCGCTGCTGGTTATTTCCTGTAGTTCTAAACAAATTTGTGATCAAATATACGGTCATTACTCGGTGATATGATAGGGATGAAACAATATTTTCGGGGTATATCTAAACTTTCATGCGAAATCTTTCATGCTTAATCGATAGTTATGTATCCATTCTTACCCACTCGGTATTACTTTTTTTAAGCAACGTTAAATTGAAATAGTGACATTGGCGTAGGTACTCTTTATTCTTATTAGTATTATTATTATTCGAAACTTGATTAAAGTGGATGGTAAACATCCTATGACTCAATTAGGAAATTTATGAAAGAAATGTACATCATACATTGAACATATAAAATCAAATAATATCAAATCTAAAATTACAAGTAAACAAATTACATCTGATGAAGCTACTAAATAAAACAAAACGTTCAAAACAAAACTTAAATGTTTTCAGGGAAGACACAAAATGTGAGTGAAACAACTTTTGTATTCACTTTAAGTGACGTTAAAAACATACATCTATGCCATTTTTGAAGGAGTTTATTGATGCGGCACAAACAACCGAAGAGTCTAGAGAGACCAAATACTCGATTATTTGAAAACGATGGTCTAATGATAGTTTTAAAGTTTTCGCGCTTCAGTTTCAGCGAATGATTTTGTAGACGATTGTCCTCACTTAAAGTGAATATATCACTCAAATTAATTGAAAAGAGTTCTTTCAAGACTCAAGGTGGTGATAACATCTACACGTTTCAGTCTGTCCATTTCGGTGATAAGGCCAAAGAGTAGTAAACGCTGCTCGTAATTAAGTCTATTGATACCATAAGACATTCTAGTAGCCCTTCTCTGAACACCTTCGATAAGATTTTGGTCACGCACTAACACTGGTTACCAAATTCCAGCAACGGTCGAATATATGTCTTATAAATCGTACATGCAGTCTGGATCGAAGGCCGTTTAAAAAAATTTGCTCCATTTCTTAGCAAAAGGGAGAGCAATTCATCAACAATTATGCTCTCCATAATCTTCAATTCAATAGGGATTAAACTAATTTGTCGATAGCTTTTTGCCTGGAATTTATCCCCTTTTTTGAAGATAGTTCACCTGCAACCAGAAGAAAGGCAGAGCACTAACTTCAAAAGACTTATTCATTATAATATCCAAAGGTATACACATCGAAGAAGCACAGCTACGTAACATATAGGGACTTAATCCATAAGGCTAGTTTATGTAGTTTCTTACACGTTCATCAGTTTATTGAAGACTTTCTCCTCAGGGAACGTTATTTCCCCCAAAAAAAATGAATTTCGTGGATTCGAAATATCTGGGAGAAAATCGGCAGGTTCTAAAGTGTAATTAGATGAGAAAAAATCAGCAAGTATATCGGTGGTCTCCTTGTCTGTATCGCACAATATGTTCCTCGAATACTTTTGAGCTTCATATGAGTAGGTACTTTTGAGTTTTTGACTAATACCTACTTGACACTTTACTTCAAAGTATCGATACTGAAAGAACTTGGTATAGCAAAAAATATTTCGAGTATGCACTTGTATTTACTCGTATCGTTTCATCCCTATCTGTTGTTTCTCAGTATGTATAAATAATGATTCCAAAGCACTTTTTATAACAGGGAAAAAAGTATTTTTTTCTAATATCAATTCAATTTCCAAAAATTTCATGAAATTAAATGAAAATCATCTTTTGGATTAATTTACACTATAAATCAAAGAAAAGGTGTATATAAAAATATTAAATAACAGAAAATAAATGAGGTTATTATTTTTTTCAGCTATCGTTGAACAACTAGTTAGTATTCTGTTAGCATTTGAAGAATAATGCTATGTTGTCAATACAGTGTGAATCAAAAGTTCAAGTATTTGACTTTTAGTTTATACACGTTTAAGAATTAAGAAATGGAGACGAATCTCAAACATTCCCTACATTGTGTAAATTGGTGAAAAAGCTTTTGTGCCTACCACATAGCAGCCGCCGTGGAAAGGTTATTCTCTGCTATAAATATTATGAAACCCAAATTACGCAACAGAATATCAACTACAGCTATTAAAGGAGTATTACACACTAAATCCGAAATAACCGATTGGTATTCATTTGAACCCACAGAAAGGCATATGAAGAAATTCAACAAAAATATGTACGATTTTAAAAATAATAATGAGTGTGAAAATACTGAAGATTATACTGAAGGCAATTGAAAATGAAACTAAAAAATAATTTTACTTTGATTTTTGTTGTTGTGATTATAAATATATCAATGTATTTGAGGTCTAGTATCTAAGAAAATTGTTTATTATTTAATTATATCAGCAAAATTATGAAATCTGCATTTCTTACTTTACCTTCTGCTTTCTATGGTTTTTTAGTTTTTTGAGGTTGGCAACACTGTTCGTAATACAGAGAATAAGAAACTGATTATTCTGTGATTAATAAGTAGTAAATAACCTCTCTCTTACTTTTGAAAGATAGTCATTTTAGTCATTTAATATTTTGCAGAATTGTTGAATAGTTTACTAAAGGGTGATGAGAAATTGTACCAAGAACATAATTGAATATATTTGTGTAAATAGTTGTTCATTCAGTCAAAAACATAATAATTGATTAGGTATACTATTGAATCATTTAAAAAAAGTAGTTCTCTAATATTGTTTAGAAATGTCTTACCAACTTTATAGAAATACAACTTTGGGACATACTCTTCAAGAAAGTTTAGATGAAATGATCCAGGTATGCAATATATAATTCACTATGCATTAGGTTTCATTATTAACCTACCCACTTCAAGTTGATGGATAAAGATTCATTCAGCTTTTTGCAGAAAGAGCACAATATTAATAACGTTTTATCTGTATATTAAACAATAACGCATAGAGCGTTTGGAAGTGCCATTACTCTCTTTTATTATGAATCAATCATTTATTCAGAATGTATTTTTTTAGTATGGTCAAATGACTCCACAACTAGCTTGCAGAGTGTTACTACAATTTGATAAATCCATAAACCAGACATTAGCAACAAGAGTAAAATCTAGACTGACATTTAAAGCAGGAAAGTTAAATACCTACAGATTTTGTGATAATGTTTGGACTTTCATGTTAAATGATGTAGAATTTAGAGAGGTTCAGGAGGTGACTAAGATAGATAAGGTGAAAATTGTTGCTTGTGATGGAAAAAGTAAGTAGCATAATGTTTTGTGCTTGCACCTTTTTTTTCTTAATATTGATAATGCTGGTTTGAATCCACATCAAGAATAGAAAGATAGTCAGGGGTTTTTTGACTTAGAGTAAACTTTTGAGTTTAGCGTTCAATAGTTCTAGAACTATTGATTTCTATATATCTTTCTATAATTTTCATTGAAATATCTCAAATTTTAGTGCAAATGCCTTCATTTGCGTAACATCACAATAGCCAGAATAAAAATGATATCTACTTACAATGATGGCGACAGGTCATTTGACCCATGCCGTATTTATTGATATGTACAACATAAAATTGCGGGTAATTCATAATATTTATTTAATTGTTCCACTCTATGATAGGTTTTGAAGCTTCATTTCAACTGAGATTGAATTCTCGCTTAAATCTTGGTGAAACATAATTGAATATTAAAATAAATTAAACTCTTGACTTAATGTTTCACGATTTATTTAACAGTATGAATAGCCTAATGACGTGATAGTACACAGGTAATAAAGGGAAACGTTTAGACCTTTTGGAGGCAATTGAAATAAGCAGTTCTTGGAAGAGAAAAAAGAAATTGTAAATGAACAAGTAGATTTTCAATTATCCTCCCTACTCACATCCATTGTGTAGATATAAATTTGTTGTACGTTCCTTATAGTTGTTTAGTCTTGAAAATGAGCTAACGCTCAAAACATGTTGACTATTCATATTGTTAAATAAATCGTGAAACATTAAGCCAAGAGTTTAATTCATTTTGATATTCATTTCAACTACCGATTTTGTAGTGCAAATAGTGTTATTTCAGTATTTTAGACATGCATTCTAAACCCAGAATTAGTGATTATCAAATATTGGTTTTATAATTTTATTTGAAGAGGAATCAGAAGGTGAGGGGAGGTCCTTCTTAATCAAGTTCATCAAACATTGATGCATACAGTGATAACATGCCATTGTGTAGTTATATACACCTTATGTGTATAGAACATTTGATGTTGAATATGTTCTACTTTCTTCTAAATAAGCTAAAATTTATGTATTTTCATAACTACTCTTCAACATTGAAATCAAAGGGTAGGAGTTAAGTGCGCGCAATATTCATGAAATAATATGATGTCATCAGATGGAGCTTTAGGGTAAAGGAGTTCTGGTATAGAATTTACACAAATTGGTAGATGAACACAGCACAATATTATGAGTGAACAGGCAGGACAAACTGCTTATGCATTGGAGACAAGTTCATGACTGCCTGGAAACAATCAGATTTGAAAAACTCGAAATACAACAAAACAATGGTAAAATAATGGAACAACAAGATATGATATTCATGTTGACCAAATGGCCAACAAATATTGTCAAAGCAGAGAAAATTACAACTAGAAGTTTTTTAAAATACGTTGGACTGCTATAAATGCATGAATTTTGTATGAATAGGTGACGAACTGAAAAGTACATAGATGTAGTTTTTTTACCAGCTAGCTGCGGAATTTGGTAAGACATTGGAGGAACCTGCTATCACAACTTGAGTACAACTACCAGTCGTGATTCAGCAGCAGGTAGAAGAAAAAAACATCACTATTTCACTTCTGGTTTCAAACATATTTCTAGTAAATCATGTGATGATTGCAAAAAAAAACCATTATATATACATTGTAATAAATTATAATTATATATTTGATAACATTGCAAGCAAATTTGAAGAAGTTTGAGCCATTAAAAAGGTTTACAATACAAATATAAATAAAAACTCCTTCTTCTTTCTAAAGGAAAAAATTTTTCCGACTTTTCAGTGTTAAATGATATACAAAAAAATATTTTAACGAGTTATCTTTATTTTTCAGGTATTAACGAGGAAGGAACGTCTAAAAAGTGAACGAAAATTTTTTTGCAATACTTTATATTTTATTTTAGACATTAGTATGTGCACAGATGAAAATGTTCAAATTTTTGTTGGTAGAATTGTTACAACTGTGAAGAATGTCATGTTGGCAATTCCATATTTGTTTTATGAATATTTTAGTAAAAGCTCAATTTCATTTTGTTGAAGAATGTATTATTTACTTGGTTATATTTGGGTTTTGCATAGTATAAAGAATTAAAAAACACAAAACTTTGTCGATAAGATTGAAATCAAATACATTAGAATATTACAACTTCCTCCTATTACAATCCTCCAATTGTATGCTACTTTTGTATATTTTGACGTGAATAATATATATATAACGCTTTCTCATGCATTTTTCCTCCAAGCTGGAATCTGCCTGAAAAGTAAAATATAATGCTATAAATAAATCTATACTGTATATATAAACAAAATTTTCTTACAACGAAATTGAATTAATTATATATATATATATATATATATATATATATATATATATATATATATATATATATATATATATATATATATATACAGGCAGTTTTTAATTTTGTGTCTTGTTAGGTAGCAGCAACCAAACAAACACCTACAAGTACTCATGTTTTTACCCTTCATTTATATGGGAAAAATTTGTTCAGTTGTTCTAAGATAAAGAGTACAAGATTTTCAAAATATCAATAACTTATTCATTATAAAAATGACATCTTTCAAAGTTGATTATGACGGAAATTGGGATTAATTTTTTTGCAAGTAAATTACTAATAAATAATTGTCAATATATGTAGATAGTAGAATCATTCTGCGCTTCTTGATTCATTTAGTTTTGTTTCTTACTCATATAAATCTTCGTTAGAAAAATTCATGAAAATGTGACGCGTATAACTGAAAGATATTATTCCCTTGATATCAATCCCTATTTCTTTCTTCCAAGTCATTAGGTATTTGAGAATTGAAGTCGATGACTTAGGTTTGGTGGACAATGGCAAAACTGATGAGTTCCTTGTAGAACAAAACAATATAGTGTCTTGTTTCCATCAAATGTAGGACCTGATTTCAATATAATATTGAAGGATAATGGAGGCATCACATTGTAAATATTTTACATGCCAAATCTGCTTAATATTATTTTGATCAATTCGTAAAAACTTTCGAATTATCTATAACTAATTATCTATATATTAGTTAATAACTTATTGAAAGAATGTAATTGTATACTAGACATTTTGAATATATATATATATATATATATATATATATATATATATATATATATATATATAATCGAAATAAATAATTTCTGGGAGCTGCCTGCACAAATGTTCTCAACTACTAACTTTCGTGAGTGAACGTTTCATGCATTCCGAGGAACATCGAAATCGTTGTAAATGCCATATAGCTCCGTTTCGTCCTATATGTTTACAAAGCCTTCCATTTTCGTATGGAACTACGCACTAAAGTTGACTACAGAATTCCTATAATAGGATGAAACAGTGTGCTGCTATATATATATATATATATATATATATATATATATATATATATATATATATATATATAAGAAAATGAACCCTAGAACGTTCATTCGAAAAATTCAAATTAATCAAGAGAATGTTATAGTAGAGCTAGATATGTGAACGTGTACGATGTGATGTCTCCATTATCCATCAAGGGATAAATGTTAGAGACATATTGAAATCGATGCCTCACCTGATGGAAGTGCGAGACATATATGTTTCGTTCTGCAAGGAACTCGTCAGTCGCACCACTTTAATTAATTACTCCACTTGGAGTCACAAGAAGATGCTTGGGGTTGAAATCGTTGCCTCACTTCGATGGGCATGGTGCGACTGACGAGTTCCTTGCAGAACGAAACATATATGTCTCGCACTTCCATCAGGTGTGGCATCGATTTCAATATTTCTCTAACATTTATCCCTTGAAGGATAATGGAGACATCACATCGTACACGTTCACATATCTAGCTCTACTATAACATTCTCTTGATTAATTTGAATTTTTCGAATGAATGTTCTAGTGTTCATTTTCTTAAATATTTCATTCAGTGCCATAAGCACAAAAAATTTCATTTCCTTATATATATATATATATATATATATATATATATATATATATATATATATATATATATATATATATATATATATATATATATATATATATATATATATATATATATATATATATATATATATACATACTCTTGCGACTATTTTGTATCTACTGGAAGGAGTGAAGATATGGCCATATAAGCAGTGAATATTGAATTACCTTGGCTTTAAAAACAAGCCTATATAATTTTTATCAATACATTCGGAATTCTGAATATACGGACTTTTTCACTTTGCTACTATTTTGTATCTTTTTACTATATGCATACTTTTTTGACTCCGCGTATACTACTTTTCATTACACTGACTGTTTTGACTCGTTTTGTATATTAATTAACATAAATCTGTAATATAAAAATGAATCGCAAAATGTGTTGGTAAGCACAAACTCAACAACGCCTGGACCAATTTTGCCAATTCTTTTTTTAAAATGTTCGTTGAAATCCAAGGATGATTTTTAAGGCGAGAAAAATTCGAATAATTACCGGGATTTTTTCCCATACAAACGTTTTCTAACTAAAATGTAGAGTCAGTTGGAACTTTATTGCTATTCAATAAAGTTCATATTAAATTACAAGCAAGCACTCACTGTCAATGAAGGATTGTTTTTCAAAGAGTCAATTTGCACTTTTGCGCTGAAAATTAGAAAATTAATTTATCTGTATATATATATATATATATATATATATATATATATATATATATATATTAATTCCTAAAAATTTTAAAAATTGCGTTACTAACATAGCACGTGGTATATTTGGTTATAAAGAAGAATACGTGGTTTTCTACAATTTACAGTTGAAATACCCTTTTAAAAATGCTAATTATTATATGTACAAACTTAAGTCGCAGAACTCGCAATGCAGCAAGTGAAAGAAATGTAAGAGCAAGTCAAACTGACCATCAACGCGAAGCTCGAAATGAAGTTGAACAGAATTGATGGAATCGAAATTGGCAATATAAAAAAGTTGCGTTTAACTCCTGTCGACCTGCATTCAATTATAACGTTGAAATTGATTACAGTTGACAGCAAATTGTTGCTATTGGACCAATGAACGTTGTGTGTCAATATTGAAAGGCAAAGTTTAATTGTTATTGATAAGAAAATATTACAAATGATGCGACAAAATATTGCGCGTAGAGTCAATTCAAATAGACGCTATTGGTGCAGCCACCAGAGCCACTATATTCGTTGGTTTCCGGGAGTGAACTAAATTCTGAACATTTTTGACTTATATCCAGCAAATATCTCATATAATTAATGATGAGATATATGGGACAAGTACAGGATACGAAATTAGGAATATACCATTCAACTATAGAACGGACAGGTTAATCACTTTCAATGCATCAAACGTCTTAATATAGGAATTTTTTGATAATTCGACTGATTTGAAATAACAGGAAGTATTGCAGTTCCTTCGAAAGTGATTAAGTCCCTGGATCCACACGGGATAAATATTAATAACAAGATAGTGCGGCACAAATAGTTGAACATGTCTTTCCGGCTTTTTGAAAAATAATCAGAGAAAAATAAATGGGCGTACAAAGTTCGCCAGGTCAGCTAGTAAAATAATATAAATAGATCTAATTGACTACGACCACGTTGCCAATTTCTATTATAGTATTGTAATTTGTAATATTGGAAGACGATAGGTCATGGTACAAGAATTAGTTTTTTATGTAGGTACATAATCGGTACCAGCTTTGGCGGACAGTAAACCTTCTTACATTTGCGTTCGGATACTTCGCCCAGCCCGTTGTAGTAATGTTTTTTAAAGTCTTTTTCCCTTATACCGCTTCTTAGTTGACATATACCCAAAAATACCTGATTATAAATTTTGAAATAATATATGAGTAGATATTATTAATTTTGTTAATTGCTTTTAAGTAATTGAAATATTATTTTCTACCTTCTAAAGGTAAATATTAAGAGTAAATCTCACATAATTTAACTATGTAAAATTATCTTTGTTCTTGTCGTAAGTATATCTCTTTGAGAAGACATTTAAAATGAATATTAAAATTTATTTAGCGAGCCAAACATTAATATTCACTAAAATGAACTAGGCAATAATATGTATAAGGCAATGTAATATGTGCATTTAATACTGCATCAAATATGTTCTTGTCTAAATCTAGAGATTTAGAAAGCCCATAAACTTGTATGTAAAAGCTGTCAGCATTTCTAGTGTTGAAAGCGAGCACATCACTAGCACACGTTGCATTTTTTTAAAATTCACATGGGGACAATTTATTCCCAATTTCAAATATGAATATTCTCAGTTTAATTGACAAAGTTTTAAGCAATTCAACATTCTCTCGGTTGGAGTATATCTATTGCATTTCATAATTGTTTGCATTGTTCCCTGTTCTGCAATTTTTGTAGCTGATGAGTTTTTCCACTGCTCAAACTAAATAACATAGCGGAATAACATTCAATGTACGGCATTATTATTGACTTCAACGGCAACAACTTCACATATGTCGTAAGATTTCTTTCAATTCGTTTCAGAAATTTGATATATTTTTTAGGAATTTTAGACGATATGAATTTAAAAAATTTACAATTATAGTATTTATATCTTGGTTTAAATGTACTAGTTACCTGTGCTCAAAATTTAATGTTAGATGTAGGCATTCATTTTTTCTGGAAATCGAAAAGAACCATGATATACCTATTATCAATAGATTTATTTTTTATTATATTGAAATCTATTCCGTTTGAAATATAAAAGGCCACTCCATCTGTTCTGCGGTTTTTAGTGAAGCAATTAAGAAAATTGTAACCGTCCATTTCGATTTCATTTTTAGAACATTGAGTTTGAAGCATTGTAATCGAAAACAAAAATATCGAGAATCTTCATATGTGATCGTGATGTTCAATTCATTTGCATAATGTTTTTATTACTGATCGATTTGTTAATGAGGTTTATTAAACACTTTTGTAAATGTGGAATTTTTTCATGCTTTTCAATGAATGTTTTTTCAACGATATAAACATATTTGATATATTTTTTCCATTGAAAATTTTCTCGTTACACACAAATGCAAAATTTGGAGCATATCTAAGGAAATCAGTTTTGGTTTCATTTAGTTACCACCAACGCTCAATTTCTGTCATGACACATTTTCTGTCGGATCTTCAGATAAGTTACAATTTACGTCAAATTCACATTGGAAAAGTTGTTCATACTTAGAAAAGCTCAAAATTGATTTCAATAAAATTCATATGAAACCGCAAGCGTGAGAATGGCCGCTTACACAACAAAATCATCAAAAGGCACAATTAGATCAGAATAGTGAAAAAGCGCTGAGTGGATATCGATAGCAATATGGAACCTTTAAAAAATGAACTATTGAAGACTGAAACATTAATTAAGAAAAGAAATGTGAATATAATAAAAAAAAAATACGATTTAATAATAAGCAGTTACGATTTTGTCAAGCTGAATTCACTGCTTGTAGTCTCAAAACATTGGAAAACTAATATACAGCAACGATTTTTTTCGGAGGGGGAAGGAACCTCAAAAAGCAAAATAACATATCTACCCACGGAACAATCCCACAAACGGAAAGAATTGTGTCTTATTCAACAAAATGTACAATCTTTGCCAACAGCGTTGATCAATCTTCAATTGTGTATAAATGCTAATAATGCAGATTTGGTTACTATCACGGAGCAATGGAGGTCTGAAGAGGAAATAACCAAATGTTGCTTGGAGGGCTATGTGCTAACCTCTAGTTTCTGTCTTCAGCGTGGCAGACATGGGGGTTCTGCAATATAGTGTAGAAAGGGTATTATATTTTCAGAAAAAGTAAATATTAAATCTTTAAGTCTTGTAAATGTGATTGAATGCTCTGCTGTCAATGTTATTTTTAATGGCATTACTCTTAATATTGTGTGTATTTATAGATTTAACTCTCTACCCCAAGGAAATGTGAACCTTTTTCTTGAAAGGCTCAGACGATTGTTGGGGGTGCTATTGAATGAGAGAGCCTATTTCATTATTACGGGGGATTTCAACATAAATATACTCTCGATGATAGAACGGCAAAAGATTTCCTTTCGCTCATGGAGCAGCATAATGTAAATGTCACAAACAAAGAACCTACACGTCCTGGCTCGGGTGCCTGCTTGGATAATGTGCTTACCAATCTCGTTGGACAGTAGTTGTCATGGAGTATCATATATCCGATCATTCCGCTCTTAGATTCAGAACTGATTAAAGATAAACTCATGTCATATAAAGGAAAAAATTTTTAAACGCAAATTTAGTGATAGTTCTACGACCAAATTTCTCTCGAAGCTTGGAAATGTCGATTGGGCCGTCATTTACACTGTACCTTGTGATCCTAATCAAGCCTGGGATAAGTTTTTTAATATCTATAAGAGTATTTTCGAGTAATGTTTTCCCAAAGTGGAGTGCAGCAAGAGAAAATTCAAGCAAAACTTTACGCTGACACCAGAACTGCAATCATTAAAGAACAATCTTGATATACTGATTGTGTTGGCATCATGCAACTCCGAGTTTAAGAATGAGTACAGAAACATGAATAGGCAATACGATTTGGCAGTGTCTGGGCTAAAACACAAATGCTCAGTGACAGTATCCTGGCAGCTGATGATAAATCAAAAGCTGCATGGCGGGACATTGATTCTCTGACGGGTAAGAACCCCGGGTTATGTGGAGCTCCTTTGAAGACCGGTGAGCCCGAGATACTAACTAATGAGTATAATGACTTCTTTACTGGGGTTGCTTCCTCGATGGGTGTAAATGCATCCGGGACTGCTGCACTAGTCCCTCTCTACTAGGTACTCTCAGATTGGAGAAATCCTTCTTCATCTTTCATATTACTGATCAAGAAATCATTGAGGTCGTAAAATCGCTAAAAAATAAAAGTTCCTGTGGGTATGACGAGATTCCTACTAGAATAATTAGGGCATCTATCGGGCTCATCGCCCTTCCTCTTGCTTACTTGATCTATTGCTCATTTACGGAGGGAATCTTTCCTGAGCTTTTGAAAATTGCTCTGGTGAGGCCTCTATATAAGAAGGGAGATAAAGAAGATATTGATAATTACCGACCAATAAGCCTGTTGACAACGTTTTCAAAGATTTACGAGAAAATTCTAGCAAAAAGAATGATCCACTTCTTTGGAAAGTTCAAAGTTATCACTGATAATCAACATGGTTTTGTGAAAAATAGAAACACTGAAACGGCAATCTATGAATTGACCACTGCTGTGACTGCTGCTCTGGAAAGAGGTGAAGTACCTGTTGGACTTTTTTTCGATCTTTCTAAAGCCTTTGATCTTGTACGACATGAGGTGTTGTTGATGTGGCTTGAAGGTATGGAATTAGAGACAACCAACTAAAGCTAATTAGTAGTTATCTTTCTAATAGAAAACAAAGAGTACATATACAGGTAGGTGGCAGGTCTTACTTTTCCGAGGATAAAATTCTGAATAGTGGAGTCCCGCAGGGCAGTATCCTGGGCCTATTACTGTTTTTGTCATTTATATTAATTCATTATCCAGAGCATTTTCGGAAGAGATATGTAGACCTGTTATATACGCTGATGATACTACTTTTCTTGTAACGGCTTCGAGTATTCCTTCAGTTTTGGACGCATCGTCAGTGATCCTAAGCGGAGGGGTGGTGTCGGGAGAGAGGTCTAATAGTAAATTTTCTTTCAAAAAACGGAATGTGTTGTTTTTAGCACACCAATGTCAGTTTCGAGCTTGCTTATGATAGGTGACTGGTGACTGTGTGACCACAAGATAAGTGTAAGTGAGACGTTGAAGTTTTTAGGTGTGTGTTTGGATAGGCACCTTAGATGGGATGTTCACATAAATACCCTGAAAAAGAAGCTGAATGGTGTATCGTTCATGTTGTACATGCTTAGGAATCAAGTCACCTTCAAGGTTCTCAACATGCTGTATTTTTGTTTTTATCAGTCCTTGTTGTTCTATGGTATAATTTTTTTGGGAGAACTCGTCTCTCGCAGAAAGTGTTTTTGTGTGCCAGAAGAGTGTAGTAAGAACGAAAGAACGATCTTAAAGCTTGGGTTCAGACAATCATGTCGTGGCTCTTTTAAAAATTCCAAAATTTTAACGCTATATGGTTTATATATATATATATATATATATATATATATATATATATATATATATATATATATATATATATATATATATATATATATATATATATATATATATATATATATATATATATATATATATATATTACTGATTTTTTCCACAAGCATGGAAATTATTTCACAAGTTTAAAAATTTTAATAAAACCAGAAGAATTTTTCCTTATCTCTTCCCGACTCACTCGACGGCACTTCGCGAGAAGAGTACTGAATATATGGCTATAAAATAATATTGCTGCTTGCCATTGCGTTTTCGTGATATCATGGACCATAACGTTTTCAGGAGAAGGATTCATGACTTCATTTTGCAATGTGAGCTTTATACTGTGGGGGAATTCCTTGCCTGCTGTGTTTGATTAATGTTTATATTTGACATGTTTCAATTTTATCTTTGTACATATCTATATGATTGTATAAAACGATATTTGAAATTAATAAACTTTTTATTATACACAAAATGAAATCAATATTCAAAATAACCAAGTATTATTCGTATGAAGTAGTTTGAATTAGTAAATGAACTTTTCTCATGTTTATTAGGCCTGTGTCAAATAAATGTTTGTTGTAATTCATGCTGACAACTTCGTATAGTAATGTTTTAATTCTCGTTTTCAAGCATTATTGATATTTTCAGTAATATTTAACAAATTCGCAATACGTGGGTGGAAACTGATATCCGCATTCAAGTATCTCTTGAACGTAAGGTACCTGATTATTCTTCATGAGAGATTGTTTGCACAGTATGGCCGATAAGAGGAATTAAAATAGTACAAAAAGTGTAGCAGAACGAAAGTGTATATACTTTCCGGCGTATATTTGTTTTGCTCCTATCAGAAATAGTGCGAACTACAAACGTATATTATTTCACATTTTATTTTTCTCGTAATGTTTGTTCGGTTGCAGCAATTTGAATCTAAATCACATAGCAGAATCAAAGAACAGAAAGAGACCTATCGCTAAAAATCATACAGATACAATGAGCATATCGAAGAAATCGGCCAAAACTATTTTGACTCCGATAAAGAGTCAAAATTATATGTGCTAACACCAATGTACAGAATCAAAATAGTGCTATGGATGTATATATTATATATATATATATATATATATATATATATAATATATATATATATATATATATATATATATATATATATATATATATATATATATATATACAAAAATATTAAACTTGGCATTCGAGGTAATTGGTTCTTGGATGTGATTAATGACAGTCTCGAAAAGTGAATTTTTCATCTTCATGGAAAACATCAACAGTAATACCAATAGAAAAAGTGCCAAATACTACAAATTGTGAAGTGTTGTCCAATGAACATGCTAGCATCATACGAAAAGTTAATGGAAATGGTTTATGAACAATTAATTCAATATATTGAGGATAATGGTATTTTAATTAGAGAGCAGTCAGGTTTTAGAGCCAGAAAGTCCTGTGAGTCAGCCATGCAGTCAGTACTAATGGATTGGAAAAGTGCAATATCTAAAGGAAAATGTATTTGTAAGATTTTCAAAAAGTCTATTGCTTTTGTTAAAAGAAGTTATTTTTAGTTGATGCATTGGGATTTTTGTAAGAGTTTATGAAAATATGAGAATGTGTAATTATTCTGTAGCAAGTATGTTAATAAATGTAGCAAGTATGCTAATAAATATATATATATATATATATATATATATATATATATATATATATATATATATATATATATATATATATATATATATATATATAAGTGTATTTGAGTCTGATTACATCATAAAATACATACAATTTGGGAACGTTGTTAATGAAAGTCACTGGTTTCATTGAAACGTTTTCATTACTAGCTAAAAATCTATTCATCCATTGTTGGGTAGGTTTGAAAAGTCTCGTAGGATCTCGATTAACTTCATATTTAGCCTGTGGTTTATGTGCATAATTTTTTTTCTTATCAAGAGATTTTTGCATTTTCTTTTGCAGAAACAATTTATCTTGTATTTGGTAAAATTTAATCATTTTATTGGCAACTGACACCCTAAAAAAATAATTTCAACATTATCTTATTCAAAAACATGTTTTATAAAATATATACCTGACATTGTGTTCCACATTGTGTCTAATTTGCTCATCACATTGTCGGTCTTTTTCCAAACAATTTTTTCTGCTTTCCACTGCATAACCATTTCACTTTTTATCCTATTTATTTCTTCTTGTTGGCTTTCTTTCTTCTTGTTTTGTTTACTTTCTTCAATTAATAGCGCTTTTTCCATTATCTTCGCTATTTCACGTTCTTTCTGCAAATATATTAAATTATATCATGTATATATATATATATATATATATATATATATATATATATATATATATATATATATATATATATATATATATATATATATATATATTTATTTATTTATATATATATATATATATATAAATATATATATATATATATATATATATATATATATATATATATATATATATATATATATATATATATATATATATATGTATATACAAGAAAAAGAACACTGTAGTTCTCATGCTATATTGTCGCACTTGTAGATATTCTCTATCAAAGTATACTATAAATTTCTTACGATAATGTTTTGACAAATTATTCAAAAGAACATTATAGCAGAAAACATGAACAATGCGATGTCTACATTATCCTTCTAGGGATGAATGTTAGAGAAAATGGAAATCGATACCTACATTTATTGCAAGCGTAAGACAGTCACTGTTTCATACTACAAGGACTCATCAGTTATGCCACATTCAACAAATGAAAGTCAACGATTTCAATTCTCATATATACCCTCCTACAGAAAAAGTCTCTTACTTTATATTTCTGTCTGTAAGACAGAAATATAGAGTAAGTCGTATGCATATATAATGACATAAGGATATATTGCATAGATTAAAATGTACATCTCAAATCTTAGGAATCAATGAAAAGCATATGAATACATCTGACATTGAAAGTTTCACACGTTCTTATCAATTAATGTAGTATATATATATATATATATATATATATATATATATATATATATATATATATATATATATATATATATATATATATATAACGGGAATATATATATATATATATAACTTAATCGGTCTTGTTACCTAAATTTTACTAAGTATCGCACGGTCGAGAAATTACACTTATATATATATATATATATATATATATATATATATATATATATATATATATATATATATAATGAACACTAGAACATTCATTTGAAAAATTCGAGAATGTTATAGTAGAGCTAGATATGTGAACGTACGATGTGATGTCTCCATTATCCTTCAAGAAGAGTCACAAGATGCTTGGAGGTTGGAATCGTTGCCTCACTTCGATGGACGTAGTGCGACTGACGAGTTCCTTGCAGAACGAAACATATATGTCTCGCACTTCCATCAGGTGTGGCATCGATTTCAATATTTCTCAACATTTATCCCTTGAAGGATAATGTAGACATCACATCGTACACGTTCACATATCTAGCTCTACTATAACATTCTCTTGGTCAATTTGAATTTTTCAAATGAATGTTCTAGTGTTCATTTTCTTAAATATTTCATTCAGTGCCATAAGCACAAAAAATTTCATTTACTTATATATATATATTATATATATATATATATATATATATATATATATATATATATATATATATATATATATATATATATATATGTGTGTGTGTTTTTTATGTACATATTGATTCAGTAATCCAAAGTCGCATTTATTTCTTAATCTTATTTAATAGTGTTGGCGTTTACTTGATGTAAATCCATTATAATTGAATATAAACTTAAATCAAACACTTGAACTTATGATTTACACTTTATTGACTACATATCATGATGCGTTTCGTCGTTACAAACGACACATTATTCTGTAAGCATCTGAAAAAGTCGTTTGTAACGACGAAACGCGTCATGCTATGTAGTTAATAAAGTGTAAATCATAAGTTCAAGTGTTTGAATTTAAGTTTATATTCAATTAATCTTATTTGTCAATTTTTGTTATAGTTTCTTGAGGGAATGAACAAATAGCCTTGTTGAAATTTTAGATAACTAAAAATTTTCAGTTATCAAGTTTATACATTGTCCTTCTTACTGAAATATGTACATTTGTTAATGGTAACAATAACATCAAGTGAACTTAACCTTTCAAATAAAGAGATAACACTTGTTTAGAGAGATACTTATAAAATGTTTACATGCATAATTTAAAAATGATTATATTGTATATATGGTTGTACATAAAAAAACAAAAGATTGTGCAGTTTACAAAATCACAAAATAAATAAATAAATTCACAAAATCTTGTGTAGTAAAATACAAAACAGTGAAAACTACTGTGTATGTGACAGTGCAAATGCCTAAACTCATCATTCAAAGATGAAAACTCCTTACTCATAGATAAATATGATATATTTCTACAATTTAATGAACATATTGATAATACATATGTGTGAATTAGTATATAAATATGTGATTTCAGTTCTTACACCAAATATGGAATTATTTCAACTAATTATACATATCTTTCCTGTTTAACATAAAGTTTTTTTTTGTTTTTTTAAATGTAGAGTACATAAACCTATAACATAATGCTGATTTTCAAGAATGTCAAATATTAAGGAATAAAATTGTGACACAACAATAAAGTATATCATATTACTAATCAAAAACAAACAATAATGTCTTTCTTCACTTTGTATACCTTATATACATAATTTTATATAACTTAGTTTTGATGTTGTTTATTAATAATTCTGATGACCAATAAAGAATTCAATAACCAGAGTTTACATAATCGAAAAGAAATGAGTGTAGGCTTAATTTTTTAACTACCTTCCATTTCTCAATTTCTTCCTTAGCTTTCTTTTTTTCAATATTTTTTTTTTCAAACATTTGTATATTAGCCAAATTTTTTTCAATCCTTCAGATTTTACACATTCGTTTACCCTTTTTGAATCTGTACTATTTCTTTCATGTTTACTTTTTTTCCAATTTTCAATTGCTATATTATGTTTTTCTTTTAGTTCCAGATATTTTAAATACCAGTCCTCATGAATTTTTACATCTTCAATTGTTATATCTGAATATAAAAGTTTGTTATTCCAGTAAGTTCCATTTTTATATTCATAATAGTAACAGCATACCACGATAACTGCAATCTTAAAGTTAGGATGCATTCGGCCAAAATGCATTTGCCATAAATTTCATTATAATTTTTTTTTTTAAATAAGATTATTGTCCAATCGAAATAAGTTCAAGTAGGAAGATGTAAACAAGCTACACACAACATCTATCTATATAATCCATACAACCCTACCATTGTATGAAAATTATTTTCTGAAGACAAATTGTTTTTTGAACAGAATATGTTGAAAAGATATCTGGGCCTTCATTAGAGCCTAATTCTCAAGGTAGAAAATCAATATAAAAAAGATATAGTCCATACAAGACCAAAAAAAAAAACTATATGCTGAGGCAATATTTTCAATAATGAATATGATAGGCTTTCTTTCAAATCCAGTTTTCATTAATAAAATATTACAGAGCACAAAAACCATATAAACATATCTAAATATAAAAAAGAAATTGCCTAGGCAGCAATATTAATTTTTCATTCTGATACAATTCCACTTCAATTTGGTTCAATGCCAATGCAAAATCTACAAGTATCTACTTTGAAAATGTCCAATCTTACAAAGAAATCAAAATCAATCGAATAAATCATTAAAAATAGCATAAATAGTGTTCTTATTATTTAGTCAATGTATATGTTTGAATTTATAGTGACTATGATTAGATGCACATCTTTAACACTTCTCTGTCTGAAGTCATCTGTTATTTATTTAAACACAAATTTGTCTCTCAAATGCACATCTTTAAAACTGAATGCATTCTTTCAATTCAAATTATAAATTTTTTACCTTCTTTTTGAAAAAATACCACAACCAATTTTTATTCTAACTTAGTACAAACATACTAAGAAATAGTATTACAATGTAACTAGAATTTTTCAAAATTAAATTCAAGTTTGCATCTGATAGGTAAAACACTTCAGTTTCAAATCAATAATTTTCTATGACTAGGTAATAACACATTGCATGATTCCATATAAAATAAAAGTAATTACTTATTTGACATTATTAAACCAGTACATTTCTTTGTTGATCTTAGGAATAGCTTTAGCAAAACTTAAAATTTTTTATTCCACATAACTTACCAGGTAATATTTTATTTAAACTCACAGCAACCTCATCAACATCTTTGCATTTCTTCCTCAATTTTAAGAATAGTTGATTATCACTAACTGACCATCCATTTTCATGTCCATTGCTACACTTGACAAAATCCATGAATTTCTTGACATCCTATAAAAATGTAGCAATTCACTAATAGTTGAATTTAACAGTATGTTCTGATTACTCTTTTCAAGTTTGAACTGTTACGTGAAAATTATGATTCTCTTTTGATTATAATTTCAAATGTATGGAATGAAGAAGCTGAAATATATTTGAAAAATATTTAAAGAGTAACCACAACATTTGGAAAAATTGAATTTTAAACTAGTTAATTAAATATTCAATCTACTTACATCCGGGACTGTATTTGATGAATCAATTTTTGCATGTACCCCATTTTTTATAGAATCTAATTTCACAGGCTCTGACCAATGGCTTACTCTTTCTTCATATAATTTTATATCCTCAATCAAAAGATTTTCTTCAGATGTTAATTCCTGTACTTTTAACTTAGACTTCACTTTCATATCCTGAACAGTACTTATTATGTGCGTAAGGTCTTGTTCAAATAACTTCAAATCTAAACTCATATATATGGTCATTCAAATTAGATATAAGTGGAATTAAATGGCTAAAACTCTTTTTCTTACCTGGAATATTACTACCACATTCAAGAACCACAGCTTTTTTCACATATTTTAGTTTGTCTAATATTTCTTGTAATTCTAATTTTGATGCTGCTTCATTGCAAGCCACCCTTTGAACATAAAATGTAGCTGATAGTGCAATTATTTCAGATGTATGAATTTGATCAAAATTTTACCTGCTGCCTTGGAAAAGTTGTATCAGATCTTGAAACTCTTCATTTTCGTTTTTTTTTAACTGCCCAAGAAGATTATGTTGATACCTCTCTAGTTGTTTTTGTGTATTCTCAAGTTTATTTAACTCGGTATTATATAATGTATGCATACTACCGGCATACTTATTCATCCCTCATTCCATTTTACAAGACAATTAATAGATACGATATAGACAGTTAGATACTTCTATGAATGATTACAAATTGTCTTGTTAAAGTCATAAATTTTCTCATTTGTCATAAAAGCAAAACAAATGGTTACCAAACAAATATAATACATTTCTGTGTCAGTATATATTATATATTTTATATTCTGTGCAATTTAACTTCATATAGTAAATTATTTTAAGTGATAAACACAACGAAACTTTACTTATGTAGGGTTGCGTACACATTGGCGTTTCATTTCCGACCGAATATTTAACCGTCATCGATTCTAACAATCTAATGATTAATCGAAAAAATATCGGTCGCTTTATTCTAGTGTATTTCAACCTTGGTCATGACACAACTTCCTGGTATCAAAAAATATTTCGCTACCCGACCCTTATGATCATTATATGTTGTGTTACAAATATTCATTCCGTACGACGTCTCCATAATTAGGATTCGGATATAAGTACATAATATTAAATTAAATTAAACTCTTGGCTTAATGTTTCACGATTTATTTAACAATATGAATAGACAACATGTTTCGAGCGTTAGCTCATTTTAAAGACTGAAACTAACCCTGAAACTAAGGCTGAAGCTAACGCTCGAAACATGTTGACTATTCATGTTAAATAAATCGTGAAACATTAAGCAAAGAGTTTAATTGAATTTAATATTCAATTATGTTTCACCAAGAGTTACGCGAGAATTCAATCTCAGTCAATAAGTACATAACATAGTGCGTAAAATGCATTATTACTATACATTATTATCATTATTTACGTACGTACGTAAATTGCTCATTCATGTACTTTTTAATGGCTCAAATAAAAAATAAGCATAGAAATCGCTTAAATTTGGAAAACCATTTAATTCTCAATATGTATATAGCAAAAACAGATCCACGATGGCAGAAATTAATTGATTAAAAACAAGCTCTACCTTCGCATTATCATGACTCTTAGGATTTTATTTTTTAATATGTTTGTATCAACATACTAATGTTTGCGAGTATATTCTTTTGTTAAATTTTTTCATAAATTTTTTTCTCATATTAATAAATATTGTTGTGTACAACATGAATATAGAACAACTGCTTGCATTATTGTTTTTCTGTCATTAGATGAGAAAATCTATGGAACTTGCTTCATCTCATACGAGTTTGGTGTTTTATATATTTTGTTTGACGAGTTGAAAGAGGTAGATTGTTGATTTATGGAAGATATACCAGAAGAGATTACTGCAAGAGGTGGATCTCAACGAAAATGATGTGAGAAATATTTTATATGGATATTTTCTTTCGATGTATGAAGGGTTTAGTGGGAGATATTTGAGATATACCTAAGAATATCCTTATATCTTACACATAATTGTATTTATAACTTGTATAATTTTGTATCACTAGAAATAAGATAAAAGCGAACAAAAATAATTAAAATAATAGAGCAAAATATTTTTCTGAATTTCTTTCAATTCAGCTGAACAAATTTTGGTAATTCAAGTTCGATTTGAAGTAATTAAATTTGTAATATTAACTTGTAAACTATGTAAAGACAAAAACGAATAATTCAAGACCAGTAGTACACATTTTAGGTACTTGATATGATATGGAATTACCAAAATTATTATTTTCTTTCTCCGTCTACTGATCGAGTCTATCCGAAATTTTTGTTGGCCCGTCTGATGATGTTTATAACAGAAGGCTTAATTACTATGAAGACATATTGTCTTTAGAATAAAAAACTGATTATTTATATGAAGTTATGCAATGGTATTAGACGCCCATGCTAATTAAGAAAAAGATCACCTAGTCTCGTGATCAATTTAAAATCCTTTTTCATTAGAAATCTCATGTGTGGTATTACTGATTCGACGTCACTATCCGATTTTATCCGAGTAACATATCTTTTCATTCGGCTGATATAACGAGCCGAGTTCTAGGGAGCACCTTTTCACGTTCGCAAACATTTTGTGCTTGTTGGAATTTTACTAGAAAAGTGAAAAATGTCACTCTTAGGCGCCCGTGTAGCAGCTTCTGTAGCCAGGCGCTTACCTAACAATGTAACACAGGTAATATTTTTACTGGATTATTGTTTTTTTCCAATAATTTATCTTGTACTTCTAATTTATAAACGAGGTTCACCTTCAGTCATACCGCTTACGTAAAAAGCTGTCAAGAAAAATGAAAAAATTGTTTAATTCTTTTTCAAACAATGTATTCACTTTGATTATATGGAATATAATTAGTTTTATTCATTTCTGTATCTTAAATTTTCCGAAATCTCGTTTCATTAGAGTATACATAGTTATTATGTAATGACCTATACAATTAAAGATGCCGTCGGAATTGTGGTTAAATCTATTGAATAACCAAATATATTAAATGAGGTTTTTATCATGCTCAGTTTAATAAAAAAAGTGATATTTCAGATTAAATTTCAATTTTAATAATCACCTATTCCATCTTGTCTATGTTTATTTATTATTTAAAAATTTTAATTTTTTAATAAGTGCATTGTCAAATAATTTTTATATGAGAATTAGGTATTCAATTTAGCTTTTAATTCTAGATTGCAAATGCCACTTTACCGGCCTTGTCAATAGCTAGCAGGAAAATCCATATTGCCACCCCAAATAGAGGTGCAGAGATCTCTTCCATATTGGAAGAGCGTATAATGGGAGCTGCCCCTAAAGCTGATTTGGATGAAACTGGCCGAGTATTGAGCATTGGAGACGGTATTGCTCGTGTCTATGGATTGAAAAACATCCAGGCCGATGAAATGGTGGAATTCTCATCTGGATTAAAGGTTAACATTTATAATTAAAATAAAACATTTTATTCCTTATTGTTCAGATATGCTTTATTTCAGTTTTGATTCCTATATCAGTCTTTATGTGACAATATTATAAATTTACATCATAAGTAATAGTTATATAATATATGAAATACATTTAATATTTATTTTACAACTTGCTTTCGATCAAAAGTGCATAAACTCATAATTTAACAGTAATTATTCATAAATCTCCATATTTTGGAATGACATTTTTGAATGTAAGAGTTCAACATTATTTTAAGCTCATTGTTTTTGTTACATATATTGAAAAACCATTTTGAATTTTGATAATACACATTTAAATGTAATAACAATATTACATTTTTAAATTATTTCACTCATTGCTATAAAATTGAGTATTTTATTAACTAAATAATCATCTGCAGAATCAAATTTGTTTTACAGGTAAAATGTCTCCATTTTCTGATTAATATTTCATCAGAAAAATGAGTATTGCCCTAAAAAAATTGTTATTTCATATATTATTATTGATAAATATAAGATATTTCTGAAATTGTTTATACCCATTGATAATGTTAATAATAACCTGTGTAATATCTGTATAATGATTGAATAATAATATACTGTTTGTACTCAATTTGAAATATCAACAGTATTTGAATATTATATGTACAATCTCTACAATATTAAAATATTGAGGCATAATTTTATTAATTCTTCAAAACTGTAGGGAATGGCTCTAAACTTGGAACCTGACAATGTTGGTGTTGTAGTCTTTGGTAACGACAAACTTATCAAGGAAGGTGACATTGTTAAGAGAACTGGAGCTATTGTGGATGTACCAGTTGGTGATGAGCTATTGGGACGTGTAGTAGATGCTTTGGGTAATACTGTTTGAAAAAAATAATTGTGTTTTTGGTAATATTTCGTTTCTAATTTCTCAGGTAACCCAATTGATGGCAAAGGTCCAATCAAGACCAAACAACGTTTCCGTGTAGGAATCAAAGCACCTGGCATCATTCCTCGTATTTCTGTCAGGGAACCTATGCAGACTGGAATTAAAGCCGTTGATTCACTTGTACCAATTGGTCGTGGTCAGCGTGAGTTGATTATTGGAGATCGTCAAACTGGGTAAATTATTTATTTTTTTTCATAATGAAATTCTCTACTAATACTTGAAACTTTAGTAAAACTGCCCTTGCCATTGATACCATCATCAATCAGAAGAGGTTTAATATGGGAAGTGATGAGAAGAAAAAGCTGTATTGCATATATGTTGCCATTGGTCAGAAGAGATCAACTGTAGCACAAATCTTGAAAAGATTGACAGACAGTGGTGCTATTGGATACACAATCATTGTGTCAGCTACTGCTTCTGATGCTGCTCCCTTGCAATACCTTGCTCCCTACTCTGGTTGTGCTATGGGTGAATATTTCCGTGATAACGGCAAACATGCTTTAATCATCTATGATGATTTATCTAAACAAGCTGTGGCTTATCGTCAGGTTAGTTTTCTAACTATTCAAATTGGATTTTATATATACATATATATGCGTTGTGATTTAAATGTATGAAAAATATGTACCGTGTTATCTATAAACAACACTAATGTACAGAATTTTAAAATTGTTTTTGAAATACTATGAAATTCGCGTTGTAATTTGGAATTTTTCGGTCTCAAAATTTCTTTTGGTTAATGAAAAGTTTTAATTTTCGTTATATGAAAGTCATTTTTCTCTCAATAAATCAAGTAGTGTATTTGAAGACGTGAGTCTATTTCAGTATATTAAGAGGCTCTGTGACTAAGCGGTATAGTGACCCTATAACAGTTTGTAAGGTTCATTGATGATTCAACAGCTCACATTTTTTACAGGTTAAATTGAAACTGTATTATATGGTTGTAGCATATCCTTAAATTATAGAATAAATATATTTTTTTCAAATTGATACTAAAGTAAAATATAATTTTTTTCACATCCAAATTAAACAACATAATTCATTATTATTTTTTATAGATGTCCTTGCTATTGCGTCGTCCTCCTGGCCGTGAAGCTTATCCTGGTGATGTATTTTACCTTCACTCGCGTCTTCTAGAACGTGCTGCCAAAATGTCTGATGCTCATGGTGGAGGTTCATTGACTGCTTTGCCCGTAATTGAAACACAAGCTGGTGACGTATCAGCTTACATTCCAACCAATGTCATCTCCATCACAGATGGACAAATCTTCTTAGAAACTGAGCTGTTTTACAAGGGTATTCGACCAGCCATCAATGTTGGTCTGTCTGTATCCCGTGTAGGATCAGCTGCCCAGACAAAGGCCATGAAACAAGTAAGTATAGATAAATATTTTTAGCAGTTTTTAAAGCAAATTGATGAATTATTTTTGTCATTGAGTATTATAAAATTTCAATGTTTTTATTTGACTCAAAATTAATTGATATATAATTTCTGTGTTGTATATTTAAAACATTAACTCTTGGAACAAAGGTTTTGGGTTCTTAGCAATGTTTTCTTTGGTCTCAATTTTTAATAACAAACTTCATTATTTCATTTAAATTTTAGGTGGCTGGTTCGATGAAACTGGAACTGGCCCAATATCGTGAAGTCGCTGCCTTTGCTCAGTTCGGTTCCGATTTGGATGCAGCTACACAACAGTTGTTGAACAGAGGTGTTCGTCTAACTGAGTTGTTGAAACAAGGACAGTATGTACCAATGGCCATTGAAGAACAAGTAGCCATTATATATTGTGGTGTCAGAGGTCATCTTGACAAGGTTGACCCAACTAAAATCACACAATTTGAGAAGGAATTCTCTCAACATATTAAGTAAGTTTACATATATAAAGAACATTGTAAGATTCTTGAATCGTTATATCTTGTCATATTTATAAATGCTTTTATAAATTTTTTAATGATAATCATTTTCTTTCAGAGCTAACCATCAAGATTTGTTGGATAATATTGCAAAGGAAAACAAAATCAACGATGCAACAGATGCTAAATTGAAGCAAATTGTGTCTGAATTCGTTTCAAATTTCAGCTCTTAAAAAGTATATAAGTTATAATATATGACATAGGTAATTCAAATCTATAAATTTAATTTCCTGTTCACATGCTTCATTACATTTTACAAAAGATGATTTTTAGGCATAGGTATATGTATCCAGCAATTCCAAATTGATTTGTGAACATACTGCATTATCTATTTGTTTTGTATACTAGGGTCTTGTATGATATACATTGTTTTTACTCATCCATTGAAACAGAGTATTGTAAAATAAATGTCAAAAATGAAAGTGTTCTTTCAGTGTACTTTCAAAACCAAACATTTTCCTATATGATATAATTATCAAATATTACAATATTTTTTGAGAATTTACTATGAGATTATGACTTAGTTCATATTTTAAAATGTTAATTATAAAACTGAGGAAAATATTAGTTAATTCAAATTGAATGGCATTTGAAATTTGATTACTTCAGTTTTATTTCAAGATTTATGAAATTTGAGGAGAGAGTTGAATGGCTTCATTGTTGTGATAATAGCATAAATTTATTGATATGAACTAGCTGACCCAGCGAACTATGTACGCCTATATATTTTTAGTGAATATTTTCGAAAATACTGAAAGACATGTTTTACTAATTGTGCTACAATATGTTATTACTATTTATCCTCTGTTGAGTCAGGGTCTAAGGAAATGGTAACACTTCCAGCAAAATGAAATTAGAATTATGAATTATTACCAATAATTCCATATTTAACATGTTTAATGTATTGAAAATGTCTTATCAATTCTATAGTTGAACTGGAGGTTTGTAATTTTGTAGTAGGTACTTCATGATATCTCCTTGATTCTAAAATCTGAATATTTTTCTTCATTAATAATAATAATAATTTTATTTGTACTTAGGCTACAATGAGCATGTACATGTCATGGATATAATAATAAACAATTGAATGAATAGATACATTACACTCGCACAAAAAAAGACTAGTATCAAAATTCACTTATGTTGAATAGAACTCCTGAAGCGTATAAAATGCTGTACATAATAAAAATAATTTCAATCCTTTTTTGAACTTTTTCAGAGTACTGAAGTTAGTAATATATGCTGGTAATTTATTGGCGACAGTAACATTCTTGGGACTTTTCTCATATAAGGCACTTTTGTGCTTAGGAAAAAGTAACTTGTTTCCTTTTCTAGTGCTATATGATACCCCCAGTTTAATAAAATAGTCAAAATATTGTCTCACATACATAGCTGCTTTGAGGAAAAATATAGAGGGTAGAGTTAGTATTTTATTTTCTATAAAATATTTCCTACAGGATTCAGTGGGTTTCAGAGGAAACAATAGCCTTTTATCCTCTTTTGCACAATGAAAACTCTTCCAATCATTTGAAATTCCCATAATAGAGTATTGAAGGATAGGTGTGTATGTATGATTGAATAGTATACACCCATAAAATCATTTTCCCCAATATTAGTCCTGAACTGGAGGGGAGCATAGTAGCCTCTACTGAGTTTTCTGGAAACATGGTCCATATGAGACTCCCATCTTAACTCCTTAAATCAAATCAAACTTTATTTAGCTATATCAGCTATTACATAACAAATAAATTCATATTACATAAAAAATATTCGAATAAGACAAGTTCAAATATCATCCCCATAGAAAAGGATACAAAAATAAAAAAAAAAGATACAATTCAACACAAAAAATACATTTTTCTTAAACTTTTCTACTTACGGTAGAAGACTTGATATTACATGGTTAGCTATTGTACAATCTCAAGCCTTCAATAAACATGGTTTTTTCCAATGCTGTTGACTTAAACCTTTCAATTTGATAATCATTTTTTGTCCTCAAGTTGTAATCCATGTTTAGAGATCTCTTATTTAGGTATTTATTAAAATATGATGGAGCTTGATTGTTGACAATTTTGAATACTAACAACAGGTTTGACTCACGTATAAGCTGTGATATATTTAAGAAATTTAGTGATTTTAATAACATGCTATTAACTGAGGTATATCTGTTTTAACGTAACAATATTCTCATTGCCCTATTTTTAAGGACCTGCAGTCTTTGAATATCTCCCCCAAAACAACACAGCAAAAGGGACATACAAAAGTTAAAATGTGGATATACAATAGTATTGTACACCAATTTTCTGCACCAACGTGAAAGACCCCTACTGACTCTCGACAGATATCCAACTTTTCTTCCTATTTTTTTTACACATAAAATCAACATGTTTATGAAATTTGAGTTGAGAATCTAATGTAACTCCTAGTCCAGAAAACATCCCAAATATTGGATCTCACGGTTTTTGGTATTCACCAACATATTAGGTAGCCTAGTATTATGAAACTGTAGTTGCACCGTTTTACCCCCATTGAGAATCATCCAATTGCGCTGACACCATGCCTCTACATTGTCGCATACTTTCTCGATTTTTACCTCAACTTCTTCAGTCGAGGGCCACCAGAGCACAACTGATGTATCATCCGCAGAATAAAAGCAACACCCTCCCGAATATATTCAGGCAGGTCGTTCATAAATAAAACAAAGAATAGTGGCCCAAGTATCGACCCCTGCGGAACACCATACGCAGCCACGCATTCCTCAGACATACACCAATCAACGCGTACTCTTATACTTCTATCTTTCAAATAGACATCAACCAATCACAACATTGAAATCTTCATTTAAACATTTATTGTCTTCATTTATCATAATATCGTCAAATATTAAATTAACGCCTCGATAGCGCTAGGGGTTAAATGCAACATTTTTATGTTGATTTCAATTCCATTCAACTTCATTCCGTGCTTCGCGTTATCAGTTTGACTTGCTCTTGTATGTCTTTGATTTGCGAGTTCTGCGACTTAGTTTATACGTCTTAATTGTTTGCATTATTAAAAACGAAAATTGAACTGTTAAATTGAAGAATGTACTCTTCTTTATAACATTGTGACACGTATTACGTTAGTAACGTGTATGTTAGTCCATCCAAACTTACTTAAAACTTAGAATTGAATTGAACTTTTACTATTAGGCATATCTCTAAACTAACTGTGCTGTGCCCTAAAAAGTCCAGTTTTTTACATCCTCTGAGAAATCGTAAATTATTTTATCAATAGAACTCCGCCCGAAGCATCTGTTTTAAACGATATTCAGTTTGTTTAATCCTCTTTGACGATATTCTTCACGCATTTTGTTAATGATCTGTCAAACGCTATAGTCAGGTTGCATTAAAAAAGTGTATGTTGTCAAAAGCGTCACATTAGAAAATTCAATATGATGATTAAGTATTCTCAAATTTTCTAATTATACCGTGCAATTTTCTCAAGTTTTTCATAGAACCTACTCCTGGCGATAACAAACAAAAATAACTTGCAATAATCGGTCCAGACGTTCATGTGTGATGACGCGACCAGAGGAAAAGAGGGATTCATTTTTGATGCTCAAAATAAATTGCAAAAATTGGCTACAGCGCTCCCATTAGGTGATAATATTGTCCTTGTATCTGTAATTATTCTCTTGAATTATATGTGATACAAACTTAAATTTTATCAAAAAATAATTATCATGCTACCTTGAAAGTGGGCATGAATTTGTTCTGAACAATATACTTTGTACACAATGACGTCATTTGAGAGCATTTGTTATAATTTTTGATATTGGTTAAGAAGTGTTAGTGCTACCCCAGCGTAATGAGCAAAGGATCTGGTGGTACGACCAATTGTGGCAATTTTACTTGATTACCAGCACAACATAATCTAATAGATTCGCTGTTGTATTTGAACGTTTTCTGATATTGACAAATTATTGTATTTGAATATAAACTTAAATTCAAACACTTGAAATTATGATTTACACTTTATTAACTACATAGCATGACGCGTTTCGTCGTTACAAACGACTTCTTTATATGCAGAATAATCATTTTCAATAATGATTATTCTGTTAGCATCTGAAGAAGTCATTTGTAACGACGAAACGAGTCATGCTATGTAGTGAATAAAGTGTAAATCATAAGTTCAAGTGTTTGAATTTAAGTTTATATTCAATTATAATGGATTTACATTGATTAATTACATTAGTAAACGCCAACACTATTAAATAAAAAAAAATCATTAGGTATATTTTATCTGTCTCTAATTGTAACAGATTTGTCGACACTAATATATTTCCGGATCGTAGTGGAGGGCTACTCGTTCCAGGTTCACTGGAGCATTGCTTCTGCTAATCGTTCAATTTCGTTACTTCGTGCTGCTGTTGTTGTGTTTGGTGTGCCAGAACTCTACTCTTTCTAAGCCTGTTCACTTCATTATTCTTCTTGCAGAAGCTGTTGTTGTGTTTGGCATGCCAGAACTCTTCTCATTCTAAGCCTGTCCACTTCATTATTCTTCTCTGTAGAACGATTTATTTTTATTTGCATTCCAAACAATGACAGTCATCCAAATATTGAAATTAAACGCGATAATTTGAGAAATCGAACAAAATTACAAACGTCAAATGTTTCACAGGAAAATAACTAGAACAGGTTATGTGGGAAAATGAAATTGTTGTTTTTACTATCTTTCTCGCAATTTTTTCATATTTGCTCATCGTTTAAATCTTCTCAGACAACTACAAACATTTCAAAAGCAAAATCGGCCCAACCGTTTTCGAACGTCAGCGAGACAAACTAACACTAATTGATTTTTATATGTATAGATAAGTGAATGTGTAACATAGGAATATGACATCTTGTAGTTTTGAACAGGTATACCGACATCAAGACAAAGGACACTACAAAAAAGAGACTATCATAAACAAAACACAATTTTTTAAAGTAAACTTTTTATGTCCTCTTTTATTTTGTTTTTATTTTCGATTTGGCGATGTAAACCAGTTTATATCTATCTCGTAAGGCGTTGTCAGATCTCCTCAATCTATGCAACTACCAGACAAACTTGTTTGTCTAAAATATCTAAAAAAGAAAAAAGAGAAATAGACAAGAGATATACATTAAAATCACCCGGAATTACAGTCTTTAACTTTCAGTTCATTAGGAAGTCCTCCAGTCGTTTAAAAAAGAAATCTATGCGCTCTTTTGGTGATCTGTACAAACATGCAATAAGAATATTAAATGAAAAATATATCAATTATCTTTGAAATGATCTTGAGAACTTCTTCGCATTGGACAGGAGGGATGATTTTAACCCTTGAGTAACTCTTATCTTTACAGAGCATAATTGGAAATCCACTGCCATGACAAATATTCCCTACAATAACAGTTAGCGACTTTGTAATTGTCTATATTGATTTTCTACACATATTTTCTCAACCAAGTTTGAGTAGAGCACAGTATTTCGGGATTTTCGAAAAATGCAATAACATGCCAAGCTGATTAAGCTTTTCTAGGATGCTCCTAATATTGATGAGAAAAAATGGATTTGTTTTCCTGATTTTCTATCTAGATTTTGAAGATCAGGTACTCGGAAAAAAATTAGTTTTATCGATATTTCCTTAGGCCAGATAATTCATATATTTATATAAATAATATTCAAATAAGCTTCATAGTTCAATAGTGAGACTCTTAATCGAAATATATAAATATTTCAAATACTTACTACTCTCAGCTCAGGGAGATGTCAACACAAGTGTTGTCAACGTAATCTAACACTTTCGAGAGTGCATATTAGGTACGTTGAAAAATCATAACTTGTTGATTGGAAATACCATACAATTGATTCATCCTGATTAGGAATCTTCAGTGATATTCATCCAAATAATCAAGTTTCGATGACTTTTAAAAGACTCTCCTGGTCCCTTATTCAGAATGAGAAGAGCATTCAAGTGTGAACTAATCACTTGAACTCCCTCTATCGAAAAGATGACATTAACTCTGCCTGGAATTCTAGATTCACGTTCACTATGTGAACATGTACGATATAACGCCTTCGATTAAATGCTTCAAAGGATAAATTTTATAGAAATGTTGAAATCGATGACACACATGATGGAAGTGTAAGACAGCTGTATCGTTCTACAAAGAACTCCTCAGTTGCACAACATTTATCTAAGTGAAAAATTGAATATGAGAAGTGCGCACATATATGTATTCAATATTTTCAATTTTGAAAAATTTGAAAACCTAAATAACACCAGAAGGACTTTTCCATATCTGTATCCACGTTGCTTGTTATCTCTCACTCAGAGTAACTGTTGCTACATGTGTATGAAACTATTCAATGTAATTCCAAAGCGATACAAAATCACTCAAAGTTCAAGAATCTTCAAGAAGAGGATCTACAGTTTTTTTCGGGACTGTGAACCGTACACCTTGAAAGAATTTTTAGACTGTTGTACTGCCCGGGATTGATTTGCTTTTTCTTATATGGTTTAAATTGGTATATATGTTGGTTTCATTTCGATCTATTTCTTTTCTATAACGATATTCTATTTTATTATATGGTGGTATAATGATTTTTGAATTGAATAAATTTTTATTAATATTATTATTCATATATATTTATGTATATATATATATATATATATATATATATATATATATATATATATATATATATATATATATATATATATACATATTTTCAGTTTATAATTGGGATTGCAGTCTAGGACAGGAAAATCAGTTACCTCTTTAGTATTTTCCAAGCTTCGAAAATTTTGATAATAATTTTTCGAATTTTGAAAATAATTACAAGTGTTCCCAAATGCATTGGGTTGAAATATTACTGCATTCTACGTGTTAGGTAGTCGAAGGAAGCGACGACAATGACTGTATTTCTCAATTTCGCTTTTCAAGTGAAGTGTTCCCAGATGTTTTTAAGGTCGTTTCTTAAAATATATAACGTTGGCCGAAGTTTTATGACTAACGAAAAAAGAATGAATTTGTTTTGTGTACTTAGAATGGATTTTTCGATGAAGAGGATATCAGAATATGAGCCATTAATCAGAAGAACCTATGAGATTTATATATATATATATATATATATATATATATATATATATATATATATATATATATATATATATATATATATATACTGTTTAAATAATCTGTATCAGATTTTTTGTTAATACAATTTCCTGTCTTTTTGATATGAACCATTTCTAGGAAAAGGCGTTTGTTGTAATTATTTGCGTGATCTAAAATTTTTGTGGCATTGTAATTCATATTATGACCAGTGGCTTGTACGTGTTGTGTTAATGCAGAGGAATTCGTCTTGTTGGTATTTCGGCAATCACTTTTATGAGAAATGATCCTTGAATGAAGATTTTGGGATGTTTAACCTATATATACAGAATCGCAATTTTGACAAGGAATTTTGTAGACGACATTTGATTTGAATTTCAATTCTAGCCGATGTTTTGTGCGAGTAAATAATGATTGTATCGTTAGTGTGTTTTTTGGGCTATTTTTATTTTATTATGGAAATATTTTTATACGCCTTTTCAACTCTAGTATGAAATTCTTTTTCGTTTTGAATGGATGGTAGGGAAGGTAATTTATGTAACGTCCGGAATATATATATATATATATATATATATATATATATATATATATATATATATATATATATATATATGAATAAATGTGTGATACTACAGTAATTGAAGTTATATCGACGTCTGTGTTATGCTGGCTATTGGCGGCAGCTGAGATGAGACACGATAGGGAGAATTTAAGCTTCTTTGTTCAGGACCAGTTTCCTTCCTATTTCGTTCCGAACCATTTCCTCAATCATTTCTTTACTCTTGCCTTTTCGCACGCTTTGTGTGCATTGAGACGTCTATTCTTTTATTCTCAGTCATTGTAAAAAGCTCATCGAGGATAGAGTATGAGCCTTTCATCTGGTTAATTTACATCTTTTTAAGTACTGCGGTATATTGCATATGACTATTTTGTATTTACCGAATTCTGCAGGTATTGAAATACCCAGAGTATCTAAACTTTCTAAAATAGATTATTTTCCTCAGAAAATGACTGTTCTAGAACATGAAACATTATGTTACTTCACAAATTTCTAATACTACTCTTTTAAAGAAAATTTATACTGTGAAGTACTTGAAGTTAATGATTTGTTAGAATAATAAATTTAATTGAGAACACTTAGCTTGAGTTTCACTGAGAATATTTACCACGGGTGGTTAGCTCATTATCAACAGTAATAACAATATTAACTGAATTTCAAAATATATAATCAATGGTGGATTTATACTAGGGGCAGTCGGGACTAGTGCCCAGGGCGGCAAATTTTCTAGGGCGGCAAAATTTGGATATAATATCGGCAATAATTTTCTATTCAATATATAGAAAATTGGGGTGGCATTTTCTTCAGTGCCCCAGGGCGGCACAAATTTAAATCCGGCCCTGTATATAATGTCAACTTATAAATCACAGAATTCAAAAACAGTCTTAAAGAAAAATCCATTTGATCGTTGCAAACAGGAAAATCTTCATGGTAGCCGATATTTCTATGATTTCAAGGGTAACTAATCTCTTGCCCTTACTATCTGATTTAATAATTACTGAATGCAAATATAATTATCTGAATGTAGATATTAATAATTATCCTATTAACATTTTGATGGAACTCTCTGAGATTGTATGTGACTTCAAATATTGATTCTGGTATTGGAAGAATTATGATGTTTTCGAATATTACAATGAATGTTGAAACACACCTGCAAGCAGGTGGGTTTCCTTATGAAAATAATATAATCGATATTGATATTACAAAAGTTTATAAATACAAGTACTTACTAGGGCTTCATGAAACTCAAAATTATCTATAAGAAGTCTAAACAGCGAAAAAGTTCAAATACCCCCGATCAAGAATTTTACTTTATTTCTGTACCTATCCTAACAAATTAATGTGTTATAATGATCATAGTGGCCCTATTATCCCAAATTGCCACGATAATCTATTAGGTCAAAGATGGTGTGCATACTATGCCAGTAATATCTCCTTCAGAAAGAATTATCTGCACTCTAACAAGAACAACTTTCAATTATTTTCAAGTAAATTGTTTTTGATTGTATGAATTTGCAAGGGCAAGTGAAAATGACTTATTAAATAAAGGCACATCATATTCCGAAACAGTTTCCCTGTTTTGATTTTCATATTTCATTTGAGATCATACCTGAATTGAATTTAAAATCGAATTTATCGATCAAAAAATTTTTATTCTTCTCTAAACTTCTGGTGATAAAAAAAATCACCAGAAGTTTTGGCTGAACAATGATCCGAGAGGGTACATGGGCATATTTAACTCCCCCGTCGGAAATATGTCCATTTTCTATATTTTTAATAATGTCGAAAATATTTTTTTATCATTTGAAGTAATTATATTTCTTTGACCTTGATGTTAAGATAAATAACCACTCTTAATAAATGAGTGTTAAAACTTTCTTGTTCTAGCTTTATTATTATTAAAAAAGATTACCAAACCTTAAGGTGGCCATATTTGACCCAGGTATCTTATGCTAAGATCGAATCACATGGAATAGTCGTAGATCGAAATGCACTGATGTAAGCATGGGGTATAGATCGGTTATAAATTTTATTCATTCCAATATTGCATTCTCGTTGCGAATATTAGAACTTATAAATCAGGTTTTTTATAAAAAAATCTTTTAAATTTTGAGTGCGCTTATAAGCAGCGCATATCCCCTGGAGTTTCAAGTTAAGGTTCCAACAAAATCAGGAGTGTCTTCCTGAATTTTCCATAATTTACTATCAATCTGGGAATAGTCACATAACTGGAAGTGAAAAAAGACATTTTGATCTAGAAGGAAGAAATCTGGATTCAAACTAAGAGACATCTTCAATCTAATTTTTTTGTAATCTTATAATCAAAAGATCTTCAATTTATCATAAAGTTCAAGTTGAATGCATAATATTGATTGAAACAATTCTGGTTTTATAAACACAGTCGAAAACTAAGCAAAATACGCACCAGAAAATATTGAGTTATCACGAGTTATGCTAATTATCTTTAGAAAACTCTTAAGAATTGTTTTCGTTGAAAAATATTTTCATTCTTGTTTTGACGGTAATCCTTAGGCATTTGTCACCATATTTACCTTGAAATAATATGATATCTCATTGTGATATCTGGTGTTATAGCTCGAATATTCAGAAGACGAAAAGGCTTCTCAGTTTGGTTTGGAGGATTGTTGAAATAAAAGATTAATGGTTCATGTAATACGTTACTACGTTTTTTTGGGCTATAGAACTTTAATTGATATTAATTATTGATAACTCGCATCCCCAGACACGCTGTACAGAATAAGCTATTGCTACTGTAGTGCGTAGCATTGAGGAAGACCCGAATGAGTCCATCCGCCATCGAGCACAGGACTTGGATCTGTGTCCATCCACTTTTTGGAAGATTTTGCGGAAGGATCTTGGTTTGCGTGCTTACAAAATTCAACTCGTGCAAGAATTGAAGCCAAACGATCATCAAGCAAAGCGTAGATTCGTCGAATGGACCCAAACGAGATTGCCGTTGTTCCCGATTTTCATAAGCGAATTTTGTTTAGCGATGAAGCGAACTTCTGGTTGAATGGCTACGTCAACAAACAAAACTGCCGCATTTGGAGTGAAGATAACCTCAAGTGTATGTCAAAACACCGTTACATCCAGAAAAACTGACTGTTTGGTGCGCTTTATGGGCTGGTGGAATCATTGGTCCGTACTTCTTCGAAAACGATGATGGCCAGAATGTTACAGTCAATGGTGATCGGTATAGAGCCATGATTACTAACTTTTTCATTCCTGAATTGAACAACCATGATGTCCAAGAGCAGTTGTTTCAACAATACGGCGCAACATGTCACACAGCTCGTGCCACAATCGATATATCGAAAGACACGTTTGGTGACCGCCTAATTTCACGTTTTGGACCAGTGAATTAGCTTCCAAGATCTTGTGATTTAACACCGATGGACTACTTTCTGAGGGGCTATGTAAAGTCATTGGTCTATGCCGATAAGCCTCAAACGCTTGACCATTTGGAAGACAATATTCGCCGTGTTATTGCCGATATACGGCCACAAATGTTGGAAAAAGTCATCGAAAATTGGACGTCCAGATTGGACTACATCCGAGCCAGCCGTGGCGGGTCATATGCCAGAAATCATATTTAAAATATAAAGCCACAAGATTATTTTTCGAATAAAAAAATTATTGTCAATCGAATGATCCATCGTTGTTTTATTGCAATTTGAAGTTCTATACCTCTAAAAAAACACCCTTCACCATCGGATATGTACGTGCATCTTTTTCCAGAAAGATCCGTCGACATTAGTTTTGAAATCTCAAGAGATCTCGTAACTCTAGCTGAATATCAGAGTGAGGATTTCGCGTAAAGGCCGCGGAAATATATGATCCTTCAATATTCTGGCAGTACAGAGATAACGGACGGCTCGAAGCACTAACCACTGCAATGAATACTTTTCTCACAGAAAAATATCAAATTTTAAATAAAATTATCTAGTTTCACTATCTATATTGCACATAAATCAGGTGAATTTATATACGTTCTCCAAATTTTAGGACTATCGGTGTTATCACTAACATTTTACCGGGGAGTACGTAGCGTAGATACTCATATTGCGACGCACAGTTTAGGAACACCTGATATACAGTTTAGAGTAGAGGTCAACCTGTAGTTCCGATTAAAAACACTTACAACAACATTACTCGAGTAATTCTAATAAAGTTGATTTTTGATCAACTTTTACGTTATAATAATTTGTTTCAATAATTCAGCATCTATTCAATAATACTTACCTACTTGTGTAATTCAAAAGTTATAGAAGAAAATATTTTAATTATTCTTTAATTCTAGTCTTATTTACACTAATTACTTCTTGAATAAATGAAAGAAAATATTAAGATTTTCAACCAATGTTTTCATTACAGAATAGCATTTCATACATTTATGAACATTGAAATTTCAAAAAAATTAATAATAATAACTACAAATCCAATTTCAATTTCATTATTCTTTATCATCGTCTTCCAGTCTCTGTGAAATTTCGAATATCTCTATGTTTTGTCTTCAGCGACATTTGACTACAGATCTTCCAGTGTTTGGGGGTTGAAGTAACGTCTTCATCACTCTGATATGGTGAAGCATTAAGACAGACTTACCCATTTCACTGACCACAAGCTAAAGGGCATTCTTCCAGATGCAGAATATTGTGTTCAGTAATTCCTCTGGAGCTGGTATATTCATTGTCATATTAAAGAGTGTTTTTTTTAGAGGTATAGAACTTCAAATTGCAATAAAACAACGATGGATCATTCGATTGACAAGAATTTTTTTTTTCGAAAGATTATCTTGTGGCATTACATTAAAAATATGATTTCTGGCATACGACCGCCACGTCTGGCTCGGATGTAGTCCAATCTGGACGTCCAATTTTCGATGACTTTTTACAACATTTGTAGCCGTATATCGGCAATAACACAGCGAATATTGTCTTCAAATGGTCAAGCGTTTGTGGCTTATTCAAAGACCAATGACTTTACATAGCCCCACATAAAGTAGTCTTGCGGTGTTAAATCTTGGATTAAATCTTTGTTAAATTCACAGGTTCAAAACGTGAAATTAGGCGGTCATCAAACGTGTCTTTCAATACATCGATTTTGGCACGAGCTGTGTGACATGTTGCGCCGTCTTGTTGAAACCACAGCTCCTGGACATCATGGTTGTTCAATTCAGGAATGAAAAAGTTAGTAATCATGGTTCTATACCGATCACCGTTGACTGTAACGTTCTGGCCATCATCGTTTTTGAAGAAGTACGGACCAATGATTCCACCAGCCCATAAAGCGCATCAAACAGTCAGTTTTTCTGGATGTAACGGTGTTTTGACATACACTTGAGGATTATATTCAATCCAAATGCGGCAGTTTTGTTTGTTGACGTAGCCATTCAACCAGAAGTGCGCTTCATCGCTAAACAAAATTTTACGACGTTGTGCGCGATACGTATTCCGCACAGAACCATTATTTTCGAAATAAAATTGCACTATTTGCAAGCGTTGTTCAGGCGTGAGTCTTTTCATGATGAATTGCCAAACCAAACTGAGAATGAATCACTTCTCAGCTGTTAAATCGGTCGCCATCTCAACAGTAATGCCAACTTAAAGTTCTATACCTCTAAAAAACACACACATTATATTCTAATATTCCAGGAATTCATCAACTATTATCCAACCCCAAGTTCGGGGTTCTGCATATGTTATCAATCGGGACTACACGTTGACTTCGAATGATAGTCTAATCTAAATAGGTAAACACTGCGCACGCTGTGCCCTCTATCTCGAAAATGATGCAAGATATAGAAAAAAAAATGTTGCGACAAAAATTGTAGAGAATTCAATCATCTAGAATATTTGTAGTAAATACAAATATCAGGAACCGCATAAGTACGAGATACTCGCAACACATGTGAAAAACAGCTATTCTTGACCTTGAAAAATGTTTAGACTCAGACACCCTACGATGAGTACATTTTGAGACAAGTTTTAGTATATCAAAAAGGGTTCATACAACTTAATAGCCTATCTTTTATTCAGAGGTAAAACCTTTTATTTTCCTACACTATATGCTCCTAACGGTGATAATTGAGGATATAAGTGCTGTTTCGTCTTCCACAAATATGTTGCAAGTCGCTAACAATTGTAATAGTTGAATAAAAACTCAACCACCTTTATCTTCAAGTAAAATACCCACCATGTGCAAATTTTTGACTCTCAGAGAACTTCCTAATACGGGTCTATGTTTCTGCTCCAAACTTTCCTGGAGATACTCTTATTACAAATTCATACAAATATGAAGGCGCAATATCATCCAGATCGATATATCATCGACAGGATGAACGATGATTACCGACGTAGGAAGGATTAATTCCATAGATTCACTCCTTATAGTCAACGTGTTCGAATCCTTTTTTATGAAATATCCTGGTTTAACCAGGCATTCAAGCGATGCGGAGCGGGAAGTTTAATTTGACGGCTTATAAACTTGCCATGTTTGCATTGAGGGTTAACACCTATTTCCGACACACTTATGTTCGAATTTCGTCATTTGGAATGGATTAAGAGCTAGAAATCGAACCTGCATACGCAATCAAACTTTCTTATGAAAGACATCATACATCAAATTTGAGTTGATTTCTTCTCAGTGTAAACACACATATTGATATCGTTTCGAATATTACAAAATGGGGTATTATAGTATGGGGCGAATTATTCGTAGCATGTTATCATATTTTTATGTTATGCCAAATATTTAGTAGAAATAATATTTTATGGAAAATAAAGTACGTTGAGTTTCTTGAAAATGGATAAAGAGTGCATGATGGTAAGTCGTTGGAGATGAGGTGGTGTGGAAAATAAGGTCGAGTTGCAATAAATTTTAATATAGGTAGTAATGCTATCTTTTTTTCAATTATTATATTTTATTATTCTAATTTTATTTTTATTTTGGTTTTATCGTTATTAACCGCGATAAAATTAAAATTATGATCGTGGACCGCCCTAATAACAACCAGGTGAACGTTCAAAACATTGTACGGATGTGAAGTAGTCAACAGCTACGTATATCTGGGCTCCAAGATCTCAAACGCTGGCAGCTGTGAGGACGAAATCCGGAGGCCTTGCGCCATAGCAAGATCTTCAGTGGAAAAGCTCACAAAGATTTGTGACGCATTCCAGCATCAATGAAAACTCTAGAGCCGCTAAGCATAGAACAGTGTGGCGCCGTATCGTTTGGGACGCAGTGGCACAAGACCGAGACACGACCACGACCACTCTATCAAGAGTGAACGACTGAGAAGAAGAAGAATGCTATCTATTGTATTTTTGAGCTTTTAAGCTTAATGCAGTCGTATTTAACAGATAGATTTTCTCAGTGGCAGATCACTGCGTTGGTGGAGATCGGGGTTCCAGAGGGCTCAGTACTCGCTTTTCATGGTGTTTACCAACGATGTCATTGTTCGTTTGCCGAGTGCGGCAAGCGAGATGTTTGCTGATAACACAAATTTGTCTGTGTCGAATACTGACCTGTCCTACTTAGCGAAGTTGGGTGATAAGATAGATTCTAGAGTGGCTAAATGGTTCTCTGCAAATAAATTAACGTTGATTGTGAACAAAAAAGACGCACGTTTATTTTATTTGGGACGTAATATTGTGAA
Organism: Henosepilachna vigintioctopunctata; assembly: GCA_030704895.1. Lineage (NCBI taxonomy): Eukaryota > Metazoa > Arthropoda > Insecta > Coleoptera > Coccinellidae > Henosepilachna > Henosepilachna vigintioctopunctata. The sequence goes on along the minus strand of JARQZJ010000008.1, from coordinate 110,684 downwards.
TATCGTTCCTAATGATTATATAAAATTTCTTGGTGTTTCTATTGATGTTAATTTAACATGGCAGAGACATGTGATTCAATTGTCCGTCAAGCTTGTGAAGAGTATATTTGTTATCCGCAATTTATCTGTCTCTCCATGTGTTGAGAACAGCGTTCTTCGCGTTAAGTCACACATAAGATATATGATATGGTATACTTCTATGGGGCTGCTCTTCTGGAGCAATGAGTTTTTTTTGACTTCACAGAAGGTGTATTAGATTATTAAGAAATCTAGACTATCGATCCTGCTGCAGAAATGCATTTTCACAGCTATAAATCTTAGTTTACCTTGTCTTTATTTTTACGAAAGCCTAATTTATTGTCATAAACTGAAAAAATTGAATGTTTAGGCAAAAATTAATTACTCTCTTAAGATACCGCCATTGTCTTAAATTCAGTAATTATGTAGGCATTATTTAGGCACTGTCAAGAGTCTTCAATTCAGATTGATTTTCAGATATTGAAAAATTGTTATTTAGAATTCAAAAATTCTAAATTTATTAAGGTTGACTACAAGAATACTTCACAGATGGTAGCAACAAAAAACCAGCCAACGATTTCGGATAGTACACGTAAAGATAACGATGTGCAAACACATGATCTACCTGTTGGATTAACCAGAGCAAAAAATGCCGAAGCATTGCTAAACAAACAAAGAAATCTAATGAGTGAAATAATAAACGTGAATCACGATTAGGCAGATATTAATTTGGATAAACCGCCCGCGACTACTAATATACAGGATGGTTTCACAGAGGTGAAGTACAGGAGACGGAACAGGAATAATTTGCCCCGCACATCCATCAGTGGGCTGAAAAATTTAGGGACGCAAGGAATTGCACCTGTTTCCGAAAAAGACATATTTAGAGCGAAGCCTAGCAAAATGTGGCTTTATGTGAGAAAGGTAATTAATACGGTAACTGAATCTATAGTTAAAGACTACATCAAGAACCAAATAAAAATCACTGATTCAGATAAAGTCGAGGTTTACAAATTGTCTTTGCTCGGAAAATCTCATGCGTTTCAAGTTGGAATTGATGCCTCTCTGTTTGAAAAAGTCAACTGTGCAGATTTTTGGCCCAATGGTATAAGAAGGTTCCATTTCGATTTCAGGTAAATGAAGCAAATTTTTCTAGATAAACCACCCTAAAGAGTAGAATAGAAAGCAGTCAAATCGTAATGAAGGACATAGCCTACAACACTCCAAATACAACTGAATCGACTCTGTTTGGTACAGCTTCCATGGAGCGTACACACGTTAAGCCAATTTGCTTGATACATCGAAATGTTCTCTCTGAGCACTGCTGTAAATAAACTTGGAATCTTTATTGCTGAGCACAGTCCAGAAATAATGGCAATAATAGAGCATTGGAGGTCAGAAGACGAGTTGGATAAATATTTGTTAACTTGTTATAGCCTAAAATCAGGTTTCTGCAGGGGACGTGGCAAACATGGCGGGAATGCTATTTTTTGTAGAACTGATATAAATGGATTTCAAAAACCTGACCTAAAGTCTTTCAGCGTTGTAAATATTATTGAATGTTCTGCTGTTCAGCTACTTTTTAAGTGTCATAAATGTTTAGAAATTTATATTTACATGCCTAATTCTCCTCACTGTGGAAGTGAGGAGACTCCGACTTATTTCTGAAATAAATATGCTGCCGTGAGAATGCTAAGTTAATAATCACAGGGGATTTTAATATCGATTTTCTCAAGAATGATTGGGAAGCGAGAGCCTTCTTGTCTCTCCTGGAATAATTTGGCTTTCAACACACCAATAACCTACCAAGTCTCCCCATATCTGGCACGTGCTTGGACAATGTTCTGATCAACTGTACTGGTACTACAGTAATGGAGTATCACATTTCAGATCATTCAGCTTTGAAATTAACGACCGGTGATCTGTCAGTTAAGTCGCCTAAACCAGAACGTCATCTAATACGGAGAATAAACAAAAAAAAACAGTAAACGGTTTCTTATGTAGGATGGCAACAATAGACTAGAGTGATATATTGTCATGGAATGTAGACGAAAATTAGTTGTGGAACATGTTCTCACTAGATATACATGTGTTTTTGATGAGTGTTCCTCACTGCGGCAGTGTACCTATTTTTTTCACAAGACTCCGACTTATTCCTGAAATAAATATGCTGCCGTGAGAATGCTAAGTTAATAATCACAGGGGATTTTAATATCGATTTTCTCAAGAATGATTGGGAAGCGAGAGCCTTCTTGTCTCTCCTGGAACAATTTGGCTTTCAACTCATCAATAACCTACCAAGTCGCCCCATATCTGGCACGTGCTTGGACAATGTTCTGATCAACTGTAATGGAGTATCACATTTCAGATCATTCAGCTTTGAAATTTACGACCGGTGGTCTGTCAGTTAAGTCAATTAGTCGTGGAACATGTTCTCACTAGATACACATGTGTTTTTGATGAGTGTTTTCCGAAAATACTCTTGAAGACTAAAAATCAAAAATTGAATTTTGGCTTATCTCCACACCTGTTGGCTTTGAAGGCAAGGCTCGATATTCTTTTTGTAGCTTGTTCTGTTCAGCCCAAACTTAGGGAAATATATAAATCTGTCAAAAAGATTTATGACATAGAAATTTCAAAAGAGAGAAAGAATCATTTCGGTGATTATATTTCGTGTTTTCCTAACAAATCTAAGGCGGTGTGTCGAGTCATAAACTCCATAACCAGGATCTCTGCTCAATCGAACTTCACTCCTATAATGCCATGTGAACCTAGTGAATCGGTAAACACTTTCAATGACAACTTTATCAGCATTGCTCCTATTGACTCAGTCAACTGGTCATATATCTTAAAAAAATACTATAAAGGAACCTAGAGTAAAACAGTCATTTTTTGTTTTCGATATCACTACAGATGAAGTAGTATCTATTGTGAGATCACTCAAAAATGAAAAATCATATGGTTATGATGAAATACCCTTAAATATCATCAGAAAATCAATTGATTTCATTGCTGACCCAATTGTACACTAGATGTATCGCTCTTTCACGGAAGGCATATTTCCAGATTTGTTGAAAATAGCTGTAGGCAAGCCACTTCATAAGAAGGGTAATGTTGAAGATTTAGTTGACTACAGCCCTATAAGTGTCCTGACATTTTCCGCAAAAATCTTTGAAAGACTAATTTCTAACAGAATACTTGGTTTCTTGAGGAAATTTGAAGTAATTTCCCGCTGCCAGCATAGCTTCATGGATCAGAACAGGGGTACTGAAACTGCAGTCTTTGAACTGATCAATGCTGTTCTCTCTGCTCTCGAGAAATGTGAGCATTCTGTGGGCCTCTTTTTTGACATCTCAAAGGCCTTTGATCTCATTGATCATGGCCTGCTTCTACGGTCTCTGGAAAATCTAAAATAAGAGATAAATAGTTGAAACTCTTTTCCAGCTACCTCACAAACCGGAAACAAAGGGTGGTTCTGTCAAGGGAGGGTAGAACTTTTGTCTCGCGTGATAAGGTTATTATAGGAGGAGTACCACTTGGTAGTATCCTTGGGCCTCTTTTGTTTGTGGCATTCATTAATTCGCTGCCTGTAAATTGTTGAGTCAATGAGTCCAAAGCAATTATGTAAGCAGATGATAGAAATTTTCTAATCAATTCCAGAACCATTAATTCTGCATTGTCTTCTGCAATGTTTATAACTGAAAAAGTGACCAACTGGTGACTCCACAACAAATTGATACTGAATTTTTCGAAGACGGAGAGTATCTTTTTTGTACTGATTCACTGGTGACAATCTGAAATATGTTCATAGTTCTGAAAACCAAATAACTGTGAATACTTCACAGTTACATGTGAATTTCCTGGGTATTACTATAGATAAACACCTGAAAATGGATAAACCTATCATGAATCTTCGTGAGAGGTTCAACTCAATCTGTTACACTGTAAGCTAAGGGACCAGGTTGACTTACATATCCTAAAGGTAATTTATTTTGCTAATTATCAGTCTATATTGCCATATGGAATACAGTTATGGGGAGGTTCTATTCACTTTGGTAGTATATCCATATGCCGAAAATGGACTTTGAGAACTTTATTGAAACTCGATTACAGACAGTCTTGCCGTGGTCATTTGGAAAATCATGGTATACTCACTGTCTATGGACTTTATATTTGCAAATTGCTGATATTTTTCCTCAAGAACAAGCATTACTTTAAAAACTATAAAAATAATAATAGTACCAGACGAGTGTTCCCATATTTTGTTCCCGTACATTCATCCTCACTACGTGAGAAGGGTCCGGAATTCGTGGCTATCAGGCTCTTCAAGGCTTTGCCCAAACGTCTACAAGCTATCTCCAGCCATGAAGGCTTCAAAAGAGAGCTTCATGAACTACTAATGCAATGTGAACCCTACACTGTTGAGGAGTTTAGGGTTTATTGTCTCAACTAAATTTTTTTTTTCTATTTGTATTTGACTTACTTCATTTTTATTTGTGCAATTTTGTGTAAATAATTCGTGAATCTAATAAATATATTCTATTCTATTCTATTTAAAATTAGCTGTTTTTTAGAAAATCTAGACTATCGATTCTGATGCAGTAATGCATTTTCACAGCTATAAATCATGAGTTTACCTTGTCGTTATTTTTACGAAAACCTAATTTATTGTCATAAACTGAAAAAATTGCAATGGTAGGTGAAATGCAGATTTGCAAATATATGAGATGAGAAAGATATACAAGATATACGTTAAGGCTGATGGAGATTGTGCAAATCACAGCCTAGTCAGGATTTCTATTGTTTTAAATTTTATAACAAGTTCCCTCTTCATGTGAGGAACGCTGATCGAGTTAAATATAAGAGATTTAAGGCTGGGGTTTAGTCCATTCTAAGAAACAAGTCTTAAGTTTTTTTATATCATTTCTGAACGAAAACGAATTTTGTGAATCAAAAAAAGTGTTTTCCAATCTTGAATATTTTCTCCAGGGAGCTAGATAATTTTAAAGTTGAAGAATTTTATCAATAGTTTGAAAAATCAAAATTTCAAATTGCCCCTTTTCTTCACGCATGAATTGTCCACATTTAGGAATTAATTAAAAATATTCACTCTTATATTGCATGATTTTAAAATATCTGACCCCCGAGAGAATTTATTAAACTTCAAATTGGTAAAGGTTTGAAGGCCATTGATTGATTACTTTAGAATCTTATCAGAAAAATCGAGACTGCATCAAAAATCGATCGAAAATTCAGAAATAATCCGTTAATATGCAATTATTTAAACTTGAAATTTCATCGAATTATGCGAGCTCGGCAACTCTTTATACATTATACAATTACGAAATATACAATCTCAAAACGATATCGGTATTGTCATCTATTGACGCAACGCAATAAACCCTCCCCTTAAAGGGTGTTTTTGCGAAAGAGTACTACTCATGTAGTACTACTTTACTACTCATGTGGTGAATTTGTAACAGATTCTGTACTAGTTATTTATTAACCTGTTTTATTTAGACTTTTATCGGTCTGTTTTTTCCAATTTTTACTCCTTTTATATATAAATGCTAAAAATGTAACAATTTGAATTTCATCAATAATTATCGATCTATGAATCTTTGAAATCTTATTCCAATTTGGTTAATTTCGTTATTATTATAGTTTTTTTGATAGAATATAGTTCTAGCTGGAAATCCGCTTCTTTCTAGGATTTAAAATTCGGTACCTACTAGAAATATGTTCATATAAGTATATTCGTACCTATTCAAAGGACATGTAGTAGTTTTAGTTGCATTAGATTGAGTCAAATCAACATCCTTATTATATTCAAGGGTTGAATGTCAGAGCGAAATTATGTTATATGTCATAAGTGTCACATACTGAATAATCAATTTTTGATATAAAAACGGACATAAAATAGATCAAATGAACCATTGGTATTGCAAGACAACAGTAGGTTCAAAGTATGAAAAACCTTTAACAATATAACATCTTGATTCTTTGTCAGGACGGACATTCATTATATAGATGAAATTGTGAATATGCTTGTCCATAAAAGAACAATCTATATCGTAATTTATAGCGATTAACGATATTAATAACAATTAAAAGTAATTACTCTCTAAAGATTCCGACATTGTCTTAAATTCAGTAATTATGTACGCATTATTTAGTCACTGTCAAGAGTCTTCAATTCAGATTGATTTTCAGTTATTCTATTTACAATTAGCTGTTCGAGAATAGATGGACGAATTTTACGGATATGGAACTTCTTTCTGGCGAAAACGAAACATATGTGCTTATGCAGAAGGACATGTGTTCTAGAAGTAAGACTTATGGACATAAAGACACAAATGATTTGATGGATGATACCAGGCATGGCATTGTCTTAAAGTGTGCTCATGCGCGCACTGACATCGGAAATGACACGATACGAAACAAAGATTTTGAAAATTGATTCCTACATTTAGAAATATTTTTTAAAACCTCGTACCCCACTTTGGTTTTTAGTTTATTATGCAACTTTACGTATCCTAGGTTGCATAGGCAACACTCTATTTTCCTCTGGAAAGATGTCCATCTTCTTTGCAACATAATGGAATAGCATTCCAGTAATTCAAGGTTGCATAATATTCCGTGCAGTTTTGTGAATCGTTTCAGTCCAATAGATTTTCGCTACAAGAGATTGGTAAGAAATAATTCATGATGTTACCTGACATGAGCCTGTTTAGTTTTTTCTGATTTACTTAAAATTTTGATTTTGAACATATACTATTGTTTTCGGCATTTGTTTTTGAGTTTTCAATTGATTAACCAGTTATGGGTCATTTTAGTGTTTGGAGTAAACTGAAAAAGGAATATAAGGGATTAAGGAATATAAAACTTTCGTAGGTTAATTATGAAAAGCTGTCGTTATAAAACGTGACTGGACAAAACGTGATTCCCGTATATATTAGAACAATGAAGAAACAGTAACAAGATTGCAGAGGAGTCACGTCAAATTTCTTAATTTGAAAGGTCTCTGCTAATTGTGCATTAGTTTCAAACATATTTCAACATTAATCGATTATTAAAATAGTTCATATCTACGAGGTAAGAGTGTGAATTATCTTTCAGTCTGTTAGTTTAAAAGTAATTGAAGAATTAATTCTATATAAAATATAACTGCGAACTTTTCATAATTTCATGTAAACCATAAAATAGAAATGGCGAATGCGTTATTCTTTTGCTGCTTCTCTATTTTTCATTAGCACACACCGATTCTTGTAGTTTACCAGGCGCCATTTGAAATGACATCCACCCTCTAAGTATTTCTGAATTATGAAATATACATATTAAGTGACCAAATACTGAGGAAAGACTTTCGATGGATTTGGTGTTCACTTGTTGAGTCTCAGAAATAAGAATTCATCCACTACATAAAACTACATCGGCCTTTCACGAGGAAGTATGTATCTATATGAAACCGACGATTGATGGTGGTATTTTGAGTAAAAACGAACCTTAACTGTAAGATAGACAAGCAAAATTGAAAGCTTGAATGAAGATATTGATGGCACTAAAGAAGCTGGATGACCCCAAGGCATTGAAATTCCACTCAAAACGTTGAAATTAATGTCAGCTTTAACCAGAGAACATTCGGACAATTACAAACAAGGGGACCTTCAAACATCATAACCCGCACATAAAAGAAATGTTTGAAAACGTGTGAAAATGTTTTCGCTTATTAGTTAGTCAATTGTTTAATTAACAGCAAAAATCGGGATAATTTTTGGACATTATAGAGAACATTAGAAGCCAAAGGAACGTATGCATATTATTTGAATTCATAATAGAATATTTCTTTGCGAACTATGAACTGAGAAGTATCGAATAACCACCATTTCATCTTGAAATATTCTAAGTTTCTAAGGGGCATCCATAAACTACGTTACGCTAAGTGGGAAGAGTCCTTCATTCCGTGACGTCACACTTCAAATACGTGTTAAAACTCGAAATTTGCTATTAATGAAAAAATAAGAGTCAAATTGATCTGTTGGCCACTCACTCTACAAGGGTTACATGGCACACTTTTTCTATTTCATTAGTCCATTGACTTTTGTGGATTAGGTGATGTAATTTTTTTTAGTTCTGGTGTTTTGAGTTTTTAACTAACGAAACAATTTCAAAATAGATAAAAGCAGTGATTTAGGATATATTTATCTTTAACTATAATAAGACTACAGTGCAGCTAATGCTGCTAAAAAACCAAATGAAAAAGAAGACGTTACAACTTATGGTGATATCTGAAAAGTGGTGACTATATTGAACATAAGGTGAAATTTATAACACTAGGGAACAATTTGTAAAATAATTTCTGTTGACTTTGACTTTTAGGCTGTTTTAGAGGTAAATTGACATGCTGATTCCAAAACTTTAATCAGTTTTTTCCATCACTCCAAGTTTTTTATATAACGCTTGTTAGAAGAAGGAGCTAAAGTCACCTACTTTTGATCGAGATATAGTACATTTCTGCAGTTCTTTCGGAGTGCTGATATATTTGTGTATTGCCATAATATAACTGGATTAATGAAATAATTGGGAATTTCAGACTATATCGCAATTGAATGGCGATTGTTTATAGATAGCTCAAAACGTAGCTTGAAGTGTGTTCTCGTCCACAACGGAAATTTATATGGTTCAGCCCCAACAGGTCGTTCAGTGTTTTTTTGCATGAAGAATACGAAGACATAAAGAAGGTCATTGTCTTTGTTGCAATATAACTTACACCAATGGATCATCTATGTTGACCCCAAAATGATTTATTTCCTTCTTGGCCAGCAACGCGGATAATAATAATAATAATAATAATAATTTATTGATTTTCCAAATATACAGAGTAGAAAGGAAAACAGGTCATTCCAAAACAAAACAAGAAAAGGAAAAAAATTTCAAATATTGACTACATGAACCATAAAATTCTTCAATATTGTTTGGCTCAAGCTGTACAAGAAAACGATAAAGTGACGTCCAGAAAGATGAATGACAATACAACTTTTGTATGTTTACTGGTGAACTGCTAAATAGTTTAAAGCCCATATACATCGGGCCTTTTTCTATAGTTATATATATATTATATATATATATATATATATATATATATATATATATATATATATATATATATATATAGTTATTTCTAGTGTTATTTATATTTGAATGTCTACCGAAATAATACTTGTTTTTATGCATGAACATCAAGATTCTATAGATGTAAAATCCATAAACTGTTAAAATGTCATTCCTCCTGAAATACCCTCGACACGATTCCCTGAAATCCTAGACGGAATATTGGTTTCAAAGGCTAACTTTTGCGTTCTCATAATCTGATGAGACCCCAAACTGGTTTCCCAAAAAATGATGCCATAACTCAATAGTGGCTGGAACATAGCATAATACACCGTTTTTAATACAGCTGTATCCACCTGATCTCTAAGCACCCTCAATGAATAAATAACCGATTTCAATTTATTATTAATTTCTTCGAAATGGCTTGTGATATTTCATGAAACTGTCTATATAAACTCTCAGAAATTTAACAGATTCACTGATTGGTACTTCAGCATTACAATAGGTTATGCTTTCTGGATAGTTACGGTTTGCTCTATCAGTTTTAAAAATAATACATTGGGTCTTATCATTATTAAGCACAGCTGATTTTCTATACACCATTCGTTTACTCTATCCATGGCATCCTCAAATTCTCCTTATACCATTCACAATGTTCAATGCAGAGATGATGATGTCTGTATCGTCCGCAAACAACAAATACCTGATAGAACTAGAAAAAAAAATGTTAGGGAGGTCATTAATGAAAATAACAAAAAGCAATGGTCCCAAGCCTAGTGGCACGCCTAAGTCGATAAGCTTCTCTGAGGACAGGTATTCTCGGTTTAAAGCAGAAACAAAGACCCTTTGTCTTCTATTCTGGAGGTAGCTCTCAATTAATTCAAGTTGTTTGTCTCTTATACCGTAGACACTTAGCTTGTAGAGCAAAAGTTTATGACTAATATTGTCAAATGCTTTGGCCAAATCAAGCACAATAGCTAGGGGTACTTCGCCTCGCTCAATTCTTAGATGCTACAAGTAAGTTCAAAAACAGCAGTTACGGTACTCTTTCCCTTCATGAAACCATGCTGGCAGCCTACAAGAACATTGAACTTCCAAAAAAATTTTACCAATCCTATCAGCCAGAACCTTCTCAAACACTTTTAAGAAAGGAGATAACAGACTTATGGTTCTATTATTACTCAAATTATTTGTCAAACCTTTTTTGAAGAGAGGCTTTACTACAGCCACTTTGAGGTCATCTGGAAAGATACCTGACTGAAAAGAAAGGTTCATGATAAGGCATAGCGGATCCATTATAAAATCTAAACAGTGCTTTATAACACTCATCGAAATCTGATCATGTCCGCATGATTTCTTATTTTTTAGCTGTTTCAGCATAATAAATTTCAGACTTTTGGGATAACATTCCATGTTGTCTTGGATTTGTTATTGGATTTTGCAATCTTGTCACCATAATACTCTTTTCTTAGTGCAGAAATCGTTCTATCATATTCAATTTTCAAATTTTTGTATGAATTCCTGTATGTCTAATCTATCCTAGAAATGACTAGGAATATATCTAGTTGATGTTTTAACACTTTTCCACTTTAGAATTATTTATATTGGGTTTCAAAGGTTTGTTTTTGGCTTTTTGTAGTTAATCTTTGAAATTATTTCTGAACAGAGAACCAAATCGCCTTGAGGAAGTGTTCCATAAGATGTTTACGTCTTTTTCTGTGGTATGAAGTATGTCTTCCCGATTTTGATTATATAATATAAAATTGAAAAATTCAAACTATTCTCATTAATCTGTCTTACCTTGATTGTTTCTTCAGGAATGTCGAACAACTGCTGAATTTTAAGCTTCTGACCACAATGATCAGACAGATGAGCTTCGAAAACAGAGGACTCACAACTTTTGAAATTTGTGAGGATGTTATATAAACATGTTGAAGAAGTTACTATTATTCCTGTTGGTTCATGAATTTTGGCTTCAACCCCATAACTGCCAATGAGATCAAGAAAAATTTGTGCATTCTCACTTCTTCCCAAAGTATCAACATTAAAATCACCTAGAATAAGAATTTTAGAATTTTTCCTTATTGCCATATTCAATATGGACATGAGTCTCTCAAAAAAAGGTCAATATCTGCTAGAGGTGAAGTATCAGGTCTATAAACACAAACAACTATCAGTTTTTCAGAACATGAGTTTAACCGAATTGATGAACATTCAATGACATTAGAAACACTCAATTTTTCCAGATCATACCCAACTTTGAATTCAATCGATTCTTTACAGTAGAGAGCAGAACCCCCATGAGAACCCTCTCCCCTGCTAAAAGCGGATGCTAGTCTATAGCCATTAAAATTATATGATCGCAGTTTTTCAAGTGATTGCCAATGTTCTGTCAAACCAATATACCAATAAACCAATATACGATATACCAAGTATCCCTGTTTTCTATGTATGTGGGACAGCAGAGCTCGTGAGAAGAATTGGGTGCAATCAAAGTGGCGGGCAAGATCTGACCTGAAACCTGTTGATCCAAACATTCACCACTTGTCCACAGAAAAAACATTATATTTCCGCCTTTGCATATAAAACTAGGTCTCATGAAGCAAATTGTTAAAGCTTTGTCAACTGAAGGGAACTGTTTTAAGTATATTATTTCGCCATTTCCTAGCTTGTCATATGAGAAGATAAAGGCTGGTGTCTTTGACGGGCCACAGATAACTTATTGAAGATGAACGTTTCATTGAAACAATGACCAAACGTGAAAAGAATGCTTGGTATTCGAAAGTATTGCCAAGGACTTTCTTGTAAACACACGAGCCCAGAATTACGTCGAAATTGTTCAACAACTCTTAGAAAGCTTTAAAAAGCTTGGCTGTATTATGAGTATCAAACTACATTTTTCACATAGCTATCTTGATAAATAAGAGATTTTCTCAGCAGAAAATTTTGGCGCTGTTAGTGATGAACATTGTGAGCGATTCTACCAAAATTTGAAGGTCATGGAGGCAAGGTATCAAGGTAGATGGGATGACTACTGTTGGAGCATCAAACGAGAATATCCTCAGATTGAACATTCGAGGAAAAGTTATAAGCGAAAATTTTTACTTAATATCTTTAATAACATTTTTTAATTCAGAGACAAAAATTTAGTCAAAAACAAGTCATAGATCTAAGACAACAAAATTGCTGTTCCCTAGTGTAATAAAAAAATTGCAAATAAAAAATAATGAGCCAGATGTCAAGTGGTAACCTTAGAAAAAGATGACGTTGGAGGTAAATTAGCTCTACTGTTACTACAGCTAGCTTTGGAGCGTCATCATATTTGTAGTAAGTTTCATACGATAGCTATTGTCCCAGATTTGAGGGATACCCATTTGGGCGATTATGTGGCATCTGTAGACTATATTTCGCATCATTCAATTCTTCCACTAATTAACACAAGCAATCACATAAGAGTCAACAAGAAGTTTTGCCCTTCGCGAAGTTACGCCCTGAAAGAATGATGCTGACGATGATGCTATATGGTCGGATGAAATACTCGTATATGTTGACACAACGAATGCTCCTGACATTAACAACCCGAATTTAGTGGCGCTCTGCCAGTTATAAATAACTAAAGGAGTGGGTTTAATGTCCTTGGACTCAAGATGATTAAGTGTTTAATCTAAGATCATCAAGATTTGTTGAATACTCGTAATGTTCGTCTTGATGTAAATTGAATTAAAAAATAATTCAAATAAAAGTAATTTTGGAAATGGTGTTTCAATTCAATAATTTCTAAATATAGGGGGAAGCCTCACGAATGCGACTCAACTGTGCAAAATGACATGGAAGGTGAAGGTGTCAAAAAATCATGAAATTCGTGTGACGTCATTTATCGATGGACCCTAATAAGGAAAAAAAATGGTTATCCAAATAAATTGAATGAATTGCCGAGACACCCATACACGCTTGTATGTCTAGCACAGAAGTGCGAAAAAGTCACTAATTCCACCTAATTTCTATTCATTCCATTCCCTAGACTCAAAGTTTGAAACGATTAAAATCATTTCAGGGTAGTTCAAACTCGTTCCAAAAGACCGCGAATGGCGCAGGAATTAAAGCGACTCTCTTTCATTTCGCATGACCTGGCTTCAAAGCGTAGCGAAAAGTGTATCGCGTTTATGACATGAAATTCGCTACTCCAATATCTTTCCCTTATCGATAATGCTACTAATCAAGCACCACAATTTAAAGCCTCCTCCTTTCTACATCGCCGGAATCGGAGCGCTGTGCACTTAAAGGGAGTTAAAAATTGAATAACTCTGATTGTCGAGGGCGACCGGAACCAGTTCTGGGTGGGCTATTAGGTTGCAAACGTTCAAAGAAGCGCTAATGTCTAGTAATGGCGTTCATTGTTCCGCAATCCTTCAATCATTTTCTCAATGCAATAAGCTCTTTATGCTTTCTGCCACTTCCCGCTCTTTATTCTCGATTGTAATTCGTCGAATTCGTCGCGAAAAAGACGATTTCGATGCGTATTTCGCTCCAAAGGAAATGTAAAACTGGATCAAAGTTTCCAGAAATTGAACTGCAGTTTGATATATCTCGCAGTGTGAATTTCTGAAGAGTCAATCGATATTGGATGAAAGTACTGCTATGTACGAGATTTTCGAACATTCACAATTATGACACGGAGGTTTCGCTTATCTCTTGGTTATATTGTTATATGGTATACACATTATGTTAAAAACTATAAAATTAAAAATTAACACTTGACTTAAGTTTCACGGAATATATTAAAAACTGTACATATGTTTCGGGTGGTTAACCCATTATCACGAGTATAGTGTAGTATTGTATACACTTGATAATAATAATGATAATAAGTTCTTTATTCTCAACATGTATAACACCCAATTACAGAAAATAATAACAATGTGGAATACATATCTAAATAATTAGAAAAAAGATTTAACAAAGAACTCAATCTAATCTAAAAAAAATAGTAACTTATAACTACATTATGGCATTCAATGAAATATTACAAAGAACTCAATCCAAATCAATTCATTTTAGTCAATTTCCGTTGTTCACATAACTCCTGATAATAAATTCTATCGAGTTAAAGTGAATGTCACAATTATTGGCAACTCTATTGAATGTAGACTCCATAAACCAAATGGGGGATTGTACTAGCGGGTTGGTCCTCGGAGTCTTTAGGTGGAATAATTCTGTATTACGAGAATTTTGCCTAGGAACACGAAATTTCAAATCGGACAACAGAGAAGGACAATCAATACTATTGTGCAGTAATTTGTACAAAAATTTGAGCGATAAAGTTTTTCTCCTGCTCTGCAATGAGATGAAACTAAATGGACTCAATGATTCGTAATGATTGACTCCTCTCTGTGGATAAATTTTATCCTCCCTCCAAACTTAGAATTCCAAGAACCTTCCTGAATACCCTCAAGATGGCGTTGATGGCAAGTGTAAATGGGATACCAGATCGTGCTGCCATACTACAATACTAATCCAAGTATACTAATCCGTATGCTACGGATTAGGGTATCAAATAGTCCTATGAATGTTGATGAATTATTAAAATATTTACCATTATGTATAACGAATTCATATATTTTCGCAGCAGATGAAATAAGTGGGTGATATCTGGGACAAAGAAAGCTTCTGATCGAAGACTACACCAAGATCTCTCGCCTTATCTGAACGAGAGAGAACCTGACCACCGACGCAATAATCACAATCAATTCGGTCTCTTTTCCTTTCAAAAGAAACAACATTACACGTTGACACATTCAAACTCAAATAATTGTCCTCACACCAATTAGCAACATCGTTCAGAGCGAGCTGAAGTTGAACACAGTTGTCCTGAGATCTAACTTCATGATATTGTTTGAAATCGTCTGCAAACATTAAATGTGGAAAATGAATATTATCCATCAGATCATTCACGAACAGAATAAATAACAGGAGTCCAAGATTAGACCCTTGAGGTATTCCAGAGGAAGGTATGAACTCAGACATTGATAATGGGTTAACCACCCGAAACATATGTAGAGTTTTCAATATATTCAGTGAAACTTAAATCAAGTGTGTTAATTTTTAATTTTATAGTTTTTATTCACAATTATGCTGAAAGATGAAAATGATTCTAGTATTAGTTGACATTCAATAAGTTTTATTATTTTTTTAATCGTCCTTTTGTTACTTTTAGTTTTATTTGTTGTGTTTCAGGGGATAAAAAAATGAGACTTAATTCATTGCAAATAAAGTAGAAACAACAGAAAACGCAAAAATAGTAATAATGACGAGAGCGAACTTCAATAAACCTCAACTTCAATAAGATTACAAAAGTTTCTGTTTGGAGAACAAACTTCCAATTTGTCCACACCCACAAACTCTTGATCATTTGAAGAGGTTGTAGAGATGGGTATGAAACGAAAACTTAAAATATCGATGAAATTTATATATTAGGATTAGAAACTTGAGGTTTCGACAGAAATATTGGAAATATATCGGCTTTCTTGAAAATCATGAAATTGGTATGTATAATTCACATAGAAGAGATCATATTTCAAGAACATTTCATATTCTAATTCAATACTTTCTCAACAAAGTCTTAAGATACTCTCATAAACAAATTCAACTTTCAATTAGTTTTGTAGGTGCAAAGAACTTTTCAACTTCGGAACTTTTTGGCATAATGCAACTTCTCATGCATATCCAGAATGGCAATTGGAAAATAAAAAATCAGACCTTTTGTGTATGAAACATATTGAAAATTTCCTGATGGGCAACTGTTCTGGACTCTTATCTGCGAAATATAATATAGAAATATGAAATGATATTGCTAGCTACCAAAAGAGATCTTTGAGTGTAATTAAACACTACTACATTTACATAGTTAACCAAAGTTGGGGTATTGACTTAAAATCATAAAGACGCTTTGGATCTTCTAAATACCAACTACTAGCATATACATTACCAAATCTTCAATACCTATATTTTTCTAAACAAGGTCAAACCTCTTTTTTTTGTAAAAGTGAATAGTTTATCAACGGCAAAATGAGCAAATAGCAAAATTGCAACAGCTGAAATGATGTTATTACAGATAGCAAGGACATTCAATAATAATAAACACATATTAATTAAAACTTCTTTCAGCTCTCTTTTGAAGCTTCTATCATTCAAGGTTTTGAGTCTTGATGGTAGGTGGTTGTATAATTTGATACCGCAATATGTGGGTGAATGTTGAAACTTTGTTGTCCTGTGATTAGGAATGGACAATATATCATCATGTCTCGTGCTGTATTGATGGAAGCTAGCACATGTCCGCAAGCTGCCTAAGCGTTGACGTATAAACATCAATGTATTCACGATGAAAACACCCGGTAATGTGAGAATCCTGTATCTCGAAAACAAAGGTCTACAAGATTCCCGAGGCCCGGCACCAAACATTAAGCGTATGATCCTTTTCTGGACTCCAAACACCCGTTCAACACCCGGTGCGGAACCCCACAGGACAATGTTGTAGGAGAGATGACTGTACACCATACTGTAATAGACACTAACTAAAGTATCTTGTGGTAGGGAGTTCTTAAGTCGACATATTGCATAAAAGGAACTGTTCAATCGTTTACATAGTGCATCAATGTGGCGATACCATTTAATTAAGGAAAGGATCCTAATCGGATAATTCGACCACATAGGTTCTTAAAACGAGGTACTGCCGACACATTATGATCAAAATAGCCCACATGATCAAACTTTACATTTCCTGTCAAAATTTGAAGAGCTTATTGGAATTTGGAGACTGCATCATTTGAGGAAAACGGTGTACAAACTCCCAAGGTTGTAACTTGGAACACTAACCACAGAACCGTAAAATTAGGTCCACACCCATCATAATATGAATTCCTATTTTAGGACGGTTAGGAAACTATATTTGCTTAGTAGATAATGATGGATCTAAATACATAAAAACATAGAAAACTGGATAATTAGCAAAGCATTATGTTGTGAAGCAACTGAAAATTTTCATTGGTCATTAGGATACTAGTCATTGTTGATATAATTATGAATATATCTATGTTAGGTGAGACAATATTGCTTGAGGAACTTTTCAAACTCAGAATAGACTCTGAGCTGGTGGACTGCATTAGAGAACTGGAAGAGACAATGCACAGATAAGTTTTGTATATATGTCACAGCCAACAAGCTTGATTAATAAATAAACCTAGCCTCTTTAATAATTGCACTGCTCAACTAGCGACCTGAATGATATTCACCCATTTGATCTATCATGAAAGCTACACATTAATTGTAAAAAAATGGTAGAAATTCGAAAGCCGCAATGGAAGATATTCAAAATTAGAATCAAACTTCACCTGTGCAGATTATCACAGGCCAACACACATTTTGGTGCCTGCGATTTTTTAACTGTTTCTGAGTAATTTTTGGATGCAGAATGTAAAAAAGTTCTCAGATTTTGTCTATCAGATCTAGTTTTTGAGATTTTTTAAAAAATTGTGTATATAATTTACGTTATAACTATTATAATATATAATATTACTATTGACAGTTAAAAAAACAAAGACACATGGATTTAAGTATTTATTGCAAAAACTTAATTACGATAAAATGTAATATTAGTACCTCGACAAAGTAGATTTTTTTATTTTAATCTGGATGCAAGTAATTCAGCGGATTCCTTTGAGAGATTCAGGTCTCCTTTAAGATCGTTTAGTTCTTCTTGATTGAAACACTGCGGAGTTGCTAAATCTGCTTCAAAATCGCTGTCGTTTTCTGATTGAATTCTTTTAATTCGTCAGACGTTGATGTTTCTGTATCATTTTCTGTCAGTTCAGGTAGGCTGCTGAATGATGGAACGGGTATTTCTTCCGAATGCACTACAGGCCTTCTTGCAGAATCTAGATCAGGATATGTCCATTTGTGTCTATTGTTTCTATTTATGCCTTTAATATTAACGAGACAAAAATAGCAGTCGTCATGATGGTTCCGCGGTTCTCTCCAAACCATTGGTACACCAAACTTTAGGCACTTCCTCTTTCCAGTTGTCCACTGTCGCAAATGTTCAACACATGTTTTACATTTGAAATGTGGGGCCCAAGATTTATCTTGATCTCCTAAATGAACGCCAAAATAGGCAAGATAAGCTCTTTTCACAAAGTCAGAAATCGTTTTTCTGCTCTCTTTCAAAGTGTATTCACCACACACATAACAAAAAACATCGGGATGATTTACACAGGTACGTCTGCTTGTGGATGCCATTGTTTCAGTTTAGTGTCTTGATACTACAAAACGATCAAAATTTACACAAAATGATAGCACAACTTTACTTGGGAAAACTCAGTAATATACTAAGTCAAGTACAGACAAGCAGGTATAGAAGGATCGGGTCATAGGCAATTACAGGTATAAAAGTAATTAAGAGTATTGAGTAGTTCCTAGTATAGGAACATTGGGTCAAGGACAATTCCAGGTATCCATTTGGCTAATTACATTCTGGGAAATTTCTATTTTGAGGATTAAGTACATATTTATCTCTTTATTTGTTGTCCTTTATCAGAAAAAAATATATCATTTAACCTGTAACGTGTATCTCAAAAACTAGAGCTGATAGAAAAAATCTGGTGGCATTTTTGGAATCGGCACATTAAAAACATCTAATATCAGATGTTAGATTTCTGGCACCAATTTTTTTTTTTTTCATTTTGTTGGCCTGTGTGATCCAAAGTGGTGTGTGTTATGTGTCAGGTTCAACAGGATATACATCTAGAGAAAGATGAAGCCCACAATAGATTTAAGCGTGCAGCCGAAAAGATTATTGATAATACTGTTGAAAAATTGCATTTATAGAGGTTAGATATTGCCAATAGTGTTTTGGTAAGCATACCCAAAGCGAATCTTGGGCATTTGGACATGAAAAATATTCAAGGGAAAATTGTTGATATAACAAACGGCGCAAATAAAGATGGTAACTATTGAAAACTGTTTTCCACGGCAGCAAGAGCTGCAGTAGTCAGATAAAGAATATGGTGAAAAAACCTTACTTCTTTCAGAGAGGAGATGGTAAGTCAGTCACCTTAGGTTTGTCAGGGATCCCAAGAATGTAATTGAAGACTTGCTGTGAGTCAATGTCCCAAAAATATATGTGTTTGTTTTGAGAATAAAATTCTTGCTGATCCAAATACCATACAGATTAACTTGTGTTAACTAATAATATTGTTGGTACTTATATTATATGTATGTGTACTATATTATATGTACTTTTATATATTATATTGTGTGTACTTAGTAATAAAGATAACTTAAGATATTAAGAAACAGTAATATGTTACATTCTGAACATTTCGAATAAAATTTTTTTCAGATGTTACATCTTTTTTATTTTTGTAGTTGGTCATCCCATTGTACGAATAGCCTCAGCATTAGCCAGCCAGTTTATTGAATGTTGTAACAGGTGCTACGACTGATTATATTCAGTCTGCGCAACAAAGAAATTGGTTCAGTCTCAAAGTTAGTCCTATCCTATGTCTTCTCGTTTTCTGAATGCAAAAACGACCATTAAAAGAACCGATTAGCTCTGGTTTCAAAAACTTTTAAAATACCCGAATTTTCCATCAGCTACTCGACCCATTCCACATTCAGACAGTTTACCAGTTCCTACACCAGTCCAGGACAGAACTCAACGAGCCTTCCATATCTTTTGACCCTGATTTTAAAGAAAAAAAAGATGATAAATCGCATAAATTGAGTCGATCGGAATTGAGTGATCTCACTAGAGATCTTCAATTACAGAAAACGTCACAGGGATTTGATTCCTTTTTTTTAATGAAAAAATAACCTTGTTTTTTGTTGTAATATTAATGTTTCGATGAAAAGTTTGAATATGAAGCATGATCCAACTGAATGGAGACTTTTCATACTCTTCTCCAAGTTTAGTTTGAAAGCTGTTTTGCTTCATAATGGAACCGTTTACCATTCCTATTGGCCATGTGGTTCACATGAAGAAGATTTATGCAAACACGGCAGACCACCAAGATTCAATCAAACACCTGCAATATAAGGGAAAAATCTGCTGTGATTTAAAATTGATAGCTATGCTCTTAGATATGAAATTATGGTCACGAAATACTGTACTCTTTTATATATATGGGATAGTAGGTATAGAAATTCACTTATATTCAAGAAGATTGGCCTGCAAGAAATATTAACTCTTGACAAAAGCGTAACTGCCGAGCCACTCGTAGGTCCAAAAAATGTTTTTCCACCCTTACATATCAAGCTGTATTTTGTATCAATTTTGTCAAAGCCATGAACCGAGAGGCCAGGCTTTTAAGTACAGTAGGGCCTCGGTAATTCGGACTCCCGCTTGTTCGGTGATCGCTGTAATCCGGCCGGGCAATGGGATTCACTGGGACTCCAGTGTAGGTCCGGTGTTATGTTCTGAAAACCTCATGGACTCATTAAAATCCGTAACTTCAAAGGACACAGTTTTTCTTTTGCTAATTCCTGGGCCAATCTTAAGGCATCGCTAATTAACAAATCATGGAAGAATTTGCACCTGAATTTCTCACTGATTATGACGAACCAGAAGATGATGTTCCGTTAGCCCAGTTTTTTAACAGGTTGAGGGGACCCAATGATCCTCAAATAAGTGAGCTCAGCAGAAGCTCAAGAATGGGCTGCTGGTGGTGCCGAAAGCGAGTTACAAAGATATGAAGTGTTAACTGATGAGGATATTGTGCGAGCGGCTATGTGTGAGGACGATGAGCAAGATGAGCACAATAGCGTTAAAGTTCTCGACTTCACAAAAGTTGGTAATTCAGAGGCAGTAGGGGCTTTTAACACTGCTTTAAAATGAGCTGAAGTTAACGAATTTAATAGCCACGAAGTTATGTTTGTCCATCGACTTAGAAACCGGGCTTTCGAAATGAATTGCGAAAATTATAAACAGAAGAGTATTACAGACTTTTTCAAGAAGAATTAAATGATGTTTTATATTAACTGATTTTCTTACATGGTTGTAATTTTGAACATGTACATTTTGTCCTTATGTTATAATTTAAAAATTGAATGAAGAAAATAAAATTAAACATGTGTTTTATCAACATTAAATATTGCATACTATAATCAGTACGTCTCGATAATCCGAAAAGGGTCTTGTTTTTGCCTCTCCGGATCAACGAGACCCTACTGTACTTACGAGGCAAATTTCCTAAATTAAATGTTGCAAAGTTGAAGGAAGGCATCTCTCTTGGGCAACAAATACGTCAACTTGTAAAGAACATTACATTCGATTTAGTTTTGGAAGGGAAAAAAAAGAAGCATGGAACGCTCTCACGGAAGTTATACATTGAATTTTAGGGAACAAAAGAGACTACCCCCAATTGGTTACAAATTTGGTCTCCAAAAATACCACCAACTTCCCACCTATGTAATTGAGGATTTTTCCATCAAGATATTTCTGTGATTGAACGAAGATATCAGGGCCGTTGGAATGAACCAATGCTTGCATATTACTATTTTTTAGAAGAATTTTGAATTGAAATATCATTGATGATAGTGTAATCACAATTTAAATGTTGTGAGCCTATGTAATTCATATTTATCAACTTCTTAGAAACAACAATTTTCAAAAACTATAATATTGAAAATTAAAACACTTGACTTAAGTTTCACTGAATAATTTTTAATTTTATAGTTTTTAACATAACGTTTCACCATGAGATAAGCGGAAGCTCCGTATCATTCATTAACAATTTTCATGATTTACATATCAAAAAATGTAGAGCTATAATAAATTTTTTCATTGTCATATTCGTTTTTCTCAACCCAACATTAGTAAGAATTGACTCATGAAGTAAAGGAAACTTTCAACTTTTTTTTCGTTGCGCAGTGATATCATTGAGGTCGCTAGTTGAACGGTGCTGGTTAGTGAAGAGGTTAGACTGTTAAACTGCTAATTAAGCTGGTTGGTTGCGACATAAACATACTTACATGAAATTATGAACTCTGAAACTCCTATGAAAGAGGTAGCATAACCCCTTTATGTAATCATAAAAACACACACACCTTACAATGGTCCAGGTATTTACTTTATAGTTCGATTAATTGCGGCCGTTCTTTGATGTAAATCCATTTCAAAATGTAAATGGTAACGAGAACACTGTTTTAAAATTGTACACACTTTTGTTGAACAACTGTGACGCACCATCATATTCTGTCAGTTCCAATGAGCTATTGTAATTAACAAGAAAAATAATTTCCTTTGAAAATATAATAATTAGATATCGAGTTCTTTTTATCATAAAAACATTCATACCCCTCTGCATCAATGTGCATTTGCTGGTATTTTCCATACACCCTGAGTCTTCTCTATGAATAGCGAAATTTTCCACTCGTTAGCATTACCATAGCAATACGAACGTTAAACCAGCTTTATAAGTATCCACAAAAATGAAAAAAATTGATATAGTGATTGACTTATCCAGAATGAAAGCGTTTGGGGTCCTCTGAAAGGTCATGTATTACCTAAAACCCTGTATTCATTCGTACTTAACTCTAATGCATATTTAATTTGACAGAAATTGGCTAATTCCTATTCATTTTGAGTGGAACGTGGATAACGATGGCCGATGGATGGGCGGAGGAGAATCGTACTATTATGCCGTTTTATGCGCCTCAACGTTATCCCCGCCTGGTCGGCT
The DNA here is from genome assembly GCA_030704895.1 of Henosepilachna vigintioctopunctata. NCBI lineage: Eukaryota > Metazoa > Arthropoda > Insecta > Coleoptera > Coccinellidae > Henosepilachna > Henosepilachna vigintioctopunctata. The sequence goes on along the minus strand of JARQZJ010000008.1, from coordinate 87,822 downwards.
ACGATGTCGCCGGGTCGAACTCAATAAAACCAGATTAAAACGCGTAAGCCCTATATTTGAATTAATCTGCGTATTCTACATCCAGCCAACCCTAACACGTACTGAAATGCTATATTCAAAAAATGGATATGAATCATTCTATTCGTTAGTGGACAGTGAATGCGAAACATAATTATGAGGTTTTCAGATTATTCGTTGACGATCGGAATGATCAGACATCCAGAACAATTACCTCTTGAAAAATGTACAAGTTATTAATGTTTTATAGACCTGAGATAATTGAATTACCTGAAAGAGATAATAACAGGACTTCCTTCAAACTTATTGTACTATTACGCCCTTGGGGCCTTTTTTTTTACGACGCTGTACTTGTTCTTTATTACTGCAACTGCAGAAAAGCCATTTTCCCACAAGTACGAATTTGCAAATGGTAAAAAATCTTCAATGCAGCTGTGTTGGAGGCCCAATTCATTCACGAACAATGGAAATCCAAAATTCAGACAGTTTTTTCTTGTTGTATTGAAACATCACAGGACAATTCTATAGGTTGGTCTTCTTCCTTTCTTGGATGTCTCGATGGTGTGGACGACAAGAAAGGGTTTCTGATCGAATAATATTGCTCTAGATTATCGGGGATATATTTTTGAAAGTGTTTGTTTAGTGGGAATTCACACAGCACTCACTCAATTTGGTCGCATCTACCCGCGACGCTACTTGACATTGACTTACAGTTAGATAAACCTTATATACAACGGTCATAAGGCTATGTATGACTATGACTAAGTTATGTATGGCTGCGAGAATTGGACATAAATAAAAACATGGACAATGACTGTCGCAAACGAAGATCGTCTGCGAATATAGGACAGAACACTCCTCCGAAAGGTCTTTAGGCTGACACACTATGAGGCGACCGCAAATAGAGGATGAAAACCAACAAAGAATCTTGACTTCATTGACGAGTTATCTTGGCAGAAAACATTAATATTGTTAGTATTTGGAAGGGATTATGATTGAAAGGAAGTTTCGATGGGCAGAAAAAATAGAGATGTGTCGTTAAATGAAACCTGAAAACCACCTAGGTTTCTAACGCTATGGAGAGAGAGTGAGAGAGAGAGTGTGAGAGAGAGTATGAAAGAGAGAGTGAGAGACAGATAGTGAGAGAGAGTGAGAGTGAGAGAGGTATACCTGAGGTAATAGTTTTGATATCAAGTATATATGTTTTCTGTAGCTCTATCTACAAGAAAAATATATCATCCCTATTTTGGCACCCATATGTTTATTAGGTGACGATATCTATTTCTTGTTCGAGCCTAGGGTTAAATATAGGTTTTTCATTTAAAAACTTGTTGAAAATACATATTCACTTATAGCGATTGCAAAAAACACGTGTAAACTCTTTTCAAATAAATAAACAAAATATTCCATATACAAGATTATAAAAAGTACTCTATCTGCTCCGTGTGAGTTGATACAACTCTTGTAATTGGTCGTCTCTGTAGAGTAGTGAGAGAGTGACGGACCCTCACCAGGGAGATCAGGGTTCGAATACCGGGTAAGACATGGACGTTTGTGTATGTAAATGAGAATCAGCGGTTAAATTGATAAATGATATGAATGGGTAATGTCCAAAGATGACGAACCCAAAAAAAAAACTATTGATAATGGATTACCCGAACTGACATGAGTCAACTTCAATAAACCATTTTTTGGATTTATAGTAGTGTTTTGATTCTTCGATCCATCCTTTCCTGAAATCGTCTTTTAGCTTACAACACCGCTCAAGTCGAATATTAGCGCTTATGACATTTTGATGTCTTTGGATAGATGAGCTCATTGCGCATCTAACCATTCGTAATATTATGTATATTTCAGTTAAAGAGAAGTTGTAATTCAAAAATTAGCGACAGCGCGCTAATAGGCTGGCCTCTAAATACTGCGCAGTTTTTTGGGTCTACTGTGAAGTTGGTAAAAGTGACTTATGCGGTGTTGTAAGCGAAGGGACGAAATGTCATCTTCATTTTCAGTTAATAATATTTAACGACTGATCATTATATATATTTTATATATATTCTTGAACTGTTGTCAATATATTTATTCAGCCCCCCATATTATAAAAACCTTTCGATCAAAATTTCTGTAAACCGATGAAATACGAAGATTAAAAAAATAGATCTAAATTTTCTAGATTCGTATTTTAGTATGGAATTTGTTTCTTTTTATTTTATTTTGTTTTAGTTGAAAACCACTTTGGTTAATAGTGTATATTCATGCGTGGCATAATAGATAAATGATTACATAATTTTTAATTATATTGTTCGCTTTGTCGACACGTCAGTTGTTTTCGGCATTCGTTTCTGATTTAATTACTTCAGTAATTCTCATCATGGGCCATCATGGCGACTGAAGTGAATATTTATGATATTTTAAATATCATTCTATTGAATTTTTATTCAAAAATAAAAAAAAATTATTCTTAATGAAATGGCGAATGCGCTTCCGTCTTGAAATCCTTTGTTTTAGTTGATACCCATTTATATGATTTTTTGTTGTTTTGAGTATTACTAGATACTTGATTCGGTGAGTTATAAGTTTTGAACCGATCTGTTCATTTCACTGTTATAGCGATGGAATGTTGAATGTTTAAATATCAGCATATTTGAGGGTTAATAATTATTTGTAAGCACATTTGATAAAGTTTCAAAAGTTTATAGAGTTAGGTATAAGTAATTATTATTTCGATATTTTTCTTGGGCATTCAATTTTGTAGCGTTTCTGCATATATATCTGTCAGTTCCATTTGAGTTTCATTTTGATTTTCATGTAAAATAGTACTTTCATTATAAATCCAACATTTCGTAGTATTTTGCTTTTCTCATAATTTACAGCTAGTTAATAGCTGTGGCAATAGTGAAATTTTTCTGAATCATATATCCGACCTTTTTATCCGGAAGTTGTGTCTCTAAGTGAATTATTTAGTATATTATTGACTGGTTAATTTTTCTTCTTTAATAAAACTCTCAGACCCTGAGTAACTGTATCGTCGAACATCAGATAAACAAGGTGCCGCCAGAAATAAATTATGAGGTGGCCGGTGATGCGGGTACAGCCAATCAGGTTAGTAGAGATTTAACTAGTGTGATAATTAACAAATTCGGACTCTCTTCTATCATCTTTTAGTCCAGAACACACCTCAAGCTCAAGAAACAAGCCTTCGACCAGTCCATACTACCAGTTATGACTCACAGCTGTGAAACTGGACATTTAAACAAAAATTCTTCCGAAAACTTCAAGTTGCTCAAAGGCCTATGGTGCTCGTCACAATCAAGAGGAACCGTCAACAACTACAGTGGATTAGAAAAAATCCAATGTTATTTCAAAAGACATTATTTGCAGAATTAATTAAGTAGAATCTTTCAAACTGCCATGGGCAGGTGGGAAATACCGATGGAAAAAGGAGTGACAATAGAAGACTACAAAAAACACAGAAGTATATAAGGGGCGAAAAAGATGAAAACGACAACCTAAACTCACATGATTCTACAATTTATTGAAAACAGGCAGGAAAAAATTGGTACCAATTAGTACATGACTGAAATATTTGGGATGAGATGAAGGTCCAATATAGACGGGCTACACCATAATTGGATTACAAAAAACAATCATATTCATATGTGCAATAGTAATCAACGATATTCGTTGGTAGACAGTTTGTTTGCATGTCAGTAATATAAGTTAGTACCACGGCCGACTTTAATCAGATCATGAAGAGCGTTGTCCGGCGGTATTGCCAACATTGAGTTAGGTCTTCTCTCCTAGTCGGTTGTTCCCAGAGTTTCAAGCATTATTTCAACTCTTGTGTATATTGCTGACGAAAAAAAATTTTGTTCGTATTTATAACATATAGAATATTATATTGCCTATTGAGAGCACATATTTCTGAAAAATGTGAAACATTTATTATTACAAGAAAACAGCGATATTCTTGATAAAGCTCCACTGCGTAAAAAATACTTCTATTAGTCAGTGGGACTTATTTAATTTACATGAAGACCCAAATTTTGCCTAACCCAATTTATTACATTATCTGAGAGAAAAGGAACATAGAAAGAAATGCTGTAGGAATTACTCAAATTGAATTATTTACCTAAGTATAAATAAATATTATATTTCCGATTAGGGCAATCAACAAACTACTTTATGAAAGTATTGAGCTTTCTTCGTTTATTTTTTGATTGGCTTAATTTTTTTTTTGTGAAGTCATTCAAAAAGATATTGAAAAAAATGGAACACAGCATGTTCAAAATATTTTTATTTTCTTCACCAAATAGAGAGCAACAATAAAAATCTTTCAAAGTCTCATCCAATGACACGTTTAAAAAGTGAGCTCACATAAAATTGCTTCGTAGTGTATATTACTCAAAAAGGGTTGAAATGAGCCAATTCATCTATTTCAATTCTCTCGAATAATTCGTAGTTATAATACAAGTAAACTCGTCACATTCCGATTTTTGGGGACATTCAAAGTTAAGATCAGCTGTTCAATTTGCTGTTCTTTTTTGTATATCTGAAAAAGAAAATTAATTCCTTGATGCTTTCGCGAATACATGTTTAAGTCGAATTTTCTTTTCACCATTTACAACTTCGTTGACACTAACTTTAGAATTAAAACCGCCTAACAGTCTAAATTTGCTAAATCGTTTGTCCTCTTGTTCAGTGGTGAATTTTACAGGTAAGATATAAGTTATCTCGAACGTTTTAAAAGCATACTCTATTAAATCTAAAAATACCGAAGTACTGTTCTCTAAATCTCTCTTGCCTGATGATATCAGTTTCAGGAAAATGCAAGGCACAAACAAATGAATATTTTTTGGAGCCCAATCATCTCGTGGTATACATTTCATTCATTTACTATTTGAAAATTGATTTTTAGGGAAACTGATGCTACTAGTTGCCCATCCGCCCCCACGCAGGGTGCTGTTATAATTGATTTACAACCAAGAATGCAACAAGTTTTCGTCATATCTGGAGAATATACTTATTAGAAACTTACCTATTCCAAGCTTGAAACTTAATGAATCATCTACGGAATACCCATCCTCTACACTATATTACACAAAAACCTTATTTGTAAATAATCCATACTCAAAACACAACACAAATTCGTTTTCGATTCGATTAAATCGTTACACACAAAACACTTCGTTTTTAGAATTTGATGTTATGTTATTCACAAACTATCATCACTAGCACCTATATTGCGCTATAGAAAATTGATGAATAGAGGATTAGTACTGAAATCGTAAAATATTGAACTTCAAACTACGAAAGTCTCAAACAACACAAAATTGATTTCGCTTCACTTAAATCGGTAAGCACACTAAACACTTCATTTTTTATAGTTTCATGTTGAGATTTCAACAAATTATCAACAACAACTCATGTATTACACTATACACAATTGAAAAATATAAAATTTATACCAAAAGCTCGAATTATTTAACTTCAAACTGCGAAAGTTTTGAGAAGCGTCCTTTTGCATATAGTGTACCAGCTCAACTAATCCACTGCGTCCCTGTTGCCAGATACTCATTTCATGGCCTTGAATTGAAGGTGGCCGTGTTAGTACATATTGCTTCACGAAGGTAAACTTTCCTCAACTTCTTTGTAAATTAATTGTCAATCGAAAAGTGTTTACCAATTTAAATGAAAATGACGAAACCAAAATATAACCTTGGCAGGTAAGTTCAGTATATTTTAACAATATTGAAATTTCCGTTGAATATAAAACAAAATTCAAAAACTTTAACTTTTGATTTACACTTTTATCAGTGTAATAAAAGTGAAAAGTTCAAGTTTTTGAATTTTATTTTATGATGGTTTTACATCAAGTAAACGCCAACTGTTTTCAATATTTGAATAGAATATTGAAGTTCCTCAATTTTATCTCACATTTCTGTAAATCCTATTCTAAAATATGTTTATTTGTTGGAATATTAATCTTTTATATCTAATTAACATGGCATGAACACGGAAAGTGCGTCATCTGTTAGTTTATTGACTAACAGTTCGACATTAATATGTCGATCAATATTCGAATTTAAATTGATCGAAATTCAATCGAAAATTCGAATTTCATTAACTGGATAATTAGCAACATAATAACCAAGTCAAAATCCGATTTCAAGCTTCGTAACAGTAAATTAAATAGGTAGTATAGTTACAAAGTAGTTACAAATTCTAATACTGAATATTAATTGCGGTATATTGTTGCGGAAGGTAAACCAAGCTCAGCATGAATCTGTCGTCACCATCTGACTTCGTTATTAGCCCCATTATCTGTTTTCATGTTGAACGGCGACAAATGCAGACTTTGGATTCACCCCGCTTTTGTGTTTTCCCCAAATCATTGTATAATAACAAGTAATCAACTCGGCCAAAGCTCTAAGTGTCTTTGATACTCCGGTGGAGTTCTGTCTCTTTGAAGGTTAATTTTAATAGTAGTTTAGTTTGTGACACGATCATTGTGTAGCGCTTGAGTATACGATCAGGTTGATGTAATTTTGTAACTTCATGAAAACATAACGGATTTCGAAAATAAATGGAGTAATTGAAAAAACTGAGAAACCAGACTGCAGTTGAAAAATTCGATTTCAAACCAGAGTTTTCAATCATTACATAATAGTGACAAGTAAAAAGCACGAAATAGGAAAATTAGACTGAGAGAATTCATAACTTTTCTTAACATTGTGTGTGTTGATTTAAGTGGTTATCCAGCTTTCCTTGTAGGTAACACTATTATAAAAACTCTGGAATAAGAATGAAAATATGATTGATTAAGAATGCAAACTTGGGAACTAAGTATATAAGCAAGCAGGCCTCATTGAATTCCTTTCGATTTTTTATTTGCAAATGGAGGAAAAACGTCATTGTAAATTTGGTCTGTCTCAGAGATGTGTATATCACCTCAACTAATGGCGGGATTGTTAGACCACACTCTATTCTATGACCGATATTCATTTAATGGCCTGTACACGGCCACCTACAATTCAAACTGCGAAAGTTTAGAGCAGCATCCTATTTGCATTAATATACGAGTTAAACTAACAGCAGAATTGTAAAATTCCATAGATCACCAGGCCCACAGTCCCATATACTCATTTTATGTCCTGTTTGTAGTCGGCCGTGACTCTACTTATCTACAACAAATTTTATTAATTTAAAATATTTTACGAGAATGAGTTTGGGTTGTTTGGGAAAATATAATGTTGCGTTGAGTTCATAAATGGATTTTGATGTTTCTGGTTTTGAGGTAGATATTCTTGCAGCAGTTAGTTGTACAATTTCTAGAGGTGTACCTAAAAGTAAAACACTTTCACCCATCTCTTCACAAATATACAAACACCACACGTTCTTAAATTGATGTATTGTGGTTTCAAGGTATCAATATTTAATTTGAGAAATTTGGTGATTGGTGCAAGAGGGTCTTAGGACTAGTCTCTCATAATTATTCCCTAATGCTAAAACAATATCAACTATTACAGTCTTACATACATCGGTAAGTCCAGTGAAAAACTCAAATCTCTTCTTTTTAAGTATAACATCCACATTGCTTACCGTACTGAAAATAACTTAGGAAAACATATCAAAAATAACAAATCTGAAGTCAACAAAAATAAAAAATCCGGTGTATATAAAATTAACTGTGGTAGTTGTGATAAGTTTTATATTGGTAGAACGTTTAGAAGTTTTCAAATAAGAATTTCGGAACATAAACGTAGCTTTGATAATCAGAAGACAGATTCTCATTACGCGAATCATTTGATTAACGAAAATCATATATTCAATTCCGATTTTGAAATTTTGAATACCGCAAACAAGGGAATGAAGTTTAATTTGTTAGAATCACTTCAAATTAATAAATACAAATATTCTGGCAACCTTTTGAACAGCCAAATCGATCATACCTCAAGCCCCCTTCTCAATCTTTTCAAAATTACTTAATTTACTATATAGTAGTTCAATTTATCAGATATAATAATCGAAATCTATAATACAAATATCTAAATATTCAATTATTTAACTGAATCTCTAAACAACGGATAATAACTAAACAAGAAAACAAATCTCTCAGAGCTCAAACCTGAATGAAAACCAGATACCTCAATGGTTAAGATTTAAATACACATTAATGATGGAATTAAGTGAATCCCAGTGCAAATCATAGCAGCTTGATATCTAGTTTGCAATAGAACCACCAAAGCTAACCGGGATTTCGAGAGAAGATTGGTTCTGTTGGTTTTTAAGTGAAATGTCTGGCCTGCTCTAGTACCTACACCTCTGAGGAACAAATGAATTAAGGCCAGATTACTTCAAACAATTTTGAAAAAATCGATTTTTTTTTCATAAATTGCTACTATATACTCGTAGAAATAGTGTATAATTAGTCCCGAAGGTCAGCAAGACCGAGAAGAAGGTATAAAAGATTAGGGAGCGCTACAGTAAATCCGGCCGCTCGAACGCCTTCGTTAGCGGCAGCTGCTGAATGCCTTCCGGTCGTATTATTGTTTTGTTTTTTGTTTTATTGTTATTGTCTTGTTATTTTGTTGAACTGCTCTGAGAAATGCAAGAATTCTTCAGAATGATGCTTACGAAGACTGGGAAGGCGTTGTGTATGAAGCTGGAATGGATATGTGAGTAAAATTCACTCTTTTACGATTTTTCACGAATAAAAACTTTGAACTGATTTTTCTCCAAACTACGTGTTTTCGCATGAATTATACTCTCATTTCGAAACTATTGCATTTATCGATATGAACCAAACGTTTTTAGTCTTTAGATGTCTGGCTATGGCTTTAAGCAGAACCAGAAATATTCATTATTATTTAAAAAAGTTATAAACAATTAAAAGTGAAAAAAAGTGGTGAAAAAAAATTCAAAAGTCCGTCATTTTTCATTGAAAATGTTTCATTCTGCTTGAGGTCGTAGCCAATTCGATACAGAACATGAAACCGTTTTGTTGTTTGCTTTCAGATAATTCTTTTCCAAGAAATGATGTCATTCATTTCCGATTCAGATCAGTTTCAGCAGCCATTTTCAGGAACCTCATTTTGAAAAAAAAATATTTTTTTTCAAGTAATTTCATATATGTGGTTTCATATGTTAATAAATTGATAACTCAACATGTTTTGTACTATAAATGAAATATATTGAAAAATTACATTTTTTGCAGTGAGCTGGCCTTAAGTTGACACGGAACCTCAGGAAAGTCGAGATTATCATTGAGTAAATTGAGTAAATTCAATGCATTAAAACTTCTCCTGGTATGGAGGCTCCCCGTGTCAAACCCCGACACCAAACAAAAGTGTTCATACCCCTAGGTGGATATAAACCATATCCTCGAACTGAGATCCATTTCAAGAATCTCCTCTGCATTGCATCCAGGCGGTTTACTATATATATTGGTCGCCAAATAAGAGAGCCATACTCAAGTTCGTTTCTCACTTGGACATTGAGCATATGGACCAGTGTTAAAGAATTCGAGAACAGCCTTGCATTGCTGACGATGAAACCATAAACTTTGCTACAAGACAAAATTTATTGATTGATATGAGTTATGAATGAGAATTTTTGATCGAACACTAGGCCGAGATCCTTAACCTCTAGAAGTCGAGTCAAATATCAAATATTATATGGCAATACGCTGAAAAACAATAAACATAATGCTTGCATTTTATATTGGTCGTAAATAAATTAATTCATATGTTTCTAAATAAGAGACCTATATCTTTAGACCAGCTTACTACAAAAAACGTAATTTTTTTCAATATATTTTATTTATAGTACAAAACATGTTGAGTAATCAATTTATTTACATATGAAAGCACATACATAAAATTACTTGAAAAAAATCTATTTTTTTTTTCAAAATGGCGGTCCTGAAAATGGCTGCTGAAACTCATCTGAATAGGAAATGAATGAAATCATTTCTTGGAAAAGAATTATCTCAAAGCAAAAAACAAAACGGTTTCATGTTCTGTATCGAATTGGCTATGACCTCAAGCAGAATGAAACATTTTCAATAAAAAAAACAAAATGGCAGACTTTTGAATTTTTTTACACTTTTTTTCACTTTTAATTGTTTATAAATTTTTTAAATAATAATGAATATTTCTGGTTCTGCTTGAGGCCATAGCCAGACATCCAAAGTATAAATATCGATATCGATAAGTGCAATAGTTTCGAAATGAGAGTGTAATTCATGCGAAAAAATGTGGTTCGGAGAAAAATCAGTTCAAAGTTTTCATTCGTGAAAAATCGTAAAAAATGTGAATTTTACTCAAATATCCATTCCAGCTTCATATACAACTCCTTCCTGGTCTTCGTAAGTATCATTCTGAATAATTCTTGCATTTCTCAAAGCAGTTCAACAAAATAACAAGACAATAACAATAAAACAAAGAACAAAACAATAAGACGACCAGAAGGCATGGACAGCTGCCGCTACCGAAGACGTTCGAGCGGCCGGATTTACTGCAGCGTTCCCTTATCTTTTATATCTGCTTCTCGGTCTTGCTAAACTTCGGGACTAATTATATACTATTTCTAAGAGTATATAGTAGCAATTTATGAAAAAAAATTTCGATTTTATCAAACTTGTTTGGAGTAAGCTGGCCTTAATATGTCTCTCAGTTAGAGACATAATTATGACTTAATTAATTAACATTTCACTCACAATTCTTTGGCAATTATCGATATTTCAAAAGATCGATTTGAACTGACATATATCATAAGTTTGAAAAAAGGCCTATTCTGAAATCTCAGACACACTCCCCAATTTTATTCATACGAATAAAAAGTAACATTTATAGATTCATAGAAAATGCACGGCATACAGTAAATGAATCTAAACTTTTATAAGTCATTCACATCTCATTTCTCAAAATTATACAATTGAAGCTCAAATGCAGCATAATTTCAAATAACGGAATTATTTCTGAAGGGTTTGAACGTAAATAAGGGGCGACGCACACGTTAATTGTCCTACCTGACCCCTCGCTAAAGTACTTTAGAAACGAAACGTTGAATTGATGAAATAGTCGTGTTCGTGTTAAACTTGGCGTATAAAATAGCAAACAATAGCGACATCCAACAAAAGGTAGACACAACGGTGCGAGTTCAAATGCGCAACATCAAAGTCGACACTGAATCCAATATAATACAATTATTTCCCCGAAATTATTAAATCAGTCACCATGGATGCCTCAGATGTCATTTTCGCGTTGTTTGGATTGAGCCTTACTCCGGCTCGATTAGAATTATTACATTCCTGAAAGACTCATAGATGACTTGATTTCAATCAGATTCGCTGATATCAATTTATGGAAATTAATATTCAATTTTCGAGAAATTCAATACCATTGTCAATTTCCATACAATGTGAACGTGTTATCGACCATCTAATCAGTTTGGCATATACTAGATAGAGCTAGATATGTGAACGTGTACGATGTGATGTCTCCATTATCCTTCAAGGGATAAATGTTAGAGAAATATTGAAATCGATGCCACACCTGATGGAGGTGCGAGACATAGATGTTTCGTTCTGCAAGGAACTCGTCAGTCGCACCACGTCCATCGAAGTGAATTTTTGTGCTTATGGCACTGAATGAAATATTTAAGAAAATGAACACTAGAACATTCATTTGAAAAATTGAAATTAATCAAGAGAATGTTATAGTAGAGCTAGATATGTGAACGTGTACGATGTGATGTCTCCATTATCCTTAAAGGGATAAATGTTAGAGAAATATTGAAATCGATGCCACACCTGATGGAAGTGCGAGACATATATGTTTCGTTCTGCAAGGAATCGTCAGTCGCACCACGTCCATCGAAGTGGATATATATATATATATATATATATATATATATATATATATATATCTAATATATAAAATTCTTCTGTCACGGGGTGCGTAATCGAACTCCTCCGAAACGGCTTGACCGATTCTCATGAAATTTTGTGAGCGTATTGAGTAGTTCTGAGAATCGGCCAACATCTATTTTTCACCCCCCTAGATGTTAGGAGTAGTCCACCCCTAAATTTTTTTTTTATTTTTCAGACAAAATTTTCAGTTTTTATTTTTTTATGATACAACATACAAAAATACATACAATCCCAAGTTTTCACCCTTCTACGATCAACCCTTATTTTTTATAGCTGTTTATTTTTTTGGCGGCTCGATGATATTGTTGGCAGGCGATTTCAGGCAGACGTTGCCAGTAATTCCCCGTCTGCAGATGAATTGAATGCTTGCCTGAAGGCATCACCTTTATGGAATAACGTAAAAACATTATCGCTAACCACTAATATGAGAGTTTAACTTCAAAATGATCAAAGTGCTGCACAATTTTCCAAACAATTGTTAGCTGTTGGAAATGGAAAAGTTCCAGTTGATGCGACATCTGAATTAATTACTCTTACCAACGACTTTTGCCGATTTGTAGACTCTCAATTAGCTCTTATTGAAAATGTTTTCCCAAACATTAGTGAGAATTATCAGAATTATGCTTGGTTAAGTCAAAGAGCAATTCTTGCCGCAAAGAATAATGATGTACACGCACTGAATTTCACTATTCAATCAAAAATTGCTAGCGATTTGGTGACTTACAAATCCGTTGATTCCATAACAAATCCCGATGATGTAGTAAATTATCCAACGGAGTCTTTGAACTCTCTGGAGTTACCGGGATTTCCACCACATAACTTGCAACTCAAAGTTGGTACAGTTATTATGATATTGCGTAATTTGAATCCACCGCGACTTTGCAACGGTACTCGACTTTCGGTAAAAAGACTTATGCCGAACTTGATTGAGGCAACCATTATTAACGGAAAGTACGCAGGTGAAAATGTATGTATTCCTCGAATAACAATGATTCCGACTGATCTTCCGTTTGACTTCAAACGATTGCAATTTCCAGTTCGCCTTGCGTTCGCAATGACAATTAACAAGTCGCAATACCAATCGCTTAGTGATTCTCGGATAAATTTAGAAAATCATTGTTTTTCACATGGGCAGTTATACATTGCGTGTTCACGAGTTGGGAAACCATCCGCTTTGTTTGTGTTAACGTCAGACCTTGCTAGTCTTGTCTCCATTTGCTAGATGTCTCCATTATCCTTTAAGGGATAAATGTTAGAGAAATATTGAAATCGATGCCACACCTGATGGAAGTGCGAGACATATATGTTTCGTTCTGCAAGGAAGTCGTCAGTCGCACCACGTCCATCGAAGTGGATATATATATATATATATATATATATATATATATATATATATATATATATATATATATATATATATAATACTGAGACTCTTAATCAAAATATTTCAAATAAAACTCGCAGGGGTCTGTCGATCTGTCTACACAAATGTTGTATGAGAGTGAGTTTACCAGCAATTTGTAGAAAAATGCGCAGAAAAGAGCTCTTCCACCATTTCATAAAATAATAACTGGCTACCATATGAGTATAAATGGGTAATAATATGAGTAATGATATGGGTAATAAATGATATGGGTATAATATGAGTAAAAGTCTGTTATGTTTTGTATAGAAATACTCTTGAATTAATTGCAATTTCTACTGTAATTGAAAAAGATTTCGACAAAATATTGATTTTTTAGAGAACTCAATATTTTGTCATTTGTCAATATGTACACTAAAAATATATTTATTGATTTATTTATTCATTTATTCGTTGATGTATTTTGTCTATTTGTACCTCTTTTTTACCTATATTTAACAATTATGCTTGTGGTAAATCTCAATTATTATTATTCGAATTTATAATTTTATTTTATTTATTTTCATTTGTAATTATTATTTATTCGAAATTTCACTCTTTTAATAACTTTTCGAAAGGGTTTGTAATGATGTTGAAAAACACTGAAAAGGATAGGTTATGTTCAATAATGGAATATTCTTGCGCACATCGTCTGCCTACGTCAATTATTTTATTCGCAGAGGAAAGGTCGAAACTAACTTCGTATGATTCTAATAAAAGGGAAAAATTGGAATCGTGTGAATAGAATGTTGATAGAATGTATGGCTCCGGGGCTTACGAGCGAACGTCCGGATAGAGGGTATGCCATAGCGCGGAGACGACAGCCACTAAAACCAGATATTGGTTTTTACGGGACAAACATGGCCAAAATTAAATCCCCAGGCGTAACGCTTTCACCAGAATAACATTTCGATATTTAATTTCTACTTAATTTAGACTGAATCTTTGCCCAACAACAATGGACGTATTTGCGGTTAGAATACATAAAAGCATTGGCCTTCATTTGATCACAGTTATTTAAGCTTATTTTCTATTAGCATGTGGGTATGAATGATGATTCTATCTAGGGGAGAAAAATCACACCGATTCGTCGCGATATTAGATCACTGGAATTCCCGGAATTAACTTAATTACTATTAATTGAATTTAATGTTCTAATTATAGTAAATTGCCTCTGATGAACTCAGACACAATGAGAAAGTTTAAATGAACAGGTTGAATTCACAAGTCGTCTAGTTAAACCTGCTTACTCCGTCAATACAAATACTTGGATAATTTGAAAGGTGATAAAATATAATTTGTTAAGCGATTCTCGCACCATACCTGAGGCAATCAATAATACAATTAACAACAGTAAGCTGAATTTCACAAAATTTTCAAAACACGATAGTTGTTACTAATCTACTATCAAGGTTATCTTTTCCACATTTATCCATTGTAAATTGGTATGAAAATATTCTCAAAATGTGTACAAATTTTAAGCTTCAGTATTCAAAAATATTAACACTTAATTAAGTATTTGACATGTAGCAACTTGATGATACAGACAAAAACAATATATTCTGAGATAATAATCACAATAATGTATATCACAATAATGTATATAGTTTATTGAATTCAAATATATATCATAAATTTCACGAGTGGTACCTCACCTCCATCTTCTGTGAATGTTTCATCCAATCATAAAGCTATAACAGTATTAATTTTTCAAAAATTTAAAGTCCAACAACACAAGCACATTCTGGTGGAAGTATAACATTTGCAAAAGCCCACAGTGATTCACCATACTTCCCTAATACATTTGAAGCATTTGAAACACAAATATGTTTAGAGTACCTTTATCACTAGAACAACTTAGATATTCCGTATTCAAACTGAAACTCATTGAATAAATTGTAGCTTCATCAGATCCTCGCCTCAACTCAACTACTTGAGATCTAGACTACTTCCCAGACTTTTCAAAGTAACGGGTGATTTTTTAAGAGTTCAGTATTTCAGGTTGGTGGCACTGGTTGGTATTGGCATCCAAACATCATCTGTCAAAGTGAAAAGTTTTCAGTATACTCTACCATTTCATCATGGAAAGACTTACAAATGAGCAACAATTCCAAATTGTAAAAATTTACTATCACAATTCGAGCGAAATTTACTAGCAAAATTATGGCCGTCATAATCGACATGGTGAATCAACAATTCGTGCTGTTATCACCAAATTTCCACCAAGTTTACTTTATTGGACGTTAAACCATTATCTCGCATGCGTACAGTGCGTACTGAAGTGCGTGAAATGTCAATTCGTCGCCGTTTTCAGCAATTGGGCATGTGTTACTAAACCACATGGAAAATTTTACGTGTTGATTTGGGTTTGAAAGCCTATAAAATTCAACTCCTGCAAGAATTGAAGCCAAGTAACCTACCAAACGTCTAATTTTTGGTGAATAGGCCTTAGAACAGCTTAATGAAAATCCGTTATTTTAAAGAAAATTTGTGTTCAGCGATGAGGCTCATTTCTGGCTTAACGGATATGTAAATAAACAAAACTGTCGCATCTGGAGTGATGAACAGCCACATACCATGCAAGAATTACCGATGCATCCCGAAAAAACGACAGTTTCGTGTAGTTTAAAGGCTGGTGGCATCATCGGTCCAATTTTCTTCAAAGACGAACGTTTTTCCTTCAAAGATATCGAGCCATGATACGCAACTTTTTTCTGCCACAGTTGGCCGAGTTGAACTTGGTTGACATCTGGTTTGATCAAGACGCTGCCACATGCCACACAGCTCGTGAAACAATGGACATGTTGAAGGATGAATTTGTGAGCAGCTATCTCTCGAAATGGTCCTGTGAATTAGACGCCAAGATCATGCAATTTGACGCCTCTGGATTATTTCTTGTGGGGTTATGTAAAGTCGTTAGTGTATATGGACAAGCCGAACACGATTGAAGCCTTACAGGATAACATAACACGCGTAATTCGTGGGATACAGGCCGAAATGCTCGAAAAAATGACGCAAAATTGGACCTTCCGAATGGATCATTTGATACGGAGCCGCAGACAACATTTACGTAAAGTTATCTTCACAATATAAATGGCAAAGGTCAAGTTATCAATTTCAATAAAGTTTTGAATATATGATGCAAATTGAGTGTTTTATTCGATTTAAAAAAAAATACGCATAAAAAATTACCCATTACCATGAGCTGATTTTATCATAAGATTTTATTATATGATTTTATTTTATTGAGCTTATTTTACTTCCTTGTTGATTCAAAGCTATGCAAGACAGTTTTTTTCAGGACAGTTCACTTTTCATTGTATAGTAAACGCTAATGTTTTGTACCCACTCTGATGAGATTTAGTAAGAAGAAGTCCTTCAGGTGGTATCTTTTCTAATGCTTTAAGTGCATCTGGTATATCAACTATATTCAAACTTCCAATTTTATAACCTGGAAATATTAAAACTTGTTTCTCACAACTTTAACATACGACTTACCTACTTTAGTAGGCTCTTCCAGAGTAAACAAAAATTCAGTAGGTTCAGGGAAAGCAAACACATCTTCATGTTTAAAACACATGATTCAATAAAACAACCACTAATATATCTTTTCCATTCTAAATGCTTTAATGAAGAATGACTGGTAATTTTCCGTACAATTTGGTTATATTTGAAACAGAAAATACGAAGCATATTATCTGGATATAGAGGTCTACTGCCCCCTGAAACTATTCCAGTTATATTCGATCGATAAATCATTTGAGCTTGAGAAATACTTCTTACATCATCATATAGTAAACGTGCATGTTCTCCTAGTGGCTCACAATTATAAATTTATGTGCCCACTTTCCGTGCAGCAGTAAAGCAGTTGTGATCTTCACTAAAATTGACACTCAGCACATCTAAGAAATACTAATATATGGACTTGGATCATCAGTATCACATTTCTTGCACCCTTCTTTGGGTAACTCTTCTGTGGGAAACTCTTCTGGGGATAACTCATCTGAAGAATACTCTTCAGTAGGCAGGCCAATCAGTGGCAACTCGTCCATAGCGAACTCTTCTGTAGATAAATCTTTTTTGGGCAGATATTCTGTAGTTGACTATTTACTGTTGAGTCTTTAGCGGGTAATTTTTCCGCAGAAAACTCTTTAGTGGGCAACTCTGCTGAAGGTAAGCTTTTGTGTCTGAAGCCAGTGATATTATATCTGATGTCAGGTTGATACCAGGTTGTCAACCCATTTAGTTCTACTGAATCTCGAATATCTGAATCTGACAACACATGGTCACTTTATTTACACACCTGGATATTCTTCTTCTCAGTCACTCTTGACAGAGTGGTCGTGGTCGTGTCTCGGTATTGTGCCACTGCGTCCCAAGCGATACGGCGGCGCCACACTGCTTTATGCTTAGTGGCTATAGAATTTTCATTGATGCTGGAATGCGTCACATATTTTATTAGATCTGTCCACCTTGTTGGAAAGCGCCCACGCGATCTTTTGTCCTAGACTTTCACTTGGACCACCAATTGTTCGATAGAGTCTTCGTTTCGGGAATATATAAATATTATGTGAATATGCAAAACGAAGTTTTCTGTTTCTTTGCTTTTTCTGGATTTATTCAGAAATCACCATTCATAAGGAATATAATATAAATAGATATTACACCTGCTGAAATCATAAGAGAGAGTGTTTCGTCCTAAAACAACTCATCAGCTATGCCACCTCCATTGTCGAATGAGGATGCGATTTCGATCGCTAAACATCTTATAATTTTCAGATAGATTGTCAAGTAAACAATACTCACATGCACATCTTATAGGAATTAATATTGCATCTATTAAAAAAATATGTTATGGTATACATATATAAAAATTATGTTACGAATATTGTCATCTGTGATCTGTTTACATGTTAATAAGTTGTGTTGATAGCACGCCCTCAATCTTTGCGCATTTCAGGGGCAATTGGGCATTGTGCGAAATATTCATTAATATGAAATTCGTATAGATATATATATATATATATATATATATATATATATATATATATATATATATATATATATATATATATATATATATATATATATATATATATATAAGCGCTACAAGGTGAGATCCTTTGTATACAAATTCTGTACAAGTCGAGATCCGTTTGGTAAGGTGAGATCCGATTTCGGATCTCACCTTGTTTAACGTGTATATCGTCGTGGGTGTGGATAATTTGGCCGAATTAGCCGATTTCCAGATTTTCGGTCGGATCTCGTCTTTCAGCCAAATATCACATTATATACAACTTTAGTTCACCAACCTTCCTATAGGGGGCCGATCTGCCATTGTATAAAAGTTTGATAAATAACGCAAAGTAGAGATCCAAAGGTTTGGCAACATGCACGTCTTGGACTTCTTGTCGTTATCTGTAATATGACACTATCGCGTTGTACTGTATCTCGGCGTTACGTTTGAATTCGGTGTTTAGGTATGAAAACAAATGGATTTTGATGGTTTATCGAAAGTAATGTATTATAATGTAAACATTATCGATTCATGAAGAGCAATATCTACTCGTTAGAGTTTCAGAACTTATTCATTTAGAATACATTTGTTTGGACAGAATTGAAGTTCATTTTTATTTGAATTACTTTTGGATTTAATTTTTTCTATGACTCCCTAAAATATGAACGAGGGGTCATTGGATTCGGAGGAGTATGTATATTATTACTGTCATTAGATTATTTTAGAAAAGAATCAAAAGGAAATAAAAATTTATCTCGAAACAACTCATTTCACGAAACTGTTGGAACGAAATTCATTATTTTTCTATTGAGATGAGAATAAGTTAGTAATAGTTAATACAACTAGTTAATACAAATATATTCAATAAAAAATATTACGTCAACTTCTATAAGATAATAAAAATCCGGTAAGTAATTAGTGTAAATAATCTACTGATAGAATAAAATAATATTATATACTCTTCCGAATCCATGGTCCCCTCGTCATAGATGAATGAACAAATAATTAATGGTGTAGTGACTCTAAAACGCTTTCGGCTCTTTGGTGCTGGTGGGTTCTATTCCCATCATGATCTTGGGCCGTTTGGAAACGGCGTTAAACTGCAGGTGCAACTTTCGCTCAAGCACAGAGTGCCTCTGTTTATAATAATAACTAACATTCTTCAAAATTAAGTGACATTGTTTTCATTGGTTTTGCATAAGTTTCTAACTATTTTTCTTACATGAGCATGAGTATTACTAGTGCGAAAATGTTAAATGAAACATCTACGCTTTTTTTCCTTTTTGGAGCTATTTTTGAAAGGTTTCCGAAAAAACTCTTGTTGGAAAAATTCTTCCGATCACTTCGTTATGAATGATTTTCTTGGGTTGAATTCTAGATTTAATTTTTGATATTCAACCTGAGTAAATTATTCATGACAAGTGATAAATAACCATTTTCACATATCCTAAATCTCTTTTGAAAACCTTCAATCATAGATACAGAAAAGGGAAAATTTCAATTTCCTTCATGTTCAAGTAGGAGAAAACTGTTAATCTACTGATGCAGAATTGATAGAAAAATCGCGATAAAAATTTTTGACTTCGGAATATTGTCCGCTCATCTTTTCATAAGATGCCTGAATATTTTCAAGTTTAATTTTTCTAAGTTGAAGTAGTTTAACTACTTGATATTCAATTATAGCAGGTGCAGAGATAGCCAACCTTGCGCAATCCATAGATCCTATATTCATCTGTATTTTTAACTCAAAGGGAAAAAATTGGACGAAAGTCATAAAGTTTATAGAGGCCCGGAAATATGTCTTAAGTTTCATATGCAACAGTCCAAACTCCCTATGTGGTGAACATTGAGAAATATATTGCTGTTTGGATAAGATATTCCTTTATTTTATACATTGATAAGCCATTATAGACTAAATACTTTAAATTGGCGGGTATGAGTATTACGTTGAAATATGAAATGCCTAGACAAGCTGCATCGAAATGCTAAAAATGTAGCGTTCCGCTTATGTTGCAGAACAAGAAGATCTAATCAATTTCAAATTGAAGTAATTTATGTCTTGACATGTTAGAAGGTTAATATATTTTCATGAATAAACGTTGAATTGGAATGCCTATCCGAATATAACATATATTCCTCATTCGACAACAGATTATACCGCCATATCCCGGTTTTTACATATTTATGAGGTGTGTTATAGTAGAAAAAATCTTTTCAATATTTTACTTTTACTATATTGATAATGATAAGCACATGTGAGTGATCGCAAACGTATCCCCCAATACTGCAGTGTGTAGTTATTGAATTGGAGGAAATGAACCCCGAACAAAATAGAAAAGAGTAGCATTTATAAACAAGGCGATTCAGTGAAGTATTCAGATCAATACAACTTAAATCTTTAATAGTTTATCATACAATGTAAGTCGAAATGTGAATATTTTTGTATTCATTTTTCAGAGAATCTTGTTGCTCGTGGAAGTTCTTGATGTTATACGCGAGAAATGACATTAATGCCGAAATTTAGAGCGCTCATTTCAAATATACATATTCAGAACATATTTAGAATAATTGGGCAATTCGAATATTCACGCTAAAACTGATTCATATTTCGCGAAACAATTACATACATAAGGAATTAGGTACTTATATAATTTTACACAATTTATTTCAATGAGTGCAATAGTTGACATTGACCTCAGAAATAATGCAGAACAACGGGTCAAGTATTTCTTATTTGAACAGACAGAAGACACCCATTTGAAATATAGTTTTTTGTCGAATAGATGACTAGTTGTAGTAGTTCCTGTTGTGTCTGATGTGGGAAGAAAAACATTTCGTGAAATGGCAAAGATATTATAGAATGCAAGATTTCCATATTCACGAAAAAATTTGCAGGTATCTGATGAACTGCTTTTTTCTTAAGATCAAGTGTGAGCAGACATCATTAGATTAGTCAGAATCTGAATGTTTACTCTACTAAAATGCAACACCATAATACGTAGGTCAATCGATATTTGTGAATCCATATCAAGTAATGCTAATATTTCAGAAAAGTATTTACATATCAGATATCAGTTTAATTATCAGATCTGATAATACAACTTTCAGCTGACTAAGATTCACAGTGCGAGTCGAAAGATCAATATTCTTGTATTCATTTTTCAGAGCATTTTATTACTCATGAAATGAAATAGCGTGAATTTCTGTAATTCTCAATGTTATAGAGAGGATATGATGTTAGTATCAAACTTTTTTGTCCTTATTTCAAAAATACTTTCATAACATATTTCGAAAAATTTTACATTTCGAATATTCACGCTCAAATGAAAATTGATCTGTCACAAAACACCTACATATATGAGGAATTATATCATATTCGACAATATAATATGATATAATTATTCATTCATATTTTCATTGATGTGTCTGTTTAGGTGGATCTACATTTTTATTGATCTGTCTGTTTAGGTGGATATACGTTTTTATTGATCTACTGACCAGCTGGATGTATATTTCTATTGATCTGGCAATAAATGACGATAAAATAAGTGCAATAGTTGACCTCAAAAATAATACAGAACAACGTGTGAATTATTTCTTATATTGAAAACGTCTTCAAGACATACAGGTCTCTGTTAGCAAATGTTTGAAATGTGGTTTTCTGTAGAAAGGATGATAAAAATTTCACCTATATGGTGCAAAAACTTCTGATAAGTAGCAAAGCACGAAAGAAATATAGTTACCAATTTCAAATGTTTTTCATTTCCTGGCGCCCCTGACGTGGCAAGAAACAAACGTTTCGTAAAATGGCTATAGATTAAAGAATGCGTTGTTTTCAATAACTATTAAGTTTCGTGTACTTGCTGAAATTGTGTAAACTTTTTGTCTTTGAATGACGATAAGGTACTATGATAAATAGGTTCATGCATAATTTCACCGCTCAAATTTTGGAATTTCAAATACACTGAAATGATATCTCCCTGGAATTAATTTTCCGCTCAGATCGCTAAGATCGATTTCGAACCATTAAAAGATTTTCTTTAGGATTATTATTTTTAATCGGTACAAGCAGAATGTTATAAATATAAAGACAAACTGTCGCAGCAAGCCCAAACAATTCTATCACACACAAATTAGAACTGTAGAGTATGACACACTTCGTATTTTATATTTATTCATTTATAATCATGAACATCATCATAATTTCACATTATTATATATTTGAATATAAACTTAATTTCGAACACGTGAACTTTAAATTTACACTTTATTGACTACATATCATGATGCGTTTCGTCATTACAAAGGACAAAATAATGATTATTCTATTAGTATCTGAATAAGTCGTTTGTGACGACGAAACTTGTCATGCTATGTAGTCAATAAAGTAAATCATAAGCTCAAGTGTTAGAATTTGAGTTTATATTCAATTATGATGGATTTACATCAGGCAAAGACAATACTATTAAATATTATTATATATAATGTCCACTACATTATTGTAGTGAACAATATAATTATAATTATAATTATGATTATGTTATTTTTTTAAATTCATGAAATGTGTTCAAATCTTGAGTGATTCCATTCAACAATCTGGAAAATAAATAATTGGAACAATTCTTTAATATCAAAAATTTATTAATGAGCAATATATTATATGTACATATATCATTATGAATTACTTATGTATCAATTACTATTGCTAATATAGATGAAGGCTTCAATTTGAGCCGAATACCTACCTGTTGTGAAACAAATGAGTTTTTGTTGAGCTTCTATGCGATATTTTTTTTGTTCGTCTTTTAAAATTCAACGCATTTTCAGAATGTTCATTTTCACTTCTATTCCAAACCTCTCGATCGATTAAGTTCATTCAAATGCTTCATCCGCTCACATATTATTGATGTTTGTTTCGTTTCCTTATGTTGATTAACGACCGCTGACTGTTCCGAGGCTATGTTCATGTGTTGTATTCCTCGGAGTTTACTAAACATACGATATCTTTTCAGGTTGATCATTTACCAAATCTCGTAATTAAATATTGAACCTCTCAAGAATTTTTCCTTATTCTTCCAGCGTAATTTCTATTTCTATATTCATGAGTAGCCTGATAAATTATTGATACCTTCCCATAAATACGTATATAAAATGTGTGTATGAAAGCTACTTTTTTTTAGCATAGAATTAACATTCATGAAGATTATATCAATGTTATTTCCAACATTATTTCCTTTTATGAATTAATTTCACTACCACTAGTCGTAATTTCTTCAGTTTATATTAATTTGTTTCAAATTTGCATTATGATATATTATATAGTATGGACAAATAAATTTCATTCATAAAAAAAATGATAATACTTGATAAGATAAAAATTATAAAACTAATAATACTTTCTTCACATACATTACAAAATGCATGAATGCACGAATTGTAGCATATGACTTCAAAATATGAACCAAGCATACAATATAAAATATAATATGAAACTTTCCCGAAACTGTAAAATCCGGTTTAACAATCGATACTTGTCAACGATACATAATGCAAATATTTCTGGGTAACATTTATGAACCAGGTGATTCAGATCAATACAACTTAAATCTTTAGTATCAGAGAATATGACTTCAAAATATAAACCAAGCGTACAATATAAAATATAATATTAAAATTTCCCGAAACAGTAGAATCCGGTTCAACAATGGATATTTGTCAACGATACATAATGCAAATATTTCTGAGTAGCATTTATAAGCCAGGTGATTCAGAAAATTATTCAGATCAATACAACTCAAATCTTTAATATCAGAGAATTTAATTTCAAAATATGTACCAAGCATACAATATAAAATATAATATGAAACTTTCCCGAAACAGTATAATCCTGTTTAACAATCGACATTTATCAACGATACATAATGCAAATATTTCTGAGTAGCATTTATAAGCCAAGTGATTCAGAAGAGTATTCAGATCAATACAACTCAAATCTTCAATATCAGAGAATATAATTTCAAAATATGAACCAAGCATTCAATATAATATATAATATGAAACTTTCCCGAAACAGTATAATCCTGTTTAACAATCGATATTTGTCAACGATACATAATGCAAATATTTCTGAGCAGCAAATGATTTAAATGATTATTTAAATGTTTATAAACATAAACCAGGTGATTCAGTAAAGTATTCAGATCAATACAACTTAAATCTTCAATAGATTCTCATACAGTGTAAGTCGAAATGTCAATATTTTTGATTTTCATTTTTCAGACAATGTTGTTGCTCATGGAAGGTCTTGATGTTATACACGAGAAATGATGTTAAATCGAAATTTAGAACCCCCATTTCGGAAATATATTCAGAACATATTTAGAATAATTGTGTAATTCGAATATTCACGCTGAAATTGATTCATATTTCGCGAAACAATTACATATATAAGGAATTAGGTAGGTATATAATTTTCCACAATTTATTTCTATAAGTGCAATAGTTGACATTGAATTCAGAAATAATGTAGAACAACGGGTCAAGTATTTCTTATTTGAACAAAGACAGAAAACACTTATTTGAAATATAGTTTTCTGTAGAATAATGACAAAAATTTTAACCATAAGGTGCATGAAATCCTCACAAGTATCGATAGCTAAAAGAAATATATTTTTTGTTAAGCCTGTTTTATATTATACTTAAATTTCGATTGTCTTTCATTTCCTATTGTCCCTGATGTGGGAACAAACATTTCGTGAAATGTCTAGAGATTATAGAATGCAAGATTTCCATATTTACGAAAAAATTTGTAGGTATAATATAAACTGCTCTTTTCTAAGGATGAAGGCTGAGCAGACAAAATATCATTTTATTAGTCAGAATCTAAATGTTTACTCTACTAAAATGAAACAGCATAATACGGTAGGTCAATCAATATATGTGAATCCATATCAAGTAATGCAAATATTTCGGAATAGTATTTATATATCATGTGATATCAGTTAAATGATCCGATCTGATAATACAACTTTCAGCTGACCAAGATTCTCTTACAGTTCGAGTTGAAAGATCAATATTCATTTTTAACAGATTTTTATTGCTCATGAAATGAAAGAGCTAAAATTTCTGAAATTCTCAATGTTATACAGGGTATATGCTAATAGTATCAAACATTTGTGTCCTTATTTCAAAAATACATTCATAACATATTTCGAAAAATTTTACATTCTTAATATTCACGCTCAAATGAAATTCGATTCATCTGTCACAAAACACCTACATATATGAGGAATAATATCATATTCGATAATATAATATAATATAATCATTTATTAATATTTTCATTGATCTCATGGCGCCCCTGATGTGTTAAGAAACAAACGTTTCCTGAAATGGCTATAGATTGAAGAATGCGTTGTTTTCAATAACTATTCAGTTTCGTGTATTTGCTAAAATTGTATAAACAAATGTCTTCAAATGACGATAAGGTACCATGATGAATAGGTTCATGCATAATTTCAACGCTCAAATTGTAGAATTTCAAATACCCTGAAATGATATCTAGATATTCTCCCTGGAATTAATTTTTCGCTCAGATCGATAGGATCGATTTCGAACCATTGAAATAATCACGCAGTTTATTTTTTTTTCTAAGAAAGAAATAACATTCTGCGGTACACGCGCAGAATGTTATTAATATAAAGAGAAACTGTCGCTGTCCAAACAATTCTATCATACACAAATTAGCACTGTAGAGGAATATGAGACACTTCGTATTTTATATTTATTCAACTATAATCATGACTCTAATCATAATTTCACATTATTAAATATTTGAATATGAACTTAAATTCAAACACTTATGATTTATACTTTATTGACTACATAGCATGATGCGTTTCGTCTTTACAAACGACTTCTTCAGATCTGAAAAGCAAACGAAGTGTTATCAGATCTTATAAAGTGCACTAGTCACATGAAGGAAACGTACGTCTTCTTAGAAAAACTGAACTAAACGCTCACTTAATATTTATTACCAATTCTTGCGAAATATTTTGATCGCGTTGTATCTATATGGATCCTGAAAAAATTCCTAAAGTATAATAGGTGGGTAGGTTATTAATCACGAACAAAAAATGAGAAAAATTATTTTCTGGTTGTTCTAACCTGAGAAGTTATTCTATATAATATAATATATACTGTTTGTAATATTCATAACAAATAACATTTGTTCATTCATTCAAATTATCTATATTATAACAGTCATCAGATCATTTCAATTATTATAGCAGAAAAGAACTTCATTTTCATCATAATAAATCATTCATTTGCTTTTCATCATTATAGATTATTTATTTGCAGTCAACTATAATTTAGTAAAACGAATGCATTCTCAAGTGAACAGTTGATTAAGAAGAGAGATACGTGTTGAAATTCCATGTCAAAACTATGAATTTATTAGACACATTTCAAGAATTTCACATTATTATATATAATGTCCACTACATTATTCCAGTGGACAATATACTTATAATTATGCAATTTTTTTAAATTCCTGAAATGTGTTCAAATCTCGAGTGATTCCATTCAACAATCTGGAAAATAAATCTGGAAATAAATGGAAATGGAACAATTCTTTAATATCAAAAATTTATTAATTAGCATTATATATAGGTATATATCATTATGAATTACTTCTGATCAATTAAAATGGCCTATACACATGAAGGCTTGATACACAATTTGATTCGAATACCTATTCTGAAACTAATGAGAGTGTTTTTGTTGAACTACTATGCGATAATTTTTTTTTGTTCCTCTTTTAAAATTCAACCCATTTTCAGAAATTTCATTCTCACTTGTATTTCAAACCTCTGGATGGATTAAGTTCATTCAAATGCTTCATCTGCTCACATATTGTTGATTTTTGTTTCGTTTCCTTATCTCCAACTTGATTATTTACCGATGACTGTACGGTTTTATGTTTTTACGCCGACTTTATGTTTATATGTTCTATTCCTCCAAGTTAACTAAACATACCATATCTTTTCAGATTGATCATTTACCAAATCTCGTAATTGAATATTGAACTGGTCAAGAATTTTTCCTCGTTCTTTCAACCTAATTCCTGTTTATATATTCATGAGTAGCTTTATAAAATATTGATACCTTCTCATAAATAGGTATATAAAATGTAGTTTCCACTTTCATTTCAGCTGTTATAATAGAATGGTACTATTGAAGCGAATAATTCATACATATTGATAAATTATATTATCAACTTCAAATGAAAGCTTCAGTGTAAAGGAACTTCCTCCGAAATTTGTTAGTGAATGAACATTTTCATCTTGTTCAGTTTCTTCAGTAAAAATATCATCATTTCTATGTTAATCTATCATGTGTATTTCTATACTTCTGTATTTATGTAAATCTGAATTATTTTCATTGGAGCAATTCCTCTCATTATTCTGTTTCTAAACCTTCATCAGGATAGTACATAATCTTCACAATGATCTCGCTCGAAAATTTTATTTCATAACCAAATTCTTTCTTCCTTTATTATTTCAAGCTGATTATGAAATTTCAGATAATATTCGAAAAAAAATTATACAAGAGGTATGCCTTCTACTGAAAACTCAAAGCAATTCTATGAGTAAGAAATAAGGTATTCCACAGTGTTTCTCATTTTAAAGTATTCTGTGCCTATAAGAGCCCCGTTTAAAGCAAATTCTTAAGCTACAGGATAGAATTGGACATTTCCGGATAACGTTAATAGTACCAAATTTGAGGCTTATATGCCTCACATTGTTATCTGTAATTTCTTGAAAAATTTTGAGCTAAGCTACATTTATTTTAGCCTAGAATTCACATTCAAGAAGATTTTATTAGTGTAATTCCCAACATTAATGTAATTTCCAACATTAATTTCTTGTATGAACTAATACCACTACCACTTGTCATATTTTGTTATATTTTCTCAGTTTTTATTAATTTTTCTCAAATTTGCATTATGATACCTTTTGTATTGTGAAGTTACTCTCACGTACAAGTTTTGAACTTCCGTGAGTTAATCAGTTTATTTGAAGTTATTTATTGTAAGAAATAATGTAATCCATATAATATGGCCAAATAAACTTCATTCATATAAAAAAAAATTAAACACTAATAATACTTTTTTCACACACATTACAAAATGCATGAATGCACGAATTGTAGCATTTTCCTTTCATCAATAAAATATTGAAAGTCATACAAAAGCCATGTATCTAAACAAATCAATATGTTATCGAAAGAACTAAGTTACCTTCAAAAGTCGAACAAAATTTTTCTTTCAACGACACATAACGAAAAATAGCACAATGCTCAACGTGATATATGAGAAACTTCAATGAATGAATATTCTCAATTTGCATATCCTGCAGAAATATTCGAGATATTTCTCAATTTTTTCGATTTATAAACGAAATTCTGCATAAAGTGACAAGTTAGCTGTATTTCATTTTGTATGATATATGCCATCAAGAAAAGAACTTGTGAGAAAAACAAGTATCACAACGCACATCTTCTCCCGAAAAAATTTGTGAAATCCACGTTGTGCACGATGCACAACGCGAAGTGTCAAATACTTAAATGACTAAATCATTCACGTTTTGATTTTCCATCAGAAATAATCACAGTAATTATATATCATCTTGTTTTGAGTTGTAAACGAAATTCTGTATAAAGTGGCAACATCGCTGGATTCCGTCTTGTACAGCGTATCTATACAAATAGTATATCGGATCTCATCTTACTTACATTTATCATGGATCTCTACTTACCTTCATACTTGGTGTATGAAAAAAATTTTAATTTATCTTACCCCTCGGTTCATATTATTGATCAGTACGCATCTTTAGACTATTTTGTGAAAACAATTCAAAGCTAAAGTGATTTCTACTAGTGGATCTCAGGTTGTCTATCATATGTACGGATCTCACCTTGTACTGAATACATGTATATATATATATATATATATATATATATATATATATATATATATATATATATATATATATATATATATATATATATATATATATATATTAATACATATACGTAAATTCATTTTTATGAATTGATGAAAATATATTTTATGAAAATTAATTTTTATAAACCATTTAAAACAGTGGTTAATATTGGCTTTCGCCAGTCTTATTATTAACCCCACTAGGTACATATGAACCCATTCAAGGAGTTATATCTTATTCTGCTTAATTTTTAAAAGGGTTTGTACCTTAGACGACAATATTAAAAATTTCAGTTGAGGAAACTGTAAACCTTATTCGAAAAATAAGTTAAGATTATTCAATTTTTGGTCAATTTAAAGATAGGAAAATCAATTAGGTCGGTGTAATGATTTCCAGGTGCATGGTTATGAAAATTTTATTCCGTTGAGCCCATTCTGAATTAACCCTCAAAAAATTTCTCTTGGAACCGCTTATACCTAAATAATAATAAAATAATAATATGCCTTTATTCAAATCATATTTTCATACAATTTATCGAATAGGGCGAGATTTAGCATCAGCTACTCTTACACCTAACCCCTTAGAAATCGAAGTATCCAATACAAAATTATACATGGAATTTCAATCATAAAAAGGGCACAAATGTATGTAGCATTAAAATAAGATTACCACCCCATGAGTATGTGATAAAATTATCAAAAAATAAATATACAAAAAAAGAAAACTCAAAATTTCATGATGTAATTTCATTGTTCCTTTCAAAAAATGAAAGGAACAATGTATTACATCAGGGTAATTATAAATTAACTTCATTTGTTCTTCAATAACAACGATTTCAAACCCTTTCTAAATGAGCATAAAGACTGCACATTCCTGAGTTCATTATTCAGATTATTGTAAATAGATAATAAAATTTAAAATTATCAGGGGTTGTTCTCGTTGGTTACAATATAAAGTTATTCGACAAATGTAAGGTATTAGTATTATATATTAGATATATAGTACGTGTAAGATATTTAATAAACGTGTATGTATAAGAATCATTGATCCACATTGAAGATTGAAATTCTCTAAATCCGCTGGATGTTTATTAACCTTTACTATTTTTAAGAGAATAACACGATGAAGATATAACTTCATTTTATCCAAAAGACATATTTTCAATGTTCAAAAAGCAATTTTATCATGTTTTAGGTGCCTACCTAAATATAACTATATAAAACTATTTTTATTTTTTACTTAGATAATTAGGAAGTACTATTCCAGATCACTCAACAGATCTTGGATAACGTATTTTAAACATTATATGATTGCGTATTCAATATATTCACATATTTCCTACTGATACTGTCACTAATTCGATCCATATCTATTGACCAAATATTGGCATCACTTTCAATAATTCCAACAATAAAATTCGATTTAGATAAAATCGTTTGAATATTTTTTCCTATTAGCCATTAAGTACGCATAATAACTTTTTGATATAGAATCTGATAAATATCCTAATGATGTAAATTAGAAAAAAGAACACACGTACGTGAAAATCGTCAAGTATGTGGTGTAGTTTGGACCATTAGAATCTAATTTGAAGATTTCATTGTCGTTCAGGTAGGTTAAGTTATGCTGTCGTAATCGCAATTTGGGTTTTACTCAATTTCTTTATCGGTGTTGCATGATATTATTCAAGAATTGAAAATGATGAATAATGCTCAGCTCTTTTAGCTTTGATCTATTAAAGGAAAGCTCCTACAGTTTTTTCTCGAATAACAGAGGACTTGCATTATCCCCTAACAATAATTAATAACAATAAATTAAAAACTAAACCACTTGACTTAAGTTTCACTCAATATATTACAAACTCTACATATGTTTCGGGTGATTAACCCATTATCAAGAGTATACAATATTACATATATTCAGTAGTATTGTATACTGAGATTGAATTCTCGCTTAACTCTTGGTGAAACATAATTGAATAATAAAAAAAATTGAATTCTTGGCTTAATGTTTCACGATTTATTTAAAAATATGAATAGTCAACATGTTTCGAGAGTTAGCTCATTTTCAGTCTTGAAAATGAGCTAACTCTCATTTTTTTTCACAGTAATGGAGAATGAAGAATGAAAAAGGTATGAAAATGAACTACCTGGAAGCCATGGAAATAAATAAACTTCAAAAATCCGATAAATACAATCTTCTCAATGACCAGTTAGATCTAAATCACTCCCCGCTGTTAAATCTCTGTTAATTTGGAAACCCACACCTCTATGACCGAATTTAAGGTGTATTCTGTGGTTCGAACAGATCTGCAAATATTTAAAGGTTGTCTCTGTAATATGTATTCATTCTTGATAATGCCGTAAAAGGCGAAACTAGTCGAATAAAGAATTGTTCAGTCAGTGATGTTTAGACAAGTTTTTATTATTCATTAATTATTACTCTCATTTCAATATGAACTATCACAGAGTAGATAGAAAGAAACAAAAGTTCCATAACACAGTTATATGAAGATTTAGTCGGCATACGTGCCTTTTCCTATAGATAATGCATTCACGAATAGTAAGAATTGCACTTTCATTGACAATTAAATTGACTTTGCGAATATAAATATATACGAAATTCAATCTACATAAATAGAATAAACGTGAATAAAATTTGAGAAAAAAATATCTACTAAATTCAATATTTAATGGTGTTGGCGTTTACTTGATGTAAATCCATTACAATTGAATATAAACTTCAATTCAAACACTTGAACTTATGATTTACACTTTATTGACTACATAGCATGACGCGTTTCGTCTCTACAAACGACTTCTTCAGATGCTTACAGAATAATGTTATGACATATTACATGAATAATTACATTATTCTGTAAGCATCTGAAGAAGTCGTTTGTAGAGACGAAACGCGTCATGCTATGTTGTTAATAAAGTGTAAATCATAAGTTCAAGTGTTTGAATTTAAGTTTATATTCAATTACTAAATTCAATCTACATTAATAGAAGAATAAACGACTATTTCACAAATATCATCCTATATGAAACTTTTAGAAGAAAATAGGTTATATCAGTAATACGCTCGAGAATTTTCCTGTATTTCAAGGGACCATTTAGAAAATAATTTTTGAAAATGGAGACATGTAAAAGTATATACCTCCACGCTGTGATGTCTATGTGTGTTAGAAAGTCATCACGCTTCATGGAAGCACAAAAGAGATTTTTTCTTTCTACAAAGAAATCATCATTGTGCAGCGTTCCTCACCAAGCATTTTTTTCCTAAGAAATATATAAGAAGGTATCATCTTGATTTTTAGTAAGGCAATAACGGACACGAAAATGTTAGAGATATAGGTAGTTTCACTTGAAATTTCTTTTAAAATTTTATTATTGATCTATTATTCGATCATTATTAGTGATTGTTAAATATAATTCCAGGTTTATAATTACAGGTTTCTATTCTACACAAATAAACTTCTGGGTAGTATTTCCTTACCTTCACGGACTACCGTTTGATGACGCTAGTAGTCCTGGTGGTAGAATGAACATAATTTCAACCTTTATTTGTTTAGAAAACCAAAACCAATGAACTCAACTAAGTCGTGATGCCACAGAAATGATCGGCTCTAAACAAAAAAGTTTATAACGGTAAAGTCAGAGTGCACCAATTATGAGATAGGTATGATCAATATAAGATCTAGGAAACCATGAATAGGTATTATGGTAGGTTAGGTTGATGGCTTGAAGCGAAACTGCTCAGTTTGGTTTGATTATCAAAACTTGTGTTTATATGATACGAGTTGAGGTCCAGAACTTAAACTTGAAGAAACACTTTTCAAAAAAAGTTGATATTGCTAAGAAATAAGTATTTACACAAAGAGAAAATTTAGACTGATTATAATCAGTTTCAAAATCTCACCCACAACATCTTGCCTTTTATTCCTCTGTGCTTGAGGAATTCTTGGGTGCAGGAGTCAATTTGTCCTTGTGTGATGTTAAAATATTAATGATGATAATGATGTTTGTTGTTCTGTTTATTGAAATTATACTATGATTTTTAAGTGTCGCGCACAAATGACTTTATCTGATATTTTGAATATAATTTTTTTATGCTTAGTTGATGAAAATCTATATATTTCATTTCAATTGTAAATCTTTCAACACTATAACTGCTATATTTACGTAGGTAAATGTCTGCAGTATTTTATTTTCTCCATGCATGAAAAGAAGTTATTGATTCTCGTTGCTGTTTATGAGTTAGACAATTTTAATGTTACATTTGGTTAGGTAAATTATATATTTTTCATTGTTTCAGTCCCATAAGTAAAGTAGGTAGGTACATAAGTAAAGGACAAGAGATCCTCAGTAACTATATAAATCTACTATATATATATATATATATATATATATATATATATATATATATATATATATATATATATTTTTTTTTTATTTTGAAAGTAGCATATATATGAAAAAGTTTATTTCTGTTGATATATTATTTGTCATTAATAATAATTGATTTATGAGTTACTATGGATATCAAATGTCAAACTTAATTTTTTGAAAAATCAAATTAGTTTTTTTGTATATTCACTTATTGATTTTCATTATCAGAGGAATATTTCTGGCTCAGCATTCGCTTCGGAAGTTTTAGTCTTCTTCATATATATATATATATATATATATATATATATATATATATATATATATATATATATATGTAGATATTATTTGATGCGGAAGAAAATTTAAATTGAAATGAAAATTTGCGGCGTATCCCGCAGATTGGTAGTTCTAGTTGTACGAACCTGGAGATGAAAAAACAAAGGTTGTTCTGAGGAGATCCAATGAGATCGAAACACGTGTCAATGGCTGCTACCAATCTGTGACATATGCCGATAATTTTCATTTATATATATATATATATATATATATATATATATATATATATATATATATATATATATATATATATATATATATATATATATATATAACACTAGAACATTCATTTGAAAAATTCAATGAAAATTTTTGAAAATTTCAGAAAAAAAAATATAAAATATAATCTGACGAAAAAAACAACTGTGTTTTGACATCTAGAGATGTGTTTTGACATCTAGAGGAAACCCACTTTCACAGATATGCAATCCCGATACATTCCATTCACCCTATTTCACACAAACTAGCAGCATGTCTTTTTATGATACATAGAGCTTTCTCAATTCCTCTCGATGTACATAGACGTATCATTGAAGCCGACAAATCAAACAGATCGCTAGGAAAAATGGTTAGAACAGATCTATAAATTATTTCATAAACAGAAAATATAAACAAATAACACTAACCAAACATAACCACATACAGAAATACAAAAACCAGCATATATGATATTAAGTTATTTTGTACCAATCTCGAATAAAATCGGTCATTTTCGGAAGCATCCAAACCTTCACAAAAAATTTCGCAATTGTTTTTCAATTATAAATGCAAAACTATATCTAAAGAAAAATCTGGATGTTAATAATGAATCCAATAGCAGTTATATAGGGCAAAAATGCTGAAGCTTTGTTGCATTATTCATTAACATCAATATGCAAGAATTACATATGGAAAATGGAAGAACAGTCATTCAGGGTCAACAAAGAGAACTCGAATATTGCCAAACTTTTTCTAGATTCTGAGCATATTTTTCGGATGCAGATAATTTTAAAATAACGTGAGAGGTTTGAAAAAACAGGTAGTTGCAAAGATGAAATGACAGTCAAGATACTGAAGGATTCTTTTGACATTTCTGGAAATAGATTTTTAAATTTTGTTAACACATCATATCACTGTATTTCCAAATAGATTGGAAATGTTCATTATTGATACCAAATCATTAATACAAAATTTAACTTCATAGTTTTGTGTACAAGTAAGAGCCTTAAGATTAATTAAAATGAGGTTATAACTATAAAGATTAATGAACAAAAAGTTGGATGAGTAAAAACACGAAAATATTCAGGAATAATGTAAGACGAAATATTGAGTTTCAATGATCATGTTGATTTCATATCATATAAAATCTCTGAAAGAAAAAATTTTTTGAAAAGAATTGGAAAAAATTTGTCGACATATGTGAATTTATTGTTTTTCAAATCAATAATACCGCCACATTTTTCATATTGCTCCACTTTGTTATTCGGTTTGTCTAAGGAAAAAATTCAACAATTACAAAAGCTACAGAATAGAGCCATGCGAACAATTTTAAAGTGCAATAGGTATACCCTAGTTAAAGTCATGCTCAAGTTTTTGGAAATTATCTTTGTTGAACAGATAATACTCTTTGCTTCATATATATTCATAATCAGAATTAAAAATAAGTTGCTTCCATGTAATGTGATCAAAAATGTAACTATGTCAATGATGTGAATTGGTATAATACTAGAAATACAGATAGTTTTTATGTCCAAAGTTGTAAGCTTTCTGAATCGAAAAATAACATATACTATGACGGAATTAATGCCTTCAATAATTCACCAAGTATCTTGAAAACTAGTTTTGATATTGAGATATTAAAGCGTGAACTCAGAAAGTATATTTTAAATAATAAGATAGGTATGTAATTCAAAATTGACATTTCGAAATTTTTCAGTTTTTTGTATAGATTCAGCTAAATAAATATTATCAATATCAATAATAAATAAAATTATTAAATTTCAGTAAAATTAAATATTATCATTATTATATTAAAGAGGCATAATTATTATCTCAGAATTGATATAATCTCCCCAGTTGGAGCAACACTCATACCAACGTTTCAGCTCATTCAAGTTTACTCAATTTGAAATTGAATAAAAGGTACATATTATGATATCAATTGAATAATTATATCAATATTACAAAAACTAGCTCTAAGTCAATATTTCCCATTTGAGAATAACTGACATTAATAACTTTCTGACTGAATAACACAATGAATAATTTTCACAAATCCATAAAATCATCCTTTTCAGTTATTCGCAACCTGTTGATAACACCGATTTTTACTCTAAGAACGTAAATGCCAAGTAAACTTTATTTATGGTCAAACATTTTACCCTCGTTAGAGAGTCAGCATGATTCCCCACAATGATCAAATCTCCTGATTCTTGTGGTGGATAATCATTAGGCAAATTCTCCAGTAAGGCGGTTATCTCAATATTTTTCTTGTACTGAATGGACAACAAAGGTAAAGTCAATTGAAGTTGCTGTAGGGCTTACAGGTACCTAATGTATTATTAGGTACTTGGAAATTTTGTTGTGGCAAATACATTTATATATATATATATATATATATATATATATATATATATATATATATATATATATATATATATATATATATATATATATATATATATATATATATATATATATATATATATATATATATATATCAATATGGACGACAGTGAATGTGGTGTTACAAGCAAGCTCTGCAAATATTGCAAGAAAAGTATTGGAATTAACAATCCTAAAAACGCGAAGTGTGTGAATTGTGAAAGTTTATATCATGCTTCGTGCGCACTAAGGGTCAAAACCCTAATAATGGTTAATGAACAAGAGAATTCGGTTAAATGCTGTAACTCTGAAAACACTAATGTATCTGTTGTTGATATGAAAGACTTACCTGAGGAAAGTTTGAGAATTGAAATTACTTATCTAAAAATGCTTTTAATCGAGAAAAATGCTAGGATAAATGAACTCATCAAAATCAATCAGTTATTAGAAGAAAATAATGCCCTTGTTAGTGGGGAAAATGAGAAATTTAAAAATTCTAAATTTACTAAGGTTGATAACAATAATGTTGCACAGATGGTAGCAGAAAAAAAGCAGCCTCCAGTCTCAGATAATTCATATAAAAATATCGTTGTGCAAAAACATGATTTACCTGTGAGATTAACAAGAGCAAAAAACGCCGAAGCATTGATGAACAAACAGCTGAATCTCATGAATGAAATAATAAATGTTAATCACGACCAAACAGATGTTAATGCTGACAAACCGCCCACGACAAACAATATACAGGATGGTTTTACTGAAGTTGAACATAAGAGGCAGAATAATGCAAAGAATGTGGCTGATTTCTTTAAAAATTCGGACACTGAGAATAAAAATACCTCACGAACCCAATCTTCAAATACTGAATGGAAGACTGTATCTCGGAGAAAAACAATTGTCAATCGAGCTAAGTTTATAACTTCTTCTGGGCCAAAAACATCAACTAGGACTGCAAAGTTCTCAGGTGCCTTAAAGAAGAGGTGGCTTTACGTAGGACGGATTGCTGGAAAGGACGTTCCCGTTGAATCTATCAGAGAATATCTTACAGAAATAAATGGTTATGAGGAAATTGAAATAAAAAAACTTGAGAGTAAAGGTAGGAACTCTTCCTTCAGCATCGGTGTTCTCTCGAATGAAATCTTTGAGCGGCTAAATAGCGAGGACTTTTGGCTTAATGGTGTTATAGTGAGAGAGTTTTCTTTTCGGAATTTCTTTCTGAAAACCAGTCCCAGCTAGAATTGGTGAATAAGATAACCAGACGAAGTGTTAAGATAGTTCATCTGAACATCCAATGCATTTCTACCTCTTTTAATGGCTTACAGCGATTTGTTGCCCATGAGGACTGCGATTTTTTGGCGGTTACCGAACATTGGCAAAATCCAGAGCAACTGCGTAATTATGTAATTCCAGGATACTCCCAATTAACAAGTTTTTGTCGGCCTTTATATTGTCAAGGAGGCACCGTAATATATGGTCGAAATAATTTTAAGAATTGTATTGTCAGGTCAGATATTAATAGTTTGAGTTTACAATATGCCTTTGAATGTAGTTCTATTCAGTGTTTTGTAAATTGTAATTTTAAATTTGTTTTAATTTGTATTTATAGATCAGGCGAGCCCACTCTTGGTAATGTAGATATATTTTTTGAAA
Source organism: Henosepilachna vigintioctopunctata (assembly GCA_030704895.1). NCBI lineage: Eukaryota > Metazoa > Arthropoda > Insecta > Coleoptera > Coccinellidae > Henosepilachna > Henosepilachna vigintioctopunctata. The sequence goes on along the minus strand of JARQZJ010000008.1, from coordinate 49,484 downwards.
GACTGGCGTTGTTGCTTGAGCTTCTTACTAAAGAAAAATCAACAAAATATGTGATAGTAGGCGATTTTAATATTGACTTTCTGAAGCCTGGAGATAGAAACAACCAAGCTTTGATGGCTATCTTACAGTCATATGGAGTGCAGGTAATGATTAGTGAACCAACTCGTGTAACCTTCCATTCTTCTTCGTGCTTGGATAATATCTTGACAAATGTTCAGGGTGGTCAGGTGAGAATTCTGCAGCCACACTTGTCAGATCATAACGCTGTTTCTGTTGGGTTTGATACTTACGCTCTGAATATTTCTAATCTAGAAAAAAGGATTAAATATCGTGTTTTTAGTCAAAATAACATAGATATGTTTGTCGAAACCCTTTCAGAAGTAGATTGGTCCCCATTGTATGCTGTCGGTGAGGTTGAGGGTATGTGGTCTCATTTTTCCAGTCGTTTCAAGTATTTATTTGAAAACTCATTTCCTGTTAAAGTTGGAACAAAAAATTCAAAGAGAAATTTCAATTCTAACCCACAATTACTCAGAATAAAAAATGATCTTGATATTTTGTATACAATGTCTAGAGTTGATTCACAATTTCTGGGGAAATATAAATCTAAAAAAATGGAGTTTGACAGATTTATTTCTAAACTTAAACAGGAGCACTATGGTCACATAATAGCCAATTCTACCAATAAATCTAAAGCAACATGGACATTGATAAGAGAACTGAGAGGCAAACAAGATAGACGGTCTGGGATACCCACTGGGGACCTTGTTGCGGTGGCGAACAGGTTTAATGAGTTTTTCATTAATACGGGTGAAGGTACGCCTTCATCATCACACAATTAATATCAATTGTTGCTAAAATGAAAAATTCAACATCATACGGTCATGATGGAATTCCTATGAAGGTGCTGAAGAAATGTATTCATGTAATTGCAAAACCCTTGAGTTTCATCATTAATAGGTCATTTATTGAAGGAATATTTCCGGAATCTCTAAAAATAGCAGTTGTTAAGCCCCTTTTTAAAAAGGGTTCCTATGAGGAAATGGAAAATTATCGCCCAATTAGTCTCTTGTCATCTTTTTCTAAAATTTTTGAAAGAGTTCTCTCTATCCGTTTAATTTCTATCTTCAGAAAGTTTAATGTTTTCAGCAAATATCAACATGGTTTTATAGCACAAAAATCCACCGAAACCGCTATATTTCAACTCTTGAGTAAGATTTTGGGGGCCTTGGAGGATGGAAGCATTGCACTTGGTATGTTTCTAGACTTGTCTAAGGCGTTTGACAGTGTAAATCATGAAAAATTGTTGGAAAAATTGTGGACATATGGCATTAGAGATAATCAACTTATATTAATTAGAAGTTATCTCAGTAATCGCAAACAAAGAGTTGAATTGGTTCGAGACGGAGCGACTTGTATATCCGATGATGTTACTGTTGTCAGAGGTGTCCCTCAGGGGAGTGTCCTTGGGCCACTTTTGTTCCTGATTTACATTAACGATTTGCCGGAGGTGATTGGTGATCTGGCTTGTGGGTTCTCTATGTACGCTGACGATACTAATATCATAATTTCCGACGATAATTTGGCCACCGTTATCAATAGGGCCGAAGATGCTTTTGAGTCTATAACTTCCTGGTGTGGCGTTAACAGTTTAAGGTTAAACATTGCCAAGACTGACTTTGTCTTTTTCCATACTGATCGCTCTCGTCGTTCATTTCCATTGTCAGTAAATATTATTGATAATGATATAGCATCTAGTGAGTCTATCAAGTTTTTGGGTATCCATGATGATGCTACCTTGAAGTGGCCTCAGCATGTTGATTACTTGAATGGGAGACTGCTGTCTGTCTTATATTCGATTAACGTTTTGAAGCATCAAGTTAGCATAAATGTATTGAAGACAATTTACTCTGCAAATTTTGAGTCGTTGTTGTCATATGGAATAATATTCTGGGGCAACAGCCCACATACTAATACCCTATTTGTTACTCAGAAAATGACGTTGAGGTCGATGTTAGGACTACCTTTTCGGGAATCGTGTAGAGGTTTATTCAGAAAGCATAATATTTTAACTGTACCTGGCTTGTTTGTTTTTAGATCGTTGCTATTCATTTACAAACACAAAGAACTGTTTTCTGGCTTCAAAAATCTAAATAATACACGTAAAATGATTCCTTATCAACTACCAAAGCTATCACTCACACTTGCTCAAAAAAGCACAATGTACACTTGTATGAAACTATATAACGCTCTCCCAAAACATTTCTGGGCTATTGATGGTGTGAGTCTCTATGTGGCAGGAGTTCGTAAGTTTATCCTGGATGCGGAGCCTTATCATCTAAATGATTATTATAATTACTGTTCTGGCCAGCATTGAGATGTGGTTTCGTCTGACATATTTCAACTTTATCATTTGTACCTGATCTGTGATAATCTTTGAAATAAATGTTATTATTATTATTATTATATATATATATATATATATATATATATATATATATATATATATATATATATATATATATATATATATATATATATATATATATATATATATATATATATATATATATATATATATATATATATATATATATATATATATATATATATATATATATATATGAAAATTAACACTAGAACATTCATTTGAAAAATTCAATAAAAATTTTTGAAAATTTCAGAAAAAAAAATATAAAATATAAACTATAACATTGTCTTGGTTGATTTGAATTGGTCAAATGAATGTTCTAGTTCATTTTCTTAAATATTAAAAAGCATTTCATTTCATTTCCTTTACATTTATATATATATATATATATATATATATATATATATATATATATATATATATATATATATATATATATATATATATATATATATATATATATATATATATATATATATTATATATATATATATATATATATATATATATATATATATATATATATATATATATATATATATATATATATATATAAATGTATTGCCACAACAAAATTTCCAAGTACCTAATAATACATTAGGTACCTGTAAGCCCTACAGCAACTTCAATTGACTTTACCTTTGTTGTCCATTCAGTACAAGAAAAATATTGAGATAACCGCCTTACTGGAGAATTTGCCTAATGATTATCCACCACAAGAATCAGGAGATTTGATCATTGTGGGGAATCATGCTGACTCTCTAACGAGGGTAAAATGTTTGACCATAAATAAAGTTTACTTGGCATTTACGTTCTTAGAGTAAAAATCGGTGTTATCAACAGGTTGCGAATAACTGAAAAGGATGATTTTATGGATTTGTGAAAATTATTCATTGTGTTATTCAGTCAGAAAGTTATTAATGTCAGTTATTCTCAAATGGGAAATATTGACTTAAAGCTAGTTTTTGTAATATTGATATAATTATTCAATAGATAGCATAATATGTACCTTTTATTCTAGATTTCAAATTAAGTAAACTTGAATTAGCTGAAACGTTGGTATGAGTGTTGCTCCAACTGGGGAGATTATATCAATTCTGAGATAATAATTATGCCTCTTTAATATAATAATGATAATATTTAATTTCACTGAAATTTAATAATTTTATTTATTATTGATAATGATAATATTTATTTAGCTGAATCTATACAAAAAACTGACAAATTTTGAAACGTCAATTTTGAATTACTTAGCTCTCTATATTAAAATAAATTAAACTCTTGGCTTAATGTTTCACGATTTATTTAACAATATGTATAGTCAACATGTTTCGAGCGTTAGCTCATTTTCAAGACTGAGAAAAGTCTTGAGAAAAGATCAGTCTTGAAAATGAGCTAACGCTCGAAGCATGTTGACTATACATATTGTTAAATACATCGTGAAACATTAAGCCAAGAGTTTAATTTATTTTAATATTCAATTATGTTTCACCAAGTGTTAAGCGAGAATTCAATCTCATTCACTTACCTCTCTTATTATTTAAAATAAACTTTCTGAGTTCACGCTTTAATATCTCAATATTAGAACTAGTTTTCAAGATACTTGGTAAATTATTGAGAGCATTAAATGCGTCATAGTATATGTTATTTTTCGATTCAGAAAGCTTACAAATTTGGACATGAAAACTATCTGTATTTCTAGTATTATACCAATGCACATCATTGACATAGTTACATTTTGTTACATTGACATGGAAGCAACTTATTTTTAATTCTGATTATGAATATATATGAAGCAAAGAGTATTATCTGTTTAACAAAGATAATTTCCCAAACCTTGAGCATGACTTTAACTAGGGTATAACTATTGCACTTTAAAATTGTTCGCCTGGCTCTATTCTGTAACTTTTGTAATTGTTGAATTTTTTCCTTAGTCAAACCGAATAACAAAGTGGAGCAATATGGAAAATGTGGCGGTATTATTGATTTGAACAACAATAAATTCACATATGTCGACAAATTTTTTCCAATTCTTTTCAAAAAATTGTTTCTTTCAGAGATTTCAGACGATATGAAATCAAAATGATCATTGAAACTCAATTTTTCGTCTTACATTATTCCTGAATATTTTCGTTTTTTTACTCATCCAACTTTTTGTTCATTAATCTTTATATTTATACCATCATTTTCATTGATCTTAAGGCTCTTATTTGTACACAAAACTATGAAGTTAAATTTTGTATTAATGATTTGGTATCAATAATGAACATTTCCAATCTATTTGGAAATACAGTGTAAACTCTTTATAACGAAACTCAAGGGACTGGGCATTTTTTGTCGTTATAGAGAGTTATCGTTATATGGAGTGAACGAAAAAAAAACCAAATTAACAAGAATTATTAATACAAGAATTTTTAATTCTATGTATGTCTTAGATAATAAATGCTTATACATATAAATTATTGTTTACACATATAGTCTGATAATTTTGTCTGACGTTTTTTGCTATGCCAGTACTTGTTTTGTATTATTTTATGTATTCTATTCATATCTAGATATGTGGTGGAATCGTCATGATAAAACAACAAAAATTTTTCTACCAACTTAGCGGCATCGTACAATAATACCGATAATAAATATTTACTGTCTAAAAATATGAACACATTTCTTCGTAATAGAGAATGGCGTATCGCTATAAAGAGTGTTTCAATATGTGAGTTTTAACGCAAACCAACCAACTTGGGCTCACTCCAACGTTATAGGGAGTTTATCGTTATAAAGGATAACGTTATAAAGAGTTTACACTGTACAGTGATGTGTTAACAAAATTTAAAAATCTATTTCCAGAAATGTCAAAGGAATCCTTCAGTATCTTGACTGTTATTTCATCTTTGTAACTACCTGTTTTTTCAAACCTCTCACGTTATTTTTAAATTATCTGCATCCGAAAAATATGCTCTGAATCTAGAAAAAATTTGGCAATATTCGAGTTCTCTCTGTTAACCCTGAAGGACTGTTCTTGCATTTTGCATATGTAATTCTTGCATATTGATGTTAATGAATAATGCAACAAAGTTTCAGCATTTTTGCCCTATATAACTGCTATTGGATTCATTATTAATATCCAGATTTTTCTTTAGATGTAGTTTTGCATTTAGTATTAAAAAACAATTGCGAAATTTTTCGTGAAGGTTTGGATGCTTCCGAAAATGACCGATTTTATTCGAGATTGGTACAAAATAACTTAATATCATATATGCTGGTTTTTGTATTTCTGTATGTGGTTATGTTTGGTTAGTGTTATTTGTTTATATTTTCTGTTTATGAAATAATTTATAGATCTGTTCTAACCATTTTTCCTAGCAATCTGTTTGATTTGTCGGCTTCAATGATACGTCTATGTATATCGAGAGGAATTGAGAAAGCTCTATGTATCATAAACAGACATGCTGCTAGTTTGTGTGAAATAGGGTGAATGGAATGTATTATGATTGGCATATCTGTGAGAGTGGGTTTCCTCTAGATGTCAAAACACATCTCTAGATGTCAAAACACAGTTGTTTTTCTCGTCAGATTATGGTGACCACTAAAAAAATAGTTTTATTGTTTATTTCTTTCTCGTCCGTAAAATTGATATAAGTACCTACTTGTGCTATTTAAATGATTTAGGGTATCTTGTAACTGTTCTATTCATTATAATATCTCGTACATTATATTATATATTTTGAACTTATACTTTAATCCTTTTTTCTAGTTATGCAAGAGATCAATTTGAATCCAAAAATGTTTAAAATCACCCCAACAAAAATACATGGTAGATACCCGATAGGGTGACTTTGCGGCCACTAAATATATTTGAACCCAACTTTGAGGAAATACTGTATTTTAGGTATTTCCTGATCCCCATAATGAGGTGGATTAGTATCATGCTGACACCAAATTAGAAATAAATGTGATTTCCGATTTATGTTGAAATAGATAAACATTTCCTGGTATATTGAAATAATTACTTGGGTTGTTGAAATTGTTCCTTATTGAATTTTTCATTATTATTACAAAACCTAAGTCTCATTTTCATTAAAATGGGACATATTGTCATCATTACTTAAGACACTAAAACTAATATTGTTATTGAATTATATATAGAGAATCTGTTCGAAAGTGACTATGAATACAGGGTGATGTATTTGCAATAGTAGTTATAAGATCTTAAAAAATATGACTAAGTTTAAGTTAAAGAATAAGGTTAACTAAAGCTAATCGTTAGTTTATGTGTGTAATAAACTTAATTTTCAAATTTCCTCTTTGATTCATTCTATTAAATGGAGATAATCAAATAACCTGGAAAGGAAATTCAGTTAAATCATCAAAATTCAAATGACGTGTTCACATATTCCGACTTTTGCATTCATATTCGTCTCAATTTCATTTGTTGCGCCTAGTTTTTCACCGATATGCCCTGAAAAGACACGCCTATATGCAAGACAAGTCACTCACTAGAGAGATCTGGTTTCGAATCCCGGGTGAGACATAGACATTTGTCCATGTAAAATCGGATTAAAAACGAGATAATGAGTTAATAAGATGGGTTATATTCATTGATCATAGAAAAAAACCTAAAATATGAATTCGAAGAAAAAAAACGTGGTAGACATAAATATTGAAATATTATTGTATATGTATTCTTTGAATGAATAAATCGAAATAAAAAATCAGTAATGATTTATCCTTGGACCTAATATTTGTTTATTATTTTCTTGATCAGATGTTGAAAGCGAAGAATTGTTTATATATATATATATATATATATATATATATATATATATATATATATATATATATATATATATATATATATATATATAAGGAAATGAAATTTTTTTGTGCTTATGGCACTGAATGAAATATTTAAGAAAATGAACTAACATTTATCCCTTGAAAGATAATGGAGACATCACATCGTACACGTTCACATATCTAGCTCTACTATAACATTCTCTTGATTAATTTCAATTTTTCAAATGAATGTTCTAGTCTTCATTTTCTTATATATATATATATATATATATATATATATATATATATATATATATATATATATCTCAATTACAAATTTTCATCTGGAAATGATATACAATGGCGAACATTTACGTATTTTAATGAATGTTTACTTTGAAAGTTTCAAACTCGGATATTGGCAAAATAAATTTGAATATTGAACATTCAAAGTTATTATTGAATCCTCAGAAAATATTTTATTTATGTAAGTGTTTTCACCTCATTTAACAATGTATGCAACTGGATGTAATAAGTCGTTATGTGTTAATAGCTTATTAATAATCTGTTAAATGGTAGTTTACGAATTCGTAAAATGTTCTTAAAACTATTCATCGATATTTAAATATTTCGTGCTTCATTGAAAGATAAGTAAAAATAAATAATGAAATCGAATCTTTCTTGTTATTGAAAACGCGATTTTGCTTCAGTTTTTCTGGAGTGAAATAAGACCTACATTTCGAGTCAGACTTGAAGAAATATATAAGTGAAAAATAAATTAAAATCAATTCTTTGGGCATTGAATGTCGAGTTTTTCCATAGATTTTCATAATGAATATACAAACATAAGGACAGAATGACAAATAATTACAAACATTGTTTCTTCAGCTTCTATTGCTGGAATAAGTGTCCTCCACATTTAGTTTTAATACCTAGGTATAATATAAATACCTACATTGCACACTCCTAGCAGTATTATAAGTTTAGGTAGGTATAAAACATACGGTTCAATTATTTTCCAACCATTATCAATAAAGGTTATGATTATTTATATTTCTATGAGTATGTTCAACATCGAAATGATTTTTTTCGAAAGAAACGTCTGATATGCCTTCAACAAAAATGTGGTCGATTTTCCTAACAAATAATGTTTTTAAATAAAAACGAAAACAGTTGTTTCGACTGAAAGGTATATTCCGTATTCGGTAAGTTTGCAATACAATTTCCAGTACCTAAGGGTATAACTTATTACCTGTAACTCCTTCTACAAATTCAATCGAATTTACCTTTGTTGTCCATTTAGTATGAGAAACGAATTGAGATAATCGCCTTAGTGGAGAATTTGCCTAATTATTATCCACCACAAGAATAGGGAGATATGATCATAATGAGCAGTCACGCCGACTTTCTAACGAGGGTAAAATGTTTGACCATAAAATTATTTTACTTGACATTTCCTCTCTCAGATTAAATATCGGAACTAACAACAGGTTGTAAATACTCGGAAAGGATCATTTTATGTTTCTTTCATAAGGTAATTCATTCACTCGAAAAATTATTTGAAAGAGTTATTGTCGAATGGGAAATATTGAAATTTAACTGTAGTAAAGCCGGTTTTCATAATATTGAATTTATTATTCAATGCACGTAATAGTGCGTACCTAGGACTTGGTCTAGCCTCAGCTAACAGGCATTCTTTTAACTGGTTTTATTACTTCCGTTCTGAGATAATAATTATGATATACAGTAATACCCCGACTTACGCTACCCTGTTTTGGAGATACGCGGTTTTTCATTTTGATTATTTTTCATTTTGAGAAACCTCTTTCAGTTTAACCCTCAGAAAATCTAAGCGCCTTCAAGAATAAATCCAAAGCTGGTTTGTCTGTCATTTGGACCTCTAATGCGAAAGCTTGGGTGACAGCTTCTCTTTTTGAAGTCTGGTTTGGTCATCTTTTATTCCTGAAGTCCACAGTCTCTGCCAATTGAAAGAAATCTCATTTAAAGTGATGCTACTAATTGACAATGCACCAGGTCATCTCAAATTAATTTCGATCCACGAGTAGAAGTTGTATTTTTGCCACCAAACACTACTAGCTTGCTTCAACCAATGAACCAGGGAGTCAATAAAACATTTGAAACTCAATACACAAGGCGATCATTTGCACATCTACATGAAGCTATGAGACAAAACAATGAGCCTTCTGTTAAAGACTTTTGGGAGCAATTCAATGTTTTAGATGCTGTAAATTTATTGGACAATCTTGAAATGAGGTTTCACAAAAAAAATTTAAATGGTGTCTGGAAAAAACTGTCTATTTTTTTCACCACTGAAACTCAAGGAGAATCAGTTTCAGATCCTGAACAAATCGATAGCATAATATAAGAAGTGGTTGATATCGCCAAACAATTAATTTTAGAGGTCACACAAACAATCAAGGTCACAAATAGTTAGATTCACACAATCAAGAGCTAACAATTGACGAGGTTAGAGAAATGCGTAAGCATGAGCAAGACATTGAACAAACTGATTCGCTAGATCCTGTTGAATCTGTAAATCAAATGACAATTGCAAACTTAACAGAAGGACTCAATTCAATTGAAAAGGGGTTACAGATTTTAGAAAAAATAGATTCTAATGAAGAACGCGTTTCTACTACAAAACGAGGAAGAAAAAAATTACTGGTATGCTACGAGGAAATTTTGCGTGAGAAAGAGAAAAACTTAACTCATCAGGCAACATTGTTAAAATATATGAAGCCTTCGACATCAAAATAACTGCGGTGTAGTTTACTTTATTGAGAACAATGTAAATTGTTTTATTATCTTACACTTTATTCAACATTTTTCTTCTAAATTATTGTTTTCTTCAAACTCTGGTTTCGATAAAACATTCTTTATATGTATTTATATGCAAAGTTGAACCCCGACTTACGCGAATTCGACTTCACGGCAATTGCTCGGACCACTAATCGTGTAAGTCCGGAATATTACGGTATGTTTATATGTTGTTTTCTGAAGGAAAATCGATTGTATTGTCAAATTTTTGTTTTTCATGGCGCAGAAATACACCGAAACTCCTTTGAGAACATACATATCACCTGAAATTATTTGTATTGTGTACATGCACAATTTATTACTACTGGGTGGGATTATCCACAATACCCAATAATAAATAATTTGTTGTGTGTATTTTTTGTGTGTGTTTTTTGTCATTTTATTCTAAGTAGGGAAAAATTTTAATAAACATTTAATAAAAAGAAGTAATTTCAACTAACATATAATTTTTTTTGTTAATGCACAGAAGAATAAACAAAATTGATTATTAAGCTAGATTTAGATCATCAGTTCAGGTCTTTGAACAAATGAATATAATCATTTAATTTTCAGTCTATATTGAAATATTAATGGTAATAACCAAAATTTTCTTTGCATTATTTTGTTAATATCTTCACCTAGTTGATTCGAGAATTAATCCTCTTTCTATAGTCAGATCTTTCAAAAATCCTAGATCTGATTACACAGCTACCACTGTTCTAAAGTGCTATTTCAATCTTTTCCACTCATTTCAAATTGTAATCTCATCGAAAACTCATAGACGTAAGACTGAGAGAAATTACTTCGGGAATGAAATTGAAATGGAAACTTCACTGGCAGAAGGTAATGATGTAACTCATTTGGGATAAAGAGTTTTTACAATTATGCTCATTTGTCAGAAAATGTTATTGCTCCAAAGAGATAAACTATAATAAGTTGAATAATAATTCAAATTCAACACTTGGCTTTATATTTCTTGAAATTATTGAAAAATAATAAAATGAAATTGATAATATTGAGTCAACATTTTTCGAGAGGTCAGCTCATTGTCACTCTTGATAATTGCTATTTCATTATCGAGAAAAAAGGTATCTGTAGAATTCCTGGTGAGATGAGAGATGGGAGCGTAGGTACTTATCATAAACTAACGTCCATATCCAACGATTTTGCTGAATATTTCATTTCGGTATATGATACATCTTTGAACAACAATTCATGTAAGGTGAACTATTGAAGATGTAATGACGCGATATGTATCACTTCAATAACTCGAAATCAAATCATTATTGCCGCTAAGAAACTCTCTAATAAACTAACGTCTGATTCTGATGAATAAAATTATATTAAAAAGTTGGTTCGAGTTGACGTGTTTCGAGCGGTAAGATCAAGCCCGCGCGAAACATGTCGACTCGACTCAACATTGTAATATTATTTTATTATTCAATATATTTGTGAAACACTAAGCCAAGAGTTTGATTCTAATTTTTATTGAACCTTCATGAGAACCAGAAAGTCGCTAAAGGTACGGCCTTCGGGTCAAATTTCACCCGAAGTACGTAGTATGTTACTTATTTTTGCATATATTATTTACTGATAATAATTCAGTCAGTATCGGTTATTATAAATAAAAAATAATAAGTTATATATAAGGGAAATTCATTAAACGTTTCATGAATTTAATTATCTAAAATCTTATATATCGTTACATTGAGTACAGAAAACAATAGTTTCAGAATGACGTTTACAAATATATTTCTTACAAATAACGCAAATCTTCTGATTCTACTAGGCCAGGCTGAGCCAATTCACGTATTTTCATTTCAACCTGTTGTGAGAAAGGTGCTCATGGTAAATGTTTCGTTTTTGTATAAACCGTGTTGTAAGCTCCAAAACAAAATTTTCTAAAAATAGGCGACGTTTAGCGAAACAACCTTCATTCCAATTCTGATTAGCGGAGGTGAATAAAATATATGCATTATATGCAGATATATCTCCCATTTTACTGAATACAACTTGAGGCCATCGGTTTGTCTTTTTTTGCAAGTATGCATGAAACAGCCTTATCCTGTGTATCCACACCACCTTCTTTTACACCGATTTACCAGGTTACCTGTATTTCTAGTAGTTTTTGCCTAAGGTCAAGTGAAGTAAAAAATTATCAGTATTTTTCTTGATATTTTTTTGAATATTTTCAATGACATCATTGCCCCAAAAATAGGTATACCTTTCACGAAACTCTATGAACTTTTAAGACTCTCATTGTTTGACCGATAAATACCAGCTAACGAAAGCAATCCAATAAAAGTGAAGATATCTGTGCTATCCATGTCAACCCAATCATTATTGAACACACGTTTACCCTCAATGTTGGTATATTTCAAAATAGTATATGTCAGAGGAGAAGAAAAAAGCAATTGGAAACTAGAGACTTCCTCCGTTGTAATCCTTGAACAGGAATAACATGTCAAGCCTGGAATCATATTGATTATATTTTCTCTCGAAGTCCTTCCGTAAGTATTGTCAAAGGGTTCTTTACTGCATTTTATTCGGCCATTTTTGATGTTAGTTCGTGAGTTGAAGCTGTTTCAGTATCACTTTCAGTAATCCCATGATTCTTCCTGCTCCATTACATCTTCTTGTTCTGAACAAGATTCTTCCAGGTCTAACACGATATGTCAAAAATGTTCTACATACCGTCTCTCATTTTCGGGTATCGATAAAACAACTGAATGATTTTTTCTTTTTAGACTTCACTAGGGGTTCAAAGCAAGACTCATACTAACACGTATATTCATTCAAGTTTACTGTAAGATTGTTTGGTACACTCAATGTTTACTCTGAAATTGTAATGGTTAGAACAAATCAGTCACACGCAAAAAAAAATATTTCGATAGAACCACCGTAATACAAAACGAAATATCACCATTTATACGCAGGGTCAAATTTGACCCAAAGACCTATATAGTGAACAAGTTTATAACTCGCTAAGTTCTAATTTTATTTGATAAAACCTTAAATATATATTCATTTAAGCATTTCATTAATTGTCATAAAATATCAGATACAGAAAACGGATGTTTAACGGGTGTTTTTTTTACAGGTAGAGAACTTTAAATTGCAATAAAACAACGATGGAAAATTCTATAGAGAAGAATTTTTTTTTATTCGAAAGATAATCTTGTGGCATTACATTTTAAATATGATTTCAGGCATATGCCGCCACGGCTGGCTCGGATGTAGTACAATCTGGACGTTCAATTTTCGATGACTTTTTCCAACATTTGTGGCCGTATATCGGCAATAACACTGCGAATATTGTCTTCCAAATGGTCAAGCGTTTGTGGCTTATCCGCGTAGACCAATGACTTTACATAGCCCCACAGAAAGTAGTCTAGCGGTGTTAAATCACAAGATCTTGGAGGTCAATTCACAGGTCCAAAACGTGAAATTAGGCAGTCACCAAACGTGTCTTTCAATAAATCGATTGTGGCACGAGCTGTGTGACATGTTGCGCCGTCTTGTTCGAACCACAGCTCCTGGACATCATGGTTGTTCAATTCAGGAATGAAAAAGTTAGTAATCATGGCTCTACACCGATCACCATTGACTGTAACGTTCTGGCCATCATCGTTTTTGAAGAAGTACGGACCAATGATTCCACCAGCCCATAAAGCGCACCAAACAGTCAGTTTTTCTGGATGTAACGGTGTTTTGACATACACTTGAGGATTATCTTCACTCCAAATGCGGCAGTTTTGTTTGTTGATTTAGCCATTCAACCAGAAGTGCGCTTCATCGCTAAACGAAATTCGTCTATGAAAATCGGGAACAAACTTCCGTTATATGGAAATAATCAAGATTCTTCACAAAAATTGGTCAGAATTGACCCGAAGACCTTATGAAGGTTAATCATGTTTCACCAAGAGTTAAGCGAGAATTCAATCTCAGTTATTAATGATATTTACTATTATTATTGATTATTATTAATATCAAATATTCAAATTCTACTAGTGCTATCCGATAAAGAACTAAAAAATAATTGGAAGCATGTTTCGAACAGAAAATAAGGTCCGTGTTAATGTTTCGTGATTCTGGCGAAAAACTGATCCTATTTATGACTAAATGCCAATATTATTTCTTTAATTTTCAATCACATAAAATTATTATGAGTACCTACTTTCTTACATGGTTCTTTATGATTGATCATTTGAAATAAATTAATCGAAAATTGATTACTTCAATTTTCAATTAAAATACTAATGCTGGAAGTTTTATAAGCACTCATTTTTCATTTTCCGCAATATCGTACTTCAATTATTATCGCTAAATCCGTATTTATTGCATTAATTTCAACAATTGGAAACTACTGTACGCAATTACAGAGAATTTGAAAAACGAAGTATAAATATCGTAATGGTCGTTCGATTTTTATAGGCTTTTTATATTCACATTGGTAGAGCTGAACTGCATTTATTTTTCTACTTCAAGAAAGTTGTCTTTTTTTTAGATGGAATTGATTTTTTAGTAATTCTAATTGGGGAGGGTATTACTCCTCCGTTTGTTCTGGAAATATTTAACCTCATTGAAGTTTATAAGAAAAGCCTTTGGTACATTTAATTATTCAGTTGCTATCATTTGGTGAAGTTTGAGAAATTAATCCAAAATTGTAGTCGTACTTACTACAAGATATTGTTAAAAATCAATCTTTGAATTCATTACTTTTGCTAAGGGCAAAAAAATTTCTCAACTCTCATACATATATTTGAAAAAAAGCTTGAAGATTCATAATATCAAGAGGATTTTAATGTTGAAAAGTCGGAAGAACTCTTGGATATCATGTCTTGAATGCTTTATAAGTTGTCTAAAACGTTAAATTTTACCAATTACACATTACGGTTACACATGTATTATTGTTGCCTATAATGGTGTCTTTTGTAGTGGAAATACAAATTTCCGCACTCTTATAAAGGTTTAAATCTTCTCACATAAGAGGTGATTTAGTGAAATAGGTACTCAGTTTTATGAGTCTTTATACAGTGTATGGCATTTATGATGTAGAACGTAGACAACCCTATATTTCAGTTATTTGAAGGAAAACAGATTTGAATTTTCGCTCAAACATGAGTTGATGGGTCATATTTTGAATGTGTCAAAGTGTAATGTTGTCTCTTTCACAAGGAAAAGAGACCGAATTGAGTGTGATTATAGCGTCGGTGGTCAGGTTTCCTCTCGTTCTGATGAGGCGAGAGATCTTTGTGTAGTCTACGACCAGAAGCTTTCCTTCGTCCCACACATTACCCAACTTATTTCATCTGTTGCGAAAATACATGGATTCGTTATACGTAACGGCAAATATTTTAGTAATTCCTCAACATTCATAGGACTTTTTAATACCCTAATCCTTAGCAAGTTGGAGTATAGCAGCTTGATCTGGCATCCCATTTGCACTTGCCATCAACGCCATCTTGAGGCTATTATTGAAATTCTTAGTTTGGAGGAAAGATAAAGTTTATCCACAGAGAAGAGTCAATCATAACGAATTATTGATTCGCATTAGTTTTATCTCATTGCAGAGCAGGAGAGAAATTTTATCACTCAATTTTTTTTACAAATTACTGCACAATAGTACCTATTGATTGTCCTTCTCTTTTTTCCGCTTTGAAATTTCGTGTTCTTAGGCAAAATTCTCGTAATACGGAATTATTCCACCTAGAGACTCCGAGGACAATTCCCTAATACAATCTCCCATTTGGTTTATGGAGTCTACATTCAATAGAGTTGCCAATAATTGTGACATTCGCTTTGACTCCATAGAATTTATTATCAGGAGTTATGTGAACAACGAAAATTAACTGAAATGAATTGATTTAGATTGAGTTATTTGTAATATTTCATTGAATGCTGTAATGCAGTTATAATTTACTATTTTTTTCAGATTAGATTGAGGTCTTTGTTAAATCTTTTTTTCAATTAATTAGTTATGTATTCAACATTGTTATTACTTTCTGTAATTAGTGTTATACCTGTTGAGAATAGAGAACTTATTATTTTAACTTCTTATTATATTTTGTAAGATGCCTAACCGAAATCTGAGCTATAAATTCAGCCTATTACGAATAGAGAAAAAAGACCGATTCTTAATATTGATTTTCGAGTTAGAGGTATTGTAGGTAAAAGGTTATTTAACATTTGTTCACATCAATGACCATATACGAACTGGCTTCAGTTAATTGATAATTTTGTATTTGGAAAATTAATGTTTTATATTTTCTCATTCCATTCTGCAGTTCAATTTATTGCAATTCTCCAATTGTCAAGTTTTTACTTTTCAGGGCGCAATTTAAAGATTTAATAATGAACTGTGAATAAAACGAAAAATTAATTTTGAATTCGGATCAAAATATTGAAAACATTAAAAATTTGAATTTTGTCTTAAAAATTAATTTATGGGCCCAAAGCGATGATCTGAAAAAGGTTTTCTCATAATATGGTATATCTCTAACGCGAAATAGAATATTGAATAGAGTATTTGACTGTTTCCATAAAAATATCTCAAATTATTCGTTATAGCTGATGCATATTTCCCATTTGATTAATTCTCTTTAAATTTTTCTAATTTTTATGTAAATGACAGAAAGTTTGAATGAATAAGAAACCTGCCAAAACAATGCCATTCAGGTTACTTAATGTGGTGACGTCACGATGCAATGAATACAGTAGCCGTCACATTGTAATACGACTGTCGACTATTAAATTTAGTGATTCTTGACGATTTCATAACTTTACTGCGAAAAAATGTGTTTTAAATGGGCCGTAGTGCAACAATGTACTAACATATCTATTAAAATTTCAGAGAAAATGTTTGTGAACCTTCCGATAAACACTAAAATTCGGAAAAAGTGGTTAATTCTCTCTAGTAGAAACCCTAAAAATATAGCTGTAAAATCTTACGCTTTCATGTATGAAGATCATTAACGTAAGTGAATAATTCCTACCCTATATTTCATACATAAATAACGAGTTGATTTTATTACATATTCGTTATAGTCTTCTCTATACATTCTACTATATTTTGAGGTTATTAATTACATACGTATTTTATTGTTGATCTTGAACGGGATAAACTGGATTTTATTCTTATCTTTGTATTTATATACTTTGGTATAATAAAAGATTCAAAATAATAAAACTTCAATATTTATTGTATGTGAGATATATTTTAGCCAGAGGTCAATTAACGATGATGTTCCGGGCAGCCCCTACGTTTTATTGAACAAATTCCAGATTCCCCAAACAGTTGAACATAACCAACACCATCATCTCCGTAAGTTTCTCTAGAGGACCTGTAAAAGCAAGGAAACCATAGTATATTTCTAACATACTTAATGTGGTCAAGTAGAACTACACTTGATTGAATTTATTATGATTTTTGTTCGCAAATTGGTAAATAAATAAACTCAAAAATGTATAGGTATATTAATTTTCATGCTTCATTATCTATTTTACATTTATTTTCAATTAAAGCTTGTACGTATTGAATGGTCATTCATCGAATAACCTAAATTGTTTGTGATATTAAGCAAACTCTTTTAGGTATTTTCTGAAACATTCATTCATTTGGAGTATAATTTATAATATATAGAGTAATACTTACTGTGCTATTTTCACATTCTTTAATTCTGGAGCATAAAAATTAAGATTGCTTTTAAAAAATCGTCCAACCATAATAGCGTCTATTCTTGGGAGATCTCTGCTATCAGCTTAAACAAAATTGCTCTCCATCGTACCTTATATAATATATATATTGATAATTATTCAAAATAATTTCTCTGTTTTGCCTCTAACAAATAAAATAGCTAATAAAACCAGGAAATAAACACTCAAACACACACGTACAAAGACATCAGAGAAATGAACGTTAGCCTTTGTTGGCTGTTGGCTTTGGTTCCTGCACGGTGACGTCACTCGCGGTTCAGCCAATCCAGTGCACTTTCAATCACGTGATCAAATATGAAATTTCAATTATTTTATTATTGATTTCTTTTGAAAATCATATATATTTCAAAAGGATGTAATGACTATATTGGTTCAAAATAATATTTATTATCAACCTATGAACATTTTGATCTATATTTTGATTGCAGTCAAATACCTTATCTGTCAATTCGTAGTAGGCTAAGTTTAGAATTCGGTTAGTGAGCCAATGAAGTATTACGTAAGAGGATTTATTACAGTTATTAAGTCCCTCCCTCCATTGTTAGCAAAAGTAAGCAAACGTCTCCCCCCACCCTTGCTTACTTAAACCTTGGTACCTATTCGCCTATTTTCCTTTTTTTTCATCGATTCATGACCAGCAGATTCAATTCTAGAAGTTGGAAAATAGGTTTAGGATAGAGGACTTCAACGCAAATAGTATTCAAATAGTTGATTGAGAAGGGAGATACCTTCTCAAGAGAGAGGGGTTGAAATTCATGTCAACTATAATATTGTAGTGGACAATATATGAAATATTTTTGAAATTTTTAAAACGTGTTCAACTAATTAATTAGTTGCACATAATATTTATTTAAACGAACTTCATTGACATGGTATTCAACATAAAGTAAGGTAAAAACATTATAAACTTAAGTAATAGGTATTTCGAACAAAACAAAATACTGATCCACAATATGTTTATCTACATATTAATTCAAATGGTTTTTACAGTCCTGGTAAAATTTGTGGGAGTGCCAGAAAATTCGTTTTGTTGTAAATACTCGTATGTGTGAAAAAGCAATAACTATTGCTGATTGCCTAATCACCATCCTTGCCCTCCTTATCCCCCATGTAATCAAAAATAAGCATATCATAAAGCTTCCGCCCGCCATAGTGCTTACGTAATACTTAAACAGTCTTTAGGTATATTGAAAAATATGACAAATTACCATTTATGAATGTGCGAAATCTATTGATCTAGGAATATCTTAACTATGGGTGAATCTTCCTCTTAAATGCGACACACTGTATACTTTTTTTGAAACCAGTTTGTGAAAATATTCTTGAATAGTTTGTGTACAGAATTCCTGATGAAATTAAGAAATTATGAATTATTATTGATGTGGTTCAATTCACATTGTCATATTCAATTTGTGAAACGATTCATTTAAGGAAATGAATAAGAATTCAATTTCCTGTATTTTATAGCAGGTAATTAGAGAAACAAAAATGCCATAACAAGAATTAATTTATAAAAGTAACCATAAGCGTTTTTGTATTTTTTCAATCAATGCGAAATTAATTATTCTTGAATTTGGTATCATATTTAGTAGAGACCTAAGACTGTTTGTTTTCACTATTTACTACTAATTGAGCGTAGAAATGAACTACAATAAAACGATAGCAATATTTTCGACTATGCTCTATTATAGATGGCTATCTAGATTACTATTATGCTTGAGAACAATATTAATTCGAAATTAAATTCAAATATTTGATATCGAGATCTTGGTATCTGGTTTGTTTTATCGTGACATCAGGAAGACAAATGGTAGTACGTTATGTTATTATTATTACTATTGCAATGAAGGCAAGGACATAAACTACTATGAGAGTATAATTACAAAAAACATTATGAGAATACTTAATTAATGAATACCAATACTATTACAATAATTACACTGCGCAACGATGAAATAGTTTCGGATACAAAATTAGTTTTATTTTATGTCTTCTCGTTTACTGAATGCAAAAACGACCATTAAAGGAACCGATTAGCTCAAGTTCTAAAGATACTTTTCATTTTACAAATCCTTTCTTTCAATTTGTGGAAAGTTTGTTTTTCGAAATTGGCAACATTGTAAATTGTTAAAATACACATCACATTTGACTGTCAGAAGATTACTAATTGTGATACTATTGCGGTAAAGATGAAATTTATAGTATTTCGTGCATATCATCTTGTTTTGCTGTGATTTGATAAGAGGAATCAACTTGCCACGGAAATGTGTAAATTTATTTCGATAATTTTGTTTACATTTGTGGCGAAATAAGGTATGCCTTACTAAAATGCAATTTGACGCCTCTTGTGAATACTGCATATTAACATTATTTTGGTATGAAAGTACGAAACCAAAATTAGCCATGAGCTCCACACATGTGTTGCAATGCATCTTCAGTTATATTACGAGAATGGTTGAATAATGGAAAACAATTCATGGTTTTTGCTGTACCCATGATTTGGCGGGAGCCCACTAACCTCATAGACGATTGATATTTTTGTTTGACCCCTTCTATAAAAGCAGTATTGTCAATGAAAAAATAAAAACTCTCAAATACCCGAATCTTTCATCGGCTACTCGACCTATTCCAAATTCAGACAGTTTACCAGTTCCTACACCACTCCAGACTTAGGAGTTGGAAGCAGAAAATGGAGACAGTAAGCAGGAGAACTCAACGAGCCTTCAAGATCTTGTGACCCTGATTTTAAAGAAGAAAAAGATTACCAATCGCATAAATTGGGTCAATCGGAGTTGAGTGATCTTAGAGATCTTGATTCGTCACTGGAGAAGACAGAACTTTTAGGATCAAGGTGACGGCAATAGAATCTTCTGAACAATGATCAGGGTCACTAAGTACCGACAACTTCATAGGGATTTGATTCCTTTTTTCGAAAAGAAAAATAACCTTGTTATTTGTTAACCTTGTTTGTTTCAATATTAACGATTTGATGAGGAATTTGACTATAAAGCATGATCCAACTGAATGAAGAGTTTTCATAGACTCCTCCAAGCTAAGTTTGAGAGGTGTGTTGCTTCATAATGGCAACCGTCTTCCTTCCACTCCTATTGGCAATGCGGTTCACAAGAAGGAGACTCATGCAAACATGGCAGATTTAATAAACTACCTGGAATATAAGTGGACCTGCGGTGATTTATAAGTAATTGCTATACTCTTAGGGACGCAATTTGGGCATATAGAATACTGTCGCTTCTTATGTATGTGAGATAGTACGGTTAGAAATTCACATTATATTCGGACAGATTGGCCTGCAAAAAAATCTTAATGCTAGTGATAAATCGTAATTGCTGAACCACTCGTATATCCAAAAAGGCGCTTTTTCTACCCTTACATATGAAGATGTGCTCAATAAAAAAATTTATCAAAGCCCTAAACCGATAAGGCTAGGCCTTTAAATACTTACGAGACAAATTTCCTAAATTAAGTGATGCAAAGTTCAAGGAAGGCATCTTTGTTGGGCCACAAATACGTCAACTTGTAAAGAACATTACATTCGATTTAGTTTCGCAAGGGAAAAAAAGGATGTTTGGAAAACTCTTAGGGGAGCTATACATGGAGTTTTGGGGACCAAAAGAGATGATAACTACCCTAAAATGGTTACCGAACTTCTGAAAAATATAACCAACTTGGATGCAATATGTCCCTAAAAATCCATTTTCTCTACTCCCATCATAATTTTTTCCTACCTAATTGTGGAGATATCAGTGATGGGCATGGAAAACGGCTCCATAAAGATATTTCTGTGATGGAACAAAGATATCAGGGCCGCTGGAATGGAGCAAAGCTTGCTGATTACTGCTGGCTTAAATGTAGATCCAGAGGTCCCTTACAAGAGGAAAGCTAAAAGTTTTAGATCAAAAAAAGCAGTTGTTGATGTTTCTTAGATCTAAATACCTCGCAAGTGTTTTCTGAAGAATTTTGAATTTAAATATCATTAATTATAGTGCGATGACACTATAAATGTTGTGAACATATGTAGCTCATATTTATCAATATCCTAGAAACAATTTTCATTATTTACATATCAAAAAATGTAGAGCTCATAGTTTTTGTCCTTTGTCATATTCGTTTTTCTTTATCCAACATTATTGAGAATTTACTCATGAAGTAAAGGAAACGTTCAACATTTTACCCTGTGTTTCGTAGTGATTATAAATAGAAGATGAAAGACGTTGGGATCCTGTTATGAAAGAGAAGAAGTACTCATAAACTATTACAGTTGATTATGGGGCAGAAATGAAGGCCCTAACAGTGATAGATCCAGAAACAACAACAGACTTTCCATAGAAGACGTTATAAACGATTCAAGAAAAAGAGGTGTTATGATTAATTTGGTCTTAGACATCATAGTGATCCATGTCGAATCCAGTGGTGTAGGTAGTGGTGAGGGAGTGTCAAGTGACGCAGTTGCCTCACTTTTCCACTCTTTTGAAAGGATGAGTTCAATAGTAACGATACCCAGATCCTGGTTATTAAGAGACCATGAATCATGGTACATGGTCCACTAATTGAAAATTGTCAACCATAAGATTATGTGCAATAGAGGCTTCGTAACGACCTTCGTTCATCAACGGTTATGCAAACACAAATTTGTTGATTGAAGAAGTTGAGAGATTTGGAAACTATTATGATATTTGTTTTATAATGTTTTGCAAAGTTATAAATAAAAAGTATGTTCGATTATGTAATATATTCAAATAAATTTATTCATTATTTGTGTTTCAATATAAATTGAAAATCTCTTGTGAATTTAAAACCACTCATTGCAGTCTTTCCAAAAAAGCAACATCCCGTATTAAAAAGTATGCATTCCTCCTGGCAATCGTCCTGACAGCACTCGTCAAATCATGTGTATACTAACAACTACTTCAATCAATGGAAAACTTTTCCAATCTTTTTGTAAAATGTTTTCGTTGTTTTATCACATATTGTTGGGTATGTTTTTCAATTAGCCATATATGCTTAATATGTTTAAGAAAGTAGCTCCCCTAGTTTGTCTTCTAGTTTGAAAAATGTCCTATTCTCTTTAATTTCAGTCAATTATGTAATCTCATCGAATACTGTTTTCCTCTTCCACATTTGATCATTCATATTCCTATCTATTCACTCCTATCTGTTGAATAAAGTAGTGTGAAAATTAAACTAATTTCCTTTTGCTACTTTTTTTCTTTTCCTCCATTATCGAAAAATTAGGAAACAATTTTAACTGCCATTTCAGTTTCCGTTGAAAGGCCATCTTAAGGAAATCTGACTTCAATATCAAATATACAAAAATATCTACAAGAATGGAATTTGCCAGCTAATTTGGCACAGAATACATCATAATATCTCCTCCACACCAGGAGAGGTTTGAATGCATTGAAATTTTTATTCAATTTGCTCAATTCTCGACTGTCGTGAGCTTTTGCATAAACTCCACTTCTTCGTTTCTAGAATAATCCAGACATTTTACTTAAAAACCCAACGAACCAATCTTCTCTCGCAATCACCGCTCAGCTTTGAGTGTTCTACTGCAAACCAGGTATCAAGTTGATGTGATTTACACTGGTACTAACTGTTTCTCTCATTAATGTGTATTTAAATCTCAACCACTTGTTTTCTTCCGGTTTGAGTTCTGAGAGATTTGTTTTCTTGGTTATTATTATGATTGAATATTTAAATATTGACATTATATATTATTACATTTGATAATGTTTTTTATTATTATAATTATTTTTCAAAATTGTATACCTATGTTGTTATTGATATTTTTAGTAACCATATTTATTCATTATGTATTTTCCTTTAATTGGCTAGATACCTACCTGTTGAAAATATATGCTTATTATTATTATTATTATTATCATTATATTCTCCTGCTTTCACAGGCCAACATTTTTCGGAAATACTGCTATTTTTAAGAGTATTCATAAACTGATTGAATATACAATAATAATATAATGCAATTTGAAAAAACCAAAAAAAAAGCATTAACTTCGAAATTTTGATGCGTTCAAAAATATTTTGTTAAGAATTCCACAATGCGATACATCTGAAAAGTTTTTTCTTTAATTCAGTGGACCTTCAGTTTAGCGCAGGTTCTGAACGACTATTGGGCTTGTAATCAATGTACATTACCCAGCATATATTATTATTTAAACTTCACAAATCATAAACACCCATGTCTTCAGCGGGGCTCGAACCCGAGTTCTACTACACCATAGTCGGGTGTTCTCCGACTGAGCTACGGAGACTATCGGAAAAGTTACTTGAACTGACTTTATTTATAATTCAATTTGTGCGGAGTGTAAAGCTTTTTATAATGGCTAAAGAGGTTTTTCTTTTGGTACCAAATATAAAGAACATCTCAGATGATATACATATTAATGGAAAAACAAACTTTAATATGGAACCTCATAGATTCAACAAAAACAACATTTTCCTAACATGATCAACAAGAATCTAGTGTACGTACCTATATGGTATAGGTAATCGAGAAACAAATCGAACTTCATCTTGAATCAACAAACCAACATCTCTTTCTGGTCATCCATGTTATTTCTTAAACAATAAGAACCAATTTATAAATGTTAGTACGATTGGATATTTTTTTCTTCAGAACGAATGATATTTTGCTCCTCTTCTTTCCTATATTTTGGGATATATTATTGACTACTGTATAGGGCAACATAAACCTACTTGTACCATCTACTTGTTTCTATCTAGTTCAGGGTATCAGTCACAATTGATGAAGAGAGGTGTTAATCCAGAACCGTTTAAAGTACATGGCTTAGATTTTGTTTGTTTTAGTTCATTTCATCATGGAGATATCTCAAAATTTATGCAACAAAACTTTTTCAGTTTATAGAGTACCAGAAACTTTTGATGATTATGAGCTTTATGCAAAATATTCTTTGAATTAATTTCCTTTCCTCATAGTTTCTTTTAGTGGATAAAAACAACGATGAAGTATGCATAAATTTCAAATGATTCTTCTGAATAAAACCTACACTTAAATGACGTAAAAGATGCATAATTGAGAATCAATGCTCCAAAACTTTTTTCAAGTCCAATACCTTTAAAATTTATAGCAGAAAGATGAGTTTTATATCCGTCGAGACCTATTCAATGATAAGTTATATTCATATTTCGTGCAATAATTATAATTTTTGTGTTCAGAGTTATGTATCGGCTACATTGTGTCATATCCAGATAAATCTGATGTTCGACTGGTACTAAATGCAGAGAAGATAAGGAAAGGTAACATAACTATAGGTATTTGTCATTCGAATCTACATTCACAATTATGTAGCGGAGCATTTTGAATAGAAATTACAAGAATTATGAAAATAAAAAGTAGCCTAATTAGAGAATATTGAATAATAAAGGAAACACGTGTTCTTTTCGTGTTTCTCTTCATAAAACAGTTTTCCTGCATCTTAAGAAATCTGTTGATCTGTATTTTCTAACGTCTATTGTTATATCCATATAATATTGAATATAAACTTTAATTCAAACACTTGAACTTATGATTCACACTTTATTGACTACATAGCACGACGCGTTCTGAAGAAGTCGTTTGTAACAACGAAATTATAATGGATTTACTTCAAGTAAACGTCAACACTATTAGCATATAATATTGTCAATTAGAATACAAAGAAACTATTACAAGAACTACTACTGTATTTTCTATAAAAATATAAATTATGGATATTTATATTAGAAAACAAAAAATGATCTGAAGTCTGATATGGAGAATGATCTGAGGTATAATTAAAAGTGATCTAAGAACATAAAAATTCATAAAAGTCTACTGAAAATATTCTCCGATGTACATTTTATTGGAAGATGGGTATTCAGCCAGATAATCAGCTTACTTTAACTACAATGGTAATATTTGACCGGTAGTATGTAGTTTGAGGGTAAATGACAAATTGTAGTAACTGAAGTACTTTCCCACCTACTGGAGTTTTTAGAAATCATATTCGATTTATTGATATTTTCAGAAATTCAGATACAATAAACAAGCAGGATTAAAGTATCTCTTTGAATCTGAGAATGCTGTGCAATAGAACTTGAGTTATGCATATTGATTGGGTAGGTAATTACCTAATATACTTATCAACCTACTCAAAGTTTTTCAGAATTTGTTTAGAATGTATTTCACTTGGATGACTTGACACAGATTCTGTATTTGCTAAAACATTCACAATTATTAGGAAATGAGATTACCTAACATTAGGTATGTTATTATATGTATATTATATTATATGTATATTAATGTTATGTGACAATAGCTTATCTCTGAATTATGAAAAATCTAATCTCATAGTATTTGGTACAAGTAAAACCTTTAAAACCAATAAAAATGGGGATATAACTATAAAGATTAATGAACAAAAAATTAGAAGAGAAGAAACAGTGAAATATTTAGGCATTATGTTAGACGAAATATTGAGTTTCAATGATCATTTTGATTTCATATCATCTAAAATTTCTAAAAAAATCAATTTTTTGAAAAGAATAGAAAAAACCTGTCCACATATGTGAAATTATTGTTGTTCAAGTCAATAATAATGCCACATTTTGAATATTGCTCCACATTATTATTTGGTTTGACTAAAGAAAAAATTAAAAAATTACAAAGGTTACAGAATAGAGCCATGCGAGCCATTTTAAAGTGCAATAGGTATACCCCTGTCAAAATTATGCTGAACTCTTTGGAACTAATGTGTGTAAAACAAAGAATACTCTTTGCTTCATGTATATTTATATTTAAAATAAAAATCAGTTGCTTCCATGTAATGTTATAAAAAATGTTACATATCTCAGTGATGTGCATGGGTATAATACTAGAAATACTGATAGTTTTTATATCCAAAGTTGTAAGGTCTCTAAATCCAAAAATAGCATATACTATGACGAATTAGGCTTTCAATAATTTACCAAATTCATTGAAAACTAGTATTAGTATTAAGATATTCAAGCGTGATTTTAGAGAGTATATTTTAAATAATAAGATAGGTATATAATTAAAAATTTACAGTTGAAAATAAGTAGATTTTTGTATAGCTTCAGCTAAATAAATATTATCATGATTAACATTTTCAGATACAGGTAGGTATAAGGTTCGCCCTCAGTATATAGACAATGTAATATACCTACAATAATTACTTATGTAGTAACTCCAGTGATTTTACAAATTTCGTTGGATTAAAACAAGGTCTTTCGAATACATATAAATTGAATATTTCATAGTATTCAATCTTACTTATTATCTCAATTCATATAATTTAAAAATCAGAAATTTCATTATCAAACTCAAAATATCACTTTTTACCTGGTGGTAGATTTTTCTACAGTTTTCGTACTCCTCGAATTTTCTGAACACTTCAGGTAATTAATTATTCAATATATTCATTACATTTTTATTAGATTGCTCTGCTACATAGCTTATAATTGTATTTTAATTATATTCAATTCAATAAGTTTTGTAATTATAATGCCTTTCTATGTAAGAAAACCTATTATTTTTAGAATACGTACTTCAATAAACTATCGAATATACATTAATATACCTATATATTTCTTATGATGGAAATTTAATGAAAATCACCAATTTTTAGATCTTCTAGAAAATATATTATATGGCCGTATTTCAAAGACTTTCGTAGGTATAAACTTAAATTATACTTACAATTGATGTAGAGATAGATCAAAACATAATGAATAATAAATAAAATGAAAAATATTGATATCATCACAAATATATGTTTATGGCTTGGTACCTACATATATCAAAAGAGAACTAATAATCCTTTAATAATTTCTTTATTGTGTACAGATATACTTTTTCCATTAGTTACTATTACTACAAAAATATGTTCTGAAACCTTCGTCAATTGATTTTCGAATGTAGGTATCTTCAGCCCTAAAAATAACTTCACTAGGTATATTCAAAATATACACTTATCTGGCTTTCTATTATCAGAGTCCATATATTAGTATCTACGTAGGATAGGTACACGATTTATCGACTTCTTTTACGAAAAAAATAAATTTTAAAATAAAAAACACACTAGTACTTTCCAGTTACTGTTATATCTACTTTTTTAAGTAACGGGGATACCTATATTTTCTCATAACGGGGATACCTACCTGAATATTTTGTAATGATTTAATTACAATTACCTACAGCTTTTTTCAGTCCAGATTAGGTGTTTTATACCAATCTACAAGCATCTAAATACCATTGCTCTGGTTCCCAACATTCTACTTGTTTTCTATTGCAAACTAGTATTCAGTATAGATATAAATCTTTAACTGATGATAAACTGACTATTTAAAAAATGAACATAAAAAAACTTAGTGAAGTTTGTCCACATATTTTACTTTTATTCATTTCTAAAAACAAGAGGAAATTTATCGAGGGGCAAAAAAATTGTAGGATTAAATGGGAGTATCTGTAAATATACCTGATATGAGTTAAATGAACATAATATTGCTCCATATTTTTGTTCTATAATATGTCTAAACAATTTTTGTTTAGGTATATGCTTAGTAGGGCTCATAAAATAATTTTTAACGTTTTCGTACCTATTCGTCATTTTATTTATATAGGGTAAATAAGTATCTACTCCTTTAGAGTCTTATACAGATTATCCCATATAGATAAACATATTTTATCCTTTATCTAGCTTATTTTTATCCTTTAAAATAAGAAGAATAATTAACATCCTCTTACATGTCAACAGCGGACATTTAATTTTTTATTTGGAATAGGTAGGTTGTTCCATTGAAAAAAGACTTGAAATATAGCAAAAAATCTGTCTCTTCTGAAATTATTAGCATGCCTACCTGATAATGTTATCAAATTAATTTCTTTTAATTTTATTATAAGTACTTAGTTTCAATAATTACCACCAATCAATGAATAATTACGAATAGCTTGGATGGAAATAACTGTATGATTATGGGTATGTTACACTTCTTCAACAGTTTTAAGACCAAAATATCTAATAGATAAGTAAGAATCCAGCAATTTGTTCAATAAGAGTTTGAATTTTGTCGGATTTGAGTGCATTGATATATACTTTGGGTGGATCGAGAAATTAAACTCCAATCAATAAATGAATTGTAACCGTTGTTTTTTGTTGGTTTGTTTAGCATTTGTTTTCATTAACAAACCATATAAGTACCTACCTACCTATCGTTTACGAATAAAAACTGCTTTCCGATTACACGTAATAATGTGTTGTGCCACATTTCTGAAGTCGCAAAACAAAACATATTGATATTGAAAATTAATTATTGCATGTTTAATTTGAAGGCCGTCATAAAATATATTGGAAATTGACGCGTTATCAACTCCAGAGTTGATATGGGCCTCTAATAAATTGAATCCCCACAACAAAATTAAAATATTACATCGATTATAATCTAGTTTATACTAATAAAACACCTGATAAATTCTCAAAAAGCTAATCTTTTCATTATGGATAAAAGCAATCAATTCTATAACACAATAAAATATTATCTCAATTGAGAGGTATTAATCAAGGCGGCGCGGTCCGAGTTGTGGATCATGCGCGAATGAGGCACGTTGCTGCATGATATTTCTGATTGGATAACCGGTGGGGAGGGCATACTAGTCGTTCCCCACAAAATCCCCTTTCAGTAATATTTCTCAATCAGTGTGAATGTGCAAGGCATAGTAGAAACGTCGACGTGGGATAGTTTTGTGCTTGCTATTTTGGTTGAGGTTAGAGTTGTCATTAATAAACATTACAAAAGTGAAAAATGTCACAGGCTACTAGTGAAGAAATCAACAAACCCCGATCAGTTTACAGCATTGACCATCTGTTGGGTGTTAATTCCAACAATATAGTGAAAAAACCTGAAGGTATTTACCTAGTTTTTAAATATTTATATTCAGTTTAAGTGGACATTTTTTGACGTAGAAATGAATGACAAGACGGTTTGTTCAATCAACTGATCTATTGATTGTGTGAATTTTGTTTTTAAAATAGTGTGAAACCTCCAGTTTCCTTGTTGATGTTCATACATGTTTTACATGTATGAACATTAAGTACATGTTTTAAATTATTTCAAATAAGTGGGTAGATATCACATATTATTAGTATAGAATTAAATTAGAACCTGAATAATAAATTAACCTTCTACTAAGATATCTTAAAAAACTTGGGAAAATAATTAGGACTAGGTATAATGTCCGATTTTAAAACAATGTTTTGCGGTTGCGGTTAAATTTCTCGTAATTCTTCCAAATTATTAACTAATAACTAATTGAGAATGTTTCATTCAATTCTTCTCACTATTCAGCTAAAAGGGACCTGAAAAATTAACGATTGATGTTTCAAAAATGAGAGGAAGTTTCTACAGTTGAAGTATTCTGTCTGTACCTACCTCATTTATTAAGTCTCATAATTCCAAAATATATGATAAATAACGAGACATGAAAAACATAAATTGTTGACTTTTAAACAAGAAAGTAAAAATTTAAAATATTGAAATAAATTTACAATGTAGATGAAAACACATGTTTGAACGAAATTAAGAAAAATTTCAAATTCTTTCGACATAGTTTCGGGTTTATCGGGAGTTAATTACAACTGAATTGTATTGAACGCTATAATTTTGGGAATTTAGGTGAGTGTTTTCAATTATACGATACATTTCAACATATGCAACTAAGCATTGTAGAAATTATCGATAAAGATCAAAATGAAAGTGAAAGTTTTATGAGAAGTGGAAGAATTCTATATTATAGTCGCAAATGAGGAGATATTCTCACATATTTTCAGTTTACTTATATTATGTAACACAATTTAAAATAGCCCAAATTTATGGAGGCGGTCACTAAGAAGGGCTTCTGCTTGCTCCATGTTTTACCCTCAGTTATCAGGGGATGTGAAGCATGAATTGCGAAATTGTGATGGGATTCATATTTTCCGATCCAATCTTGAGAGAATGTTGAAGAAATATGCAATGGAAGACAATCCAATTCTCCAATTCACACCAGCCCTAGTAGGTATCTCGATATCTATGACCAGATGTATGCGAAACTTTCTCAAAATTAAGTGGTCGTTTGAAATGAAATATGCCTATTATGACAGATATTTAGAGAAATCGAGTTTGAAAAATTCGAAGAAACCGAGTTCCTAGTTACAATTACAAAAACGTTATATTGAAAAGTAAAAAATATATAGGAATACACAGTAGCGTAACCACGTGGAGGTTTTCCGGATTCTAACCCCTCCTCAAGTCTGTGAAGTAGTTCCCAAAAACGAATGTTCCCTCAATAAATAAAAGGAATTACTATACCTACTGATAAGAAAAAATAGCTATACGTGAGAACAAAATGATATTGCTAGAAAAAAACATACCTATAAGTTGAGTTCTTATTTGAACTCCTTATTAGCCTCCTGTTTCTCTAGGTACTCGTACTGGATGTAAGTACCTACCTACACATCAATAAAATCAAAACTACCTACAAGAGAAACTAGAATTACGAAGATAACGTATATAAAAATGAAATATCGTTATCACAAAAATTATGTATACCTACCTACGTGAGAACAAAATGATATTATTGCAAGAAGAAAACATTCTAATCCCCTCTCAGGTCTGTGAAGTTGGTACCAAAAACGAATGTTCTCTCACTAAATGGAAGGAAATTATCGGTTACTGTACCTACTGATGAGAAAAATTAGGTATACGTGAGAACAAAATGATATTATTGAAAGAAAAAAAAACATATGTAAGTTGGGTGCTTAATCGACATGAGCAGACATGGCCGTCTGTTTCTCTAAGTACTCCTACTGGAAGTAAGTACCTACCTACGCAACAATAAAATCAAAACTACAAGAGAAACTAGAATTACGAAGATAACGTATATAAAAAATGAAATATCGGTATTACAAATGCAAATCACAAACAGAAAATTATAATTACAACAGAAGATTAGTGTAATGAATAAAACGGTAGATACAAATGATGGGCTTGAATAACAAAAAAAGAAAAAAAACAGAACGAAACAATCATTCTTTCGCAATATTTTTGAAACTCTGCATATACCTATGTTTGATAGTGTAGGTACGAGATTCGAACTTTTGGCGTTGTGAAAAGGATCTTTTCTTGAAGATATCATTCGAGAAGCATTTCTCAAAAAAATTTCCTCTTATGTTTAAGCATCACAAGAATTTCTCTGTTTCTGGTCAGTTGATTATGACCTTTGAAGATAATATAAGCCTATCGAATATCTATAGGTATACAAGCAGTGCTGTTTCGGTTCACAAACGTATGTATCATAAATTTAAGCTCTAATTTAACTTCGCAATTTTTGCTTGTTCCACATATTGAGGTTGTCGTCAAGCAAAATTCGCACTGTCAAAAAATTATGAATTTTTTATACTTATTGAAGACATGATAATACAATTGCCATTAAAATTTGAAGCTGATTGACTGTCTAAAACCAGAAATAAATACTAATTTAAGATATTAGGAAATTTGAAATATTTAATTGAGATAAACTAAAATAAGAAGTTGATGATTAACATGGAATGTATATGTACACCCGCCGCAGTTTTTTTTACCAGTTTTTAGCTATAAAGAAAGCTAACCGTCAAAAACTAACTCTTGTTACTATTTTGATTTTTTTGAAAGAAAACAAAAATATTCATCATCTTATTGTTAGTTACTAATGAACCTCAGACTTAAATTGTGGTACATTTTGCTAAAATCTCGTGGATTCTCACCGCGCGCACAATCCAAGAGTTTCTGACAATATTGTACCACCTTGAGCCAATTTCTTCAAATGGTGGAAGAGTTAATACTTAGTGTTTATTGAAAAAAGGAATCTTATACAACCATTTGAACATACACGTACTGGTCATGAACAAATTTCATCCAATTCTATTTCAATAAAAGCAAATATAGGTAATTTTCAAAAACCGGTATTCCGTGAAAAATATTTTTTATAATATTTTAACAATATATCCAGAAATTGATGCATAATGCATTACTCGCAGTGATCCTTCAGCTTCAGATGTTGATTCAACAGAGTTTTTGAATACTTCTTTTTTCTAAATTAGAGATACATACATAGGGGTACTAACAGGTACGAAAGAGATACCTAATACATTGTCCACAGATTACAAGACATATATCTACACACATATAAAGAAATAGCTAATATTATTGCTTTGATAAATCAAACATCATTCTTGTGCCTTCCGAGAGATCTTTTTATACCAAGGAGAGATGGTAAACATCGCTACTAATTAAAATTTTTCATCGT
The DNA here is from genome assembly GCA_030704895.1 of Henosepilachna vigintioctopunctata. NCBI lineage: Eukaryota > Metazoa > Arthropoda > Insecta > Coleoptera > Coccinellidae > Henosepilachna > Henosepilachna vigintioctopunctata. The sequence goes on along the minus strand of JARQZJ010000008.1, from coordinate 16,383 downwards.
GTCCTTAAATTCTTGAATATATTACAATATATTTTCTAATTTTTATGTATTTTATTTTTCTTGCTTAACAGTTCTTATTGTTTCTCGAGAGTAGAATGTTGGAAAATGCTCATTTTAGGAATAGGAATATATTGTGAAAATGGTGTTTTTATAGTTGCATTTTCATCTAAACGTCTTTGATTGTGTACAATTGCTAGGCAGTCTATATTTTCTGGTATATTTTGTCCCATATTCATATTCGAATTTGAGTTTGATCTGACTAGATACGTTCTGAAACAAAATATGTATTTGAAATTATATTTATGTATTTTAAAATTCATATTTATGAATGTACCTACCCTTTGTGGTTTACAATAAACAGGTTATAATGGTTTGTCCAGATAGCTAAGATGTCTTCCTTTGCTAATAATGTTTATTGACCCCTCGTGCAACAGTTGGTGAAGGTTGTCATAATTTGAAACACTTTTAATAATTACAAAAAATTGTTCAATTCAGTCGACGTAGTTTTGAGGCGGCGAAAGCATTTTCAGTAGTTCATTATTGAGTTTCATAATGTCAGTTGTAACAATTGACATATTAGTTACCTTTATTCGTCATTTTGTAATTATTTATATCCATTCTTGAACTCAATCGAAATTCTTTTTCGTATTTATTGATTCAACGGTTTTAGTTTGGTTCAGAGATTTTTCTAAGCTTTATCATTCATCAGATACACAAAAAGTCTAATTCAAAGTTTCCTGAGGCCACACGGCTTATAGCAGGTAACTTTCAAGCGCCCTTCTTGGACCGTATTCCGCCAATTGATGCTCACCCCGATTTTAATTTGAGAACATTTAATCCCCTAATATAGACTACATTATGAATGCTATCATGTGTAAAATCCGGATCTCGTCTACGCGGATTATTTTGGCCATCTTTTCTCTTACATCGTTCGAGAGCAGGGGTCAACATGCTTTTTCGTTTTATTACTGGGGCTTTCATAACATTAATACCTTAAGTATTATGCTCTTAACTGGTTGTTTGCAACTGGTTCAGTTAATTTTTGAATGAGGACCATTAAAGTCAGATTAGTCGTCGTGGACGATTTTCATACTTTTATTTCCATTATAAGCCATCGAATGTAGTTCAGATTCATAAACGCATTATTGAATGTTATAGATTTTTATTCAAATTTCAATAATTGCATGAGGGGTTCATTTATAATCTCCAAGTAATTGGTTTCAAATATGTATTGTCACCCCTAATAGGGTACCAAAATGTTACAACTGACCTCTAAAATGTTACCAAATTAACACAATTAAATATTGTTGTTCTTTATTGATATCATGCACAAAAGAAGAAATATATAGATTACAATTACAACAAAACAAGGTGATGAGGTTTATCTTGGACTGTAATGGGTACACACTCCTATTGAGAATGTTGTTTACTTTAAATTTTTGAATGTTGAGAAGTGAAAAGCCCAATGTGGTTATAACGTATAACAATCTCCTTTCAGAATATTTAAGTGCTTATTTGGATAGGCGCTCGGATTTTCATGATTATAATATTAGAATATAAACTTAAATTCAAACACTTGAACTTATGATTTACACTTTATTCACTACATAGCATGACGCGTTTCGTCGTTACAAACGACTTCTTCAGATGCTAAGAGAATAATGATGTTTTGCATCTAGAACGAAATTTTAATATTGCAATAGTAAAATCAACCGTTGAATATAAACTTAAATTCAAACACTTGAACTTATGATTTACACTTTATTCACTACATAGCATGACGCGTTTCGTCGTTACAAACGATTTCTTCAGATGCTTACAGAATAATTAAAGAATATTATTCTGTAAGCATCTGAAGAAGTCGTTTGAAACGACGAAACGCGTTATGCTATGTGGTGAATAAAGTGTAAATCATAAGTTCAAGTGTTTAAATTTAAGTTTATATTCAATTATAATGGATTTAAATCAAGTTTTGCCAACACTATTAAATATTTAAAATCAACCGTATTACAGAAAACTCTTTTTTATGATGGAGTTAAAAAATATAATGCATTTCCGGATAGCACCTAGAGCGTGTCAAAACAAAATGTTTTTTCCAAGAAATTGTTCAATTACTTACGCACCAGTTAAATCTTAGTATTCAGTTTATAAATCCTAATATTAAGTTTATATATGAACTTGAATTACTAGCAAAAATTGCTAAATAAAAACTTACTTACTTTAGATGATGCTAAACGCGAAGACGTCTTTGATTTCACTGGAAACCCGTAGAAAATGGTTACCCTTTTTTATATTGACTTTATATCAATATAAAAACCGTCTTTTAATAAGAAAACTGATGACATTCAGTAATTTTGGTTTCTCATCGAAATCAATTGTAAAATTCAATCAAAATAATACAATTATATACCTAATTTTCTGACAAAACAATTTTTCTATTACTTGAAGAAAAACTGTCGGATGTAATGTATGAATCGATATAATTGATAGTGTAATGTGTAGTGTATTGTAATAAGTATCAAACTTTGTGTCTAGTATTTTAAGTATCTCCTAAGGCAAAGTCATGTATTTGAAACATATGACTTTCTGGATAAGGATAAATTGTCTTCTGTAATTTGTTTTCTAAAGTGTGAATCTTTGCATTTGCTAATTTGAGATCTTTTGGTAGATATATTAGGAAAATTTATCCGAAGTTTTGTAGGTTTTGATACATTTCAAAGGAAAAGCTTCAATTTTGTAGTATCTTCAGAATATATAGCATTTAATTCTAATATTCGTTTATGAAATTAATATAATATTTTTGTGTTCAGTTCAACTTTTGTGAATGGATAAATACTACGAAACAATTGTCAAGAAGTAACATAATTTTAAGAAACTAAGCCAAATGTTTTTATTCTATATATTCAACCATTTTCCACAAACAGATCGGCGGTTATTCAATCAACTTTATTAGAAACGTAAGTAACGAAAAACTCGGTTTTCTTTATAGACGAACACTCCTGAAGTTCCAAACGATAAACAATCATATTAGCTTCAATAAAAAATGCTTAATGAAAAATATACGCCAAAATATAGAAGTTCGTATAGCTTATGGAAATGTAGTAACATCCCGAAAAAATTGTCAAGATACCATATAACTTTGTGAAACTAATCCAAGTGTATATTCAACCATTTTACACGAATAGATCAGCAGATTTTCTATCAACCCTATTAGGAACTCAAGCAACGAATCATATTTGTCTCATCAAAGAATGAGTAAGGAATAATGTAACACTAAAGTGAATTTGTAGGCATTCATGTTAAGTTTATCTTTTGAAAATGTAATACCCCTAAACAATTGTCAATTGAGAATATAATTTTGTAAAACTGAGCTAAATAATCAATATAGAAGGTATATTGAACCATTTTCTACAAATATATCAGCGAATATTCTATGTCTTCAAGTTCTAAACGAATAACAATCATATTTGGTTCAATAAAGATTGCTTCAAGAAGAATGTAACCTCAAACTATGTATGTAGGTATATGAAGGTCAGTTCTAGACATTCGTGTTTAGTTCACCTTTCGGAAACGGGGTAACAATCCGTAACATTTGTAAAGAAACAATATAATTCTGTCAAACTAACCCAAGTGTTTTTCATTCAAGATTCTAAACCATGTTCAAAGATTCTTCCAATGTTCAGAGGGAATATTCAATTAATTTTAATTTGTTGTATCTGTGAGAGTATCTTTTCCTTGTTTTGTACAATTATTATTCAGTTTGATATGTTGGTTGAATGAATATTTGAATATTTTTTCATGTTATTTTCACTGATCATAGTTGAATTATGTTCAGTTATTTCAAATTTATGTTTCAACTGCGTAATGCTGATGTTGAAGAATCGAATTAATCGTTTAGTTAATTTTTATGATTATTATGCTGGAATTTGTGATATTCTAATTTCTAAAACGCCCTTCATACAGCATGCTAATATATAATACCATAAAATCTATCAACATGTGTCGAAAATGCAATGTTGGATGACATTTGAATATTTTGCACGGTCATATACCGAATTTCGCCAAGTTCAAAGGCTATTCTATGAATACAAAATTCGGGTGAACCAGAAATGAATTTCGAATCAAAAGGAAATGGCTATTTGACTCAAAATTAATTCAACCAACGCCATACATAAATAAGCAACTAAAATCTTATTCATATTACATATTCCATTCGAGTGAAAACTAATGTAGGTACCTAGTAAGTTGTCAAACCTGAATATAATCGTTGAATATCACGGTGTACTTTAAAGATTCAATTACTGTTCTTGAAGTTATTCGATTTGGTTGGGTATTGATTGACTCGAAGTCCACTGAATATTGTTAGTTATGCCTGTGAATTTTTAGAAATAATTAATGCATTCATGTCTCTTCTTTTTTGTGCCTCTTAGGACCAAACATCTGCCAAATTACACAGAAAAAACTGATTGTCTAAATATTAGAAGATGTTCCATTTTGAACAAGAACATTGGAAACGATAATATTTTCCAATAATATAACCTATCTAATGTCCCTACGAATTTTCATTCGGCTGAATAAAAATTACTTAATTTAATAAATAACACAGAGGTGTCGCTTATCACTTGGTGAAATATTATGTTAAATAAAAATTAAAGTTAAAAGTTTTTGATAGTATAATAACAACAGTAATAATAATATTAACCTAGGTTAATCGGTTAATATTGTTATTATTCTTCATGATAATGAGCTGAACACCCGAAGCATATGTAGAATTGTTGATATACTCAGTGAAATACTATAAACATGTTTTAATTTCAATTTATTATCGAAATATGTAGTTTCGTAAGTAATTGTACCTATATAAGAGAGATAGATGAATTTGCAACACAATAATCTCTGTTATTGATTAAAGCTTTCATGGTAGATATATAAGAAAGTATCGTATGATTTACAGGGGACTAAACTGCTTTTTTCCTTTGCATTCGTCACCGTCGGCGCTCCGTGGAGCAGAAGTTACGTCTTCCCCCTTTGAAAAAGTAGGTTTTTTCGACAGAAGTCGTTTATTTGAAATGAATAAATAGTATCGAAAATTAATCGAAAATATCTTGAAACAGGAATTTTGGACAAACCTATAAAACAATATATTCTTGATGTTATTTATACTTAATATTTTTATGGTTATGTATTTCTTCAATTTACACATATATTAAACGGAATTTTGCATTCTAAAGCGCTGTTTCGAAGCGTATAAGATTGTCGAAATAGATAGATCACTGGACCTTTTTGAAATGCTGGTTTATGAGAGCGGTGTGAAAGTATCTTCCAAATTTGTTCTCGTTAATAGTTAGACGTTTTTTATTTTGTATAACGCTTAATATTCCATTATTCTAGACCAAATACGTATAGTTAAAAAAAATGATTCTGAAATACTAGTTGAGATTTTTTTTTTAGTGGTGTGAAAATAGTCGTACCTATCTTAAAGCAAAAAAAGACAGTATATAATTTCGAACAATGGGTTATTTTTGTCAGTATCAACTTGTACAGGGAGTATGGGGTTGATTTCTGATGTTTGTCTCTTGACTTTGGCTCCGATTACATTATCACTAAATATAGACTGAAATATTCTATTTGTAGAATTTGTACTTCATTTTTTCGTTTTCTTTCTTGTCTTCATTTGTGAACATCATATTTCATAAGAAAAACTCAATTTGGTTGACAAACCTGATTACCTTTGAAAAAAAAGAATAGTTATTTGAAAGTTTATCTCTGGTTTAAATGCTGTATCGTTTTCTCCTGTGAAACATTGAAAATTTTCATTGTATTATAATAATTTGTAATTGAAAGTGAATCATTCATTGGTGTATAGTTCAATTGTGTGAATTCTTAAGAATGCTCAAATTACCGGTAGTTATTCAGTAATGTGATTTATAATTAACCTGATTAGAGTTGAAATTACCAAAATGAAAAATTGATATTTCAAATCGATAAGAACTGATACTGCGATTAAGACTTTTTCCAATGAGTAAGTGATAGACTCATTTCGTAATTAATTTGAAATCGTTCCACGTAAGTAGATTGATGAAATAACTTTTTTGTGATCGTAAAAGCTTAATAGGTAATTATGTTAATTTATAGATTTCGTTGTTCTTCGACGAAACCAGATTTCACTTTCGAGGTCTTTATAAACAACTTTTCTTGAATTTTGACCCTGTATCAGTTATTTTTATGAACATGATTCATTCAAAATCTATCAATTTTATTTGTCATTGCTGAAATTTTCATTTATTTATCATCAATGATGAAAAAATTCTGTGTTTAGTGTTGTCAAAATTGTTGGGAATTGACAGGAAAATCGATGAAGTCATCTTTTTTTTACGGTCATGCGTGCTAGTGTTTTATATTTGAATTGACGTAGTCGTATTATAAATTATATTAATTACATCAAATCAAAACGAATGACACTAAATGAACAAAAATAAAAATTGTAGGTCCAAATTTCGTAAATTAAAAAAGGTGCAAAGGGTATCACCTGAAAAATAATGTAAAAATGAAAATGAAGTAAAAAGATATACTTTCTCGGGAAAAATTTTCAGAATCAAATTAGAGAATATCATAGCAGAGAACATCATATTGAGAATGCACATATGTCATAGCTATGTATTGGATAATGGGATAATTTCTGTAAGTGTAAGATCGGGTCCTACACTTGATGGAAATACAAGACTGTACTGGTTCGTTCTTCAAGGAACTCATCAGTTGTGTCATGTCTATCGTCAAGTGATCGAATCCAAATCTTAAACACGCCTTTATGATTCAAAAGACAGAAATAAATAGTGTTGCATTATGCATTAATAATGCATGGAATAATATCTGCATTCAATCGATAGGAATCAATAGAGAAACACGAACACGTAGAATCTTGAATATCACACACGTGTGTACCTAATAATATATGAACTTGGAACAACTACTATGACAATTACATCATATAAGATGGAAAAGGATGTTATTTCGAATGATTTCATAAGTTTTGTGTAGCACTTTGTAACTCTATATTTCGAAATCGAAACCAAACTGTTCGAAATCTCATCCAATATTTTAGCAGAATAGATCTACTGCTCACTAGTAATTCCAAAGCAAAATTTGTCTTTACGTTTTATTGTTATGCCAGATAAAATATTACTTTTTATTGAATTCTCTTGTTAATGTTTCAATAATAATATCATTCTTCGTTTCTTTCAGACGAGAATGAAAATAAGGACTCTTCAATTAGTGAGAATGAATTATTAGATGAATCGTCAGAAGATCTCGGCGAGTCAAGACCTAGAAAAATAAGGAGATCGCGAACAACTTTTACTACGTACCAATTACATCAACTGGAAAGAGCTTTCGAAAAAACCCAGTATCCTGATGTTTTCACCAGAGAAGAATTGGCAATGAGGCTTGAACTTAGCGAAGCTCGAGTACAGGTAAGAATTAAGTAAACTAAATATTCGATGAGTTCGTCGGTAACTTTGTGATAATATGATATTATTGACAGAAATACTTTATTTTTTAATGCTAAATTCAATTATATACTAGGTACTAGTGTCGTACTGTAAATACAATACCACTATATTACTAATGAATGAACTAATAAGATGTTTCGAATTCGTACCGAACTTATTTTGACTTATTCGATTTTGTACCGAACTTATTTTTACTTATTCGATTTTGTACCGAACTTATTTTGACTTATATGACAGATTGGGATTCCATAGAGAACATCATTTTCTTCTACATAGGCTCTTGAATCCAAAACAGTAGGAAGATTTTCTTTTTATCCGTCATAGAATTTTTTCATAGAATAAGCTTATCAGTGTTCTTTCATTAATTGTTTCATGTTCATTATATTTGCATGAACAAAGAACTCAATTATTATAATAAGAAAAGCACAGTTAATTTATAGAATGAACAAATTAAGAAATATTTCGAAGTATTACTCATTGAAGTCTACGTTGGAAGGAAAAGAAAATTTTCTCATTGTTTGAAGTTCTACAGAATGATGCTATAACTTCAATAATCCTCGATTTATCAATTAAAATTATGTACAAAAACCCCGATTTCATTTTTGCTTGAAAATGAAATGATATCACAAAACTGCATGCTGCGAATGAAACTATAAATATAGTGATTCAAAACAAAAGATCTCATATGACTAATTGACGCAAATGAATGTGGGATATTTAGTTTATAACATTTCGGGAGATGAATGTGAAATATACACTACAAATTTCCAAAAGATAATATAGGTACTCAAAATTATTACTTTCATTTTTTGAACAATTTGTTTTCTGTTGCGAATTATGTCTTGTACAACCATTATGCTCTACACTTATTGTAGTCCATGTTATTTGTATAGGACAACACCTTCAAAAATAAATCAAAGAAATTATAATAAAACAATATTTAGAATTTTCTCATACTTTAATAAAAATACGCATGACGACGTTTCGAAGTACTACTTCTTTATCAAATGGTGCATTAATACTATTTACCATAACACCATTAGTATTAATTCAGCATTTGATAAAGAAGTAGTACTTCGAAACGTCGTCATGCGTATTTTATATAAAATTATGAGAAAGTTCTAAATATTGTTTTATTATGGATATTAATTTTTCGGCCTCATCAATTATCAATTTCAAAGAAATTAAGGCGAACTTCTGCAATGTATAAGAAAACAAAATTACCATAATCACCAGATAAAATGTTAAGTTTCTGTTAAGATGTTAAGTATTAAATTTCAAATTATAGGCGTTTTGGAGTGATTTTGTAGAACATCTTTGCAAACCTCTGAATCTTACAGTTGTCTGTATATATATATATATATATATATATATATATATATATATATATATATATATATATATATATATATATATATGTGAATCTATTGCTTTTTCCGACAGTATATTCTTCGTTTATTTTCGCCATTATATTTTATGTCTTGTTATGCATTGTTACAACGTTTCAGGATATCTAGATGATGATACCATAAACATGTTGGTATATTGTTTTTATTCGAAATCTGAAAGAAACAAACCATCAAGTAGAAACTGATTGCATGCATACTTCTATCATTTCACTTCTTCAGTCTTTTATATAACGAAGAGACGCCTTAATTGAACACAAACTTCTATTATCCAAGTTCTTAACTAACGCAATAATAATTAATAAGTAATCCGATAATGTCATAGTTTCCAATCTACTATAAGCACCTAATTACTCAAAGTTTCTAACAAAAGATTCTATCACCATTAATTTATATAAAGAAATCGAAAAGCTGATAATAGAAATTTTGCCATAGTTGGAAAGTTTTCGCTTGAATCCCCGATACGTCGACAAGGCGCACGAATAAGTGCAGCTTTGCATTTTTCAGTCTTTCGGGGGCGAAGATGCAGCAGCGTCTCTGCGACAAATCTCCTCATAATTGGACGGGATTGATATGCGTCCCATTATGCCCATGAAGCGATGCGAGCGATCGAGCTCAACCTGGAATAATGACCGTCATGAATCGCATCTTAATTGGTTACAATTTGGATAATTAAATGGGGGCCCGTGGCGGCGTAAGTGCCGGCGCAATTGGCCATTGTTCGTTACAATGGGGGTAATCGGAGTAATCGGAACCAGTTCGCGACGATCTCCACTCCCATAGGGACCCCGCGCCTGTCTCTTCGTCCTTTTTCGTTTCAACCAGCCAGGACCGTCTGTCTGAAGTGATGCAGGACAATGTGCTACAATAATTCACTAATTGAATCTCGTTCGTTACGATAAATGATTCATTTTTTCTGTAGATGCTTTCCTGTTAGTTTCAAACTTTGAGCTCAATTCTATCGTTATTTCGAATAGATGATATTAAAAACTTTCACATCTGTCACTTCCAGTTTCTGTTCAATTAGACACGAACGTCTGAAGTAAATTTTTTTTCAAATATCCAATGATAAGATTTCATTTTTATTACTTGTTAAAGTCATTATCGATCTCGTTTGCTGACCTTTATTTACCACTTTAAATTGAAAACCTGAATAATATGAAGGAGTAGCTACTAGAGGTCCACCCAAGTATAAAATATATTTTTATCAATGGCGATTTACAAGATATATTTTTCAGCAATAAAAAACTCTTTTGTTTATAAAAATCTTTATTTCAGTTGTCGTTTTGTTGCGAGTTGCAACTTTGTGGAAACTATTTCGATGACAAATACAATATAAAAATAATAAATTATAATTTGGACAAATTTGAAATTCTCAACGAAACGTCATCTAGAAAAAAAAGTTGTCTTCAAAAAAGCCTGTCAAAATCGTTCTTCTTAGTAACAACATACACTTACAATCATAGAAAAAGTGAAAAAGATTTGTGAAAGTTTTCTTCTGTATTTTAGTGTTGCTTTCGTCTATCTAAAAAAAACCAGAGTGTAAAATAAGATATTTTTCGGTTTATTTATTTTCATCTTGGAACACTTTATTGATATTTCATTGCTAATCCATCGAATTGAATTACTTCATAAGTTTCAGTAATATATTTCTATGGTGAAACATCACTTTATTGATATATAATTCACCTATATGAATTCCATCATATAATTGAGTTCGTAATCAATTCTTTGATATTTTTTTAACGTATTCCATTTATTATTAATAGCTAATGTTGCTATTTCCAATTCCTTATAGTGTTCTGATTCCATTTTTCCAGTCTCATTCAATTCCATAATGATCCATTAGTCATTTCATCAATTGTCCGTGTCACACTCGAAATCGATGGTATTTTCCTAGTTATTATTTTTTAATGCATCCGTAATCTTTTTCGTTCAGTACAAAAGTATCTCGAACAAATTGATCGGTCGTAAAGTTACTATTTTACGAAACTTCACTACAGAATTGGCTTTCAGTGAATTTAATATTTCAAAAATAGGTCAATTCTTTTTGGTATGGAGAGCTGATTGAAAAATTGACTTATTTTTCAATCAATTCGTTATTCAAGAGAATAACAATAGGGATAAATCGTTATTAAAACAGAATCCCTACACATAATATCCATTTACATTCCTGTTTTTGTCATTTATTACGTTATTTTGATGACATTTTGTCAACATTCTTCCATTATTTGTGGTAAAAATTGAATAGTTCAAAGTTAACAGTTTTTTTTACACCAAAGGTGGAAATAAAAGGTAAAACTCGAAAATGGAGTATCCTTAACATGAAATATGTAGGAGAGTATAAAACGTCGCAGCATTTTAATTGAATTTAGACTGAATTTGATATGCCTTATTATCGAAAATATTTAAAACTTAGAGGACTTCAGATAAATATCGGCTATGAAGAAGAACATTTTCAAATGGGCAGATAACAAAAACCATTTTCCAACTTATATCTACTATATAATTATTATAGTGACTCAATATATTATAGAGACTTTTATTGTTATTTTAACTACTTTAGTGATCGAATCAATTTTAGTTGATTATGTTTTCTACTTCTTCGAATAGTTAAGCAAATACTCATTGAAAAACAGAAGACAGTGAACCGATTTCCTCTATTGATCGATCTCTCTATGTTAGATAAATTCAGAATTAATTGGTTAATGGGGTAATTAAGTTGACCCGAAAGATAGTGATCCTAAGAAAAATTTAAATAATCATTTTCGTTCATCTTGTATTTTTGTGGTACTGAGAAAAACTTATAATCTAACTACTGATATACTGCTAAATAATCATTAATGTAACGGAATGAAATACATTTAGATACAATACAACTCAAGTTCTATATGTAGATGGAATTAATGAAATAGTTGAAGAAATTTTATGAAATGATTTCTCATTATTATTGGAGTATGAAAAAAACAAAATCATATCAACGGAAAATTCCACTGTATGTGCAATTTTTCGCAAATAGTCCTCACATTTCCCCAAAAGCTTTTCAAAAGCTTCTTGATAATTTTACCGATTTTTTTCGGTTCAGATTATTCTAAATATATCTTTTCGTTTCAGGTATGGTTTCAAAATCGAAGAGCAAAATGGAGGAAACGCGAAAAAGCGATGGGACGTGAGGCAGTTCCTTTTCTACATCCGCCAGAACAACCAAATTACCACCCGGAACTTAATTTCCATGGATCTCTTGGGCTTCACGGGGTTGCAAACGAATTTTGGCCAAACATGGCTTTCCAGCCCATGTTCAATCCGGCGTTGGGCCTTCCTTGGCCTGCAAAAGCTCCTGTGAACTTTCCTTCCTTCCACGCCTTATTATCACAATACGTTTTTTCTGGCCGTGGCCCTCACATGAACGTTTTTGGCCTCGCGAAAGAAGACAGATCACGAAGCACAAGTCCAGAAACCACAAGTCCCACACAAATGTCACCTACAGTCTTAGAATCTTCAAGGACGAGGCAACAAGAACATCTTCTGTCCTCCCCATCACCCCAGAAACTACATGCTAAGTCTTAAAATATTCCTGGATTATTGTTTAGTGTTGAATTTTAGACATTTAGAGAAATAATGCGTATATAAAATGAATGCAGAGTGCAATATTCATTTATTTCTAATAGAAAGAAAATCATGATAGCATTTTCTGTTCTACTAGAAACATATTTGTTTACATTCGTGCGGATATTTTAAAAATGAGGTTATGGTTCGAAAGAATCTTTATTTAATGACTACGACGTCATCGGTTCAGATAGATTGTATTTTTCGTTACATCGGTTGCGCTTTTTTCCGATAATACTTAACTTTGTAGAAATTTTGACAATTGTGTGGAAAATGTACTTGGTGATCTTGGCTTTTTGTGTTTTCCTTTGTATTTGTGATACGTATGAAGCTGTAAATTTCATTTAAACATATCCAAAACTTGTTCCAAGACCATTTATTATTGACGATAATAATTCACTACACAATTAAATCTATTATTCGATACTTTTCGAAGAAAAATATTAGTTGTATAATTGTCATGTTATTAAAGCATAAATGTGGGTATAATATGAATATGAAAGATGGACATCAGAATAGAAGAGAGTATATCTTTGAATTGAAATACTTAAGCTCATCTCTTATCATATCGTTAATGGGGTTCTTACCTGATTTTAGTAGATCTACCTCTTCAATTAGATGTACTGATCTACCTCTTCAATTCCTTAGCTAGTTTTGGGACGTTTTGTACGTTGGCCAAGGTTGTTCTCCGTGGAGAGGTCGTACAAATAATGTTTTGCGATTTATTTAAACTCATTTCTCAGTAAGTTTAAATCCTAGCTGTTCTGATGTAAATCCAGTACTAGCTTGAGGAGCGTTCGAAAGGATTTGTAGTCACAATATAAGAAGTGGATTCAGAGAATATTTTTCTACCATTACTAATCCTTGGACATACAAAGAGAACAATTCTAAAGCCTGTTTTACAACAAGAAGGTTTTGTTCTATATACACGGGTTTGCACACTTATTCTTGCTATTGAGCAATGAATAGAAACTTCTGTGGGGACAATGTGATTCATAAATTGCAACTTATTTTCGAGTTGAAGGAATTATTTTAACACGAGAACAAGTGTAATATTAATGTAAAAAAAAGAAAATAATATAAATATATCGGGAATATCACGAAATTTTCTTTTCGTTTCTATTATTTATCTCCATATAACATGTTAATTTGACGACTAAAGAACTGTTTCTTTAAACGAGATAATCAACGGAAATATCAGCTCGTACGTATTCATTTAGCCAGCACCGACACAGATACAATTTTCATATTATTTCATGTTTCAAGTTGAACAGTTGGAAAGACAGACAATTTAGTCATGTAAATATGTTACATTGTAATGTATTTCATTGTTTTTGACAAGTGCTAATATATCTACTTATTTTATAACGTAACATTTCACGAATGGTAGCGGAATTGAAATCTGTTAGATTTTTAGCACATTTTGAATAGCAGCTATTCTAGAAGGTTTCGGCATATTTGTGAATCTTCTGTTTTATAATAATTTTTATTTTTCGTGTTTTTATTAATATTTTCTTGATTGACTCTTTGCGGGTTCTTTGAAAGACGACTTTACTTATGATCGTAAAAAAAACATTGCAGTCTTCTGGTTCATTTTTGAAATAATTTTGATGTTATAAAGAATGTTGTGCAAATATTCGTTGAAGAATTTCAGAATATATATTTTTTCACAAACATGTCTACCACTACTATAGCAGCTAACAATTATTTCACTAGCAATAGCATTCAAAGTAACAAAGATACACATATTGGATGTTTAATTATTACTATGAATGTAACGCTGAGTGAATATTTAAATTTGTATATATATAATTTTTTTAGAAAATAGTTTTACGTAAATAAAGTATTCGTTTTTCATGAACCTCATTTTTTTAAAATCAATTATTCAGAAGATGCATTCATTTGAATAAGTTGTACCTAGTCATTTCATATATTTCGATATCTGTTCTTAATAGCTTGTTTCCTATGATATTTATTATAATTATTCAGACGATGTATATTTAAGATTAATGATATGATAGCGAATAAGATGTAGTATATTGTAATATTCAACTCTATAATGTATAAGTTGCTATGATTTCATAAAATATATTTATTATTTCAATTTGTTGAAAACTATTGAATAAAAATAAAAAACATTGTTTTAAATATATTGACTTTTTATGGAAAGTGTATCATAAAAATAATAATAATAAGTTCTTTATTCTCAACATGTCCATTTACAATCCAATTAACATAACATCCAATCACAGAAAATAATAACAATGTTGAATACATAACTAAATAATTAAAAAAAGCGTTTAACAAAGAGCTCAATCTAATCTAAAAAAAAGATAACTTATAACTACATCATAGCATTTATTACAAATAACTCAATCTAAATCAATTCATTTTAGTCAATTTTCGTTGTTCACATAACTCCTGATAATAAATTCTATGGAGTCAAGTGAATCACAATTATTGGCAACTCTATTGAATGTAGACTCCATAAACAAATGGGGAACTGTATTAGGGAGTTGGTTCTCGGAGTCTCTAGGTGGAATAATTCTGTATTACGAGAATTTTGCCTAGGAACACGGAATTTCAAAGCGGACGAAAGAGGAGGACAATCAATACTATTGTTCATTAATTTGTACAAAATTTGAGTGATAAAGTTTCTCTCTGCTCTGCAATGAGATAAAACTAAATCGACTCAATAATTCGTTATGATTGACTCCTCTCTGTGGATAAACTTTATCCTCCCTCCAAACTAAGAATTTCAAGAACCTTTTCTGAATAGCCTCAAGATGGCGTTGATGACAAGTGTATATGGGATGCCAGATCGTGCTGTCATACTCCGACTTACTACGGATTAGGGTATTAATTAGGCTATAATAGTGTATTAAATTATATGGGGATCAAATAAACGAGAAAAAGTAACAAAGGCTTGAGTTTTTATGAAATGCCTGTTGAGGCACCTGAATTAATATAAAATATCTCTTAAATGATAATTTATGTTCGAGCATTTCCCATTCATGTAGTTTAATTTTATCTTTGTGATCTACAGATTGCGGAAGATTCAGAACGGACAATAAGTTTTCATACTAATATAGCCCCCATATTCTACACAATCTATGACATACAATCAATCTGCCCATTATCTGGGATACACTATCTGGGATTCGTACTCAGATCCACAGTGTTGCGGCTTTGTTGGAATATCTGCTTGAGCTTGTAACTTCATCATAATATAAAGGATGTGATTGATTTGAAATACTCAACTGCAAAAAAAAAATTGATTTACTCGAGGTAAGTTTCGGACTAGGAAAGCCAATGTCAAAAAGTTGATAAATCCTTCATTTGTAAGAGTTACTGAAGACTGAATTGAACATTTTGTGAAATTCAGGCATGTACTTGGAAAAATAATAGGTGGTTTTCGTCAATGCCTCACTAAGTGTAGTACAAGAATTGTGATTTCATCTTCAATAAATAGAACCCTAGGTTTATGAAATATTTTCAATATCAAACAAATGATTGAATGAATATAAACAAAAATTCAAACATTATTGAAAATTAAATTTCAAATTCTTGGCTTAATGTTTCACGATTATATTTAACAATATGAATTTGTCAACATGTTTCGAGCGTGCGAGCTCATTTTCAAGATTAAAATGACTAAATGATTAAAGAGTTTAATCTAATATTTAATTATGTTTCATCAAGAGTTGAGCGATAATTCAATCTCAGTCATTAAAGATTCAAACACTTGAACTTTTGATTGGCACTTTATTGACTACATAGCATGACGCGTTTCGTCGTTGCAAACGACTTTTTCAGATGATAACAGAATACTACTGTATTCTATACTACAGTATTCTGTTAGC